>CM076599.1:108606071-109839285 GCA_038502835.1 Octonoba sinensis | reverse complement strand
ATAATGACTATTGCAATTAATTATCATAACATAAAATGATATGCATTACTCCACGAAAAACATAGCAAAAATATCGCGCAATTCCAAGCAAAACTTCAAGTACATTTTACATTTAACTAACGGAAACCCACTTTATCAAAACCAGCAACGCCACTAATTACAACAGCTAATATTTTAGAACAATTGAAAATTCATTGTTTTATAACCTTACAAACACATAAAATAAGCAAATAATAAATTTAGAAGAATAAAGAACTCACTTTAAACCAGTTGGCTTTTCAATATTAATCCCAAATCACTACAAACTTGCTATCCAATATGACGAAATGGTCGGAAAATTACCACTTAATTTTACATAGCTTTTAGTCACAATTAACCAAACTTATGCACTTATCAATCAAAACAATTTCATACTTCAGATAGCAAAAACACCAAATCACATTTCCGTCGATTTTAACACATTTCAAAAACATGGCGCCTTAACAAACTATTGTAATATAGAATCATTCATCTGGCTGCAATAGAAAACAATTGAACCAAATTAATGCACCTTAACACTTTACATTCTTCCTTTAGCAACAGAAAAGATCTCCACAAACTTTAAACATAAAATAAACTACAAAAAGGTACTTATTTGAGAAAAAAAAATTCTAAAAGTTCAACAATCACACCGACACAACACCCTTCTGCATCATACACTGAGGGTTGCCACACATTATGTCAGCCAACATCGATGGCGCTGGGTTGCCACTGAAACTATCGCCAACCTGAAAATCATCACAAATTGGTGCGCTAGCTTGAATGTCGCCAAGGAGGGGATTATATCACAGTAGTACCTCACATTTTCGAATAAAACAGGATTTCTAACTTTTCCAACCACTATAAAAAACTTTCCTACATAATGGATGTTGCAGTTACTCATTAATGATGTAACTTTCATCATAATTGCATTTACAGAAGCATAATTATCAGCTTTATGTACTTATTTATCTATTATTCGAAACGTTGCCATCTTTGAAGGACACCTTTGAAGGAAAAAGCATCAATGTTATCATTCATGTTGCATTCCAATCTGAGCAATTGTAGGAAATAATATTGAAATACCTTTACACTAAACAAAATAATATACCTTGCATTTCTGAATATATATGCATATTTGAGAGATACAAGTTTACAATCATCAATTTTCCTGAAAATGATTCATTAATACTTATTTTCTTGCCAGAGTTCTATTTTGGAAACTTAGTGAAAAATTGTTTGGAATCTTTTGAAAAATACCGAATTTTGTGAAGACTTTTGCCATCCATAAATAAAGGTGTTATATTTTTGCAAAATAAATAATTTGATGAGAAACTACATCTCTAAGAAATTTATCAAAACATTCCCTTTAAATTAACCAATATACTCTCATTTTGCTGGGTGCACAACTTGTTAGATGCCATTTATTCCACCATTAAAAGTGAACGTTGAAATCGGTGGTGTAGTTGAGGGGCGACGGCGACCCCCTACCTTTTTATTTTAATACAGGCGTCCGCCCACTTGTTTTGGATTTTAACATTAGCATACCCCCCACCTTTTTTTCCAGAACTACACCACTTCTTCAAATGTAATGAATAGAAAAAATGTTCATGCATGTATTAGCAAGAGCCACACCAAAGGAAATTCTGATACTTTTTGTACCCTTCACAAAATTCCAATTAATCAAAACGGACCCTTCACAAAATTATAATTAATTAAAACAAACCCTTCCTGAAATTCCAAGCTATCAAATTGTACTATCCACAAGATTATTTTGATTTTTCACAAAAACCTTTTTAAAAGTTACAAAAACAAGACCTTGTTAAAAATGCTGGATCGACCCCTGACTGGGATTAATAATTTCAACAATTCAAATGCAATCGAGAATTGTCCTTATGTATAGCAAATTCATACATGAAATTATAATGAACAAAACAAATACTTTCAATGTAGTACACACAACAAAAAACTGAACATTGCCTACATATGCATTTAAAGCTGAACACAAATGTATGCAATTTGTAAAGAGACCCAAAATTATATGCAATAAATATATGCAATTTATTATATATTCAAATATATGCAATATGAATGTTTTTGCCTTTCATTTCCTTACAACAGTTCACATTTTATTCATACTTACGCTTGTTTGACTTCCTGTGTGGTAGCAGATCGACTTAATTCCAAAACCCCGTAGTAGTCAACCATAATTTTATCCACGAAAAGTTCTACCAGTTATTGGATATTCTAGTCAGCAACTGTAAAGCATTGAAAAAACTGTTCTAAAAAACAAAACTCTAACTACAAATTTTCAATGATGAATTTGCATAAATGAAATCAATTTTCAATAGTAAATATAACGTATGGAATTCTTGCATGATTTGTGCTACAATAATTAACAAATACATGGATCAAAAGGAGAAACTAAATAAAGAAAAGCAATAATCCCAGTACTTCAAAATAATGTAACAGTTTTAAAATTAAAAAACACACATAATAAATATACATACACTAAAATATTAACAGCAAATCATACAATTAATAAAAGAGTAATCAAAAAATTAAAAGCACCAAAAGTTAATACAGTACAAAGTTAATTTATTTAAGGAGGATGAAAAATGCGAGGGAATCAATTTAATTTTTCCTAGACTGATCTTTCAAAGTACAATGTAAGTTCTTACCCTCCGAAGTGTTAAGAACTTAAAATGTTTAAAAAATTAACTCATCAATACAGTAAATTTATATAAAAAAACTCTCTTAAAAGAAAAAAATATTCCCAGCTTCCCCCATAGATAGTTTTGTTGAATATTTTGTAAATAATCCTCTGAAGAAAGGAAACCAACTGTTTGGTTTGGTTTAAACAGAGAAAGTTATTTTATGAATCTATAACAACGGGGAAAAAAATGAGATGGTTTGAGTACATAGCATTGTAAGCTATGTTGAAACTTTTGCTTGAATACAAGTTAATTCAATAAAATTATTTAGTAACTGTTCTAATAATTAATTTATATAAATAGTAATACACTAAACAACTAAGTTCAATTTATCAACGGTGTATACTTATATTAAGAAAGTATTACCACAATCCATAATATTAGTTAATAGCTTGGAATGCAAATACTGCCTCTTCCAAATTGTATCCATTTTTCTAATAAAATAATATCATTTGCAAATATTAAGTTTATTATAGAGAGTAAAGTTTTTTTTTTTTTCATATATTTTGTGTTCACTTGAACTATATGCACTACTGTTACACTTAAATTTAAGATTTACTTTGGTACTCAAGCAAAATAGAGAAAAAAATTCAAAATAATACCCTTAAAATATGCAGTTATGATGATATGAAAAGCTGTTACTAGGAAGCATTCAAGTAACATTTTTATCTTTTTTTGAGCCTTAAGGCATAGCAATGAAACAGACATTGAAAAAATATGCTTTATAAGGAACAATCTAGGGCCATTTCACAGTATTTGAATGTTGCGCTCTACATTTCAAAGTTTGAACCTGAAATATTTACTACATTAAGATAGGAAAATGCACTTTTTTGCCAGTGTGGAAGTCCTACCAACACATTAGTTGAAAATAAAATTAAGTGATAATTAAACTAAAAATTGAGTAGTTATAACAAAAAAGTGTCATGTTGCGGTATCTACGCTGAAAACTACAGCAAAAACTTCCTCAAAATTGAGCTCCATTCCCTCTGAATCTATCACATACTACCAATGCTTCGTTTGTTTAAACACAAGTACACTATAGATAGTAAGAATACAAAAATTTTACTATTTAAAATGAAAAATTTAAATTTTAGAACAAAAAAACTGTGCATACACCTTGAAATGTTGCGGACTCTGCAATTTGTATCCAGTTGATTTATATCAAAAAAGGAAGACAAATTTGTTTCACAACAAAAAAAAAAATTATAAAGATTTTCAATTATAGAAGAAATGCATTCTGCTGTTTCTTTATCATGAGAAAAAATCTTCCACAGTCAATTGGTGCTGGATGGCCAGAAAGTTTCATTAAGTATCCCATTGCTTGAATTTTTTCATATTCAGTATTTTTCTTAATGGCTTGAATTTATTGTTTCCCACTGGCTGAAACACAATTTTAATTCAATAGAATTATTTAAATCTTCGACTATTTCACCAGCCCACCACTGGTCAATAAATAGAACAGCAATCCATTTGCCTTTACAAAGAAGCTGCTCGTGGTGTGATAACATGTTATTATCTGCACTAAATTCCTTATTTAGTAGTGATATATCCACTTGCTTTAAACCAACGTATGGAGAATTAACACTTGTTTATAACTTCTTGGTCATTAATTCGAAATTGGTGCATTTTTCGAGTTTGTGGAATTTCCTGGCATTGGCTGTATTTCGTTCTAAGTGAGCAGAGCTTATAGTTTCATCAATGCTTTCAGTGTTTACATACAATACGGTTATCACCAAAATGCAAAAGATAAATACTAAATATACTGCCAAAGGAAATTGTTGTCACAACAGAATTAAAATATAAGTGAAAACGAAATGCAAAATGAATTTGAATAATTGAAGTGCAGCACACTTTTGAAATTGCTATTAATATGAAATTTAGTCAGCTTAATTTTTTTTGCCTTAAATATGTCAAATGTTATATAAAATTATAAAATAAAAATATTTATTGATGTGGGTTAATTTAGAGCAATGAAAACAAAACTTTTTTGTGTTTTTTTGTGCTAGACTCGACAGCTACATATTTCTGAACTGAAAAAGCAAATACAAATTCATATTTTAAATTAAAACAGAATGTGAGTGCATAAATGCCCTTTCTATTTTTCCATTTCAAGCAACATTTTCATTGAAAAATGTTTTATTTGTGATCTATATAAGATTTTAAAAGTTTTGGTTTGTAGAGTCTGCAACATAATTTTTTATAAGTTTCTGATTAAATACTGAATATCTCTATAAATACTCATGCAAATTCAAAACAACCAACATATTTTCATGGTTTAAACACTCGACTTCAGATATTTATTGAAAATCATTATCATCCATGAGTTTTGTTGCGGACAGTTTGGACAAAATACTGTGAAATTGCCCTCTAGCAAATGTAGGAAATCTCGCTCTTTCCAACTTTAAAGGAGGCAAATTCTACTACAAAATAAATAAAACCTAAGCAGATGGTTATTACATCAATTATAAATGTGCTACATTCATATAGATTTTTAAAAAGGAAGGAACACAAAGGGGAGAAAGAGAAAGATCATGATAAACAAACATTTTAAAAGATACACTACATTTTGCAATCAAATAAGATTTCATAATATATTACAGTGCTAAATGTTTTCGAAAATAGCACATAAGTTAAATTTAGACGTAAAAACGTTTAAAAATACTATAGTTTAAAAGTTGGGAGATTTTGAAAGCGTAATGGGACTGTTTACACAAATCGAGGATATAATCTAGAAAGTTCCATGATGCACTGCAATTAATTTGATGTACATCCGAAAAAACATCATACTCCTTTAACGAAATACGCAATGTTTATCAAATGTAAACATTACAACAGCGGAAAAAAATTCGATGTTTATTAATCAACAATAACACGGTCATTCGAACAATAGCGAGATGTTTGAACACAACTGAATGCTTATACACAACTGAATCTTTACACTTTTCTTTTCGATAAATATTTTATAGATTTTAAGTATACACGGATAGTATTCTGAAATTTTTCTAAATAAATGAACGAATGCAAAAGTTATGTGGCATATATGCAGCTGCCACTGTAAACTTACTCATAGCATAGCAACACTACAACGTTCCGTGCTTAAAAATTGAGATGTTAGAGTCACATGGATTTCCTTTTTCTAGAAAAAAATCTGTACTAATGGCATTCTGTGATGAAAACAATTATAAATCATGCGACTGCCAAAATATGACCAATAAAATTTCCTAATATTTCGCTCACCTGTGGCAAAAGAAAGTCGAAATAATTCCCAAACTGCACTGCGAACTGTAGGTGTGTGCGATGGCAAAGGTTATAATACATCTGGCAACATTCACCGTTCACAATCTCTCGCAATTTTAAAAAATGTAGCGCTGCATTAGGCGACAATTTGTTTCTTTGGCGGAGTTTATTTTATGTATTATTTCTAATTTAATTGTTGAAGCAATTTTTAAAGTTGATTTAGAAATAAAAAGAAATATATTATAAAGGGGGTCTTAGAATATCTATAATTCTTTAAATATTTATATTATCATGAACTTTAAAATGGACTTAATAAAAATATTTTTTGGGAAAAAATAGAACCGACCTCAAAGCAGAACAATTAAAAATTGCGCTAAAAAGTAAAATAAATTCATTTTTTAAACAACATAGAAAGGACTTTTAAACATAATTTTTTAAGTCCGCGCAAAATTATGAGTCTAATTCAGAGGTCGTTGCCCACCCCAACCAGGGGGCTGGGGGCATAGTGCAGAATGCGTCATCGAAATTTAGGGGGATTGTCGACAGGGTGGCGTAGTGGTAAGGCGCAAGTCTCGTACGCCCAAGATCGCAGGTTCGAACCTGGCAGAAAATCGTTTACTCCCATGTCGCATGATTGTGCGGCATGTTAAAGATCCCTTGAGTATCCTTTTGCCTTGGATACTCTCGGCTAAATTAAATTCCTAGTGCAATTCTCATCAAATGAAAGCTCGGGTGCCGCCATCAAGGGAAAACTGAGCTTCCAAATTCTCAGTGGCAATGGCATCCACCGACAGTGGTGCTACTTGAAAAAATGGATGCCGATTACCGGGGTATGCACTATCTCTGCAAAGGTTAATGAAAATACGCAGCCCCATTAGAAAGAAAAAAAGAGAAAAATTTAGGGGGATTGCTTACAGGGGCGTTCGTGGGGGGGGGGGGTCTTGGTTGATTATTCGGCCGATTTTGGGGGTAATCGTTTTCAACGGGCTCCTAGTTCTTTCGGGGCTGCGCCATCGCTCTGAGGGCGGGGCACACCCCTAGTCTAATTACCGTTGAGGCCGTGGTAGCTTAGTGGTTAGGATGTCGAACTTCCACCCGGAAGGTTGGGGTTCGTTACCCGACCCGCTGAAGACCCCATGTACACTTGGGGATACGTGCATGTAAAATCCGTGAACCCCATTACCTCGCGTCCGGCGGAGGGTATCCCTCTTTGGCCCAGGGTAACAGGGAAGGAGGTTGAAGGAGAAAAGTAGTTTGGTGTAATTACCGTTACAAGATCTGTTGGTTTATCTAGGAACTGTTACAAACTTTGGGTCATTTATATTTGTAGTTTATTCATGGGGATTACAAAAGATTTTATCGATCATAATTTTGCACCGACTTAGATTTTAACATTTTTCTTGCTAAGCGTATGTCTCAAATATAATACTAATTCATTTTAAAAAATGGTATTTTGGTTACCCCGATGGGAACGAGGGGTGATTCATTTACAGTATCAATTGGAATTTCTCCAAGGGATCATTCATAAATGATCTCACGCTTCGAGGGGAGAGGGGGGTTCGTGAAATTATGACAAAGTGTAACAAGGGGAGGGGAGGGGGTAACAAGAAGTGTGACATCAGACTTATTCAACATAGCGTGGCAGGTGACAAAGGGGGGAGGGAGGTCCATTGAAGTGGGACATTTTGTGACAAAGAGGGCAGGGGATCAAAAATATCGGAAAAAAGCGTGACATCATTTATGAACGGTCCCCAAGTGTAATGAGACAGCAGCGCAGCCGAACGTTTTTCCCGCTAATCGTAAATCTCATGAATGAAAGAATTCAAAGTCGCTAATTATGTTTTTTCCGCTGATCGCTGCAAAGGTGGACAATTTTAAAAAGGGTTTTAATGTGAAATATTTCAAAGTGAAAAATTTTTTTTGAGACGAAAGTTTTGTGATGGCCACAAAACTTACTAGTTTGAACTTATGAATTAAATTTGAAAATTTCAAGTGTGTTTAGAAGGTTCTGGGACTTTACAGAAATAAATAAAATTTAGTGTTAAACCGCAATTTCGTAGTTTATGTAGGGTTAACCAAGAGGAGAGGGACACTCCCCCTCCCCAGAAGAAATTTCCAGCTGCGCGACTGGCCTACGTATACACATATAAGAATTGTTATTACACCCCCACCCCCTCTCCCTCTCACCCTCAGAGAAAAAAATTCTGGTTGGTCCAATCTCATACCCATAGCTCATTTTTAAAGTTGTAAAAAGATTTAACGAGAAGAACGTGTGTGCCAGTCAGGGACTGATTAAGGCAGGGGCATGCGGGGCAGCTGCCTCGGGCCCCCGCATCCGAGGGGGCCCCAAATCGAGTAGAAAGTTTATATTGTGTTTCCTTCTTTAAATAACTTTTTAAAAACAAAATATCACTACATTGTAAAATCTTTTAGTTTTATGTTAGTTTCTTTATTAATCTATCATTTGAACTCAAAAATGCTATATTTCGTAAATTCTTGGCATTCTAGGTCGGAATTCAGTTAAATTTTCGCAATAAGGATGGACAGATTTGGCCAATCAAAAGCCTGTGCTTTTTTTACTCTTCAGATGTGCTATATATCCTTTAATGGTAGACATAGAAATGTCAGAAAATCAATAAAATGGACAGAAGGTTAGCTTGTTTGACCATTGGAGGGCTTATAGCTATTTTAGCTTCCAGTCAATCTTCTTGTTACATTATCTGTGATGAGGTGAAAAATTTAAATACTTCTATAAAGTTCGGTTCTACATTACTGAAGTAGTGAAGACGGGGGCCCCAAAGTATGTTTTTGCCCCGGGCCCCAATTAGGCAAAGTCGGGCTCTGGTGCCAGTGCATGTTTATAAATATCAATGCAGATCTTTACTATGTTTTTTTCTTTTTATATTTCGAAAGCTAATTTATTTTTGACAAAAGTAGCTTAAAAAACACGGTTCAATGCAACAAAGACAACAAAAACTTAAAAATCACATTGTACTTTGCTCAAATGACAAGATTTCAAGCAAAAATGTGATCAAATGATACCACACTGTGCCATAACGTCGCCTCAGAGCAACAGTAGGATGTGAGTAAAACCAGAATTTCCTATAAAATTGATTTTTAAAATTTGTTGTTTTTTCAATTCTAAATATCTAAAGCTGTATGTAGTTCAGCGAGTTTACTGAAATTTTGAAAACTCCCCTAACTTTTGATTACATCTTCAGTGGTGTTTTGAAAAATTTAATTGCTTTTATAGGGAAAATATTTAGATGTCTTACAGTTGCTCTGAGGCGACGGTAAGTTTTCGCTCACTGATTCAAATTATTTTAAACTTTAAAATCCGGCACACATAACAGAGATCTCTTTACTAAACTAGATTAGAGCGAAGAAGCGATGAATTGAACAGGATTTGGAACGAATAGGAAAATACCGCTATTGTAAAAGAGGAAATTTTGGAAATCGGAATCATTCCTTAAAATAAATAGAGCGGAAGAATTGAAAAAATATTTACCTGATTTATCCAACTTCGCTAAATTTAAATGTAGGTTACGATTACTCTCGCGTGTATTTTAACGCATTTGAATAAAATGGCGTTGTTTGCGTTGATTTCTTGAGGGCAATACAGCAAATACAATAAATGAAAATTCTGAAGTTTTAAAAATTCAGGATATGCAAAAGAAAGAACACAAGCCGAGGTAAGAACCTCGGCTTTTGTGTATATTGCTAGTGTACTCTTGATTCTATCCCGGAAGTATAAACTCTATTTTTACATTTGAATATGTCATTTCAAAAATTCTCATATTCTAAAAATATGTCATTTAAAAAATTCTCATTTTATTGATTTTGGAAGAAAAATATTGCGCGAAAGACATAAACAAAATATTTCAATAAGACATGAACTTATTATCGTAGCTGTCGATATAATTCAATAGCTATAAAATTTCAAAACCACAGTAGTGTCGTGAAGTGGGGTAACGGGCAAGTGTAAAACCATGTTCTGGCGTTGCCAGCATATGTCACATAATTCTGAATTTCTCATGCGTAAAATGAACAAATTGCCTTTAAAAGGATGTGAATTTTCATTTCGAAACTTCGTTTTTATTAATAACAATCATATAACATATAATAACAATATTTTTCAAAATTTTGTGCTTTGATGTTATACTTCCCCCCATAGTTTGGGGTAAGTGTTGTTGCACCCATATAACGCATTTTAATGGAGACCAGGAGTGTCTGTGTTCTGCAGTTTTTACTGAATTTTGGACTTTTGAAATTAGTAAAATATTTTTCATTTCGCTCAATGTATAAGTATTATTTTCCACCTCCCCTTGAATTTTGTGAAATGCACAAAAAGGGTTAACCTAAATAAAATAAGTATGAAAGCGCAAAACACTAATACAGAATTTTTCTTACAAGATGCACTTTCCAAGCTCCCCTTAGCAGAGCGACCAGGAATTTAGGCAGAAAAGGGATCACTTTCCGTTTCTAATGAGCCCCGCGAGGGTGGAAGAACGACTTGACCTAAGCACAGATTATGCATTCGAATGACACCAGATGGAGTCCCCACAAATGCGCCCCCTTCCTTTTTAAACCTAAGACTGAAAGGAAGGGAAATTCTCCAACCTCCGGTACCTTCCGAACTGCCTCGGGGCTTCCGGTTCCACGGATTTTACATGCACGTATCCCCAAGTGTACATGGGGGATCTTCAGTGAACATCCAATCTTCCGGTTAGAAGTCCGACATCCTAACCACTAGGCTACCACGGTCCATGATGTGTATTCTAGTTATATGAAGCATAGAACTCCTCTATAGCAGACACCAGTGGGACAGAAAGGTTTGTCCGTAATAATGAGGCATCCGCAAAAAAAAAAAGGGTTTTATTTCAGGTGCAATGCTTTGCTGGCGGGGAATTCAAAACTGTCTGCCTAAGAGGGTTGTCCGCATTTGAGGGGTGTCCGTTATGAGAGTTTTAGAGCATGGGGATTAGAGAGTTTTACTGCATGTACATAAAATTAATTTTTCATATTTAAATTTCTGAAAAATGATACGATATTACTTTTATTGTCAAAACAAAACAAAAAAAATCATTTAAAAAGTTTCCTCACTAATTAGTTGTTTTTCATATCAGTAAAATTAAACTTGTAAATAACATGTTTTATGCTATTTCATATCCTAATTTATTTTCTATACGAACAATTAAATGTGAAACCGGAAATAAAATGGTAAACAACTGAAAAGCAAGTTCCTTACCGAACATGATTATATTTAGAGCTATTTATCTGTACATAAAGGTGATTTCTAAACAACGTAAACAGATCGGCCTTGAAAAGTACGCTTAAAAATTAGCAGTTAAAACAGAATAGAATTTTAAAACTAATAGTTTAATGAGGTGAGTGGTACTGGTTTTTATGACTGCTGATACTTAATGTTAGACTTTATGGATGAAAACGGAACTCTCATACCAGATTCAGCATTAAATCTGTTGTTGAAGTTAATTTCAGGTGGCACATAATATTGAGAACACAGTTTCGCACACATATGTTGTTTTCAAATCATTAAAAGTGCAGACATGGCTTTTTGCGTCAATTCGAGAAAAAATTCATAAACTGCACCAAAGTTCTGCTAAAGACCTTAATTATACTTTTTGTTGCAAGCAGAAGCGCCGAATTTCAAAATCTCAAAGGGGTACTGGAGAACATTAATATTTTGAAAGCAAGTTTTCCAACGAGGTCCATTGCCCGCATCAAAATTTCCAAGGAGGCAGATGCTCCAATTACCCTAGTGAAGACGGTGCCTGTAATTGCAAGGATAAACTACACGTCATTTCAATAAAACGTTCATAGTCTTCTACCTACATAGTCAAAGGACGTACATTGATCATAAATCTTTTTAATTCTCATTACATTTTCATATTTATTTTGCTCCTCATTTATTGCTTTTCAATGTCTTTCTTGAATGTTGAAATAGAAGGTTGCAAGTTTCATAGAGCACTTAAATGAGATGTCTGCGGAATTCCTGAGTTCCGCGGAACATAATTTAATAAACGCTAACTTAAATAAACCTCTATGAAAGCGCTCACGCACAAATAAAGCTTATTTAACACGTGATAATCTTTGGTTATAGTTACACTAACCCCTGATTAAAAGAGACATGCTTTTATTAATATTCTCAGCTCAGCAGTAAAATCACTTCTGCCGCTTTACAAATACAAATACAAATACAAAAGTGACGACCAGCAACAGGCTCAGGGCCCAGCTAGGTTGGTCCTAGTCAATTTAGCAGTTCCCAATGAACATCAAGAGATTTCTTAAACATTTTTACCCCGCTGCAGTTAACAGTCGCTTCTGGTAAACTATTCCAATTGCCTATAACCCTATTGAAGTAGTAATTCTTCCTAATTTCAAGATTCTTTTATTAAGAGATAGGAATCTTTAGGCAGTTTAGAAACGATTACTACAAGAAAGTAGGCAGTGACCTCCAATTCACTATGAAAAAGGCTTCTAAGAGAGAGGAATTTTAAAAGAAGGTCAAGTCCATTCACGGTATGACTTCTCTGGCCTGGCAAAAGTTACTGCTCTGCAGAGAAGTTTCGTTTAGGGGTTAAGAAACAGGTTCATTACCAAAGGAATGGCTCTCGTTTAAATGCAAATGTCTATTCATCTATCATGAAGCTGTTTAAAAAGCAATCATAATTTGAATACATTTAATTGCGCAGTTTTCCAAGCACACAACTTTTGGTTAAAAAATGATAATTTTCTGTGTGACACACGTGCGGTTAAAAAGCCTCATCAAATCAAGAAGAATTCCTAAGAGGACAATAAAAAAAGATATCTCCCTTAGAGTTGCCCTTGTAAATTTAAAAAAGGGGGTTGGGGCGGTACGGCGGTAGCATGAACAGTCAATTAAATTTCAAAGGAGAAAAGTTTTTCCCCTCCAGAAGATTCTTTTAAGCCACAGGAGAAAAAGTATAAAATATGTAATGGGAGGGGTGAAAAGGGGAAATAACGTAATTTTTCTCCTACAATTAATAGAAGAGGGAAAATAACATGCCATTCTTTTCCTCTTCTCTCTGCCTCTTTACTACAATAAATTGTTGGAGAAAAAAATGGGGGATGCAATATCCTCTTAATACACACATCTAGTTTACGCCAATGATTTTCCCTTCCTCCAACCCCCACAGTATTTTTCAATTAAATTCATCTTTTATTTTTTTCAATTTTTCAGCATATTTTTTTTATTTTTTAAGAAAGATTACAGATTGTTCTTCATTATTTTTAGAGTATACTGTGTATCGCTGATTTAGTAACTTTATTTCAAGATTATTCTCAAAGTGTGTTCTTTTCTTACTGGTTTTACAAATTTTCGGTTGCTAAACCACAAAACTTTCGGATTAAGAATTTGTTTAGATCTAGGAAACGGATAATTGGCATTACAGACTAAGGGTATGACTTTCCTTCAACTTAAATTTTTAAAATGCAACTTTAAAAACGATGAAATCAAAACCGAAATCGCGGGAAAAAGTCGTTAAAACCGAGACGGCCACTTTTGAGCTATGACTAAACCATTCACTACGTAGCTTTGCATGCCTGCAAAATTAAGTTTGAATTGAATTTTCTCTGGTGTCTTCTATAATTTAACACTGCAAACTGCTTTGAACCAGGGGATTTTCTTTTATTTTAGTAAAGTAAAAGAAGTGACCACCACAATCTGCCCTGTACTTTTCCTGCGTCCCTTGAACAGTCCTGCATATGAAAATAATTGTTATTCCTTACTTGATGGGTAAAAGTGATACTGTTTATTGAGTTACTATTCAATGAGGGTAGGCTTGAGAAAGCCATTTATTGATCTTATAATCGATACGTCATTTAAACCGGTGTCGTTATAAACAAGTTAATTGATAAAATATTCGCTCAATTTTCATAATAAACTGACCTTTCAAAAACCTGCAAAAAAATAATGTTACTATCATCTGTCTTTTCACAATCATAAGTAACTTCGCTTTCTTCTTCGTTTTCGTGATCGTGATTATCTTCATGTAAGAAAGCCTCACTTTCACCAAAAGCGTTACTAATTTTACATTTCAAGAAAGAGTAAACAGTACGCAGTTTGTTCGTTGACTTCCGACCAATATTTCTGATCGCAGGCGCAATGGAGGCAATTGCTCCCCCCTGAGAGTCAAGTATTATTAAGACATTTTATGAATAACGAATTAAAAGTACTTTTTCCCCTTTGGAACAAAATTTTCGGAAGACAGGCAAAATTACAAAAAAAAAAAGTGCCCTTCTCAGCAAAGTCCTGCATCCGCACATTTCTGAACCCACTCGCGGAAAACAAAAGCGAGTATGACATTTAAAAAAAAAAAAAAGTAAGACAAATTGATAGGGCAAAAACGAAGGTTTTATACAGTACTAGCAAAGCGGTTTTCAATTCAAACAGCTACACGACCAAAGTAATTCTATTCAGTAATAAATTGATAATTCAATTGCACTTTCAATTGTAATTGAGCAGGATTTAAATTTCGTACGCGTCTTGGTATCCCGGATATTCACACACACAAGTTTGGGAGGAAAACTTAATTTGTAAGTAGAACTTCCACTCATGCAAAATAATTTTGCGTTTGTATTAAATTATTCTTTGCACGTTTTACACACAGTACTTTTACACTGCTCACCGATTTTAAATGTAATGAACTAAAACCATGGTGCATAACTACTCACGCTACTTCCGTAATGTGTCGCAGGAACACAGAGATATGATATGAAGCTTTTGAAAGAAATTCCGTCAGAGTAAACGAACATAACTCAAAGCTGCTTGGACCTTCCTGAAAATTGTAGCTGCCCGGGGCAAACACTTTTTAAAGCCTCCACACATACACACACAATTAAGTATTAAAATTGACTATGATATCTGAAGTCGCAGTTTTATTACTTAGATCATAAAAATTAATGAAGCCAAAATACAAGTAACATAAATATTGCATAACATATGAATAAAAAGAGTAAACAATTTGACTTAAAGCAAACTGAAAAAAATATTCGTCAAGAAGCTAGTTCCAAATGACAGCGGAGTCCGCTATCAATCGCAAATGGGGAGTCAACACATGAAACAACAGAATCGTTAGTGGACGTAACGTTCACATAATATATATAACAGCCTTTAAAGTCTATTATGTGGTTGCATATTTATCTTAGAGTGCTGTTACGAGTAAAAACGGTTTTGTTTGTTGAACTCTTATGTCATTCTTTTTATCAGAGCGTTTTAGATAATTTCAATATCTTTATTTACTTTCTCACAAAATTACTTTTTCTGATTACTTTCCTATCTTACGGAGAAAACGTGAAACATTTATGTTTTTAAAGTAATGAGTATAAAACAGATAATTCAGACAAGCCTGATTAAACACAAACTAATACTCTTTTTTTTTCAATAGTATGAACGTACATTGCGTAAAACATAGAGCAAACTGAAAATTTAATTTCAGTGACCTCATCTTTGGTTATCTATGTAACGTCGAAAAAATGAATTTAATTTAAATTGCAGTGGACAACGATATCCGATTTAAAAGTAGACTGCTAAACAGGAAATAATACATTTTTTTACTGCTTATTCGAAAAGTATCAAGAAACTTAATGCATTAAATGCGTTTTTCTCCCAGCGATACAAAAACTTCATTTCTTACAACTCAAGTGAAAGTAAATAGCCTGCTGAAATTTTTATCAAAAAACAAAATATCCTTTAATTTTGTTAAATAATACAAAGATAATAAATGCAAAGAAGAAATTTCTTTAACAGCTTTCTAGAATAGAATTTATTATTACTTATTTCAAAGCCATATATATGTTACTGTAAAACACAGGCGTAGCTAGGTGGGGGCAAGGAGGGACAGCTGTCCCGGGCGCATCGTCAAGGGGCGCCAATTTAATGTTAATTTATTTCATTTTTAAATGCGAAAAGAAAATTATTTGAACTGAAGAGGTGTGAATATGTTCGACAAAGAAGTGAGAGCACTGCAAATCATATCGGGAATGACCAATGTAACACAGGAGTGCGTGGGAAATCAGACAAATAATTTTGCGAAGCCAAAGTGTCCCATTTTTCCCTTATAAGTGAATAGTCTATATAAATAAAACCGAAAGTTTGTGTGTGTGTGTGTCTGTCTGTCTGTCGATCGCCTCCTGGCGATATGGAACGGTCCAGAAGTACGAAATTTTGGTTACAGGTACCTTGGGTCAGGTCCTCGTGCACCTCGAAGCGTTTTTCCTAAAATTCGAATTTGTTCTTTTTTTCTTCCAATTTTAAGCAAAACTGTTAATTTTGGAATTATCTTATCGAAGAAACGTCCCACGTTTTAGATTTTTGCAGCATATGAATGCCCGTAAAAAACTACACTAGGTGAATTTTTTTGCAGTTCGTAGGACAAATAGAACATGCGCAGTATTCGTTTAAAGTAGTTTTCGAATTTTAAAACGAGGCTTAACTCTGAATTTATCTGCTCAACTTGCATGTTTTCGCCAAAATAAATAGTACTTTTGTCGCCAACTAGATGATTTTTCTGTTAACGTAAGATTGAAAAATGCTATTTTATCTTTATTCATGCCGTTTTATGAGCGAAACAAATTCTAAAAATTAATTTCATTTTTATGCAGATTTTGTGAACTATTAACTACAGACGATTTTTAAATACTTTATCTTGGGGTTGATTCTTCTTTCTTTTTTAGCGATTTAATATTTTAGTACCAGTTTAACAGTTTCATGAAACATATTATTTCGTGTGGTAGAGTGTCCGTTTTATAAAATAAACAAATTCTAAAAATTCATTTCTTTTTTATGCATATTTTGTGGATTATTAACTACAGACGATTTTCAATTTCTTTACTTTGAGGTTGATTTTTCTTTTTTTTTTTTTTTTTTTTTTTTTTTGCGAATTAATATTTATTCCTCCGATAAAAACTAGGTAAGAAGGTTTTTGATACTGCCTATTTTTTATGAAATTTAAAATTTTACCAAGTGGTGATAACTGTTTTTTTTTTTCGCCCCCATCCATTTAATTACTCTCAATATATTATTTTGCGCTTCGTAACTTCTCCAAACCGAGCCAATAATCCTTATTAGTAATATTCTCATTTAATTCAATATGTGATTTACACTATAGGATCATGGCGCATTTGCATTATGCTTCCATTACTATAGTGCAATTTGGCGATCTGCTTCATGTTAACTTCTTTACGTAGCGGTTTTGATCGATTCCATATTTTACTCAAGTGATTTATTTTCTAACATTTATTTAATTGTTTGCAATGTCTATTTGGCGACATTTGGACATAATTCAGATAATTCTTTCGACCAAGTTAATTTTCACATGTTACTATACTCAACTGCAAAGTTTCTTGACTATGGAGAAATATGCTGACAGCAAGCGAAGAAAGTAGTTCTCCGCGCGGTGTCCGATTTTCGGGTTAAACTAAGCACTTCGCTATCGAAATATGATAAAGTATTTTAACCTACACATATATAGCGTTTATTTGTGATAATTTCTATAAAATGTTATATATTTTCAATTTTACGAGAAGCGTAACGCGTATTGATACCTTCATTTAGAACTAACGCTCTAGCCAATAAGAGCTTACGAGCAGTTGGCGATCTTCCGATAAGCGGTTTGGCGAGATTTAGAATTGTTTATATTTATGTCTGACTTGTGACTTTGCTTAAAGCTAAACAGTTTTTATTATTCTATTCTTTAATATCGTTATTATTTTTATTATTATTGTTAATATCGTAATTTTTATTATTATAATCGTTAATATCGTTATTATTATTACTTTTGTTAATATCGTTCTTCTTATTATTATTATATTCGTTAATATTGTTCTTATTATTGTTATTATATTCGTTAATATCGTTGTTATTATAAGATTGGAATCTACTCCAAAATTGAACTACGTCTTTCAACCCCACAAGAAAGGCAGTGCTTTGAAAACCTCTGAAAAGACAATAGTCAAGAATGTATTTCACAAATTGCAAGAATGGAATCCACCATTCGGGAAAAACTAGATAAGTCGATTTTTGGCCAAAATGAGAAATACCCTTAGCAACCCATATTGGTGTCCTGCACATTCTGTAAAAGTATGAACATCATAATGTCAGTGGTGTTCTTTAAAACCATTATGCATTATTAGACCAATTTAAAATCATAGTGCATTTCAAAATGTAGCTGTGATAAAAAAAAGTTTTTTGATGTTTGTACAATATCTGCATAAAAGTATTAAGAATATAATTTCTCTTTTTTTTTTTTTTTGGTCGAAAGGAATAACTTATGATGAAAATATATTTGATCCAATAAAATAAATTATGATTGCCCAAAAAAAATAAGTTTTTAAATTTGTTACATTTTCTTTTTCTGATAAACAGACAAATGATTTTTCAGACATGCAATGTGCCAAATAGAGCGCTTAATCGGATTATTCGCCAAGTTGGTAGCTTAGCGTCTTTTCGACCCTCCTCCTTGGCGTCTTTTCGACCCTCCCTGTAACCCAACAGCTTCGCTGTTTACTCATATCTTCTGCCGCGCGTTGTGACGTCATTGTCAAGAAACGTTGCAGTCTAGTATATTAGATTAGTCCAGAATATTTTCTAACTTAAATGAGCATGCTTATTTGCCTTTGGAAGTAATGCTTTTCTTTCTTCTGTTTTTATCCGAATTTTATAAAAAAAAAAAAGTGCTATTTAATTGAATGTTCAGGAAATGACGATTTTGCAAGCGGGATTTTCAGGAAATTGTGTCCTTATTTTGATGAGGAACTTAAGCTGGCCTTGGTAATTTTAGGAACTGAAACTCTTAAAGGGCTGTAGTCTGATGGGTATTTTCAGTTACTGACGTCTTTATTGTAATGGAGATTTTTTTGGACTAATGTCCTAATTTTTTAGGGGTGTTTAGGAATAGTTGTCTTTATTCAAGGGAGGACTTTAAGGAATGTTTTCTTTATTATAGCAGATATATTCAGAGTTGTAATGTTGTTCTTCATCTGATGGGCATTTGTAAAGAGAATACTGCCCTTATTCTGATAAAAAAATTTTAGATGTAGCGTTGTCTATATTGGAATTGCGATTTTTACGGACACCTGATACCATTTTGGAACAATTATCCTGATGCATATGTGAATTTTAGTTCCTGTTGCCCTTACTCTGATTTCAAATTGATGAACTGTTTTTGGCCTTTTAATGTGGATTTTTATGAACGGTTATTTTTGGTCTAGAAGGAATTTTTCGAGGCTGTTGTTTTTAATGCAATTGTGATTTTTAATGAGTTTACTGTTAAGATGGGATTTTTAAAGACTGTTACCCATAATTTACTTGGGTTTTTTAAGAAAATTTTTCCTTATATATTTACAACAAGATTTTAGACATGTGTCACTTCACCTGAGAATGATGCAATATTATCCCGCGCAACGCCGGGCATGTCAGCTAGTCGCTAATAAAAATGAAAGTTAAAACGGTTGCTTTTTAGAGCTATTTATCATTTAGGTAGCATAAAAGTTTTTTAATTCCTTGTAGAGGCGTTCCTAGCCATCCCCCCCCCCCCCAGGGGCACAGGGGGCGCAAAATCTTCAGTTGTCCCCGAGCGCTGAAAGCCCTAGCTACGCCTCTGCTGTAAAAGCCCAAAGTCTGGTAAATCCTAATAGGTTTAGCCGGTAAAACCTAGGCTTTACCTGACTTCGGGCATTTATACTAACATATATAATACACACATATATATATATGTACATATAATACCGAAATTAGTTTTTAAAACGTAATTTATTACAATTGCAAACACAGGGAAGATAAGAATTTTAAAAAAGCTGGGCTTCGAGATTGACAGGTTTTCAAATGCGACAGATTCTTGGGATAAGTATATATAGATAGTTTTTCAAGATTGGAAAGTTTCTAAACAGGCTTGTTTTTAAAATGAGACAAGATTTTAAGTTAAATAGAATCATTGATAAACAGACTGAGGACTAAAAATGTTAGATTCTATTATAAAAAGATAATATTTCAAAACAACTTAAGGAAGGGCGGAAAGGTGCTGGCGGAAATTTCGTATTCAGATAATAAATTTCGTATTTCATAGTTCAAGAAAGAAAAAAAAACATTCTAAAATGTCTCTTCAATTTGGAAAGTTCATATGGGAGAGGGGGACTAAGCCTTAAGAGTTTTGTAATAAAGTGCACAGTTCAGAACTGTTATTATTTAAAATTTCAAACATGCACATAAGGCAAACCAACTTTCGAAAGATATTCAAAAGCCTTCGTATGTACCTATCTAATTTTACAAACAGGAGTATGCTTAAAAGTTACAAGTTAAACTATCTTGCGCCCTTACACTCGCAAGCAGAAAATGAAATGTACTCTATGAAAAAAATGTCGCTCGTGGCCTAATGTGACGAGTAAAAGCAAAATAATTCTAAATGTCACACAGGGCGGTCTGAAACAAGGCACGTGCCTTAGAAGAGGTTGTTTACGAACAAATTACATTAAGGAAGTGAATACATCCAAATTCGCTAGTCAAAGGATCATTCGATTTAAGCAATCCACAAACAACTCAACAAAAGAGGATTTGTTTGTGATGTCCACATCGTTGAAAGAAAAACGCTCGTAAAGAGTCAACTCTTCAGCGACGCGTGGGTAGGTAGTCATTGATTAATGGCCGAATTCGAATCGCGAGCTAATCAAGGGATGAAAAAATTGGCTGTCGTAAAAACTTTTTCTAGAAACACCTAATATCGGGCTTATTTGGGAGGGGTTCGCAATAAAAACTGGGAAACCAACGTTCGTTGAACCCTTTCTTTGAAAATTGTTGACTTTTGCGAATTAGAAAAAGAACAAAAAAAAAAAAACCTTCCATGCTGTTTCTCAGGTTTACATCGGATACACCTGTTCTTATAAATACATTTCCGCCTTGAATTGACAGACCTTTGCGGTCACAGTTAATAATCCTTTCCGAAAGAATTGCAGCCTTTAAAAAAAAATGAAGTGGCGTTATGAAACATAAGAGCAATAGACTTAAACAATGACTGATTCAAAAAGAAACTTTCATTACTTCTGTCACTTTTTTCATTCTTCTGCTTGTTTCATTTTGAACCGGGCTTTGACTTTTTTTTCATTATTAATTCGTGTACAACAAGCTAGTTACCGAGAGTAGTCACCTTCTCATTGTCCATTCATACAATATATTTTTTGTTATCACATTACCTTTGTATCCTTCCTGTTAACATGCAATTCATTACACAATTTTATGCTTGCTTTATACCAAGAATCGAATAAAATTACGCTAAACTAAAACATATTTCATTTTTAAATGGAAAGTTCATTGGCTGGATGTTTTAGAACTTCGATGTTCCAAAATTCATCAAACTGCAAATTTCCGGAGGAAGTTCCTTTTCCTTCGTTATTTTTTTTTTTTTTTCGCTCATTAAAAGTCTGTATAGGCTTAGTGAATGATGAAAATATTCCATTGTAATATACATCAGATTTTATAACTACCAATAAGGACTATTATGAGTTCTTACAATCTCGACTTTAATTTTTCAAAGTTTTATCTTTTCCCGCTAATATGTTCAATTAATCATTGGTCCTAATCAGCTTTTTATAATCGTAATGCTAAAAATCACATTTTTTTTATCATTACAATTATAAAAAGCTGATTTTTAGAATTGACACTGTAATTTTCACAATTTGAAAGATTTCTCATATTTTGCGTTTTTTCATTCTATACAGAAAAAAAAAATAATAATAATAAAAAAAGAAAAGAGAAGAAGAGGCATCAAAAACTAACGTCCACATACATTTTCTTTTCTACCCCAAGAATCAGTAGTTTAATGATTATACAAATCCAAAAATTTTTATCACGTATAAGTTTATTCCGAAAAACTAATGAAATCACAAAACCCAATAGAGAGCATTGTAAATATAAATGAATAGTATAAATAATAACTTTGTTTAATATACAAGTTGTGCTGGAAATGGAACTTAAAGAACTAAGAACGAAATCTAAAAACCAAAATTAAAACAAACTTTCTAAACTTTTTTTTCTTTTTTACAAAATAAATACCATTGCTGACCATATTGGAAAAAGAGACGTTAGCAGCTTTTAGAGAAATGCTTCGACATAATACAATAAGATTATCGCAAAGACAAAGGTGATCATCCCCTCCAAGAGCGGAGGCGCATCCCCCTCAAAAGCTACGGAACGTACGTGAGACATACAGACGTGAGTAAGTAAACAAGATATCTAAGAAAAAGGTAGTCTAGATCAGAGTTTTTTTATTAAGAAATAAATTTTTACTAAAATACCAGGAAAAAAATTGGGGATCCATCCGCAATGAAAAACATTATTAGGAAAAAAACCTTGATTCAGGACATTAAGAATTATATTTAAAATAATTTCGAACTTGTCTGAACAAATTTCTTTTTAAGATATCAAAAAATTATACTAATTAAATCATTCATTTAATAATTAAATCTAAAATATAACACCAAAGAGTAGGAAAAAGAAAAATAAAATTTAAAAAGAAATTCCAAGTGTTTAGGTCATTTTAACCCTTTATCTACTGCATTATGATCTGCAGTAATTAGGCATTTACACTGAAAATTAAGGGATTTTACAAAAATAAAATGCTCAGTCTATAAGAATTTATTTCTTTACAGCTAGTAAGTACCACGTAGTATTTTAACTGTGAAATTAATTACATACACTTCTTAATCAAAATATTTCGTCAATTAGTTTTCTAATTTCTTAATAACACATTAAAAAAATAAGTGACTTAACTCTTGGACTTTACCACTTTTCTGGAGCGAAACTCTAAAAAGAGGATCAATCTGAACAAAATGGCAGTTCAAAACACTGCATCGGTTTCAAAACTATCTTCCTTTCTTCGAAAAATACTCTTTATAGAACCCTTGCTGATATATATCCTGAAAAAGTGGAATTCAAAGAATGTCCTGCAAAATACCATCAGAATATTGGTAAACATGGTTTCTGGATGGAATTTTAGAGAGAATGGTACTTATAAGTACAGTCAGTAGATAAAGGGTTAAAATACAGTTTGGTGCCTGTTCGTTTGTTCAAATAGTTTTCAGGGACATTGCTCGTCACTTATATATTGCTGTAAATAAAAGTTTCAATGGTATCTTTTATATCGTGCTTTTATATTGTCTCCATACAATCTCGATATTACAAGGGATTACTTTACTGCACTTAATTTATCCTGAACCCCGAAGAATGGCTTTCGAACTGCGTCAAGGCAAAATACAGTTTTCTATCTGCCGAATGTGGGCAGGTCGCCCTTTAGTTGTTTTCTTAGCCTCGATCTGAATCTATTCGTCCGCTGAACCAGTTACCTGAAGAGAAAGGGTTTTCACACCTCAAATGAGGTGCCTACAAGACACGCCCAAGGTAAAGAAGGTGGGACTTTCTTTCGGGGCATCTGGGCATCATTTTGGAAAATGAAAGGAATTATATTCATCAAGTGTACAAGGCTTCCAAACTTTTCTCCACCAGACCCCTCCCTACCTGTTAGCCGAGGCCTTAGGATTGCTTACGCACGGGGAGAGGTAGTGGGGTCTACGGATTTTGCATATCCCCAAGTATACATGGTGATCTTCAGTGGGTATCGCACGCGCGACCTTCCAGGTGGAAGTCCGACGTGCTAACCACTAGGCTACCACGGCCCATAGGTTTCCAAACTGGAGGGGTTCCTGGGCCATCAAAAATGATTTCATGAGTCCTGCTGCTGTCGTTGTTAGTGTCGATTGGATATTTAAAATCAACTGGCAGAGCGACCAGGAGTTAAAGCAGAAAAGGGAGCGCTTTCCTTTTCTAATAATGCGCCCCGAAAAGGTGGAAGTATGACTTGACTCAAGCACAGATTATGCATTCGGATCACACCAGATGGAACCCCCATAAATACGCTATCTTCCTTTTCAGACCTAAGGCTGAAAGGAAGGGAAATTCTCCAGCTTCCGGTATCCTCGGAATTGCTTCGGGGCTTCAAGTTCCACGGATTTTACATGTACGTATCCCCAAGTGTACATGGGGGGTCTTCAGTGAGTCAGGTATCGAACACCAAACGCACCGGTTAGAAATCCGACATCCTTACCACTAGGCTTCCATGGGCTAATGATACTTACAAAATTATCAAAATATCGGATTATGTATCGGATATATATCAACATGATATGCATCACAAATGTTCCAGCTCAATCTAGTAGTATATTATGCTCACATAAAAGTGTGACATTAAACAGTAGCCCCTCGTTATATCGCGCTTGTCGGGGGACAGCAAAAAAGCGCAATATATCCGAATGTGCGATATAACCGATGCCGTTAGAAATAAGTCAAAACGTACAAGTAAATTGAGTGAACCTGAGCATGCCACAAGAGTATGGTGTGAAAACGATGTGCAAAGATAAAGGTAACCATTTTCTCCCCAGAAAATTTCTTTACCTACATCACTCTCCTTTTCCGGT
Source organism: Octonoba sinensis (assembly GCA_038502835.1). NCBI lineage: Eukaryota > Metazoa > Arthropoda > Arachnida > Araneae > Uloboridae > Octonoba > Octonoba sinensis. The sequence goes on along the minus strand of CM076599.1, from coordinate 109,814,815 downwards.
TAAGAGGATTGTATAATTTGGATTTGTTCAGCCAAGTGCGAATCCTTTCTGTGCTAAAAGGTATCTAGAAATGGGGGTATTTTTTCTCCTTGAGCAGTAAACATCTGTCTCTTGCATTTATTAATGGGCGTTAGGATCAAGACAAAAATAAGAATAAAACGTCAACTGGTTTGAGTAGAATCATTCTGCATGCATGTAAATTGGGGAGTGGGAGGAGAATTGCTGCAAATTTTAACTCCAGCAAATTCAGAAGAAAGGAAAACGTTCCTTTTCGATGGCTTCGTTTAGTGGGGGGAAGGGCTTAACTCAGAAATGTAATATTTTTACTTTCGTGAACGTAAACAAAATTTTCGGAAACATAGAAAAACCGCGATATATCCGAATGAGTGATATAACGAGACGCGATATAACGAAGAGTTACTGTATAACCTATAGTCTCAATAAATCAGCTAATTATTAATTAATAATTCTTTAATCATTGCAGATTTTCTGGGATTTATAAAATATATTAATACATCAAGAGATTTTCATAACTATCACAACAATTTTCTTCGCACTCAAAACAAAAATTATGTTCATATATTGGTGCACCCCTCTTGTTGTCTGAGATACATTTTATTCAAAAATCTTATCTAATCAATGAAAATTGTTCATTATTATGAGATAATATCGATTATGTAACAATATATATGCTTCTAATTTTATTATAATACCATAATCATAGAAATATAACCGGAAATGTTTGTATTGACGTTAATTGATGTCATGTTCAATATTAGAAAATGAATTTAGAGGAACTGACTTTATGCTGTCAATTTAGTGTGTTCCTTGTCTGATATAAGTGAGTCAAAATCAACTTTTTAAAAATCATTATCTCTGTGGATTTCTTTATTCTCAACCTCATCCTTATCCTGCTCATCACACCTTGTTCAGTTCTCTTTTTCCTTTTCTTACGTTGTATTTTTTAAATTATTTCATTAAGTTAGAAGGGAGTAAATGGACAAATTTAAGTTGAATTTATTTAAAGCGCCTTAAATTTTAAATAATGCAAATTTGTTGTTTAGATATATGAATCATGATATATATCAGTCTATGATGGACCATTTATAAATGATGTCACACTTTTTTGAATATATTTGGTCCTCCCCCCGCCCTTTGTCACAAAAGGTCACACTTCAACTTACTCTCTCACATGTCACACTATATTACCTAAGCAATAAGCATATGTGTTTGCAGTTCAGAATCAAACGATACTACGTTATAGATCGCAATTTTATTTTGAATTTTAAATTTGTTGTGTCGTGAGCCTAAAAATAATAATGATTATATGTGTACTTAAATTGTGTAAAATGACATTAAGGTTTGCAACAAAAAACACAATTGATATATAATAATAAAAAATATTAATATAAAAGAGCAATTGAAAGCAATAATATTTCAGAATTTGATACAGTTTGCTTTATACACATTACTTTTATTTAAAAATGAACGGTATATTGTTTCAAAAGTGTAAATGGCCAAAAAGATTTCCTTTTAAATTTAAACTTTTAACTAGAAGATAATTTAAATCTTAGCCAGCATCGATATTTTTGATAAAAAATTAAATCCATGAGGATAAAAAACAAAAAAGAAAAGGGAAAGAAATATAAGAAAATAATAAAATGTTTAATCAACCGGGAGTTTAAATAATTTTCTTCTGATTAAAAGGTGTGATGTCACGCTACCATTTCCCCTTGTCACAAACTGTTACAATTTTTAGAACCCCCTTTCCCCCTCAAAGCGCTACATCATTTGCGAAGAACCCCTATAAATGTCGCAATATGTACATAAAATGATATTTATCGTGATGCAAATCCGATAAACTTGCACACGCTGCTGCAATTTTATTAAATCATCTGCTCGAAATAAATGCATACAAAAACGAAACTTTAATTAATGAAATATTATACAATTATTATAGCTTAACTCTAGCTAGTGATGTAAAATATAAATCCAATAGAAAGACCAATTCTTACATCATACTCGAGTACAATAACGGATTTTGAAATTTTCTGCAAAAAAAAGGCATGAATTGCATAATTTTCAAAAAGGAATCTAGATTTTGAAAATGCAAATATTCAGTATGATTCATCCAAAATTCCGAATTAAAAATATTAAAATATGTGTACATCAATCACTCTTACACCTGAACTCATACTGATAAGATGTCTACCGTAGCGTGAACTTTTAACTGTCATTATGTCATCTTTTGTGTTCTTTTCCTCATTCGTTTATAGCATCAGCTGTTACAGTTAAAGGTTTCTTTACGACTTCTCAACAGCGCGTAACTGTCAAATAATATCATGAAAAGATAAATGTCATTTATTCATCGAGCGATTTCATGAAATACGCTTTAAATTTTCAATGCAAAAAAAAACATATATGTAGTGTACGTGTATCGATTACTAGGAGTCCCTTTTTTCAATGCATAAAAAGTTTTGAGGAAGCTTTGTACAGTCACTTTAGAGCGGTGACTGCTACTAAAAGTTGGTGCGATTTTCGCAGACGCAGATAGAAGAAGGAGGTAATGAGGGACATTAAAAATTATAAAAGTTAATGTGGTTCTTCAACAATTTTATTTCAATGTAAACAACTAACAGCAAACCAAAAATATCCAAATGTCCAGCACGAACTGCGACTTAGCTACTTTAAGACGTCACGTCATAGCGATTTCTGGAACTGCTAACATAAATGTGATTAAACTCCGAATTGTGTCATAGCTATAGTACACAATACGTGGATGTTAGGAGTACCAATAGCTAAGCACCCAAAAAATGTTGGTAGCAGACTCTTGGATTTAATTCAAAAATGATTCGTACGCATTTCATCTCAGCTAGAGGCAGAAAAATCTTTTTGGCGCGGAAACGATTATTTACTGTTGCGAAAAAGATTCAAACATTTATTTGCTGATTTTTCTGAAAGTCTCCCTTCATCCTCGCTTTCCCACTGTCTCATTGTTTTTGTCTCCTGAAATCTTTCAGAGATAAATCAGCTTCTGCTGTCATTCCAGCAAATGAATATGAGTAAATTGCTTAGAACACGGGTTCCCAAAGTGAGCGCGGCGGCACCCTGGAGTGCCATACCAAGAGGTTAGGGACCTCACAACGCACTCATAATATCAAATATTTGTTGATAACCCCCCTACACCCCCAAAAATGTGATATTTACAATTAAAGTATTTTTTAATATCAGTTATAATCGTTATTTACCACCAATTTTATACTCTAACGATTTACTGGTTACTTTTTCCTTCAAAATCGATCATACATATATATCGCTCATCGGGCTGCAATAGCGGCACCTCATAAAATCATGTTTTCAGATAAGTGGGTTTAAAGTTTTCATTGCTAGGGAAAATGTATAAGAAATACTTTAGTTTGCTGCCATCTTACGGCTTAATATTGAATTATGAGTTTGGCTGGTACTGCTGCTGAAAAGAATGTGTATTTTCATATTTACATCTGTTCTTAGTTCAAAACGCTTGCTTTTTGAGTTGTGCCACTATTGCAGCCCATGAGCGATATATATACATATATATATATATAGATTATATATATATATTATATATATATATACCCCCACGGGAAAAATTATAATTTTAAAACGAGGGAAGTGATAGGACTTCTCTGTCCCTGGAGTAACAAGTTACTAATAATGACATACAGATTGAATCAGTAATTTATTCGCTGAATTTAAGCAGTTAGATATCTAGGTGACTCTTGTTTTAGAATTTAACATATCTTTCAAAAAAGATATTGACTGTGTTCCAATCGTTATGCGAACTTCAAAAAAATTCACCTATGGACTTTATTATCCAGTAAAGATTGAAATCTCTTCGGGTTAGTTTTTTACAAATTTAAAATGTTGTTAAAATTTAAATAAAAAAGGGCACATTCGAATTTTTAAAGAATCATTTTGATGTGCATTTGCTCTTCAGAGTATCTGCAACCAAAATTTCCCATTTCCGAGTCTTTTGATCTGCCTCTCAGGCGACTACTCATACACAGACAATTTCTTTTCTTTCTTTTTATACAGACATATGAAAATAAAATTTCACTCATTTATCATCAAAAACATTCATATAGCATTTTTAAAAAATCCATTCTGAAATCGTTTTTTCAAGAACGTGTGCAAAATAAATCATGAGCATTCTGCTTTTACACGACCATCAGAGCTTCATTGCAATAACATATCGCTTACCATCGCATTCAGAATCGTACAAAAAGTAGTCGGAAAGCTTTCACGAAAATATGACTTTTCATTTTCACTGATAATAATTTATCAAGGCGCTATTTGGAGGGAAAGACAATAGAGGTGACCGGTTTTTTCGAACAGTTCCAACGTGAGGTAAAAAATGATGAAATCAATGAGATGCGTGCTGAAAACGGAAAACTTTTGGTCGACTGAAATTATTTACAAATAAATAGCCTGTTTTCGTGAATTTTAAAAAGATTTTTGTGAAAAATAAAAATAATTTTGTAAAAATTCAAAATTGAAATATATAGTGATAAATGTTTTTATCAATATTTGCCATTTATTTAATTGATAATTCTGTGAAAAGTACTAATTGATAGCTCGGAATTTTATGAAGGGTCCGTTTTGAATGATTGGAATTTATTGAAGAGTCCGAAAACGGACCCGAATTTCCTTTGGCTGAACCACTTCTTGATATCATTTCATTGATGCAATATCAGAAGATATCTTGGTTGCGAAATTACGACGAATAATATTCGGCTAGTCATACGCCTACATACATGTATTGTATGTATTTAAACTTTTCCACATGTTACAATTTGCTGTTTTTAGCTCCCAGATGATTCCAGCAGGTTGTTATATGTATGAGTCAAACTGAGGACTAAGAACGGTTTCTGGTGCATTTCAAGCCATGAAAATACCAAATACTAGTTCAAAATCAATGATTATTTAAAGCTGTTGTGAACGTCGGTTGAGCAACCACCTGAAGGCGGTCAATGGTCATAAACTATCAATACATTTAGACGATGCTGGAGAGGTAAGGATTGCGAGCTATGCCCCAATATGGTTGAGACATCTCCTCTAATTGTATACAAACTATTTTTAACCATGGAATAGGTGCCTTAATTGATGCACGATGTCCATTGTTTCATTTAAATGTATACGCACCACTAATTTTGAAACCAAATCAACAATGCTTAAGAACTAATCATTATTTATCCAAAAGGATATAAACCCCTAAAAACACTGGCGACCCCCCCCCCCCCCCAGAAACGATCACCCCCAATCTCTAAAGCAACGGTTAAAATCCGGTGAAAATAAATCTCCCCCTTAAAAATTTCAACGGCGAAGTCTGCGCTATGTACCCTCTACCCTCTCGTGGGCACCTCTGAGTTATCTGTCAAAACATGGCGAGAAGCAATATTTCTCTTAAGTGGCATTTTAATTTACGTTCCCGACTGTCTGAATGTGTGTATGTTATGGTTTCGACGTTAACCCCTTGACATACAATGATGTTTCAGACGTCAGAGTCTGCACCAGAGGACATGAAATGAATAACGTCGCGGGGACATTAAACTCTACAATGAAACATAGGAATGACATCTTGGACACAGGAAGGTATACAATAGCACACGAAATAATGACTTTATCATGGATGCGCACCTCCCAAAAGCGACAACGCACCCCATCCAAAGCTACGGAACACTTTCCTCCCCTCCCAAAAATTTATCTATGTCCCTAAAAATGTAATTGCTGTCTTCTCTATGACCCTCCCGCGTGGGTGGGCATCCGAATTTATTGTGCATTTTGTCTGCACGAAGGTAAAATTCTTATTATGACAAAATTTTCCGGAAAATCCAAATATTTCAAAATTATAGATTTTATAACTATTAATCATTTTAAAAGTAATAAATTGCATGCATACCATTATCAATCAACCACAATGAGCGAACTGCTGCCACTTCATTCGTCTGGCGCCCGATAAAAAATGCAAAAAAGTGTTTCACTTCAGTTCGCTGATACAGAATGACACAACCGCCGGACGTAAACAAACCACGTTTCGGGGTGACTCTGCAGGTCACAATTCGCGCTTCACAGCGAAAACTCTCGCGGCAGTTCCTGGTTTTGCGTCCGAGCTCGATTTGAGAGAAAAGGAGTGCGGCTCGGTGGCTGCCGTATATGGTGATCTACGTCGAATGTTTCTAAATCATGTCAGAAAAGTTGAAGAGCGAAATTCGAAGCGATGGAATGCGTTCCATCTTAATTTCTTATTTAGTGTCTTGTTGCCGGTGTGATACATGATTCCTAATTTGTATCAAGGCCAGGAGATGTTTAATTTAAGAATATTCCTTAGGGATTATAATTGTTTGAGGTTTATTAATTATGTTCCTCAAATGCCGGAGGCGATATCGAGAGCTTGAATCTGCTTGAATACCTATTAAGATTGTAAGCAAATGTTCTGAGTATCATAATAAGGGAAAATCGCGAAATCTCCATTTTAATTAGACTGGAACTTAAATGTAAATTCACTTATAATTGGATAATAATTCTTTTTTTACCTTTTGAAACAGTTACCTACTTTCCTTCAACAAATAATATGACTCGTAAAAATTCTCATAAAACTCTAACCGTGTGTTTCACAGTTCGTTTGCATTTAATTGTTCTTTAAGATGCTTACTGGCACTTGGAGATCTGATGGCATAATTTCATGTAATAACTTTAAAAAATTTGTATATACATGTAATTTTTCAGTCCATTTTAAGCCTCTTCACTAAATAATGGCTTATAGAGAACTCCAAAAGCAAAACAATTATTTTAAGGTTTTTAATAATTGAATTTTAAATTGTACTTATGGACGGCAATTAAAATCTTTTTAGTGCATTGAGTCTCTATGGTTCGAGTTTGTAAAAAGTTGTATTATGTAATTGATGAAAAAAAAAAAAAAAAACATAATTCATGTATTTTGTTTTATTTACTTTTTTTTTTTTTTTTTTTTGAACAAAAGTATACCTTGAAACATTAACCATCTTTGCTTTCATTCTAAAATTTTTGCTGTCGTGCAACCCTTTTGAGAACTAAGTATCCGTGAATAACGCACTATACTTACGGTCTGACTCGTGACTTTGCAATCACGTTTTTGACTATTAGGTAACAGATTTTAGCCCCCGCATTGTAGTCGCTGCTTTGAGAAACGTAGTAAGGTAACTGTTGCGGAAAATTCCCATACTGAATTACCTGTGTTTCTCCTATTCAATACGCAAATGCAGTACAGCAGCCCCGCTAAGAAGTCCACCAATAAGGCATCTTTCCTCAAAGCTACTCTGTACCAAAATAAGATTCGTGTTTCGCAGTCTAGCCAGTTGAGGCTTTTAAGCCTTAACCTCTACAGACCCCAGAACTAAGCACAAGCAATTTTGACGCAATTTTTTGGTTCTCTGATTTAAAAAATGATTACAAAACAAAATAACTAAAAAAAAAATTTTTTTTTTAATTTTAATGAATAATTAGTTTAAATAATAATTAATGCCCAATTTCCATGTTTTCCATGTTTAAAACGAAGTAAACCACCTGTTGATTAATTTCAAAAACAATTGGGTATTTTAGTTTTCAAATTGCAAACAGTAGTTAATAAACAGTATTTCAAAATGTACCCAATTGGGTACACGTGGAATGAAGAGGTTAAAGGCGAAACATGATTTTGCATATAACTTTATTATACTTGCATCCATGTACTGTTTTGTAAATATTTAGATTTTCATATTCCTTCGTAGTTCAACTGACACTAAGTTTCCCATTTGCAGTGCTGGCAATGAAGGAATATCAATGGTTACTGTAAATATTTCACTGGTTTTGGCAATACCTAGCAATAAAAATGGATTCTAGTATGGAAAATTCATATTACAGCACCAAAAGGCGCATGCATTTTATGGGAAGCAAGAGAGTTGACTAAACCAATCTTGTATTTATTGAAACTATTAAACATAATGGCTGTAAAATTAGCTTTTCATTGAGCATGATGTAGGGTTCAGCCACAGCGGTGGTTCAGCTGTGTTTTGAATCAATAACTTGTTGTCAATAAATAACACTGTGCAACACGAAAAATGTCCTTTGAATGAAAATGTCTGTTTCTTATGTATTTTTGGCTGAAAATTACGAATCTGCAATTATTTTTTGTCTATCACGTACCATTTTCCCAAAATTCCACATTTTAGCTTTTTACGTATTTTCTGGATAAATGTGCATATTTTTGTAATTTATCGACTTAATTTTTTATAAATTGTATCTTTCTCATTAATAGTGCGATCGTTGCCATTCTAGAGACCTTTTCAATGAAGTTGGGTTACTTTAGCGACATTTTTAGCAACAAAAGCTTTATCTACTTCTCTAAGTTTCGAGTCTTTTACAAGACAACAAAGGCATTTTGTAGACAATTTTATAGAGCAAGAAAAATGGTGATGTGAATGTATTATCTCAAGCATTAGGACATGAGCACAATTCAGCAGAGTGGCGCTTGTTTATCAGTGCTCCTCCATCTAAGTTTTTTTTTTTTTCCTATTCATTCCTGTAGCATATTCTGCAAACACAAAGGAAATTTCAAAATTACAAGTAGCAAAAGCATATCAAATGAGCCTATGATGATCTACAATGTGCCTTTTTTCCACAATTGCACATTAAACTTGTTTTATCGAAATATTTGTAAGAGCTCTGGACAGAGGAGTGGCTTTCTTGCATTTCAGGAACAAATTCAAAAATTTAAGTGAGGCATAAGTAAAATAAAAAATTTTTACTGGCCCAAAACTTAAGGAAGTCCTTTCATGATGAAGAGTATGAAAAAAAAAACAGTCAGAAGCCGAAAAATCAGCCTGGCTGGCCTTTAAATCAGTGCGCTCACCTTTCCTTCGAAATGGAGAAAGCTGAAAACTACAAAAGTCTTGCTGGTGGCATGATAAAATGCTTTTGTATTATTAGTTTGCTATATTTCATTAAAACTACACTTTTTGGGCTCCCATATGGACTTTATTTCTCAAAACCTTGGTGCAATTAATGATGAGCATGGGGAAAGGTCTCATCAGGACATCTCTGTTCGAAAAGCATTTCAGCGCTCGATAGAATGGAAGTATACGGATTGAATATTGCTAAACTGTTATCAGGGCAGACCAATAGATACCCACAAAAAGAATTGGCCAAAAAAAATCATTTTAGCGTTTGTGTTTTCAATAAGTAAGCCTGAGTTACATTCTTCTATAGCCAAATTGTGTAAATATAAGAAGTGGGTCTCCAGCAAAAACGCTACGTGATGGACCATTTTGGGTTTTATATTTGAATCAAGCACCTTTGTTTATATAGAATCACATAGTTTCATCTAAAGGACAAAAAAAAGTTCAAATTTGTTGCACAGTGTAATTGACGACATTAAATTATTGCGTTTTAACCCTTTAACTACGGGTAACGTCAATAGACGATTTGGCGAAACTGTCCTGTGGTACGGGTAACGTCAATAAGCGATTTGCCGAATTATGATGAATATGCAGGTTTCGGAATAAAAAGTTGAACAAAGGGAAATGAATTCGTTCTTTACATTATAAGTAATAATTTATTCAATTGAAAAGGGCAAAATTAAAGGTGCAGAAGGGGGTATTGACCACCCCCTTTTGATACAGTGTGCCGCCGATTTGCAAGCAAAAAAAGCTACATTTCATAGGAATTTTGATTGTGAACAAAAAATTTCCAATAACATTAGCCAAACAAAATATAGCAAAACAACATATAACCAAACCAAATATAACAAAACAAAGCCTATAACAAAATTTGCAATGTCGAAAGCGTTTTTTTCTCAAAAAATCGCCATAGGTCGAAAATGGGGAGTCTACGACTAATGTTGGTTGGAACTCTCCAGTTTTGCCTTTTTCATGTCAGAAACTCATGACATATACATAGGAAATAGATGTATCGCCATTTATACAATTTTTGGTGTTCAGATAAACTTCTTCTTCTTTAAAAGCGTAACAACCTGTTGCAGGTCTGAGCTGCCTCAACAGCACGCTTCTTCCAACCCAGTCGATACAAAGCATCTCTTTGCCAATTTTTTATTTTCAAAATTTTTATGTCATTTTCGGCATCATCCAACCATCTACTAGTTGAAGGTCTGCCTCGGGCACGGGTTCCCTCGGGTTTCATAAAAGTGTACAGTCTAGTCGGGTTGTTTTCAGGGGTTCTTCAGACATGGCCGAGCCATCTCAGTCAGCTTCGGATGACTTGTGTAATTTGAGGCTCTTTGTAAAGTGTATGTTCAGACAAACAGATTTGTGAATATATTCCGGTAGTAAAAGGGTTAACAAGGAAAACACAAGAAAACAAATGAACACTTTTTTTCACAACTTTCCGTCCAGAAAAGGTCTTACTTTCTGAAAAATACCATCGTTAACTTTGGTCTTTATACGTATACGTTTAATAGAGAAGTTTTCGATGTTTTTCAGTCTCATTTTAGTTTAAAAGAAAATTTAATTCAGTTAAAAATTTTCAACTAATTAATTAATGATGCAATCTGCAGTGATGCACTTAAAAAAATCGACTTTATGCTTCTGTGGGTAATATTTTATGAACTGCTGTCAAGATCCTTGTGATGACAGAAGGCAGCAAGGAAGTCAGGTAGTTTTTAACTAACATGAGTTTAAAAAATTAATTAATTTTCTGAATTTGGCATAGGTAAATTTTAAAGGTTTTATTTCATTTTTTTTTTAATTATCGTAATAATATACCTAAATATCAAAATAAGGTCTCAAAATGGGTCGAAAATTTCTATTTTGTACGTGCCAGTTGTATGCCCTGACGATCATAATGAGCTGTTAGGTAAACTGACCTACATATTTGTAGCACTAAGATAACAGATTGAAGATTTATTTAATTACTGAAAAAAATACAAGGCCCAATGCAATTATCTCAGTTTATACAAAGCGCAATGCAATTATCTCAGTTTATACAAAGCGCAATGCAATTTTCTCAGTTTATATGGGTTGATAGGGAGGACACAGATAAATTTGTTATCATGTTCTCGTAATCAAGGAAGAAAACGGTTTACGTCACTTTTTAGGCTGCTCGCAATAATTGAACGCAGAATAAAGATTCATATAAATTGCATTTCTCAGTTTTACTTACTTTTTTTAAATCAAGATATTCTTGCTGAAACAGTAAAGTGATTTAAATCAATCGCTTTCAATAGAAAGTGATGTAAAGCAAAAGTTTGAAGGGGAGGGTGTTTGTAAAGGAATAGTAAACAATTTGAACCACGTTTATGTCAACTATGTGCATCAGATGCATAGTGTATCTGATGCACATTATGTACATTATGTACCTGATGCACATTATATACATTATGTACATGATGCACAGATACATAATGTTTTTTACAACAACAAAGGCATCACAAACTTTTTTTTTTTTTTTTTGAGAAGGATTGTGTCTTTTTCCTTTCTATTCTTCCTGATAGGTAGGCACGTACGACGCACTTCTATCTTTATATCTAGTTATTTCTCAATTTTAATCAGCTTTCAGCATGTCGTGCACACACACACACACACATATATATATATATATGCATGTACACTTTTTTAATATACAATTACAATGACTATGAAACAATGCATCTACAGTGGTACTAGCCTGCCGTGTTTTATTTTCTCATGGAAGTTTAAATTTTTGGGGAAATAATTCATAAGAGTTATTTTTAGATTACTATCAACGCTCTAAGTTGGCCCAGGTGAATTTAACTTCTATTGTATTATACTAATTTCAAATATTATATTGTAGAAACAATTCAAATTATTTCAAATATTATAGTGCAGTTTGTTTAACAACAAAAGATTTTTGCACACTTTTATTGCAGGTATGAGCTAGTTTTTATTTTTATTGAATACCATTTAACGCGTCCCTTCCAGCTATTTTTCTTTTTCCGAAAAGCTAAGTAAATAAAATGCATTTCATGTCATTTAGCTATAAAATGCTTGTGAACCACTTTTTTTTTTTTTTTAAGAATTTAAATAAAATAAATCAATGCAGAATCAATGCAAGTTTTATGCTCTTTATAATTAAATAGTTACAATATTTGATAGGGATGTCTGCATCCTACTACATGTTAATAGCTCCACTGCTTGTAACAATTGGCGTTACAGATTTGTCTACCAAGGCCAGACTCCCTACCGATTTTATAATGCTTCCTTCTTCCGCATAGCTCTGCAGTCATTGTTACTAATGAACAAAATGTTTGGAATCATAACGAGGTAGAGATGTCCCGATTGAATGGTTAGTTTTCGAACTTTTTAAATTTTATTGACATATTTTCTAAATTTTTGTCAATACTCAATTTTCTAGATTGCGTTTTTTCTCGTTTAAAGTAAGAAATTAAAATCCTGATCTATGTACCAGTCCTAGTCTATGTGCGTTCCAATGGACTGTCCTGGAAAAATATGGAAGGCCAGAAATATATAAAAAGAATAATTTTCTACAATTATTTAGCGAAATCTGACAAATTACTAAAAAAGCAAAAAAAAAAATGCAAATGGTTAATTCTATATGTCACAGGCATGATAAAACACACCTCTTTTGTTCCACTTCATGCGCTAAATACTTAACTAACTTAATAACTTTTGGCGTGCTTACGCACCTTCATAACTACTTTAAAAAAGAGGAATAATTTTAAATTAAGAAATAAATTATTCAAATTAATAAGCAAAAATATATGCCATGAGATACTTGCATTTTTTTTTGTCACGGCATGGTTTAGTATGATAACTCAAAATATTTATTTCGTAGATTAAAATTCTTCTACTATTTTTAAAGTAAGTATTAATATATGTAATCACAGCAATATTCATAAAGTTACTTTAATATTTAGTAACAGTAATGATGCAAAAATTTTAAAACATTTATATGCATTGCACAAAATTACGGTATATGTACTGGATTTATAAATTTACTGATATGATTTGCCTATACAATAACTGATTCCCTTTTACCTAGCATAAAATATAAGTCTCCAATTGCAAAGCTTCTCAGTATGGTTAATTTCATCCTCCCCCTATGGTTAATTGCATATCCCTTGCGTCATGTCTGCAGTTTCGTAGCTAGCATAGGTGACACCCCGGGCGGTTATCCATTGTGTCACCACCCCCCCCAAAAAAAAAGAATAAGAAAAGCAAAGAAAGCCTATCGAAAAAAGAAAAGAAAAAGAAACCATTCGTATCATCGGAGTTATAATATTTAATGTATTTGTTGACGGCAAAAGGGTGTGTTTAGCAGTAAAAACCTCTTTGAATATTTTTGTTAGGAAACACTTTGCTCAGTAAAATGTAGAAAAGAAAATGATAAGTAAGATTCCAGTTCAAGGTATTTGTTTCATCGTAGCGAGCTTTTAATGGTTTATTGTTACCCCCTCCGTGGCTGGGTGTCACCCCAGAACGAGTGGCACCTGGGCAGGCCTCCCCCCCCCACCCCCCATTAGCTACGCCACTGCATGTCTGAAACAAAAAACTTGTGACAGACATGACAAAAGGGATGTGGAATTAACCATATGCATATTTCACCCACCCCCTCCTCATAAAACGATTCGGAGCTCCCCCAAAAACCAATTACCCTCCCCCAAAAAAAATTCGGCCAAAACCCTATGAAAACACCTCCCCTCTAAGCAGGGCTGCCGGATTTTAGCCGGGCCAAAAAAAGCCGGCCGGCTTTTTTGGTTTAAACCGCTTTAAAAAGGCCTGCTTTTTTTTTAAATAAAAGCCGGCTTTTTTTTTTTAATTTTTATATTTTTTTACAATAAAGGATTAAATAAAAATTATATTTATATCATTTATACAATTAAACTATTACTGAAATAGAAAAATACTTGAAACAAGAATGAAAATTTATTTCCAAGGATATTTGCTAAGAATTCAAAAGTTCACTTGACACTACTATATGAACAAAATATTACCAATAATTTGCATTAGTCTTTAACTAATAATCTTTTACATATTTTAAAGCACCTTTATTTTTTGTTACTTTTTTCAGAACCTTAACTAGTTCTCTAAAAGAGGAGCAGTGGCTGACTGGTAGCCTTTGTGCTGCCATGCCACAGGTCCTAGGTTCCATGCCCAGGCTGGGCAGGCTCGACTCAACCTTTCATCCCTTCGGTGGGGTCGATAAAATGAGGACCGAGCAGTGGCTGACTGGTAGCCTTTTGTGCTGCCATGCCACAGGTCCTAGGCTCCATTCCCAGGCTGGGCAGGCTCGACTCAACCTTTCATCCCTTCGGTGGGGTCGATAAAATGAGGACCGAGCAGTGGCTGACTGGTAGCCTTTTGTGCTGCCATGCCACAGGTCCTTGGTTCCATTCCCAGGCTGGGCAGGCTCGACTCAACCTTTCATCCCTTCGGTGGGGTCGATAAAATGAGGACCGAGCAGTGGCTGACTGGTAGCCTTTTGTGCTGCCATGCCACAGGTCCTAGGTTCCATTCCCAGGCTGGGCAGGCTCGACTCAACCTTTCATCCCTTCGGTGGGGTCGATAAAATGAGGACCGAGCATGCTTGAGAACTAACACTGGCTATTCCCCGTCAGGCCGACCACTTGACAGGAATATCTACGTCTGCACCCCAGGGCCCTCGATCTCGAAAGCTGGGATGGGCACAGTAGGCCAAGGCCCCCAATGGGCTCTCGTGCCACTGAATTAGTTAATTAGTTCTCTGATCCAAAGCTATTTGTCAAATAAATTACAGGAAATTAAAGATCTCCATCTTGAAGCAGACCAGCTGATCAACGTTAAATTGTACTAGAATGATATTGATCTTAAAAAATTTTAATGCTATGTATATATAAAAAAAAATCTTTATATAAAAGGATCCAACTACTCGCCACAGATGACCTCTTTTAAATTTTTGCCATGAGTAGTGATGTAGGTAAACACTAGTTTAGCTAATTAGGATTATGTAAGTAAGATTGATTGTTACAGGAAAGGAGATACTTCAAAGCACTGTTTTTCCTACTCTTCTGGCCTTGAGCAAAATCCTTTTTTGTTAGTTGTATAAAATAAATGATAGAAAAAAAAATAATGAATATAGTTCTATATTGCAAATTTCAGTATTCTGAATGATTTTAAGTAATTAAATTCTTAACATTAAACTATCAATTTTAAGTGAGAAGTAAGTACTTGAATCGGTAATAGGATATCTTTTCATATGTATTAAGATAAGGTATTGTGCTCGACTATAGAAGAAACGGAATTTGATTCCTCTCCCAACCTAGATTTAATTTCCTTCTCTTTTGTGTTGGAAAAATCGATTCTGTATGGCTATAATATTAGGCAAGAGTTTAATGAGAGTCTCACGAAATTAAGCATACAAACACGAAAATGGTAATCAATATTGTAAAATGTATTCAGGTTGTGTAACAAAATAATTCTGAATCTAATTTTAAATTAACTCCATTAAAAGAAAGATTTGAGCTTCATTTTATACAAATTAACAGTAGCAACATAAATGGACATAGTATAGGTACAAATAGTAAATAGTATTGTGTCTAATTGAAAAAGGCCAATAAAGGCCAGTCTTTTTTAATAAAAGCCGGCCGGTCTGGCTTTTTTGCAGCCCTGCTCCTAAATATTTCACTGGTTCAGTCTACGCCATGACCCCCACCCCCCTCTGGTGGGCAGCCCTGTATTTCGGGTACATAAGAAACTCCTTTATCAATGCATAAATGAGTGGATAGTTTTGGGGTTTAAGTAATCCCAGTTAATGATTTCTTACCTGGCTATGAAACTTCAGCTATAGCTTATGCAAGCTGCATAAGTACCCAAAGAATATTCTTGATAGACTTAGGGATATAAGAGTGGGGAAGCCATCAGTTATATTTTTAGAAAACCCTTTTCTTATTAACATTTTAAAGGATGATTATCCCTTTTCGTCACAATAGAACTGCTGAAGTAATAATCTGTAAAATGAAAGACAAACAACTAACTCTGTTAATAAACAAGTAGTAAAGTTGTTCAACGGTTGAGGTTTTAAAACAGATTCCGGAATAAAAAATATTCAAAAACCAAAGAATTTGATCTGAGCATGATCTGAATTTTATGTACTTCATATTGTTTAAAGTCTTTGTATTCAATGCTTATTCATTAAAAATAAACATCGGTCTACTTCAGCTGATCAAGCTTGTGCGCACTGCTCCAAGATGCATCAACTAAACTTTAGACAACTACCCGATGAAATGTAAGACATATGAGGAACTTAAGAACCAAAGGAGTGTAAGTGATGAAATTGAAAATTTGGAGATAACTAGTGAAAATGATAGATAAAGCACCATTTTATATTGCGGCAAGAGATGTTAGTGATAGTTGTAACAGGTGCACTACCCTCAACGTGTTTCAAAAAAAAAAAAAAATTAACATGTTGTTGTTGTTGTTGCTTATCCCCCTTGACTAGATTGACTAAACCAAGTCCAAGAGATCATGTCGCATGATTAAGTCGAAAATCACGTCCTCCTCATCCAACAATTGCCTCTCAGAGGCTCCAACATTAAAGTTCTTATAAAATCCGAACTTTGAACGCGTTTGACTCAGAAGCGTTTTTTAGTCGCTTACATCCCTTTGCTTCTCACTGCCTCATATGCAAAGCTTAAACAAAAAAATATAATTTTTAAAAGCCATTTTTTACGAAATTGTTTGATAAAATTAGAACAGTATAATATAACATTTATTTAAATATTTTAATAAGAGTTCATGACAGTTGCTTTAATATTTGAATCACATATTCACCTTCGAATAACCTTGTAACTGAAAAATATAATTCAGCACTGTTACTTTATCGTATTTAAGTCATGCAATTTTATTTGTTCGCATAAAGGTCCGTAAGCTGCGTTATTTCCATCCCAGCTCTATATTTACTTCAGAGCTAATCATTCCCAACCATTATCATAGTAACAAGTTATTTTTATTAATGTAAACTTCTTAAACAAAAATTTCCATTTGATGTTAAATATATGGAAACATTTTGGGTTCGATTATTACTAGATGGTTTGATATTTTCTCTCTCTCCATCCTCTTTGAAAATAAGGAATCCCATAAGAAAGTTTGCCTGGCAGTAAAAGTAATATATCTATATCTCTTTTAGTTTACTTTGTTGTAATTCAAAGGACAGAACATCTAGTGCACTTATACTTAACTAAAGTAGGCCAATCCCGAAGTGCTGCATCTGCTGCTTAAAGTGGGCTTCGAACCAATAGCACATGACGATGAGATGCTATACCGATCAATAACATCCATGTCCTAATCCTGAATTTTAACCTGACTTTTTGGCATGGTGGCATAATGCTCTACCAAGTCTTCCACTGCTCTTTTTGCTTAATTTGAGCAATAATATTGTTACGTTCTTGCGTACCCTGAGTAATAATAAAATGCTCTTTGAAAACGTTGAAAAACTTCGTGGTGCCATTTCTTGGTGGTGATGAGACTGAACAACAATTTTACTACCTGTTTATTAACACAGTTATCTGTTTCTTTTTTGTATTGATTTTGCATTTCTCTTTTCTCTTTCACTAAAAGAAATTCCGAAAACTGAATGACGTAATGTGTCAAACATCTGAACCACCGAATCACAATGTGTCCTTTTGCGGAAGAGAATCGAAACTGGAACCTTTGCCTATTCACAGTACCGTACAGCTGCGCTATTTCCTGCTTTTTGAGAAACTTTGCAATTGGAGATTTAGATTTTATGATTTTATGCTATGAAAAAGGGAATCAGTATTGGCAAATCAGATTAGTAAACTTATAAATCCAGTACATATACCGTAATTTTGTGCAATGCATATTTTTGTTTTAAAATTTTTAGACTAAAAAGCTTTTACGTAAAAGACTTACATTTGTTTAGTCCTTTGTATCAGCATAACAGGTTTTGTTATCAGCAGGGTTTAATTTGCCCGAGAGTTCACCGGAGCTCCTGTACTTCCCCTCCTGTACTTTTTATTTAGTTTATTATGTTTAGGAACATTAAGGATCCAACTTTTTTTTCCCCATATGAATTAGTCTCTGGTTTTCAAATCTTTTAAAGAGTTTCTGACATAGCTTAGTCTGCGACGTTGAACATTCCTATGTATCATTTTAGGACGAACTTTCTGTAGAAGTAAAATCTCGACACATTTAGCTTTGAGAGATTAAACATTGCCAATTTGGTTCAAGTTCAGATTTAAAACTCTCTATAAGAATTAAATATCGATATACCGTTAAACAGTGCTAATGTCATCGATTACGATTAAAACTTTAAATAAGAGACAAATTTCGACAAATCTTAATCCAGTAGCGCTAATAATAATAATAACTGTAATAATAATAATAGTAATTCCATTGTGCAAAGCAAGCACAAAAAAAAATTATTAACGAAACTGAATGTTACAGGACGTGTTAAAAATTCCTTAGCAATTAAAAAAATTACGATAACTGAAAAAAAAGACACAAAAAAAGAAAAATACAAAAAAGAAGAAGACGAAGAAGAGGTTAAAAAAAGAACAGAAATAGGTAAAAATAACTGCACGGGTATAAATTTACAAAAACAAAATTTTAAGCTTACAAAGAAACAAAAGAAAAAAAGCTAAACATTTATATAATCAGTAGTTAATACAAACAGAACGCAGAGTATTTTAAGAGATATAAAACTGTCATTGAAAGCAGATGCATTTTGTATTAAAATGGCCAGCTTGTTGGAAAAATAACAATATGAATAATTTTATCAGTAGCGGGGGAAACATAAAATAAACTTTTGCATCTGAGCGAGAATTTGTTAACGCTGAAGCGAATTTTCGAAGTAATAATGGAGAATGAAGCGGCCATTGATCAAGTTATATACCTTTATTTTTAAGACTAAAACTTCGTGATTGTTCAATTCTGACGAGCTAGCTATGGCCTCTTTCCGAATTTAGTTGATTCATCTAAAAGTTGACTGGATGACTCTCAACAAGTTAACTGTCGTATAAAGACACTTTCTTGGTTGCTTTCACATAAGGCAACTTGTGAATGCAACATGAATCAACTTTCTCTTCTCAACGGATGATCAGTACGGTGTTGGAGCCCAGGTCTAACTTATGCTTTAATCTTAGCGTTTTAATAGCTATAAACACCAGTGAGAAATTAACTACTGAATTTTACGGGAAGTAAGTACCTTTCGTCATTTAACCCTTTATAAGGCAGTGGGAAGTAGGCTTCCCACCTAATTCATCAAGTTTTAGATGTTTATAGTAAGCTATTTTACCCTTTCTGATTGAGAGAATCTTGCAAAGACGCTGGGAAGCATATTTACCACCACATGCATCAATATTCCCATATTAGAACATTCCCCCCCCCCCCCAGGGGGGCACAAAAACTCATGTTAATCTTATTTAATGTCCTATATGAATTTCTTCTTTGCAACGAACCAAAATCCGAAAAATATTCTAATATACCGATACTTTTCTCCACCAGACCCCAACCTGTTAGCCGAGGCCTTAGGATTGCGGGGAGGGGTAGTGGGGTCCACGGATTTTACATGCGCGTATCCCCAAGTGTACATGGTGGTCTTCAGTGGGTATCGAACGCGCGACCTTCCCGGTGGAAGTCCGACGTGCTAACCACTAGGCTACCACGGCCCCTAATGTAACGATAATGCAAAAAAATGGCCTTAGCAAGGATTAACTTGTTCAAAGCAACACTCTATTCGATTAAACGTAAATGAATTACAATTTGACTATATTGGAGTGAATTTTTTGAAGGCAAAGAATAATATCCTAGCTTTGAAAATATTGCCTCAATATTTGAAATTCGCTTAAGGTATTTTTAGCACTATATAGTATGTACAAAAAAGCAATAATAATAGTTCATTTACATCTCTTTCGTGCTTTTGTAGGTAAAATTTTAAAACTCTATGGTATACAGTTTTAATTTTGTTTATAAGCAAAAATATATTTATCGCTTATTTATTTACATGTATATTTTATTTAGTCGTGAGAAAATAGAAAAATCACTACAAATATGGGTGATAAAGAAAATCAAGTGGGAAATCCTTGAGTATCCGAATTAATTGGGGTGATAGGTTTCAAAAAGTCGAAATTTTCAGATAGTCGGGAAATCAATTTTCAGATTATGCACAATTGCAAATGCTATTTGATATTAAAAAAATATATTATAAGCAATAAAGCTATAGAAACTAGAAACACGAATAAATTAGTACACAATCATCAAACTGCTTTAGCATAAATTCGCCACTGGCTAATATAGGCTAGCAAATCCATCCTTGTTACCGGCTTTGGGTGTTACGCCTTGTCCTGTTCGTGACGTCACAAAATCAAGCTCTATTTCCAGTTATACCTACACACTTTTACTTCTAGGACTTTTATTTTCAACATATCGTCCCACGACGATCGACCTTTAAACTCCACTTCTTTCCCACTATGCGGTGGAATTCGAAAGTCACACGTTCTATCGAATGTTGACCCTTTGCTCTTTCCAACCCTGGTGCAATATTCGATGAATAGTAGATGTCACATGTGGATGGCGGCCATTGGAGATGCGTTCCGTTTGAGTTGCAGTGCGTGAGATATCAATGCTCGAAAATATTTGGGTTTGGTTTACGTGTAGGAAAATTAAGTTCAATTATTCCGTGACGAAAAACGCTTCCTCTTAGTACAATGATTTTTATTCATGGATGCAACACAAAGGAAAAAATATACATAATATTGTCTCATGAACTTTAAATAATACTGTAATAAACAACAAGTTCTTCGATACGCATACAGCATACACATGAGTGGCAATAACAGTTTTTTTTAATATATTTTTTATTGCTCAGCTAGTTATTTCATAAAGGTTTATAAAAAAATTATTTAACATTCTAGTGAACATTTCAAATGGTATGTGGGCTTGTACATGAGCAGTTGTGTAGTCCTGGGGAAAAAAAGTGGGGGTAAGCGTACGTATATTTTAACTTCAAAAAGTGGGGGTACGCTTATGTTAAAATTCAAAACAAGTGGGGGGACGCTTGTGTTAAAATAAAAAGGTCGGGGGACGCCATCCCCTTTAGTCCCCCCTCAACTACACCACTGGAGTACGCATCGATACTTTTCCCACGGCAGCATTTCCTCAGCTGATCTTTCTAAATAATATTAATATTGCACTGCCGAGATAGTCTATTTCGAAGATCGCCTTCATCCCCGTTTATCAAAATAAAGTC
Organism: Octonoba sinensis; assembly: GCA_038502835.1. Taxonomy (NCBI): domain Eukaryota; kingdom Metazoa; phylum Arthropoda; class Arachnida; order Araneae; family Uloboridae; genus Octonoba; species Octonoba sinensis. The sequence continues at coordinate 109,793,581 of CM076599.1, read as the reverse complement.
TTATCCTTTAGTTTTTAAATAACCGTTGCATGAAAAAAGTAAAGCCTTGTGACTAATCCATGAACACCTATCTGACTCAAAATGGGTGTGTTAAAGAAACCGGATATTTTGATACACCAGAATAAACCTTAACTGTTTTTGTTTTTTTCCCCGGAGTTGTTCCATGAATATTGTAAAGAGGAAGAAATATAAAGAAGGAAATAAGAACGATAGGCGGGAAAAAACTTATTAGAAATCCGCATAATCCGAAACATTTAATTGATCAAGAACTTATTAATTATTATTCAACCTCCTCCCATCCCTTTGTTCTTTCTCAGAATAACGAGATACATACTTCATATACTATTGCTTTCCGCGTAATACAACATGGGTGCAGTTCAGGGGTGCCCAACCCCCAAAAGAGTAAAAACTTTCCAACCCGCCTCTTAAAAGCTAAAAAAAAAAAATTATGCCCTCCCAAAGAAAATAACTGAAACCCCCTGAAATTTTCAATAGGGCAGTATGCGCCATTGCCCCCCCCCCCCTCATGTGCACCTCTGGTACCCTTAGGGTTACAAGACCCACAAATGGAAATGAATAATATTTTGCCGCTAAACTGACTAATGTAAAGATCAAAGTTTAGTATGGTAATAAAATTTGGTTTTCATTTCATTTCATTTATTTATTAATTTTCATTTTTTTTATTTTCATAATTATTTATTTATTTCTCTTTTTTTCATTTTCTTATCTTTATCTCATTTATTTATCTCTAATTATTTGTTTATTCATTTATTTTATCATTTATTTGCTTATTCATTTATTTAGTTTTGAGAACATTTTTCAAAACATAGTACACTACTTTTTGCAAACTAAAAATATTAACAAAGAAACTAAAAATGTAGTAGCAAGCTGAAAAATATTAACCGAGAAACTAAAAATGTAGTAGCAAGCTAAAAAATATTAACCAAGAAACTAAAAATGTAATTACTTATCGGCATTTATTAATCCTTTAACTGCGGGTAACGTCAATAGACGATTTGGCGAAACTTTCCTGTGGTACGGGTAACGTCAATAAGCGATTTATTGACGTAATTTACTTTTTTTATTGGTTAGCCAATAACAAAATTTGCTATGGCGAAAGTTCATGTAAAAAATTCCTATGACATATACATAAAAAAAATGTATCGCCATTTATACAATTTTTGGATACTTTTTTTTTTCTTTTGCGTTCAGACAAACAGAATTGTGAATATATTCCGGTAGCTAAAGAGTTAAGGAACGATTTATTTACAAGGCTCACTAATTTGCATTAATGTTAATATTTTGGTCAAGCGAAACAGTCATCGTGGGTATGTGGCATGAAAAAAAAATTCGTACCTGAGTTTGCCCGAGAAAAAATGAATGATCTGAACAAGACGGTTCAGGTGATTCTATGAATCATTCGCTTCTCTCTTAAAGAGTTGATATGGTGTACTTAAAACCAGTGGAACGACGGAAAAATTAGCTTGTAGTGTATCAAAGGTGTTGATTTTGTATAACAACTTAGCGTATTTTAACAAATAATTGAAAAAAATCTGCGCAGGATAAGTTTTTAAAGCTACATTACTTGCGTAATTTCCTTTACAGGTTGTATCGATAATTTACTCAGATCTTTGGTCAATTGATCAGTTATGAGGGAAATGATATTTTTCGTGTTAACGTTATGAGAGGAAAAGGAAAGAAAAACTTCATATATTTTGTGATTTTCTGAAAGGACGCAATGTATTTTCAAGGTTTCTAACACCTCACTCTTTGCAGAGCTAAAACTAGTTCTTAAGCTCTGCGTAGATCGTAAAGATGCACGATCGGCTATTTTAGATTTGAGGAAGGAAATTTGATTTTTATCTGGTTATAAAAAAGTTCATGTAATGTGCTCCCGTGCCTGTATTTGTAGAAATACAATAGTTGGGATCAAATTATTAAATTCTAATCGGCATATTTCCCTCGAATATTTCCCATTTAAAATATTTCAAGTCATCAAATTGTATGCTCCATATGTCTGGGTATTCTAAAGTAAAGTCTGTCAAAGAATTTTTAAGACTAGGTCTATAAAATAAAATAAAAACTAGTAATTATATTTTTTTAAGTTTTTTTATTTAAAATAAGCTCATTCGGCGTCAATACATTTGTTACAGCGGTTTAACAACGATTCGAATGCCTGTTTCAGCTCACATTGTGGGATTGAATCCAAAGCTCGCGTCGAAGCATAGTACACAGTGTGTCAAAGAAATTTTAAGACTACAGCTAGAAATAAGCTTACAGTGGCGCTATCTGTGTTATCGAGCATCCGTGAAACTCCTGAACTATCAGCTGATCCACTGCCAAAACCTCAGTTCATTTGTTTGCTTTTTCTTCTTTGATGACATTGGCACTATACAAACAGCTTCGACGCAAGCTTTGGAGGCAGTGAGCTGGAACAGGCATTCGAATCGTTGTTAAATCTCTGTGACAAATGTATTGAAGCCGAAAGAGCTCATTTTGAATAAAAATACTTTTAAAAATATAATTAACTAGTTTTTATTTTATTTTATAAACCCAGTCTTAGAAATCCTTTGACACACTGTGTGTCTTAAAAACTCAGAAATAACGTATAACAAAATCCACAAACAAGTGAATAACCCGTAAGTTAAAAATACCGTAAGTTATCGGATGGTCATCGCTATTTTTGTGTTTTCCGTGTGTAGCTAAAATTCACAATCCAGTTGGATATATTTCGCCTTGCGTATATAGAAGTGAAGCAAGACGTGTAAATTATAATCTTAATTACTTTGGATATTCTTGAGCAAGTTCATTATAGAGAAGTTCCAAAAGTGAATTTCGTCTTGCCTTTTCCGAAGGAAACTTCATTACAAACAGAAACATAAAATGGCACAACAAAATATAAACATATGGATATTTTGACACATAGCCGCCACCAGAATTGATGCATTTGACACCTTGTGAAATCAATTTCGCGAAGGCAACCTGGTAAAAAAAAAATCAGTCCAGTAGTTTCCGGAAGTTCTTTATAGCCTGTTACTACTAATTGTTTCTTTGGGCACCGATTTTAACCGGGATAGGTTTTTATAATAGATTTCACGGTACAGAAAACGTAGCAACATCAGCGACATCAATGTGGAAAAATAACCAAAAAGTTACATTTTCTTGTGCCATTGTCATTGTCCTTTTTCGTGCAAAGCTACTTTACGAAAACATGACGAAACTTACTTTTGGAACGTCCCTCGTGTATCTGTTTTCTCGGCAATGTAACTACCCTTGCTGTGATGCTAGTTTTACAGGCTGAATTACGGGCATTCGTAAACTGTTTCGACAAACGAAAAAAAAAAACAAAACAAAAAAAACAGCGGTAATGGTGCTCATCATGATATAACACTATCATAAATATAGCTCATCACTAGAGAAGCTATATTTATGATAGGACCTAATCGTGGAATATTGAAAAAGAGTCAAGTTAAGCACCGATATTATGTACAGAATATATTTAAAAGCATTAATAATAAGTTTTGTACTATGGTATATACGTCTCAATGATATGATCGTTTCTTGAATGTAGCGATGTAAAATTTTAGGTAATAATCTCTTGGAGAATATTCTCGAAAACATTCTTGAGAATATCTCATGAAAGGAAATATTCGAGAATATACACTAGGGATCATTCATAAATGATGTCACGCTTCGAGGAGGGAGGGGGGTTCGTGAAATTGTGACAAAGTGTGACAAGGGGAGGGGAGGGGTAACAAGAATTGTGACATCCTGCATTATGCATCATAGCGTGACATGTGACAAAGGGGGGAGGGGGTCCGCTGAAGTGTGACATATTGGCACAAAGGGGGGAGAGGGGTCAAATATATGGGAAAAAAGCGTGACATCGTTTATGAACGGTCCCTAGGGTGGAGTGAAAATGGCCGAAAAAATTTTTTGTTTTAAATTTTAAATAGCTAGTTATGCCAAAATGTGCAAAAGATCAACAAAACATAGTGTACAAATTTCAATACTATTGAAAAATATTTTGATCTGCCTTCACAAATTTTTATTTTTCAACAATAAGCGATATTCCAATGATTTTACAATATTTCAAGCAAATTGTTGTTCAGTACAACCACCAGAAAACTTAGTTAATATAATAAAATACAAACAGTTACAAAGTGAAACGGGAGAAGTTTCGTTTTGATTCGAACATGGGCATCAGCTGTCGTGAAGAATTTGTGCATGCACGAAGCCATCATTCGATTTCTGACCACAAGTAGCTTTCACCATATCAGTCACCAGCTTCACGTCTTTCTACAACCTGTGTAATACTTCTAAAAATTACTTTCATTACATATTTTAGGTGTGAATAAATAATTTGAAAATACACAGATGAAATACTTTTCAGACATGTGACATTTTAAAGAATAAGCATAATTAATAATAAGCATTAATGAATCAGACTAAGAAAATTCATTGCATTAAAGCTGCATTTAAGATTTTTCCAGAAGCAAAAGTAGTTATATTCAAACTATTTAAATTAAACATTTTTATGTTTACTTTTTAGGAAGATTTCTATATTTTTATTGCAAAACTTCTACAGAGCTGAGAAAAAATACGCTTACGCTTCTAGAGAAAATTCTCTTAAATGAAAAATGTCTCTTATAAAATGTGTAAAGCAAAAAATAATTTTATATTTGTGTCTTGATCATAATGAATAAACATTATTTCATAATAATTATTGAATTTTTCCGTTTTTCACTATTTTTTTATTAAAAAAAGAGAATATCTATCATTATTGTCTTAAATACGATCTCGATTATTTATGCACCCCCTCCCCCACCGCACCGCCAGTCTTACCAGTGGTGTAGTCCTGAAAAAAAAGTTAGGGGGACGCGTATGCATACGAAGATAATTGATATCAAAAGTGGGGGGACGCTTGTATTAAAAAAAAAGGTAGGGGGACGACGTCCCCCTGCGTCCCCCCTCGACTACACCACTGAGTCTTACGTACAGTGAGTCCATTACTGAATCAGCAGTAGTATGAGAGTCATAGTAATACAATATTAAATTCGGAATATTATTTAATAAATTCATTGACTATATGGGATACTTCTGAAAGATACTTTATTGTGTGATGCAAAAAAGTTGTTTTTATGAGGGCCCCTAAAATTTTAGAAACCAGGGCTGGAATTAAAATAATTCTTTTCATGTGTAGTTCTGGATCATTTTCGGGCCCTCATGTCTTACAGGCTCCTTCTAACTGCGACATTGACGGAATTGTAAATCCCTTACCGTGATCAAACTCAGCTGTATATTAATAATAATAAAATTACACGTTAATTTAAAGCACTATTGCTCATTTGTGCTTTAAATTAACGTGTAATTTTATTATTATTGTTTACTTGCACAAAGTTAAATTATTTTTATCAGCTGTATATTATTCACAAAAGTCGCTGAAGGTTCGGCGAGGCTAGGACTAGGCTGAGCTACTAAAGCATTGCTATATTATCAAATCGAAATTATTAAGTTTATTTAGCGAGAAGGAAATCCAGAAATTAAGACCAAGTTTGTGTGATAGAATGTAAAATTTTGAGTAAAATATGAAGACACATTTGACAGGAATTAAGAAAAGGGATCATTTATAAATGATGTCACGCTTCGAGGGGGGGGAGGGGGTTCGTGAAATTGTGACAAAGTGTGACAAGGGGAGGGGAGGGGGTAAAAAGAAGTGTGACATCCTGCATTATGCAACATAGCATGACGCGTGACAAAGGGGGGAGGGGGGTCAAATATATGGGAAAGAAGCGTGACGTCATTTATGAACGGCCCCAAAGAGAATAAAATTCTTTTCTAAGCAAATTTGGATTGTGCCTAGACAAGCCTTGTGAGAGGGGGGTAAGTGAAAAAGAGATGAAATATGTCAATATGTGCACATGAGCATGTTGAACATAAAAAAAAAACGAAGAAAACTTATTAATTTTTTCTTAAAGATAAAATAAATTTAAATTCATTTCCAGAATTTAGTTAATTTCCAGGATGAAATTCTCGCCCAGCCTGCCACTCTTTGTTTAGCCTACTATTCTATTAAAGCTATTTTTTAAAAAAAGTATGAAAGAAAGATTTTAATATATCGTAAAAATTTTGTTAAAAACAAAGAAAAAAGAACAAGTAAAGTAATTAAATAAAGATTGAAAAATGAAAAATTTGATAGCAGGGTATTGATGAAGTGAGGAAAATGTGTGTCTGTCGGTCTGTTTTCCCCTCCCCCTCAAAAAATAACTTTTGTGGGAAGTGTCCGATTTTACTAATTATTTTTTAAATATATATTTATTTTTATTTTTATTGTTATTGTTATTATTATTTTTTTTTTGCCTTCGAAAGATCTTAGCGAGGACATCAAGTTTCAAGATTTTATGTTTTTACTTTGAACAGCTCAAAAATTTTTAACATTAGCGCCTATGGGCGAAATGAAAGCAAATTATGTAAACTCTGGGTACAAGATCCAAGTTTCAATAAACAAGCTCACTGGAAAAAGCTCTTGGCGTGAAATGTTGATTTGAACAATTTTTATTCATTTTTGATTAGTTCAAAAAAAATTAACATAGCGCCTACGCGGAAATTTCAATCCTATATAAATCCTGATCTATTAACGGACCGATTTGCTTGGAACAAAAAATTTTTGATCGGGATTTTCAAGAATATTTTTGAATGCGTGAATGATTAAATGAATAAGTGAACGAATGGATGAACGAATGAGTGAATAAATGATTAAAAAAATAAATGAGTGAATGAATGAAAAAATAAGTAAATTAGTGAATAAATATATGAATGAGTGAATGAATGAATACATGAATGTCTGAATAAATGAATTAATGAATGAATGAGTGAATGAGTATGCATTAACCATTGAAAAAAGTATATTTGAAGCAATTAAGAATTAAAGCTAAACGAGAAAAAGAGAGATAGCTAGATTATAAATTTGAAGGTGTATATAAGGAAAAGTAGGCTCGTTTCTAGACGAAAATTCTGGGGTTTTTTTTTTTTTTTTTTTTCAATTTCAAACGGTTTACATTAGCGCAACTGGGGAAATGGAAAATCAAATAAATTAAACTCTACACATATAGGACCCAAGTTCCTTTGAATATATAAGCTTATGGGAAAAGAAGCCCTCGACGTAAAATATTTTTTAATTTGAACAATTTTTGTTTAATTTTGAACAGTTCAAAAAAGTTTAACATTAGCGCCTACGAAGAAATTTCAATCCTTATAAATCCTGATCTAACGCAGAGATGAATTTGCTTGGAACAAAATTTATCAAAAAGATCTTATGACATAGAACATGTACAGATACGAAGTAAATTCAGAATTAAACGAGCCCATTTTCTCGTGAAATTTTTTCATCTGGATAATATTTCTGATTTAATGAATGAATAAATAAATAGGATATATGATGAATGAATGAATGAATGAGTAAATGAATGTGTATTGGAAAATGTGTATTTGAAGCAATATTATATAAGAACTAAAGCCTAAAGCTAAATGAGAAAGAGAGAGAGAGACACCAACATCAAATTTATAGATTATAAATTTCATGTTGCTGTGTACGGGAAAGTAGGCTCGTATAGTTCTAGACGGAACTTCTTGTTTTGTAATTAATACATAATGTAATACGCTATACGCTTGTCTATGTCGTACTAGCTGGCCGAAACCGCTTCTTATTATCGGGGCCTCATTTTTTGCTCCGGCATCCAGTTTGGGAATTGCGCTGTTGCTGTGTGTGAAAAACTGGAAGGGCGTCAACATATTTCTTTCAATTGGGGTTGCAAACCAGCCTAACCCAATGCCCCCAACCTGAGTCTCAAAAATACGTTTCAAAGCATTTCTTAAAAGTGTTGAGTATTGTTGACAAGGGAAAATATGCCTCATTGCCTCATCAATGAGTTCATAGTTTCTTGACCTTACAAACGCATCAGGTACGTTTTGCAACGCTCTGAAACATTTGTTTTTCAAGTTTGCCAAAGTTTACAATTAAATAAAATTGCAACGTTACAAAACTGCTTTTGAAACTAATCTTTAAATGAACTTTTTAACACTTATTATATAGAAAACAGAAACGTTCTGATAGTGATGAAACGTGAAGGGAGAGGAAATCTTTCGTTCAGAATAGTTATAAGAAATGTTTATGTATTGTTCATAATATGCAGATGATTGTTCCTAACATGAAGAGCAGTTTCATGTGAGAGAAAAGGTGATAAAAGCAGTTCATGAGGATCCCAGGCATTAATGACTTTTACATCTTACTTCTGGCAAAGAATGTCATCTTTTCATGCTATATTATCGAACAAAGCAACCGTCCTCCATCACCTCAGCATGAGACATGAATTTGGGAAAATTAAAAATCAAAATGTGTTTTTAAGTATAATTTTAATTAATATTTTTTAAATGAGAGAAACAGATCCCCCGCCCCCCAGAAAAAGAATGGAAATTAAAAATTCACTTCTAAATTAGATGTTGCCATTTTTCATTAAGTAAACTGCTGTCCAAGTGTAGCTTCGCAGCAAATATTTCTTTTTTTTTTCCTGAAGGAAAAAAATAACAAATATATTTTTAAAACTTTATTTCGTTAAAAATTTATACATTAATTTTCTTATTTATGTTTTATATTCTCAGGCGTTGATAGATTTCTTCATTTGTTGATCGTTAGGTTTTATAGGTGTTTGTTGACAAAACTGCGGTCCTTTGCCAAAATGAAATGTACTATGGCTGAAGATGCTGAAGAATTCAATTTATTTAGTGTTGGAACTATAGTGAGTTGTAAAACATGCTTTGGTGAGGATTTTGAAGGCGAAGTAATTGCATTTGACTACCAAACAAAAATATTATTCTTGAGTATCCTTTTCGTGCATGATTTGAATATTTAAGTTGTTTTAAAGCATTTCTCTCGCATCAAGATCATGCCGCTCATTCTGTTGTGTTCGATGTTTTTTCTATAATTTTTTATTCAAAGAAATTACTGGATTAGAGTAAAATTGGTACCGTTATCTTCCATAAGATGCCAGTTGCATTTTCTATATTGTATATTATGTTTTCTTATATTGTGCGAGTTTGAACAATATCGTGTTTTTATCGTCTATAAGAAAACATTTAGTTAGAACGAAGCATGTAATCTGACTTAAGTAAAAGTTTTAATCGTAGAAGTATTTAATTACAACCTTTAATTTTTGCATTACTTTATAAGTAAAAAATATCACTTAATCTTGTAACAAACGAATGTATCTTTCAAAAAAATTTAATTTAACGTTTATTATGATTTTAAGTTTTACTTCTGAATGTTTTGTTATCATTTATTGCGATTCATTTGATTAATATGACAAATATAGATTCATGGGTCGCGCCAGAGGAAATTCGGGTCCGTTTTCGGCCCCTTTACAAAATTCCAAGCTTCCAAATCGTACTTTTTACACCATTATTTAGTAAAAAAGTGGCAATTAGGAATGAAATTTTTCATCACTATATGTTTAAATTTGCTATTTTCATAAAAATCTTTCAAATTCACAGAAAGCGGACCCTGTTAAAAAACTTCTGGATGTAACTGCTTAAAAATTTTTGTTGTAGCCTGCAAAATATGAGTAAGTACCACATTCTTCCAGATTTCTTGTTTTGAAATTTGTGGATTTGAATTAATTAAAGCTGCAGCATTTTACTGAAATAAAGCATAATCTTTGAATCTTTTCCTTCCCTTTAATATTATGCATTTATCAGAAATCATAAAGTTTTAAAGTGATGTCTAAATATGAGTTCGGTGAACCTGCATTGGGAAAGTAAAAGTGACTAAAGTGATAGATGTTAGGCAGTTTCACGTAATTGTTCTAATTCACTGACCTCACAGTTATAGCGCTTTGCTCTATATCTTGTTCAGTTCCAAAAAAAGTCTTTGTTTTCTGAATATACTGGTAAATATACTACCTGGTTTGTCCCACTCATGAACTTTGTTTTGATACGCTTTCTCATGAGGAATCCATATCTGTTATCAAACATTTTTCATCATGTGTAATGTTTGAGATATAAAAATGTCTTCCCTATTTCTGTGTTGTTTTTGATCATACAACATTATTCATTCAAAAATCAAAATAAAATCGTACTTCATTAGTAATGAACTGTAATGATGTTTCATTTGCAATGGACATGAAGTCAAACTCATGATGCAGAGGAATGCCCTTTGTTTATTGTTTGGCAAAAATAATTGGTGTTGAATAGATTAAGTGGTTTTATAATATGTACAGGACTCATGCAATCAATATATTTGAAATGTTTCCAACTATTTAGTCAACAACTCCACATGTTTTGAATGTTTAAACGGAAATTTAACTTATTTTAGCTGGTTTCTTATGATTCTATGTTCCAATTTTTTTTACATTTTGCAATCAGATTACATCCACTTCTGTAAACAGTCATTCATTTTTGTTTATTGCATGATTTTCCATCTGAAGATCAATAGTTTTGTGTGTACCATTATTTTTAACCTTCCTTTGAGACAGACTTGAGCAATGCTCAACCTGAGCCGCAGCAATCCAGTTACCTGAATGGTGGCTCGCATGTCAAAATCATGTGCAGAAGCAGACGCTGCTTTTTGTCTTCGTGATGCTTACCCCGAGCGTGCTGTAGTCTGAGAATGGCATTATATTTATCTTCTGTTGCAGAGGACTTGTGCATTTGTCGTTTTGCCACTCCCATTCCAAATTTTCAATTCGATCGAATACAAGTTGATTCAAAACAGTACAACACATAAAAATTAGCATTCATTTTTAGAAGTTTTTATCTTAAGCTTATAAAGAGTCTAGAAAAGCAAATTAGTGAAGAAAGTTGATTAAGAACATTTAGAATGGCAATTTGATGATATAGAAACCAGGGCAGTCTAGTACTTTGGCAGAGTTTTGCAAAAAAGATATTGCCAGTTACACAAATAATGGCAAAAAAATTTAATTATTTTCCCATTTTTCAAAACTTAGGCTAGTATTATGTCTTGTTGGTACCCCCATTAACGCATAAAAATGAGCACTAGTACAAAATTGGCTGTTTTTTTGTTTTTTTTTTTTTTTGTCATATTTTCTATTCTATGACTCAACTTAAAAATACTTTACTTCTTTATGCTTAGTACTTCAACATTTTCCATGGGGTGCACATTAAGCCGCGTTCCAAGCAATCTAGGCTCCTAGACCATAGTTGTACCCTCAATTCTAAAACTGCTTGCCTATTATTTTTCATATTTACCTTAATGATTGTCATAGAATGTCCTAGCAAATCGGGGAAAACTAATGTACATGATATGCGAATGATCAATTTGGATTTTGTTGAAGATGTTGTCATCAAAAAAGAAGTTACTACCCCTTCAAATGGAACTCAATCTCTCATGCCACTGAACATTGAAAAGGTATGTTTATTCTCAATTGAAAATTATTGGCTCCCTCTGCCTTTGAAGTCAAAACAGACAAGTCCCCTTGCATCCCTTGCAAGGGGCTTGCAAATTTAGCCCCCCCTCCCCCGTAAAGGGGGAGGGGGGGCATTCAGTTACTTTAAAATCTTGAATTACTTTAAAATCTTGAATACAGTGTTGCATTCAGTTACTTTAAAATCTTGAATTAAAAACTGAAAAGAAAAATTGCTTATCAGGGCAAGCTCCACCTTCTTCTTTAGTCCCTCCCACGGACCCAGAGCCAACAAAAAATTTCAATCCTCCAGCTCTGCTCCCAGATAAAATGCCATAGCTCCGGTTCCAGATATGCTCCGGTTTTGGCTAGATTTAGTGCACATTAATGCTCCTTAAGTTTCAGATTTTAATTTGCAATTTTAATTATGAAAGGGAACATATAGCATAGTCGTCAGAAAATACAAGTTTAATTCAACTTGAATGCAATTTTTATTATAAACCAGAACAATTGAAAATATAAAAATCGGCTCACACCCAAGGCCGTATCCAGAGGGAGGGCCCATGCCCCACTCCCCCTGAAATTTTTCGCAATGTAGCATATATTCCTCTTTGAAACTTTCCTCAACATAAGTTAAGTGTTTCAAAGTCAGCCCCCCCCCCCCCCCCCCCCGGGGAAAAAAATTCTGACTACGGTCTTGGCTCACACGGAAAATACAAATCTCATTTAATCTAGTTATTTGTTCATTCTTAAGAAAAGAATTGAATCTAACAGATCTTTCAAATTTGATCTTAAATCATCACAAATGTAGTTTAATGGTGAGAATGGTCTTTCTTCTTTCTACAGCAACTTGGCTAACGGGCAATGCCACAGGCAGGAAGGAGCGTAGCAATTTAAAAATCATTGGCTCAAACAATTTCATTTCCAAATGCTCAAAATTATTTCCAAGAAAAACCAATTAACAATTAAACAGTAATTAGTATTCACTCATTATTATTATTAATTACAAAAATTCACTAATAAATGAATATTTTTATAGATCATTAAAGTAAATTCATAGTTTTCACAAAATAACCAATTTTCCTGATTTCTAATGGGGTGTTAAGCAATTTCCTATGCGCCTGGCGGCAGGCCTCTTGAATTTCAGGATACATCACCAGGGCATTAAAAGTTTTAAAGTTTTCATTCTAATATCTAATTATGAAACTTTGATTCATAATTAAATATTAGAATTAGAATGAGAATTATACTGCATTACCCAATTAAAAACAAGAATAAAACTAAATAAAACTAATAACGCAGACAGATTATACTTATTGTTGAATCCAAGACAAGAAAGCTTAAAACTTTTAATTCTTTTACTCTAAACATAAAAACTTTTTTATGTTTAGGGGCAGGGGGCATTTTACGTTAAGGGCTAAAGGGGCAGAAAACCCTGCCCCATTAGGTTTTCAATATTTTACAATTTTGTAAAAGATTGAAAACCTAAAGGGGCCCTGGAGCCGAGAAATTTTAGAGCTCCAGCTCCAGGGAAAACATTACTCCGGGTCCCTGGTCCCTCCATTTACTTGTCACGTCAAATTTTAACCTATACTTTTTTAATTCAGAGCTCATTTTCTAAATAGGTTAAGTAAGCAGCTATCTAGTGTGACAAATTTGATTTTTTTTATTTACTCATTTTATTTTTTGTTCTGCCCTTGAAAGCAAAGTATCATTGAGGTTTTATTTCCCAATGTGGTAACTTTTAGCTTTTATTAAAGAATGATATTTATTTTCACCCATTTCAAAGAATTGAATTGTATTTTTTAATCGTTTAGATAGTGCTTCTTTTTTAAAATTTTAGGAACTGGAATTTATATACCACAAGCCCACACAGAAGGTGAAGGGCAGATATTATAGTGGTTAGGGTTGTGTGATTCCCTCTTCTATTCAAAAGAAAGGATTTTCAGATTTCTGTATCTGAGATACAGTATGCCAAATGTAGTGGGAGAAGTTTAATTCTTAAAATATATAGTTGATTGAGATTTGCTATTGATAAAAGAAAGAATATAAATTTGCAAATTATAAGAACATTAATTTGAATGTGATATTCCTTTTTTTTTTTCAGTTGTCTGGAAGAGCCAAGCAACATGTTAAAGAACGCCAGCGATTAGTCAGTGCTCTGTCTTCTGGTGTGAGTAGTGAAGGAGTGAAACTTTTCCTGGCAATCACAAAAACGTAAGAGTTTACCATGTGTTGAGATGTTTTAAAATTTTAATGCCTTATATTTTAATAAAACACAATTTGTCCGTGTTGCATTAAACATACTTAGCCGCTGAATAGTTTTTATTTATTTAAATGTATTGATTTATTTATTTTATGTTAAATATTTTTTTTTTAATCAAGTAACTTTTTCATGGGTTTTCTTTTTTCACCTTGCTCCAAATTTCTGCCGAACATAACAGTAATTATTAATAATGATTATCATAAACATGTTAATGAAATTCAAAAATTAGTTTCCTTACTGATATTATTTAATTTGTTATTTATATTTTTGATGCCTTTAATTTGAAAAAATAAATATTTTACCATTTGTGATGGAAGTTAGAATTTTGAATTTTTCCTTTTTGATCCTTATTAAGTTTTGTTAAGAGGGAAATAAATAAAATTTCTTTTTATTTTTTGAAATTTAACTTGACAACCAAACAAAATCCCATGCTCATCAAAACTGGCACTTCCAAGTGTCGAAAGCTTCAACTCTGAATCACAGGTTTAATTTTGTTTTTGTTTCTATTATTTTAAGTTTTGTAATGTATTCATATTGTTTCCAATTTCAAAAAAAAAAATAAAAAAATAACATTAAGGAATGACACTGATGGAAGTTAAGGGGTTTTTTTTTTTTTCAAAAGGCTTAAATAAAAAATTTGGTGATGATGCATCAAATGTACAAGTTGCTGCATAATCATAACAACAACTCGTGCCTGCTGCCCTGATTTTTCTCATAAAAAATTGGGTATTTTTTATGAACTCATATTCACCCCTGTAATTGAAGGGGTGCATTTGGCTAAATTGGTTATAGAATCGTTTTTTCAGTTAGTTATTAAATTTCATCGAATATACTAAAAAATAGGATGTGGTTCAAAATTAGTGTAAATGACTATATGTGTGGGCTCGAATAAATATGTTCTTTTGTGCAGCATTCAGGAGGGATGTTACGAATAGTGCTTTGGCATAAGATTCACCCAATGGGCCATTCAACGAGTAACGGAATGACATTTGGTCAATCATTTATTATATATGTCATAGAATCTACAAACTTATTATTAAAATTTAAAAGTTAAATTGTGCTAACTATGAGACCTTTAATGAATTAATAATGAAACATGCAATTAATTCTGTGTTGTGCATATTTTTCATTTTAAAAATGCAGTCTTTTTCTGTGGTAACGGAATGACAAATTTTGGACATGCATATTGCAATGTGCAACAATCATTTAAAAATTCAGCTAACTTAAGCTGGAACAAAACAAAAAAAGTACCTCAGCATTAAGTTTGGATTCATTAGAAAACATTTCAGTCATTTTCAACACAAAAATAATATTTTTTACTTATGAAACTACATAAGTTTAATAAAATCATATGGTATCGGAATGACAAAAAGTTTTATTGAAATTTAATTACGCAATTGTATTATAATCGCATTGTAGAAAGGGTCGCATTTTACAAGTGTTGATTATACACATTACTCGGCACAAATGAATTTTTAAAATTCAAATCTGATTCTACTGTTTGACCCATCAATTACTATTGATGGTTCTGTCAGCTTTTCCTTAATATGTTTTTTTGTTACCCAACACTTGTCCTCTTTTTCAATGACTTGTTGAAAAAGAACTCCATGTCATTTTTAGGTTGTGATATTTGAATAGAAATGTCAGGTTTGTAAATAAAACACGCTGCTTAAATTGGCTAGTAGCCCCATCACTAAAAAATAATTCTTTGATGTTTTAGTTAAAAATGGTAATTCTTATGATATTTCTGTTTTATTCCCAGAAATAAAGTTTCCAATAAAACATATACGGATGTTTTTTCATGATTTATATCATCACTTACAAAAACATAACCTTGCCCATTATTGTTCTCCAACCATACATATGATGTGAAGAGTTTTACCTGCTTGTTGTGCCAGTGTGCACTTTGAATTTCATTTTGAAATTTTAGCATAAAATTTTCTGTGAAATTCACTTGCACTAACAAATGTTTTAAAAAACATGGGGTTTTCAAGCAATCTGTAGTATCTGTATGTTTGCATTTCATACAAATTTTGTTAACTTTTTCCATTGTTCCCATGTAAGTAGATATTAGACACTTTGTCTCACGTAATTAAATACTGTAAGTTAAAATTATCTTTACATTGTTCACAATGAAAAAGCATACATGCTTTAGAATTTTCATCACATACGAATGCAGAAATGAAATCATTTTAGGAAAAAAATTTAAGCATGAACACAAGTTTTCTAATAAAAGTGTGTTTTCGGTAGACACAAATTACACATTATGAAGCATATCTTTTTTCAACATTACAAACTGAGGACGAAGGTCACAAAACTTTGAAAAAGACACCTGGATTTCTGTTTCTTGCTTAAAAACGGCATACATTTCTTTTAGAGTAAAAAGTAAGAAATGTTTTTGTACTTTGGTTTTAGAATCCTTTCTGCGTATTAACTACAAATTATTTTTTTCCTGGTGCTTGCCAAGAAATATCATCCTGTCAGAATAAAAATTTTTCATAAAGCAAAACTACTTTAGGTTTTGATTCATTAAAAAAGCATTTGTGTTAAAACAAGAATTCAACAAATATTAACCTAATTTTGCCTTATATAAAAAAAAGATATTTTAGTAACAGTAATTTTAAAGATTATAATTATCTTTAAATTTCATTTATTAATGGGTTTATAATTTATATATGTGTCTAAAAAATGGATTGTGATTATAATCTTCTATTGTCATTCCGTTACTATGATTCTGTGTCATTCCGTTACTCTTTTTGTCATTCCGTTACCTATAAATAATGCATAAAAATTAATAGCTTTCGAAACACAAACTTACCACTATATTTTAGACCTAAAACCTTCTTTAAAGCCAAAACCTTTAGTTTAAATCATTAAAAGTTAAATCATAAGAGATATAAATATCTGTTTTTCGGTAACGGAGTGACACGTACATGTCAAATACTTTATTAACCTTTTTAGACAGTAAAAATAATAAATTGCAAAGATTTCTACATTGAATTTTTAAGAAAACAGATGAGGGATCATAGTCTAGTAATTGGTAGAATTTTTAAACATCAAATAAACACCGCAATGATAGTGCAAAAAGCATTTTTTTTTTTTTTTTGTCATTCAAAGGCCCATGCAAAAAAGATATTTTCTGCGGTGGTTTAAAGTAATTTTTTTTGAGAAATTGGGTAATTCTTATTAAACTATAGAATTTCAGATATTTCTGAACATAATGATATGCAAGATTTAAAAAAAAAACGCTTTAAATTTTTTTTATATGATGTCCTGTTATTCATGGAATGTCCCTAATGTCTTAGGCCGAATACCTAATATTAAAATTTCTAGAAAATCATTGTAATAGAAAGTATTTGTCAAATTTAAAAGTATTCACAAAGTCAAACATCAATTCCATACATTAATCTATGATGTACAATTTGATTTTGTTTGTTAAGAATCTAAAACTATCTAAAATTAATATATTTTCTGTATTGTTTTGAATGCAATAAAACTGAGAATTTCACCCACAAGTGGAATAGAAATGATGGATTTTATTGTATACATTAGCATTGTATGTATTAGCATTATTTTACTAATTTATTTAATTAAAATTAAGGAAATAATATTGCTGAGTGAACTTTTACCTTGCTCAAAATAGTTTTATGAAAATATTCTTAAAGTTATAAAAGTTAATATTTTTATTTTATGGGCTTTTCTACATATGAATTTGTCAAAAGATCTATTAAAATTTAATTCATTTAACTGGAATATATTTTTATTTTCAAAAATCCCAATAACTTATGCTATCTTAATATTCATGATATTAATCAAGGCTTACATTTCTCTCTTACCCAATATTCACAATAAATCAGTCTACCCAAACAAAGACTGACTTCCACTTTGTTGATAATAACAAAATAAAAGTCTCATATTCTCCATTATAATTACTATTGCCAGCTTTTGGAAGCAAATGCTAAGTCTAAAATACAATATTATAACTTTAAAATAAGTTTTTATTCAGTCAAACCTAAAATCAATGTTTGAAAAAAGTAGTTTTTTCTAAATTATTTTTGTTTATTAAAACTATTTACTAATGTGTTTTTTTGCAATAACTATAATCTTATATATTTAAACGAGCAATTCTTGTATGTATATATATATATATATATATATATATATATACATACAGTAAAACCTCTCAATAAGGGACACTAAGGGGACTAGAAATTATGTCCCTTAAATAGAGGTGTCCCTTCCTCGGAGGTTCATAAATTGATGCATACACATATAGTGTATTGACTAAGTTTAACTTTTTAATGGTAAACATGTGTTACCATTTAAGCTTAAATACTGAAAATGGCTCATGCATACAAAATATAAGTTAAAATTATTGAAATTTAAAATTTTTTCATTGATAAACTGAAATTTTAGCATAAACATCGTATTGGCAGAGTTTTGGAGCTTACAGAAATTTATTTGAAGTAATCTGTTAGATGGGTTTGTTTCAAAGTACGTAATTTGGGCAATACTGTAGAAATTACGTTCAGTGCGCATTTTACAATTCTTGCATAAAAAAGCTTGTCGGTACTGTCTGTCCTTGCTGAATACACATGTATTCCACAGAGGCGTAGCTAGGTGGGGACAAGGAGGGACAGCTGTCCCCGGGCGCAGCGTCAAGGGGCGCCAAATTAATGTTAATTTATTTTATTTTTAATTGCGAAAAGTAAATTATTTGAACTGAAGAGGTGTGAATATGTTCGACAAAAAAGTGGGAGCATCGCGAATCATATCGGGAATGACCAATGTAGCACACAGGAGTGCGTGGGAAATCAGACAAATAATTTTGCGAAACCTAAGTGGCCCATAACTCCTTTAGAAGTGAATGGTCGCTAATAAAAATGAAGGTTAAAAGGGCTGCATATTTTATAGCTATTTATCATTTAGGAAGCATAAAAGTTTTTAAAATTCCGTTTAAAGGCGCCCCCAGGGGTACAGAGGGTCGCAAAATCTTCAGTTGTCCCCGGGCGCTGAAAACCCTAGCTACGCCTCTGGTATTCCATTGTACAAAAGAGGAAAAAAGGCTTTACAATTAGGTTTTGTCAAGTACTTTAAAATGCACTTGTTTCTTCGTTCATGCTTCTAGAACTCATACAACTTTCAGAAGTTAATTTTTAGAAAAGAAAAAAAAGAACTTTAGCTTCCAGGAAATTTTCTTATCTATATAACTTGAATTTTGGAAAATTTTCTCCAAGAATGTCCCTTAAATAGAGTGTTCCTTATTCAGAGGTAAATACATTGCAGTCCCTATTCAAAGGGACTGGGACCAGAAAAAATGTCCCTTTTTCGGAGGTGTCACTTAAAGGAGGTACCACTGTATATATATATATATATATATATTGAGTTCTTGGAAACAGCTCTAACGATTTGGATAAAATTATGTATTTAGGTCAGGTTTTGCTTTTTAAGTTTACCCTTACCCGAAAACAACGTGAGAGTTAACACAAAACAACCCATTTTTTAAATAACGCCATTGAGATACTTGTAACAATGAACAAACATCACTTGCTATAGATTATTTGTTTGCTATTATATTATTTCAATAGAGATTGAAATGCATTGAGTGGCAACACTTAATTTTTAATTATTTGTTGTGTTACCATTTGTGCAATTTAAATGCCATGGAAACCCATTGAAAAAAGCAATCATAATGCTGCTCTTAATCAGAAGATCTATGAAACAGTGCAAGACTCATTGTGAAAAGTATAAGTAATAACATGATCAAGGCAAAAATTGTTATTGTGAACAATCTGGCAAGGAAGTACACATACATGTACCTATATTCACTTCTTGGGTACAACTTTAGTGTAGGGGCCTGTTACCGACTTTTTTGGTAGGAGAAGAAATTGTTGATTACAATTGCAATTAGTTGTTTCGTGTTAAATGTGTGCAACTTGGTAAGTTCTGGACATCACTCTTTTGGCGACATCTTTCTTCGCCAACCAAAATAAATTCAACCGGTCCCTATGCTAAAGCTGCTCCTTTGTCAGGACAGTACACACATCTCAAGGTCAAACTTTCGAATTTGTTGGAGTGGACTTAAGATCATCAGTTTTTATCTGTGGCATATAGTTTCTAGAATTTTCCAGAGTAAAGCATCATAAGTTAAAAGTACTCCTCCAAAATGAAATTCATCGATATACTCGTAACATAATATGAAGAACGTATTACATTAAGAAACGATGATAGCATCGTGATGTTGATGAAACATTATGTATTGATTCTATATATCTATCGTATATCAGAAACAGCTCTACTAATCCAGGGTGCTTAGCGGTGCTTATAAGTGCTTATATTTGAAAATAAAATATAAGGGCCCTAATAAGTGCTTATATTTGAAAATAAAATATAAGGGCCCTTATAAGTGCTTACTTTTCCTTAAAATGTTTATTTTCTAAAAAAAATTACGAATGTTTAGTTTCCCCCCTAGCAGAAATCGAATGTTAGTTTACTAATCGGATGCATAAAATGGCGTTTCGAATTGCTAAACCAGCTGGCCCAGATTGTCATTCATAGTCAAAATGTAAAAACATTTGTCTATGAGTGAAGAAAATATTGCAAATTTGTTGTTAAAAAACGCTTGTCAGCTCCAATGCTTCCGAGAATCCGCCATGTTTGGTCGTGTTCCAAAATGCTTCATAGCGTTGGTGATGAGCTTGCCAAATTTGAGGTTTGGTACTGCATACTTGCCAAGTCCACTGTTTTTAACGGGAGACTCCCGTTTTTTGCGTGTCTCCCGATCTCCCGTCTAACACAATTTTCTCCCTTTTTTTTTTGTAATTTTCGCTTTAAAATAAATCAATGAAGCTTCAATATTTTTTTGCTCAATAGACAGTGCTCGTAATCATAGTTACTTGCCGTGTAGTTTTCATGTGATTTTCCCGTATTTTAACGAAATTCCGTAATTTTGGTATTTTTGAAAAGTCAAAACTTCGGTTCCGCGAATATTCGTAATTTTGGAAATTTTTTTCTTCTTTAAATGAGAAATTCTTGAAGTAGCATGCGTAGATACTTGCTTTACGAAACTTTTGCAAATTAGCAGTAAAACTTCCGCATTTTGTCTTTCATACGCTTTCAAGGGTCAGCCCCGATATTTTTTAAAATCAGATTGCATCCGCTTCGGTAAAAGTCCCTAGTTCTTGTGCATTATCTCATTCCATCTCTTGAACATCAATAACTTCTGGTTTACCATTATTTTTTACGATTTAGCCTCTGTAGTAGAGGATTTGCACTTCTCATTTTGCCACACCCACTTGAAATTTTAGTGAAAAAGTTTAGCCTTTTTTAAAAATTTTAGTAATTCTATTAGTTAGTTATAACTATTAATATTACATCCTTATTAATAATTTATTAATCTTGTTTTAAAAATATTTTTTGCATAGAATTAAATTTGTTTTTTTTTCCCCCTTCAACTTAGGGTTTGGATTTTTTCCTTTTTGGGAGTCATTATGTATTGTTACAAAATAGATAAAGAACATTTCTTCCTATTTTTATTCTATATATAACTAAAAAATGGCTAAATTAAAAAAAGATATTTTGGGATAATTTATTTGTTAAGTGCACACCAGACGTGGTCGTGATATTTTTTTTGAATTGTTGTGATGTATATGTAAGCTAGTAAGTATTTGGGAGAACTGGCTTTTTATAATCTAACTAAATGCAGTTCTTGGGATTTCCTGCGTTCCGCACAGTAATGCATTTTCTGTAAAGTGAAACCAACTTTTGTCCAATGCTGTCAAATGAAAATCTAAAGAACATCCTATTGCTCATAAAAAATAGTTTTGCTGGAAAATGTTTCGATCATACATTTTATGATAAAATTTTATCAAATACTGCTGTAATGAACATTAAATTTTATTTTTATTTGTAAGTCAGTTTAATTGTTCATTTTGTGTGTGGGGGGGGGAGGGGTCATTGAAAAAAATCTCCTGTTTTTCTCCCTCCAAGGTTGGCAAGTATGGTACTGTACATGATATTGCAGTGGGGGGGGGGGGTCATAGTAGGCCGGGTCCCCTCTCCCCCCTGAGTGATTTGAATTTTTTTTAATAATTTTTATCAACAAAAGACAATATGCATCTTGAGAAAATAGTTATATTTGTATCAATAAATCACTAAATATTGATGGCAGGGGGATCTAAGTTATAAAAAAAGAATTAAGATTTAGGAAATTCTCAGCAGTGACGTATTATGTTACTCAGAAAATTACATTATTTCTCCCCCCCCCCCCCACACACACACACACAAAAAAGAATTGCACAAAGTTCAGGTGAAATTAAAAACTGCCCCCCCCCCCCATACACACACACAAAAAAAGAATTGCACAAAGTTCAGGTGAAATTAAAAACTGCCCCCCCCCCCCCAATAAAGAATATATATATATATATTCATTACATTAAGTTAGATTATCAGAATATTACTTTCAATAACTGCAATTTATTACTTTATTGTATCTTTTTGCTAGATTATCAGAATAATAACTGCAATTTGTTATTTTATTGTATATTTTTGATCAGTGTTTTTTAGTTAATACTACAATTAAACAGGCTCTATAAGCAATGCATCTGTTAAATAAAACTTATTTGTTTCCCTTGTGTAGTGCAAAGCCCCTCTTCTCATTTTTGTTAGCTATTTTTGTTAGCTATTTCTGTTAGAAGTACGTAATTTTTTCAAGTTGTGTTTTTCCTCTTAATTATGCAAGTAATAATGTATATGTGTACTTAAACATGTGCTTATTTTTTTCTGAAAATGTGCTTACAAAGTGCTTATAAGTGCTTACTTTTTGAACTAAAATGTGGCTACTCACCCTGTAATCAGAATAAATGAAAATTTTTATTTGGTAAATATTGTACTTTTCCAAATATATATAAATAAATATTTATTCACAAAAAAAAAATAAAAAATTTTGAAGAAAAAAATAAAATACTACCGAGATATAAGTTTGGTTGTCCAGGTACTACAGTTTTAAATGTTTAAAATCTACTAATTTCTTTCTTTATTTATTTGTTTATTTTTCATTTCTACTGAAGCAGAACTATTCGACCAAATAGTCCATCAATATTCAGCCAGGCCGAATACCGAATATTGACCGAATATTTACATCCCTAGTATTCAGCTCGGTGGAGTGTTTGAGTTATTGATTTTTTTTTTTTTTTTTTTTTTTTGGGGGGGGGGGAGATGCCTACAGAAGGGGAACATGGCACATGCTGCCATTAAAATTTTTAGGAGGTGTTATTTTGAGGAAGTTTGGGGTTTTTTAGGTGAAGGGCATCCCTGCCTCAGATCTCTTTGTAACCCAAACCATAAAAGTAAAAAAGGTCTAGGTTGTCATGTGTGGTACATCTGAATTTGTACGTAAAAAAATTTGTTCATGACATCTAAAAAGTTACACCACCCCGACATAGGATATTAATTACTGTTTAAATTTATTCTTAATTTTGTAAGTTTCTTAATTCATGTGATTTTTTAACAGAATATCTGAAGTGACATGGCAAGGAAAAAATATAGTTGTTATGAATCAAGTGACTATTACTCCACCTTATCGCCCAGAAAATTGCAAACCAATCGGCAAAGGAGATGGTGATGCTGTAAATCATGTTCGTAGAATTGTAAGTTTTTCCGTCCCTTTCTTTAATCTTTTTTATCTAACTGCAGCAACTGGGATCATAGGCATAAAATGAGCTGAGACACATTGCAGAATAAAGGCAATTTCAAAAGAAGAGCCTATCGTTTTACTTTTTGCTGTAGAGCATGCATTTGAAAATTATTTCATGCAATTTGCTTTCATGTGTGGAAAATTGAAAGTAATACATAATTTTATGCAATAAAACGATATGTCTGCCAGGATTAAATTTGCATGGAAATGAACATTGCAATGCTCACAGGAGTTTAGCTCCTGCACTTCTTTTTAATTTGATGTGAATTTTTGTATGTTCTATGAATTGAGTATTTACATATAAAAGAAGGTTTGGTGACCATAGGCCTCTCGTGCTTCTTTTTGTTTTGTTTTTTCAGAAATTATTAGAGATGAAACACATCCAGTATCTGGCCTGTCCAGTTAATTTTTAAACATCCGGTCTGGCAACTGACTAAATTATCTGGTACCCAATCCGACTATTTTCAAAATTATCCAAATATCCGGCACGTGAAGCAGAATATCCAGTAGTGATTCGGGTAGGAAAATTTTCCACTAGATCATTCCAGAAAATGTTCAGTGCCAAAAAAAGTTAGTTTCATAGCAAATTTTTTGTGTTGGATAATTTCCTTTCATTGATCAATTTCAGCTTCTCAAGCAGAAATTTAAAAAAATGTAACTGCATTAAGCATTTATGAAATAAAGTTTGACTTAGTTTTACTTAATCTTTGTATATTGCTTCCTATTTGAACAATAACAAATAAAGACTCCCGCGCCATGAAAAGGGTTTAAAAAAAATAATAAATGTTCACTTGTACTGTTTTTAAAGAGTTGTCAATACCATTAAAAGTTATTAAAGCTGGATGCAACTGTTAAAAAAACCCAACTTTTATTTTGTTTTTAAACTATTTCTGGACTCTGAACGGAATCAATTAGTGTTGTGAAAGGTGGTATCATATCTGCGATTTGTATTAAAAGAGTACTATATTTTCCATTCATTCAAAAAACACAATATGAAGTCGCATGTGTGAACATAAAACTCCATGTACTGATTTCAGAAAGTCCTTGATTTTTTTTTCTAGCAATGTGTCAAACCTGAGGAATTAACAATTAAAAATTCATAATATTTGTGAACTGAAATATATAAACCATAAAATCTAAGAAATATGTTTCTGACTACAAAATTTGTACTTTTATTTATTCATTTGTTCTTTTAGGTTGAAAAGTATTTTAAAGATCAAGCCCAAGCACAGCCCTGTCAATCACAACCAACGCAGCCTAGGCCTCATCTACAATAGAATACATAATTTATAGTAAAAAAATGAGATTTTCACTTAAGTTACAATTATGCTAGTGAAAGTTCAAAATTTTTTTGTATTTATGAAAAGTCCTTGAAACTTTTTGAAACAAAAATGCATCATTGGTATATTGAAGTGGTTACCTTTAGTTTCATTGTTTATCATTTTGTTCTATTAGTCGTGAAAAGATATGCTCAATGTACAATTTTATGTCATTATTGTTTATGTAAATGTTTCAAATTATTTTTACCAGTTCTTCTATTGTTTAATTCTTGTTAATAGTTACACTTGCAATTTGAAAATTTAGCATTTTTAATGAAAAGTTCTATAGAATGTTGGTGTTTTTTTTCCCCTCCCTATTTTGAGTTTGACATAAGTGAAAAAAATTTAACTTACTGCTAACATATTTCTGGTTATCCTGTTTTGTCACATAAAAATTTAAATTTACCAACTGTATATGAATAATGGCATTTTGTCTCTTAGATTCTAACAGGATGTTTTTCAGCCAAATATTTTTCACAAATCTAGTAGAATGGAACAATTTATATTTTTTTGGTGTTTACTGCAGTTTACATGAAAATAATTATTTTATATATTGTTATTTATCTTTCATGTTAAGTGGAACGAAAAAAAATATTTATTCGCCTGTGTGCGTAATTTACCGTTTCACAACTAGACCATGTTGTGCACTTTCATATTGTTAGAAAACTTATCAACTTGTTGCATTTATAATGTGATGAATGTCTGTTGGTTTAGTCATGTTTTGTCAAAATGGTTTGTATTTGTATGTTTATGAAACTGTTAAGTGTCTCAGATCAAGACATGTGACAGAAAATGCCATTATTATTTCAATGAAATATTTTAAAAGAAAAACTTTTAATATTACTGAAGCTTGAGTAATAATGGCATTTTCTTTTTTGTTTTCATATATTTTTAAAGCTCAATAATAGTACAAAATGGCAATACAAAGTTTCAAGTACACCCTAAAGTATTCAAAGTTGGAACGAACATTCACAGTAATAAAATTGCTTTTTTACTGCCATGTTGTAGAATTGTCTTCAATTTGTAAAATTTTGCTGAAGGATAGCCACTTCAATGTACGTATTCTTTCTCATTTAAATAACCTGATTCTCTTAAGATATTTGTTATGCTTATGCATTTAATGCTAATATACATTGACAGAGCTTTTTTTCTTGAATTGGTTGTCATTTTCTTAACTTTGCTTTTGCTTCTCAGCTTTGTGTTTAGTATAAAGCCAAATGTTAAAAATGACTTCCAAGCTCTTGGAAAAAAGCTCTAACTGCATGAAGAGTGTTTTGTTTTCTAGGTTCTATTATTTTATTTGAAATTATAATTAAATATGTTATGTGATATTTCTTTTAGTGCAGTTGTATTAGCGTTGAATGCACTTGCTTAAAACCTTTATAAACAACAGTTCTTCAGAGCCATGTTGACATGGTTAACTGTGAGAGAAATCTCAGAGCAGCTGAATGTCTCCTTATTTGCTTATTAAATTATTTAAACAAATCATTATGTTAAAAGTATAAGTAATAAAAAAATTCCCCAAAATCATGTTTGTAGCATTGCATTTTTTTATTGGTAATATCAATCTTTCTACATCCTGAGTTATTTTTCCTGAAAACATTAATTTTCCAGCCTTTGATTATTTCTTTTACGCAAACATTTATTAATGTAGCATTTAAACCATTGAGTAAAAATTTATTACCTATGAAATACACTAGCTGTATCGCCCGCCATTGCACGGGCTGTCTTGTGTATTGTATAATTCTCTAACAGTTGAAAGAAGGGATGTCACATGACACATATTCAACACTCTCTTCTAAAAAGTGAATAACTTTAATTAAAACATTCCATTTAAATAATACGCAAAGAAATGGTCTTCAAAATTTCTTATTTAGATTAAGAACAGAACTGCCGCAAAACTTTCATTATACAGACAGCAGTCCTCATTAGAATGCGGTCGCACTTTCCTTTGAAAAATCCCAATCAAATTAAGGACAATAATCTTTGAAAATCCATTACATTCAGGATATTAATTCCTAAAAATTGCCTGTTAAGTTAAATCATACAGTTCTTAAATGTCAACAGTCCCTAAAAATTAGAACACAAACAAAAGTTCTTGGACTCCCCCCCCCCCCCCTGCAAATAAGGACAACTGATCCTAAAAAGCACCTAATGGAACAAAACTTTGCTCTATCAAACAGAATAAAACAATATATTCAAGCATTTCTTATCCTTAAAATAAGCAATTTTTGTACTTACCGCAATAATACATTACAATAAAATTGCATACATGCAATTTTATGCATTCTAATTAGAGTTCTCATTAGATAGGACAACAGTCCCTGTTATAATGCAGTCGAATTTCCCTTTGAAAACTCCCAATCAAATTAAAGACAATCTTTAAAAATCCATTCAGGCGTGATTTTGATCCGAAAATTTTCGAGAACTTGTTCCGAAAATTTTAAAAATTCAGTTTCCCGAAAATATTTAAAATCATAATTATCTCAAGATTTCATTGATGAATAAAATATGCTTTTCTTTCTACCTTGAGACAAAGATATTTCGTACTTTGTATTTTCGTACTCTCGTATTCTCACAAAAAACACTTGCAATGTTCCTAGGAAAACCTGACTTCTAGTTTAAAAATTTACCTTTAATCACTAGATTTTTTTATTGGAGCTTTGACACACGAATGCATAGTTGTGTGGGTGAAAGGGTGGTATTGACCCCAAAAAGTATTTTTTTAAATTTTGGTGCAGACATTTTCCGAAATTTTTTTGTGAAGTTCCGAGAATTTTTTATTACTGAGAATCGCCTCTGAATTCATTACATTCAAGATATTTGTTCCTAAAAATTGCCTGTTATTAAACCCTACAGTTCTTAAATGTCAACAGTCCCTAAAAATTGGAACACAAACAAAAATCCTTGGAAACCCCCTGCGAATAAGCACAACCTAAAAACTTTCAATGGAACAAAATTTTGCTCTATCAAATGGCTTAAAACACTTAATATATTCAAGCTATATTCAATTATGTATTTACCTGCTTTGTCCGTGATATGAAAGCATAGTAATCGTGCCTGAAATTATACAATAGTTTTTTTTCCTTAAAAATTTCCAATGTTCCCGGTTTGCCTCCCAAAATCCCGGATTTTTGAAACTTCACGTCCTACACTTTTCTCCTCCAACCTTCCCTGTTAGCACTAGGCCTTAGGGATGCCCTGCTCCCCGGGGGCGAGGTAGTGGGCTGCACGGATCCCCAGTGTACATGATGGGTCGTCAGCGGGTACCCGTTGCAACTACGGCCATACTGCCTATACCTTTCGGTTTCGCAGACTACCCGAATACGAGTGGTGCGGCACGCAGTGCTGTCCTCCTCGAACTTCCCACAAACTCTGACATTTGACAACCAGCACCGGCCATTAAGGCTGGGCTGGCAGAGCGTTGCCGACCTGCTTTACCATCCCGGGGCCACAGTCTTACTACAAAGTAAGCCTTACGTCACCCGTAACGGATGTGCTATTTTAGTCGCCTCTTACGACACGCATAGCTACGTTGGGGCTATTCTACACCGGCCACCACTCGGAGGGTCGTTAGCGGGTATCGGACAAGCTATTAGAAGTCCAACATTCTAACCACTAGGCTACCACAGCCTCTCACGTCCTACACTGAATTCTTCATGGGGTCCCAAAGATTTCTGTGCCTTTTGAGCCCGAGTAAGGTAAGTCGGGCCCTGCACACGAGGAGAGAGGGGTAGGGTAGGCCCGTCATGTCAAAATTTTTCGGCGGGAGGGGGGGGGGGAAGCAAAAAAAGAGAAAAGGTTATAAACTCAAATGGAATTGCATTTAAAAGAACAGCAAAATACATGTTTATATACATAAATACATTGCATTTCCCCCTGCTAAAGGAACAATTAACTCCCCGACCTCCTTAACTGACAGGCCATGGTACGAGGCTCACCTCCTAAAAATTTTTCAAAGTTGAAAATAAAAAAAAATAAATTAAAGGCTACTTTTGGCCATATCAAGGTAAGGTGACCATATTTCTAAACATCAATTTGAGGACATATCCCCAAATTCAGAGATGATTTGGGGACGCTTGTTGAATCGGGAACGAATTTGGGGACATACCACAACCTATCTGTATACCTATAATATAAAAAATATTCCGACTATTACTCTGGAAAAAGTATATATATATACATATTATACACATTATAAATACACATTTAATCAGTTAATTGCATGTTCCGTGCTACTGGCGGAAAATCAATGGGACCATCATGATGTCACACTTCTTGCTACTCCCTCCCCCCCCCCCCTTATCCCTTATCACAATTTGACGACCTCCCCTCCCCCCTCTAACAGTAAATGAGTTAAAATAATAAGCACCTTATTAACGTATTTTTTTAATGGTTTGTCGGCCTCGTTCAAGCCACTGAACTGTAATGATTCATTCTATATCAATGGTTCAAGCACAACCGCTTCCACGCGAGGTAGCGCTCCATGAAACTTCTGTCTTTCATATAATATATATGATATGTACGGCAACAGTAAGTTTGTTGGCATTGGCAACTCAACTAAGCGGGGAACGGGCCGAAAACATGGCGCGATTTTTCCACCGCCGTCAGATGGCGCTAGAGTAAAATGTCTTGCCGTTTGATCAAGTAGGGAAAGAGAAATTTCGTTTGACCCCGAGTATTCGGAGAAAGGTAGCGGAAAATCAGCTCGTTTTGGCGGCAGCGGCCAGGCGGTTCGGGCGTTCGGGCACGCATTAGTCTCTTGTTGTTCCAACAATTGAAATTATTATTTGCAATATTTTATTGCATTTTATTATAAGTTAAAAATATAATCAGAAGGTTATTTTAGTATCTTATTTAATGCATTTTTTGCTTTCGTAAAAAATCACTGTAATTAGCTAGTGACTAGATAATTTAGGATTAAAAGAGGGGTAGCAGACGGTCAGCTGGTATTCGTGCCATAATGAATGCGAGGAAAATGTCGGGGCCAGGGGGCACTCCCCCCACCCCGACCCTCTTAAGTGGAGGGAAGTAAAAACACATTGTACGTTGCATTAAAACAACACAAAATACATGTACATACGTAGAAATACATTAAATTATTTTCCAAGTGAGGGGGGAGGTGCAATTTATCGCCCTAACACAACGGGTCTGTTGGGCCTCCGATTTTCGAACTCCGCACGTCGTTTCTTTTATCTAACGCTTACTGTACTTCATTATTTATACTCTTAATAATCTGGAATCAGTTAGTTCATAAACTTCAATAATGTAAATGTTTTTGAGCGGCTTCCAACACACCACACACATGCTTTTTTATATATAAATATATTGAGGCGATGCCCCCTCCCCTCCCCTCCCCAGAGTAATGGCGCCCGCACCTATGAGCGATGACCTTTTTCAAAATTCTGCTAAGGAGCCGTCCATAAATGATGTCACGCTTTTTTCCTATGTATTTGACCCCCTCCCCCCCTTTGTCACAAAATGTCACACTTCAACATACCCCTCCCCCTTTGTCCCATATGCTACGCTATGTTGCATAAGCATGATATCCCACTTATTTTTACCCCCTCCCGTCCCCTTGTCCCAATTTCACGACCCCCTCCCCCCCCGAAGCGTGACATCATTTGGAATGATCCCTAAACTCCTAGAAAAGGACCCCATAAAAACAAAATCTAAAAACATATATATATATATATATATACATATCAGTGGCGTCACTACGCGGGGGACCCTTTTCGTTGGATGTCGTTGGCCCGGGGGCCCGAGGGCCCCTGTCTGGATACGGCCTTCGCGGTGCATTCCCCCCAAAAGATGACCCCTCTCAAAATTCGGCTCACCTTCACCCTTCGTAAACAACCCCTTAAAATTTTCTATGGAGCAATCGGCAACATGTCCCCTTTCTTCCTTTCGTGTGCGCCCTTGATATATACTATATTTATGTATATACCATTTCCGCTCCAAGAGGATGGTGCATCCCCCAAAACGATGTTCCCTTCAAAATTCAACAAAGCCAAAACGACCCCTATAAAATTTTAATGGAGCAATCTGTGCCATGACCCCAAAGGGTACCCCTAATAAATATATACTTACCCCCCAATTGTTCACCCCTGAAAAAAAGAAGCCTCCCCCACCCCTTAAAAGAAGCAAAGACACCTAAAACAATCCCCTTAAAAACTTCAATGGCGTGCGGTTTGCACAATACCCACCACCACTGGAGCTCGCATCCTTTTTTTGTGTGTGGGGGGGGGGGGGGAAACTGACTTTGTTACGCCTTGGAGAGGGAGGGTCCACAGCTTTTGGGGAGGCGTGCGTTATCACATTTAATGGACATGTTTTTTACTTAACTTTACATTAAAGTTGAAACCGTTTGTAGTTAAATTAAAGTTACAATTAGCTTTGCAAAGATGTCTAAACGCCTACTTTATTTTCGGAAAAACCGCCCCCCCCCCCCCCCCGAGAATTTAAAGCAATATCGGGAGGTTTAAAATTTCTAAAAACTGGGATCGTTTTTTTTTTTTTGAAATAGTAATTTTAACACATCAAAAATAAATACATTTTTATGAAATTTTCATTATAATAGAATTATTTTCCCAAACATTACTGTTAAAGCATTTTAAAACAGACAACATATTTATTTCGTAATGTTTGGTACCTGTAAAAAATGTTTCTGTTGAGAATGAAAAAAAGGAAGTTGTTAATATTTTTTATTTACATAGGGATCATTCATAAATGATGTCACGCTTCGAGGGGGGAGGGAGTTTCGTGAAATTGTGACAAAGTGTGACAAGGGGAGGGGAGGGGGTAACAAGAATTGTAACATCATGCATTATGCAACATAGCGTGACGCATGACAAAAGGGGGGGGGAAGGGGTCCGCTGAAGTGTGACATATTGTGACAAAGGGGGGTAGGGGGTCAAATATATGGGAAAAAATCGTGACGTCATTTATGAACGGCCCCATTGTAAAACTTCATAGTTGTTTAAGTCATCAATAAAAAACAAAATAACACATAAAAATATTTAAAACCTGCCTTTAAAAAAAATTGTTGAAATGTATAATAGTGCTTTAAACAGTGTTTCTTGTCAAAAAATTACCCCTTCAACTGTGTCGTTAAAGTTGTAATAAAATGCTATGAATAAAACAGATATATTATTGCTTATAATAATTTAAATCAACGAGTAAAGAAAAAAAAATATTTTGAAGGTTAATCTTATTTTCTGGAAAGCAACCAAATCAAATAAATTTTTAGAATCAATAATTTTGCAATAAAAAAGCCTATTGAATTTACTAGTTAATTTTCTCAATTATAGATTTGATATAAAATGTTATGTTTGACGCTTGGTCATGTATCTAAAATAAAAATAATATAGCGTTACAATGTTATATGTTCTGTAACAATATTTTAAGACTGAAAACATCTCAAAATTCCCAATGTTCCCAAATTTCAGTTTCTTCCCGAAAATTTACGGGCTTTTTGCATCTCTAGTTACAATCACAGCAAACCGAAACCATCCGTAGCAAAACGAAACCATCAGTCGCAAACCGAAACCATCAGTCGCCTAACCGAAACCATCGAACTAAAATAAAATGAACCAAATATAATAAAAAGAAATCACAAACACATTCTGAATCTAAAAGTTGTCCATGATCCTATAACCAGCTTCTCAAAAATTGACTATATCGATTTAAATACTCTTAAAAAAACCCTTTTAAATAATTTTATTTGCAACACTAAATTATGTTGCGAATCACCCTCATGGCAAGACATTTTACATGCGCGCCATCTAGCGCCAGTGGAATCGTCCGGACAAACTTTTACTATGGTACAAGTAGGGTGGACGTTAGTTCACATTATGAGCGAGCGCTCTCCAAGTGTGACGTCACGCCATTAGGCGTGGAGCTCTGACGTCACTCTGTTTAAGCCGCATGCGCCGTTTTCGTTTTCTGCGTTGAGTGTGTGAGAGTATAGTTTTTGATTCTAACAGATCTAAGGAAATTAATGTTCCAGATAAGAGAAGTTTGCTCTCATTTATTATTGTTATTAAAGCAATATCATTTTTTTCCAATAAATACTTTGTGTAATTTTTTTTTACTTTTTTTAACTACAGTTATTATTATTTTTTAAACTTTATGTATTTTTTTTTTCAATAAAAATGTGTGTTTTTCAATAAAACACACATTTTTGTTTTGAATAAAAATAAGGAACATTGGGTTAATAAATTGTTAAAATTAAACATTGCTTTTTGCAATCTAACAAGAGCTTTCCTTCAGAGCTCCCTAAGCAGTAAGAGCCTTTTAGATTCATTAACATCTTTGGAAAAGTAGCTAAAGCTTTGTGTGGTTTTTCAGAATGATGTTAAAAGATGAAATTTTTTTATGTACTATGTAATTGTCTATTCATTTATTTTGAAAGGAGTGATTTTGTGAGGTTTTACTGTGATCTAATTGCATATTTTCCATTCATTTTGTGAGATATTAGATGTCAGTTTGTTACCATTGTAGGACAATTGTAGGACAATTTGAGGTTTATGTTGTGTTTCCTTATAATATAATAATGTATCGGGGCATTATTATAATAAACATGTTTATAAACTTTACCTGTGCGAGCCCTTAATTGAAAAGTTTGATGCACTAAGTGCAAAGTATAAAATTATAATGCCTTCATATATAATTTCCTATTTTATATTTTATAAGTTACCTTCCCAAAATTACTGCTATATTTTTGACATTGTTACTGTTTAAGCAGTGAATTTTTTAAAAATTCTTTTTATCTTAAAGTGCTTTCTATTTTATTTGCTCTTAATATATTTTATATTTCTTCTTACAGATAATTGGATATCTCAGATTATTATCTGAAGTGCTAGTTGAATTCTAGCCCTGATGCAGTTATTATAGAAAACTGCATCAAGGTTTTAATTTTACTGGAGATCTTTTGAAGATGAAAAAAATAGTTCAGGAGTTGTTCTTGATATTGTGCTGTTTTTATGTGAAAAAAAAATTGCATTCAAAGTTTAAGTTTTATGTGGTATTCAATCTTTTTTTTTTTTTTTTTTTCTGTAATTTTGCTTTCATTTGAATACACATGTAAATATATCAAGATACCCATAGGACATACCCATTTTCTTATTCATTAGAAGCGTAATACTACCTAATAAATTGATTAGATTGTAATTGCCGCCCCCTTAAGGAAGCTGCGCTGTGAGGCAAGCGCCTTGGTGCCTTTGGTTCTCGCTGGCCCTGTGTTCTTGAAATTATTGATTTACGTTTACTTACCCTTCTATACTTCAGATGAGGCGGCTTCTTTCATATTTCCCTCAAAAATGTAATAATAATAATAATAATAATAAATGTTCTTCAAGTGGTAAAGATTATGCTATCAGTGTAGCTGTTGACTTTTTCAATTTTATAACGTTTTGTGCAATCT
Organism: Octonoba sinensis; assembly: GCA_038502835.1. Lineage (NCBI taxonomy): Eukaryota > Metazoa > Arthropoda > Arachnida > Araneae > Uloboridae > Octonoba > Octonoba sinensis. Next base: position 109,759,464 of record CM076599.1, on the reverse strand, counting down.
TTTTTACAACAATATACTCTGAATGCATTGTAGATTAATGTATAAGGACATACACATAACAAATATTTACACGAAAAGATGCACTGGTATTTTAGAAGTGGCATTACTTTACAACTTTTTTTTTTAAATTCAAGCTTTGATTGTATTTTCTGGATTAAATGAATTTCGTATTTTTAAATAGTGTCTAAATTTAATGAAAACATTTGGAAAGAAGTTGGATTTTTTACCTTAAAAAAAAAAAAACCAGCATTGATAGTTGATTTCGTAAATATTAAAGTAAATCAATTAATAAAGGGGCACCATTTGTACCAAGCTTTTTGGTTTGTTGCTAAGATGTTCTGCTTGATTTTTAATTGAAATAAAGTTGCGCCCCCTTTTTTATACACCACCCCCTCCCCCGTCTCTCTAAGTTTATTCATATATAGAGACTTATTTTCATTAATGCTCGCTGTTAGACTCTAAAATCATTGCATGACGTAATTCTTTTAGATGATTTTATTAGAGGTAAAATAAACAGCTTATAGTAGAGTACACTAACAAACAGTTTTGTTTCCTGCATTTCAAACTTTATCCAAATTCTTAACAGTAAATAACTTTTAATCAAATAAAACTACAGAAAAATTCTAGCTTGAAATTTACGTTCAAAATTGCAGCTTCATTACAATTATATTTTAATTTTAGTTTTCTCTCTCTCAAATGAGATGTTTTCAATTTCTCTCTCTCAAATGAGATGTTTTTACAGAAAAAAAAAATTTTTTTTCTGTAAAAACATAAAGGATTATTTTTTGCATAAGTGGTTTCCAAAGGGAACCGTCGTCCCGCACGTCACAGCCCCTACAACGCAGAGACCACCCTGTTTGTTTGTAATTTGTGACTTTCGGTAATGTTCCTGATGAACTCCCCACAGTTCGGAACTTCTTGTCATTATTTAGTGAGGGAGGGTTTGTTCTCCGGTTGTTACATAGCCTTTGGGGTGTGAAGTAGGTTCTCTTGTGGTCTGGAATCCCCTTACTGCGAGAGTGATAATGTGTAATATAAATCTATAATGGACACCTGTTAATGTGCTCACCTTCGGACGAAAATCATTTGATAACAATTACCAAGTGCAAATATTAAAAAATAAAAGTTTAATATTTTAAAAATGCGAATAAATACTATGCAGTAGATTTTCGGAGACTACGTTAATTTACGTGTAATTGAAATTGAATGAATATATTTAGCGTGAAATAATAGTTACTAGAAAAGTACAATAAGACTTAGTAAATTATTGATATAAAAATGAAATTTAAAAAAAAAGAAAGGGAGGAGGGGAAGGGGAGGAATCACCGATTGCTGATTGTCTGCTATTTTTTTTTTTTTTTTAAAGAGTAACCCCACCCCGTCTGACTGAATTTTCAACAAAGTGTGTTAGTTTTCTTTTTCTCTTTAAGCTAAATGCTGAAGCTACTTAATATGTCCAATATCAATCACACACAATTTCAAGCTTTATTAATCATAAATAAAAATTGTCCGAGAAAGCGGACACTACGCAAAACATCAAAATTTTATGACAAAGAATTGTTCCAAATTAAAATATTTTCGTTTGTGTTAAATCCTTATACAGTAGTATCTCCATTAAGGGACACCTCTAATTAAGGAACACTTTTTCTGGTCCCAGTCCCTTTAAATAGGGACCACAATGTATTTACCTCTGGATAAGGGACACTCTATTTAAGCGATATTCAAAGAGAAAAGTTTCAAAAATTTTAGTTATATATAGGCTTGCCATACGTCCCGGTATTTTGCTCTTGTGCTTTGTTTTGTTTTAAAATTTGTCGAATGTGATTGCAAATTTTAATTTGTTTCTTATTTATGAGAATTTCGCACCTAGTGTTTTTTTTTTTTTTTTTTTTTGCGTTCAAGTAATTCAATTTCTTTCTTTCTTTTTTTTTTTTTTTTTCAAATTTGTCAAATGTGATTTCAAACTTTAATTTGTTTGGGATTTATGCAATAAAAAAGAAATAAAGAATTATGAACAAATGTAGTATATGATTTTTTTTTAAAAATCAAATTCATACTTCAACTTAATGTTTGGTTGCATTTTGACAAAGTTTTAATGAACAATCTCATATTCTAAATCAAAAGTATTTTCAAATTATTTCTGTCATCAATTCCTTTAAAATATACTGCACACAATAATTTTTTTAAACTAGTTGAAGGTGATTTAAATTTTCTGAGAAAAATGAACTGGAAAAAAAATCGTACATTTCCCACTATTCCTTATTTTTATTCAAAACAAAAATGTGTGTTTTATTGAAAAACTCACATTTTTATTGAAAAAAAAATACACATTTTTATTGGAAAAAAAATGATATTGCTTTAATAACAATAATAAATGAGAGCAAACTCCTCTTATCTGGAACGTTAATTTCCTTAGATCTGTTAAATCAAAAACTACTCTCACAAACTCAACGCAGAAAACGAAAACGGCGCCCAAGATCGAAATCCCGACGGCGGGATTAGTTCCAAACTCTTCACTAGATGGCGCTGAAGCGAAATTCACAGGTACGGAGCAAAAATCTCGCCTTCATGCATTCCAAACCGGTCGGGACGAGTTTAGCGCGCCTCTTTTGGTCGAAGCGAATCTCGCCGGCAAGTGAGGTGGCGAGATTGATAAAGATGTCTGCGTTTGTCGACGGGATTTTAATTCAGCGCCTTTTAAATCGCCAAAGTGCTCGAAGAAGACCAATCTATAATACACGAGAAGACGCTTTTGGTCTTCCGGATGATATATTTATTCGGTGTTATGTAGAGTTATTTTTGTTTATTTTTTATTTATTTTTTTTTTTTAATTTAATCTCTTCAAGAACATTTTGTGTTCTTAAAATAAAGTTTCTTTTCACTAAGTAAACTGCCGTCAAGGTCTAAAATGCAATTGTTTTTAATTGCTCTTGAACATTAATATTTTTTACTGTTATAATTATGGTTTTTTTGTGTCATATTATGTTTTTTTGTAACTCTTATCTCATTTTATTCAAATTAAGTGCACACATCATCATCCTTATTATTGTTATTAGGGCTCGACCGACGGCATTTTTTGGCCGATGCCGATTGTTCCGAGATCGGCCGATGGCCCATTATTCTCCTCTTCCATCGGCCGATGGTAAAAAAGGCACTTTGAACTTTAAACCATTAAAACAAACGTGTAGCATGCTTGTCAAAAATGTCATTTAAATCATTTATTTATTTTTATGTTTATAAAAACATAAATTCATTATTCAAACGCAGTAAAACTGTTTGGGGGAAGTTTACATAATTATTAAGACTAAAAGAATCACTCGCGATTCTAGTAAAATAAATAAACTATTTGGAGGTTTAAAAAAATGCTATATCCAGAGGATTTTTAATTCTTTTTTCTTATCTTTGCAAAAAAACTCAACAACTATTGGATCGGCTCGGGTCTAATTCCCTTTTTTTTCAACATTTTCTCTTTATAACACCTGCACCGCAAATGCCGAGTGCGGCTGCCTTTATTTTCTTATTTTTTTCATGGAGAGGAATGCAGATGTTATAATACAGACTAACAAATAATGTGGGTTTGTATCTTTAACGAAATCCTCTCGGATTTTTTCATAATCCCCCCCCCCCCCCCGTTTTTAAAAGAAAAGCGGGAACGATTATATGCTTATTTTTCATTATAAAAGTTATTTTAACTAAAAATAGCTCTTTTTCTAAAATAAAAATAAAATATTTCGCTCGCAGTAACGCCCCCCCCCCCCTGTTCATAACCAAGAAATACTGAATATTGCTTTAAAAACATACACGTGAAATTTTTTTGTCAGTACAAATGAATGCTGGGGGGGGGGGGGGGTTCTTAAGAACTAATCTTATTAGCTTTTTTTTCTTGTGAGTTTAAAATTACACTGAAATACTTGACATGTTCTTTATATTTTCATGAGCACAATGTAAGGTCACCGAAATAAACCAATATTTTTGAGCACCAGCAGTTTTCGGTTGACAAATATCTTCTGAAAAACACGTGATCGTTTATAAAAAATTAAGATGTATTTTGAAAAAAATAGATATATATGTAGGATGCGACTGCGAAGAGACATTGACAGCAGCGCCATCTGGCGATAGGGAGCGTAAGCGGTCAGTTTTGAGTAAGACTCCGTTCTGTGTGGACGTAAGCGCTGCGGTGCTCGGATGATGTTGTTGTTCGTAATTGAAGCTGTTCTGTATATAGTTTTGTAAATAGGAAAGTGTAAATATAGTCAGTTTTTTTATATCTTTATGGTGAGTGATGATTTTTAGAAACCCCTAGACACCCAAATCAAGAGCCTATATGTGGGGGCTCGGCCGGGATAAAGTGATTGCCGGTGGATTAATTTAGAACTCTTCATTGTGATTAATTGAAGCAGACATCGGACTTAAACTGTGAGTACTTTGTTTCTAATTTTTGTGCATAATGTCTTTTCTTGGCAAAGCTCGCAAGGAAGACTTATTAAAACTAGTTTCGGAATTAGGTTTAAATATTCCTGAAAATCCTACGATATTAAAACTTAAAGAAGTAATTGTAGAGTGTGAAAATTTTGATGAAGAATTTACTAAAAATTTGATTGATACTATAATTGCGGAACGGATTGAAAAAATTGAATTGGAAAAGTTGAGAATAGAATATAATTCAAATCCTAAAAGTCAAGAAAGTAACATTTCCGAATCTATTTCTGTTGAGAGTAAAAGTAAAGATCTTGCGAAAATAATCAAGAGTTTCGATTCGATTTGTTCTACTAGTGATATTAGTACGTATTTGGAACTATTTGAACGACAAGCGACAAGAGTAAACATAGAAAAGAAAGATTTTGTGACACATTTGTTGGGATTACTTCCCCTGGATATCGCGCAAGTAATAGCAAGAGTGCAAAAGGAATTCGAAAATGATTATGATCATGTCAAAAATGTGTTACTAAAAAGATTTAAATTAACGCCGGAACAATTTCGACAAAAGTTTTTGTCTCATAATAAGGACAGCAATTCTACTTGGCGAGATTTCGCTTTTGAACTTAATCATTATTTTGAAGAATGGATTAACGGTTCAAACACAAATGACTTCGAAGGCTTAAAAGAACTGATAGTTACGGACCAATTGAAACGAAGAACACCACAAAATATCCGCGAACATTATTTGGATGATTGGCATAAATGGAACCGTATAGAAACAATAGTTGAGAAATTGGAAAATTACGAGGCCGCCAGGCATAATTTGCGAAAATATCCTGCCGTAAATGCGAAACCTAACTTTCCGGTGCATGCACGACAAGCAACTGAGAGTAATAAGCCGTCCAAAAACCATTTTGAAAATACCGATAAAAAATTTATCAGATGTTACTCGTGTAACGGCTACGGCCATAAGTCTTTTGCCTGTAAAAACAAAAAAGAAACTCCGACGTGTAGAAAGTGCGACAGGTCTGGTCATATAATGAGTGAATGTCCCTTTCCAGTCGTGAAAGAAACAATGGTTACCCGTGCGAAAAACAAGAGAAAATTTGAAATTAATGTAAATATAAATGGACAGAACACTTCATCTTTGGTCGACACCGGAAGCGAAATTTGTTTGATTTCTTATGATTTTTATGCAAAAATTGGTTCTCCTAAAATGTGCTTCGATGAAACGAAAATAAGTGGTATAAGCGGTGAAAATATATTTCCTATGGGCTATTTTTATTCTAATGTAAATATTGATAATTATGTGCTTTCAGCAAAATTTTATGTGTTAAAAAATGTGTGTACAGATATGATTATTGGTGCAGATTTACTAGAGCAGTTAATTGTTAAGATAGATGAAAACGGAATTAAAATACTAGGTCAAACGAATCAGAAATATTCGAGCATTTCAAACGCTTTGCAAAGCATCCCAGACAAAAACAAGGCGCCAATGAAAAAAGAAAAAAGCAGCTGTGAGAATCTTTTCCCCCCCATCCTAATAAGGGATAGCGAAGTTTGCTTACCTAAGATCACTGAAGAAAAAGATACAAGCGTTTCTATCGAGAAAGAAAAAAATAATTCGGAATCGGAAATAAATTTCATGGATAGTTTTTTGATTAACTTAGCAAATGCTGTGGGAGAAGTGGACTTTGACCTTGGCCACATTTCAGAGCGTCGCATTCGTAATGAAGTAGAAGTGTTGATAAATTGCTATAAACCGCTTAAAACAAAGGACACTAATCTAAAAATGAACATTATATTGACAGATGAAACACCCGTATGTTCCAAAGCTAGGCGTATGTCTTTCGCCGAACAAAAAGTTGTGGAAAAACAAATTTCGGAATGGTTAAGGGAAGAAATTATTAGAGAATCGTGTAGCGATTATTATTCCGGCATTATTTTGGCAAAAAAGAAAGACGGCACCCACCGCCTATGTGTTGATTACAGAAAATTAAATAAAAAGACAGTTAGGGATCATTTCCCACTACCACTTATTGAGGATGTGTTAGACCGTCTCAGTGACGCAGAAGTTTTCACAACGCTCGATTTAAAGAATGGTTTTTTCCATGTTGACATTGATGAGAAGAGTAGAAAATATACATCCTTCGTTACCCGTAATGGGCAGTATGAATTCTGCAAGGTTAGCTTCGGATTGGCTAATAGTCCTAGTGTTTTTCAGCGCTATATTTTCCAGGTGTTTAGAGAACTGCTGAATGACAATACCTTGGTCATTTATATGGACGACATTGTCATTCCTTCACAAGACGAGGAAGAAGGTTTAGAAAAATTAAAACGAGTGTTCAAAGTAGCGTCTGATTATGGACTCCAGTTCAATTTTAAGAAATGTCAATTTCTTAAACGAGAAATAGAATTCTTGGGATACGAAATAGGGAATGGCACAGTCCGACCATCCAGTTATAAAACAAGGGCTGTAGAGAAATTTCCGGAACCGAGAACTGTGAAGCAGGTTCAGAGTTTCCTCGGATTGACTGGCTATTTCAGGAAATTTATCCCTCAGTATGCATTGATAGCCAAACCATTGAGTGATCTTTTGAGGAAAGAATCTGACTTTTCCTTTGGTGCGCAACAGATCGAATCGTTTCAAAAATTAAAGAGTCTTCTATCAGAAAAACCAGTTTTACACATATTTAAGCAGGGTCAAGAACTAGAGTTGCACACAGACGCAAGTAGCCATGGTTTTGGCGCAGTTTTGTTGATAAAAGCGGATGATGGTCATCTCCATCCAGTACACTATTTCAGTAGGAAAACGACACCACAGCAAGAGAAGTACAGTAGCTATGAGTTGGAAGCGTTGGCGGTGATTGAAGCGTTAAAGAAATTTAGAATTTACCTTCTGGGTTCAAAATTTAAAATAGTAACAGATTGCGCCGCGTTTCAGAAAACCCTTCAAAAAAAGGACTTAACACCGAAAGTTGCCCGGTGGGTTATGTTTTTAGAAGAATTTCAATACGAAATCGTTCATAGATCTGGAACCCAGATGAAACACGTAGACGCGCTTAGCCGCAATACTGTTTTAGTGGTAACCCGCTCTCAAGACGAAATAACATCTAAAATCGTTACAGCTCAAGAGGAAGACGAATATGTAAAACTAATGAAAACATCACTTCAGAAGGGAGAACGGGACGATTATCTGATTAAAAACAATGCATTGTATAAAGGTGAAAATGGTAGGGAACTGTTACTGGTACCGGAAGTGATGTCAAATGAAATAATTAGGATGATTCACAGAAAAGGACATTTCGCTATTGCAAAAACAATGGATATGATTCAAGAGGAATTTTTTATTCCGCAATTGAGAAAGCACGTTGAGACTGTAATCTCTAACTGCGTAGAATGCATACTTGTAAACAAAAAGTCGGGGAAGCAGGAAGGATTTCTCAATCCTATTCCAAAAAATGATAGTCCGTTGGATACGTACCATATTGACTTTATAGGCCCCCTACCCTCGACGAATAAAAATTACCAACATATATTCACAGTTGTGGATTCATTCACAAAATTTACTTGGTTATACCCCGTTAAATCCACAACAGCCCAAGCAGCCATAGACAAGTTAAGACTCCAGCAAAAAACCTTTGGTAACCCAGCAAGGATTATATCTGACAGAGGCGGAGCATTTCGATCAAAAGAGTTTGAAGATTTTATAAAAGAAGAAAACATTAAACATATACTAATTACCTCCGGAGTTCCAAGGGGAAACGGACAGGTGGAACGAGTCCACCGCACCATCGTTACAGTTTTGACCAAAATGTCTATACAGGAACCCGAGAAATGGTTCAAGAATGTTGATCGCCTACAGAGAATGATCAATAGTGTAACTTCGCGCAGCACTAAATGGACCCCTTTTGAGCTTCTAACGGGGGTAAAAATGCGCAACAAAGAAGATATTGCTATTAAAGAGCTATTAGATGAAGAAAGTGAGAACCACTTTGCGGAAAACCGAATGGCAATTAGGGATGAAGCCAAGCAAAATATCTTGAAGATTCAGGAAGAAAATCGTAAATACTACGACAGGAAAAGGAAAAAGGCGAATCAGTACAAGTCGGGAGACTTAGTTGCAATCAAGCGAACCCAGGGCTGAAGCTGCACGCAGACTATTTGGGGCCGTACAGAGTGGTCAATGCGAAAGGTAGGGACCGATATGAGGTTCAGAGAGTTGGCCAGCACGAAGGGCCAATTAAAACGTCAACAGCAGCCGACTTCATGAAGCCCTGGTCCCGCAACTTGGACTGAGCATCGACCAATAGACATTGACTTTCTTTTTCATTTTTCCTGTGACTGTTTTATGTTGTTTTGTTTTTGTTTTTTTTAAATGTCTTTCCAGGTTTGTCTGAGGACAGCCAAAGTGTCAGCATGACCGAGCTGTAGGATGCGACTGCGAAGAGACATTGACAGCAGCGCCATCTGGCGATAGGGAGCGTAAGCGGTCAGTTTTGAGTAAGACTCCGTTCTGTGTGGACGTAAGCGCTGCGGTGCTCGGATGATGTTGTTGTTCGTAATTGAAGCTGTTCTGTATATAGTTTTGTAAATAGGAAAGTGTAAATATAGTCAGTTTTTTTATATCTTTATGGTGAGTGATGATTTTTAGAAACCCCTAGACACCCAAATCAAGAGCCTATATATATATATTTATAGATACGTTGTCAATTTTTGATATTAATGAAATTGTAGCATTTTTATTATTATTTCACTCTGTGACGCGAACTCGTTTTTTAAGAATTAAATTTTAGTAAATTGCAAGTCGAACTTGCACACATAAAATTTCGATCAATAAACATTTATACTGAAAAATTTATTCATATTTTTTATCAATATGTTCTATGTTGTAAACTAGCAATAAAATAAGAAGAAATATTCTAAACTGAAAGCAGGTGCAACGAGATTGTTGTACAATAGCAGAAAAACTGTCAACTGTCTAACACGTAGCATCAAAGAAGGCAAAAAAATGCGCTAAAAAAACGAAGTATACACGGTTAAAAATCAAAATAATTATCGTATAAAAAAGTTAAGATGTATTTTGAAAAAAATATACATTGATCAATCTTTGAAAATAATGAAATTTTAGCATTTTTATTAAGATGTTATGAATTCCTGTCGCGCGAACTCGAATTTTGAGAAATCAATTTTTAAAAATTGTAAGTCGAACTTGAACACAATAAATTTCGATCAATAAACATTTATACTGGAAAATTGTTTCTTATTTTTGACCAACCTTTTCTATGTTATAAACTAAAAGTGAAATAATGAGAATAACCGCACACTAAAAGCAGATGCAACGAGATTGCTGCACAATTGCAGAAAAGTGTAACACGTGGAAGGATCGAAGAAGCAAAAAAAAAAAAAAAATAAATAAATAAACGCTAATAGAAAAAAGTTTACACTGGAAAAATTAAAATTATTATCGTACTTTGATTGAGTTGACTTTGTATTGCTTACAATTTCGGAATAATAAGAAACATGACAAACTAAAAGCAGATGGAATAATATTATTGCACAATGACATCTAATGTACTAAGTCACTATTAAACGAAAAACGGACAAAAATGAGGTAAACTAGCATTCATAAGACGCCTCTATTGCTTTTACTTCAACATATTCTATTTCGAGAGCAAAGAGAAATAATTTTAATAATGAAGGTTTTCGGGCAGCGATCGCTTATGGAATTGTATATGGACTCGCGATTGTATATGGAAATCATGGGGGGGAGGGGGGGAGGCGCCTCAAATAATTTCATTTCCAAATGCTCGAAATTATTTCCAAGAAAAACCAATTAACAATCAAAAAGTAATTAGTATTCACTCATTGTTATTAATATTAATTACATTAATTACAAACAGTGGCGTTTAGAACCGGATTTTTTTTTTTTTTGGGGGGAGGGGGGGTTCTTCGAGAGAAGTCAGCTAATTTCGTTGTCTTACAGGAAAATTGGTCAAATTGTAGACAATTTTCACCATTTGAGGGGGTTTTCTTCGGGAAACGTGAGCTAATTTCATTGTTTTCTAAGAAAAATTGGTCAAATTCTAGATAATTTTCACCTTTATAAGGGGATTTCTTCGGTAACAGTGAGCTAATTTCATTGTTTTATAGAAAAATTGGTCAAATTCTAGAAAATCTTCACTATTTTAGGGGGGGGGGGATTTATCCCCAAAGTTCTTCAGTGATTACAAAAAATCACTAATTAATGAATATTTTTATAGATCATTAAAATAAATTCATAGTTTTCACAAAATAACCGAAATCCTTACGCATTCATAGTTAATCAACACTACACTACACATAAATGTATAGTTTAATCAACGAATCGTTGATTTAACTATACATTTATTAAATGTGATTAATGTAAAACAAACAGTAACACTTTTTTATTTTAAATCTGCATCATTTGGTATAAAAATAAAAATTTTCTGATTTCTAATGTGTGGGGGGGGGGGGGCTTGAAGCAACCTGAAGGTTGCTTGAAGCAACCCCCCCCCCCCCCCCCCCTGCGCCTACCATTGTGACAAAATAAGGTAGCGAGCAAGCTCAGAAGAGAGAAAGGCGCGCGCAGTAAACGATTGAACTCTCCGCTCTTTGAATTCAATTTCGCTCCTCTAAAAGGAGTATTCTGATTGGTTCTTCCCGCGGAAACCTGTCGCCCCTACCATTTTCTCCGGATGGACTATTCCCGCTTCTTTCGACCGGTAGCCGTCGTGTCGCATTTCGCTTGGAATGCATATGGACTGGATTACGACGTCAGACCGGTTCTGCGGTCCTGTCATCTCGCTTCTCGCGCGTCGAAAGATTGGAATAGCCACCCAGAGTGACGTCAGAGCTCCACGCCTATTGGCGTGACGTCACACTTGGAGAGCGCTCGCTCATAATGTGAACTAACGTCCACCGGCAAGTAGATTGTTGTTGTTTTTTCCGGTAAGCGTCGTTCTTTACTGTTCTAAATGTGTTGTTTAATTGCCTAGTGGATATTTGGAGTTATTTAAATGAAATTGTGTGTGTTATTTGCTTTTCGTTTTAATAAAACATGGGCATTTTAAGCAATCCCAAAAGCACTGAAAAATTAAGTACCTTACTAACACTTCACTCTCAAAAGATCATCGTATTAAGTTTTATTGCTGGAATAATATGGTTCAGTCTCTTAGCATCTGATGTTTTCAATAACAAAACTTATTTTTCGGAAAATGCCTTGCTCCCTGGTGTTGTCGTTAGAGAATTCAACCCAGGTTCTTCCCTTAAACGTCTTTTAGACAGCTTAAAAGAAGAATCATCTTCACATCCTTCTGCATTGCCATCGGCTTGGATCCAAGGGCAGTTTCGACAAATAGGATTAGATGTTTACGAACATAATTTTTCGGTGCAGTACCCGTTTGGAGCGAAATCAATTTTCAAGGGAAAAAATATTTATGCTATCTTGCGTGCTCCAAAGGCTGCAAGCACTGAAGCAATCGTCATATCGACTCCTTACCGTGACTTGTCAAGTGTACATGATAGCTCTTTACCGTCGATCGCGCTAATGATTGCACTTGCTCAAACTTTCAGACGGCATGCATACTGGAGTAAAGATATCATATTTCTTATTGCTGAGCATGAAATGATTGGTTTTCAAGCTTGGTTGGATGCCTATCATGGCATTTCTACCTCAGATTTCATTATTAATGAAAAACTAAAGGGTACCACTGGTCTCATACAAGGGGCTATTAATCTTGAGATTAGTAGTGACCGTTTTTCACATATTGACGTAAAAATTGAGGGCTTGCATGGTCAGTTACCAAATTTAGATCTTTTTAATCTGGCTGTTGAATTGTGCACACGTGAACAGGTTTTGACCAGCTTTCATGAACGGTTTAGTTTTTATCCTGGCAAATCTTTCACTTGGGAGAGCTGGGAGAATAACTTTTTAACTATGTTCCATATGATATTAATGCAAGCTACTGGTTTGCCAAATGGTGGACATGGATTATTTCTTCGATACGGCATCCAAGCTGTGTCTTTGAAATCAATTGATAGCAAAAGGACAGAACAAGGTTCAGTAACTTTAATTCAGATGGGACGTGTACTTGAAGGCATCATTAGAAGCTTGAATAACTTATTAGAAAAATTTCACCAGTCATTTTTCTTTTACCTGCTACCTAGCACTAGGAACTATATATCAATCGGAGTTTATATGCCACCATTTGCATTAATTGCCATTCCTGTTTTAATCAAAGCGTTGTACTTATACATTAGCCTTCAGTCTTCTGATTCTAAATTAGAGTTTCAGAACCTTCATTCTAATATTAATTACTGGTCAGCATATGATATAATTTTGCATGTTTCTTTTGGTGCATTTCTTTACTGTGTACCTATGTATTTAGATTTTATTAAAGATTTTTTTGAATTTGGAACTGAAGACTTGCTATATGTAACACATGCAGTTGTAATTTGTATATGGTTTATGATTAGCACTTTTACAAGTAGAACACATATATCTGAATCTGATCATTCTTATAGAATGTGTCTTCTCTTATTGGCATTAGGAGGCTTTTTGTTTACATTAGCTTTAGTGAATATATCATTTGCTCTAATACTTACAGTATTATATGTTCCAATCAGTATCAGCCTTCAGTATCGTGGAAGGTTTTCATTTTTGCAATATTTTTACATGTTGCTGATAAATCCATTTGTTTTTACTTATTTGATTGTTTTAGTACAATCTTACATGCTTGATTCTAATGTTCCTTTAACATATCATTTATTAAGATCTGTAAAAGGCCACAAGAAAATCATTTTATTTGCTGTTGAAGATTCTTACTTTTTTGGTAACTGGTATTATAAAATTGTTACAGTTATCATATTACCGATATGGTTTAGTTTGTGGCATTTAAAATCCTCAAAAATAAGACTTTAAATCTTAAATACTTTGTAAAAGAAAGTTTGAATTCTACCTAATTTTGTTTCAATTGAAATTACATTTTAATAACTACCGTAATTATTGGTAAACAGCCCGCATTGATGTATAATTCGCAAGAAGAAATATTTATTCTAAAAAAAGCAAGTTTGGTTTATAACCCGCACCCAGAAAAAAACAATTACATTAACAAATCACTCGAAAAGGTCGTTTATGAGGAAGCAATTTTAAATTAAAAAAAATTTAACATTTAAAGTAAAATTTAAAAAAAATTTACATTTTACCATATTTTGTTTATACGTGGCTGCCGAAAACACGTCTGCATAGCTCTTTATGGACAGCTACCTTTTCTCTAGTCCTACCCTCCTATTGTGATTTAATTGGTGAGGAGGAAAAGGCTTCCATGACAGATTACTTATCTCTATCCTTCTCCCTGGTCTTCTTTTGTCTGTGCATTACATTTTATTTAAGAGCAATACAAGAAACCACTTAAGATTAGCTCTCATTTTTAGGAATCATGTACACAACTCTCATAATAGTAGAACAGCATTCTGTAATTGTGAAGCGTCAAGAATTACTTTGGCCATTAGTGGAAGAAAGAGTTTATATTGATTGATACAATTTCGCGGATAAGTAAAGGTCTCCCATGAAGATTCCGTGCAAGTCCCCCTTTTTATGGAATGCACAGCTAGAAAACAATGCTGACAACTGAAACCTGAATGCATTCATCCATGAAGTTCTTTCATTCCTAGCGCCCAGTCCTCATTCTGCTTGCATGGAGGAGTTAAGAGGTTTGTTTCAAAGGAAAATAGATTTCGATATTTTTGAACCGTAGTTGTCTTTTTAATAATGATTATTTTTAAATTCCATGTATTGACTGCAGATAGTAAGAGCCGGAGATTTTTTGTAGATAACCTATGGGCAATACACAGATAATTACAGTAATAAGCAAAATAAAATTTTTTGAAATATGTTTTAAATTCATCATTAGTAATGTCCTCATTATTCCTTCAAATTTTCTCACAAAGTATTTATTTCATTTGCTAAAAATTCTGATTATTTATTTAAAAAATTGTTTTATTGATTTATTTTAAATTAATATACTTTATTTTGAGAACACAATAATTTATAAATTAAGTGAAGAATTCAGCTGTAGTAACATGAGCTAATATTCAAAAGTTTTAAGTTAAGGGGTCATTATTTGAGGGAAGTGAATCCTGTCCCTTTTGGTAGCAAATAAGAAAAGAAAGTATTTTTCTTGAAGTAGGAAGCAGTGTTATCTATGTGGCTTGTGAATGACTCAACTGTCAATCTGCTGACAACTCTGTTCAGCACTAAACCAGGCTCACCATTGTTGACTCAGGATTCAACCCTCATTGACTTTCAGATACTGGAAAAGTTAGAAGTGCAGCTCTAGTCATAAACATTAATTTTCTTATTTAAAAAAAGGGGATTTGATTGATTTCTAATGTTCCACATCAAAGTATTTCAAATTTCACTGCACCTTATTCAAAATGTTATAAGATCTCACATTTGTGTATGTTAGAACAAAGCAACATTTCTTTTTTGAAAAAAATATATTCTTTAAGATGTCAATATGCAAAGCAATATCAAGTACTTATATTGTCATGTTCAAATAGCACTTATAATTTAGTGTGTACACAATGTAAATATTGACTTTTTTTTTTGTTAAATATTGTTTTATACAAAATAGATAAAAATATACTTTCTGTTAGATAATAAAGTGTATATTGTGTGTTGTGAAGCTAAAGTATAAATTGTTTTTTTGTTATAATAAATTCTTATAAGTTATACTGCCTCTGTGATTCATTTGATTTAAAACAAAGACTACATGTAATAAGTTGGAGATTAAGCTCAAATTCTTGAGACTTAAGAAACATTGGTATTACTCAATGGTCATTTCAATTTTCTTTAGGGGAAGGAAAAAATCTCTCTTTATAGCTATATACAGTAAAATCACGTTATAGCGAGATTTGATACACAACAAAATATCTGTTAAAACAGAATAAATATTCAGTCCTGTTTTAAACGCATTTAGGATGACATATTCTGTTGTAATGAACATTCCATTATGAGAAACTATTTTCTAAATCTGTTGGAGCTTGTTGTATTGGTATCTCACTGTATATATTACTTTAATGATACTAGATGTACTAACCTTCTAATTAGTGAGATTTTACAAGTCTCGATTAAATGTGAATGTGACTCAATTGTGTGGGTCTCCCTGATTGTATAAAACAGCACTTAATTCCATAGACATTTGTGAAAATGAAGTTTTGTTGTGTATATAAAAAGAATAAAAACCCTTTTTTTTTGTTCTTTAATTAATAGTTCTAGACACAAAGGTAAATGTTTTATCCCTTAACCCTGCTGTTCTGTTTGCAAATGTTACGCACACGTATTATTCAAGCTAATATGACCTGAGGAATGATCACTAACTACAGGAATATAAATTTCCCATGTTTTTGGTAAAATGCCCTATATTCTAAATAAATTAGACATATTTCAACAAAATTTACTTGATTTAACATTAAAAATACATATCATGAAATATTATAGTAAGTATAAATATGATAATCAATTACTTTGTAAAACAAAAAATTCATGAAAGTTTTCGAAATTAAACTGTCTCTTTTATTCACAGCATAAGCAATAATAATATATATGTACTTTGGCAATGTGTTTTTACAATTTTGACATAGTATATTTGTTTATTGTTACTTGATTAGCTGGACCTCCAAACTGCTTATTATTCTTTGAATTAGCAGTTGAAACTGGTGATTAGGAGTTGACCAAGCATTTTTAACAGGGTCCTATTTTTGTGAATTTTAAAAAGATTCTTGGGAAAAACCAAATAGCTTTGTGAAAATTGAAAAATATAGCGATAAAAGAATTTCATTATTTGTCATTTTTTTTAATAAATAATTCTGAAAAGTGCGATTTTTGGCAGCTCAGAATTTTGCGAAGGGTCCGTTTTGATTGGTTGAAATTTTGCGACAGGTCTGTTTTGTTTGATCAAAATTTTGTGAAAGGTCCGTTTTGATAGATCGGAATTTTGTGAAGGGTCCATTTTAAATGATCGAAATTTTGTGAAGGTCCATTTTGAATGATCGAAATTTTGTGAAGCATCCGAAAACAGACCAGATATCCCTCTGGCACTACTCCTGGTGATAAGTCAATTTTCTGTTTGCGTTGTATTTTTTCTACACGTCACATTATTCCTCGTTTCTGTGAGGATGTTGCATTGCCCGAAAGTGTAGATAAATTAATTTCTTGGTGAGTTCTATCAAAAAGAGCAATTGTTTTCATTCCACTGTTTCATGTTTGTAATTTTTTTTACACGCCATTATGTGCTTTTTGTAAATTTCCTGAGAATAAATGTTTAAGCACAATAGTTCAACATATTATAAGTTGTAATCAGTGGCCAGTGATTTCTTTTGCAAGAATATTATGTACTCAAACGTTGGTCACACTATCAGCTGTATTGGCAATATAAGCTAGAATACAGCATGAAAAGCTATATCATGCAGAATTTTTCTTAAGGTGCATTCACACCAAAGGCGATAAAGACAGAGAATATTTTTGACAGTAAAAATTGCCATTGCACTTGTGTTATAGATGAGAAAAGTTTTTTTTTTTGGGACCTTTGGTGTGAAAGCATCCTTACTTCTCTGCAAGCTTTTGCTTTTCCAATATGTCATTTTAATGACTTTATTCTGAATTGTGGAATTAAGTATGTTTCAAATGCATATTTTGTATCAAACGTTCATTACGTTAATTTCCTAGTAACACTTGGAGTTATTTTTATTACATTCTCACAACTCTGGTATCAAAAAATTAGAGGTTGAATCGAACGTCTACGAATGTATATTATCAATAAGCAGTATTATAGTTGATATCTAAGCAATTCATTTTCCCTAATAATAAATGTTTCCATCCTTTGAATTGTCTTCTACTTCACTATAAGCTTCTCCTTCAAGTTCATTTTTTCAGTAATATTTCTCTTAGCCATTTTTAGTATTTTGATAGTAGCACCTAACCATATAGCATAATGTAGTGTTTAGTTTGCATAGTAGCATTTTTATGTAGTATGAATGATGTTCTCATCTCATAGGACACCAAATAGTCAGACTGAAACTTTCATCTAAATTGAGAACCATGTCAAAAACCACCTAACTGAACTTTGACCTTATGTAAAGCTTATTGAATCACTTAGCAGTGTTTATTCTTATCAGTTCCGGTTTAGTTAGTATGACACCATGTTATTTTTTTAAATAGAATTATAGAAAAAACAGGGTTGGGTTGACGTAACCCAAACAGTATGTTGATGCAAATTTAAACACATACTAAATAATGAAATAAAACAGAATCGTGTTTTTTTTGAGGAATAATAGAATACCATGACTTGCAATGACTTTTCTGTTCTTTCTTTTGGTAGAAAATGTTCTGAGTAAAAATCTTCAAGCACACAATGATTTTTTTTTTGTTCATTCTTGGAATTTTGCAATGGAAGTAGAGTACTTAGACACTTTTATTATTATTATTATTTTATGCATATTTGTTTTTAAATTTTCCAGGATCTTTGTTGGGCATTATTATAAAAAGAAAGAAAGAATTTTGTTTTGAAAAGAAAAAATTAAAATTTTTCAAGTAAATACAATATTATAAGAAACAAAAAGAATAGGAGGTATTGATTTTTAATCTACGATCATTCTCCCATGCTAAGTCACCAATAAGTATTAAACTTATACGGTATTAAAGAACATTTTATATAGAGTTTTAAAAAATAACTTTTGATATTTAAAATTGGATAAAGATTTTGAATTGTTCTACAGATGTATTTTTTAAATAAAATGTTTAGATTTAAAGGTATTTTTAGAATTGTAATAAATGTTATGAGTTTTCTGCCATGGGATTACCTCCAACACTCAAAAAACAATTGGAAACAGATAACTTATAAAAACTAAACAAAAATATTACATTAAGCCAAAAAATTGCAGCTTTACAAAAAAGTCTCACATAGCAAAATAAATTGCTGATTTTGTTGTGACATATAACATATATGTACTAAGTTGGCAAAAGAAAATCCAAATATTTATGAAGAGAAATAGAGAAATGGTTGACTATGTAATTAAAGTCTCTGTGCATTTGTCTGTTAGTCCAAACTGTCAGCAAGGTAAATTTTGAGACAAGGGTGTACTTAGGGCTGTCCAAAACAAATGTAAAAAAACCACCTATGTTAATTAAAAGATTTTAATATTTTGAAACTTCATACTTAATTCTATATTAATGTGTTTTTGTACTACTGATGTTATTAGAAAAAAGATATGTAGAAATTTTAAAAAATGCATTTTAATGAAAGCTTTGTGCTTTTAAAATAATTTTTGAAATTAGTTATAAAGCATAGTTATCTTATTGTTATCATTCTTATTTTCTTAGTAGGAACCAGCTTAGGCTTGCATAGAAAGCCTTTTACTGATTGTCATCCCTCCCTTCTTTTTAGTTTATGCAATAATGTTGTTTTATGAAGGGAAAATCCATTAATCCAAGCAAGTTTGTACTTGAAAATATGATCAGAATTTGTATTAAAATAAAGAAAATGAATGCATGACATAGAGTACAAATTGTCAAAAAAAAAAAAAAAAAGAAAAGAAAAAGAATGCTCTGCTGAACAAAAGTTTTATAGCTACAAATGTCCAATAGCAAATATGTAACTGGAATTGATAACAAGAGAATGTTACGATATTAAAATGCAAAGTAGCATCGTAGTATCAAAGTTGCATGTTTAGAGTTGCAGTCTGTTCCCTTTCCTTTTGGTGAAGTTGACCAAGGAAAGAGAACAGTAGAGCAACCAACTTTCAAATGATTTTCCCAACAGTCTTTCTTATAATTTTGGAAGGCTTTTTCTGGCTCCTATTTTTTATTTTATTTATTTATTTGTCTTTGTTTATGCTTTCTCTATAGTTTCTCTACATATTCGTTGTTCCCTCTTTTTTCTATCCATTGTTCCCATTGGCTGGTTCTAATTATGAATATGCATTTTGAGCACAAGTACCATATTATCTTAATTTTATTTTCACTTTTCAGTTCTGCTGTCTTTCAAATATTTTTGCTCCGGGGAAGCGGTTTCTACTAGCATTAAAATAGCGGTTTATTGTAGTTTTTTGACAATCTACTTTGTTTAGGTTGTGTATTTATTTTCGTTTTCGTATTTACATTTCAATATTATTGTTTCCATAAGATTTTATTATATATTATGTAAGATTTTTTCCATATTTTATTTCATATTTTAAATTTATTTTCACACTTTTGCAGCAAACTTGAAGATGAGTGAAATAAGATTTGAATTTTCTTTTTGACCTTTATAAATGATGATACTTCGTAAGCTAACTCGCTTTGCAAATAAACCTTTTCTTTGGTTAATATTCACTTCCATTCTCTTGGCATTTTTGTATCCTGAAATTGGAGCCAAAGGAGGTAAGTTATATTATTAAATCATGATAATTTATAATATCTTTAATTTCATATGTATACATTAAAATTTTATAAAAAGATTAATTAATGAAATAAATAAAATTTAATGGAGTAGAGTCTTTAAAATTCAGTGCTTGATAACCCGGCTGTCCGAATATCGGCCAAACCCTGGTAGGACAAAAAAAAAAATTTTTTTTAAGTGACCAGTTTTTGCAAAGTTGGTTAATTAATTTTCATTATCGATGGCTTTATACCGTCATAAAGTATTTTTCTGCGGCCTGTCTTATCAGGTGTGCACATGACTGTTCATTAATTTTCATTTTGTAGTAAAGGCTCTATGCTTTCATGAAGTATGTACTTTATCTTTGTTTACGTGTATTTGGAACGTTCATTCTCTGTTGTGTTCTCAAGCAAATAATACATGCAAGTACAGTACTGCATTTTTTGAGGAAACAATCCTACACATTCTGTTTTAATCCCATTCCCGATAACCCGGTATTTTCAAATTCGGCTACTCATTGGTCCGTATTAGGTCAAGTTTACAGTACTCTACTTCAGTACTTGTTGGAAACTTGTTGTATAGAAATTGTATCTATAGCAAGATTTTTATTTAGTTTTGGCAGTTTACTTGCCTGTGTGCATATAAAAATAGTAATTAAATTTGCTCCCAACCCTTTTTTTATTTTTTAAAAATTGTGATTCATATGTTTTTAATTTTATTTTCAGGAGTATTAAAGCCAGAAATTACTGTAAAATATTTTGCTGTTATGATTATATTTTATATTAGTGGCATTTCTTTGAAACCACAAGTAAGTAAATTCACCTACTAATGTTCTGTATCTAATTGTAATGTTCTAAATTTCTTTCCAACGTCAAAGAGGGAATTATCAATATCAGCTAACATGATGCTTTGAAATTAAGTGCGCCCACATGCAAATGACAATCATTTCAGTAACTCTAATACTATGCGAGTCACAAAAGCATATTCTCTATATATTGGAATTGATGTAAGAAGAAAATTAAGAGAATCAAAGTTTATATAGTAAATGTGAGTCACAGGCTTGGTGATTTTTTTGATTAAAAAAAAATCTGATTTTTTTTAAAACTTAAATCAGATTAAAAAAAAAAATTTTTTTTAAGCAAAATATGTATGTGCGCACAAATACTATAACAAATTCAGTTAATTATTTTCTGAATTATTATTTTTCTTCAAAGAATTTTAAGATATTTCAGTTGAAATAATACTTTTATTACTGCTGCAAAATTAATTATTAATTAATTATATTATATAAAAAATGTATACTTAATAAACAGAGAACAAGAAGCAGAAGAGTAAGCTTATATTTCTGGACTAAATTTGTTAAATGTCTTGAATATATATACAAATAAGTTGACTGGACTATTTTAATTTTTTGAGTATATACAAATTTCTTGAATACATAAAGAGATGGCAAATATCACATAAAATGTTTACTACAGCTTAATCATTTTTGCTATTTAGGTGTTTTATCAAGAATACCAGTTTTGATGCCTTATCAACCCCCAATCTGTTTTTTTTAATATTGAGTGCACTATTTTAACAGTAGAAAAAATCCTTTCCAATGTCTAGCTAAGGAGCTGTTGATACTTTTGCTGTGTAGTCAGCATGTCCAAAAACTTAATGTTCCCTGATAAAATGTCATTCTTTGACACCTTAACGAAGCTATTCCACCCTTCATAATCAGACATTGTCTCCACTATTTTCGAATCAAAGAAGATATTTTCTTTGGAAAAAGGCTCCAACACCCCATAAATTTCCAGCATCATTGATAAAAATTCTAATCCACATTTCTGTTTGATGAAGTCTAGACCCTTATTGATCTCTTCAGTTGTCATATTTATTTCTGCATTAGCAATTACCACCATATAGTGAGTTAAAACTCTAATGAATTACTTCAACTCATAATACATTAAATTGTATGATCAAAAAATATACATATACTAGCTGCGACGCCCGGCGTTGCACGGTCTATCTTAAATTATATTTTGCAAATACAGTGATGCCTCATCAAAATGCTAGAAACGTTGATTATTATTTTTTTGATTTGTTTAACAATGGCAACTGCATTGATTTGTTTGTTCACACGGCAACTGTAACAATTGTTGAACTGATGCAACAATGCAAATAAAATAAAACGGTCATCATCTGGGTCAAATAAAATTAAAGTTAGTTACTGTGAAAAAATAATTTCAAACTACAGAGAAAAACGCTTATAACTTCTTTTCTAGTTAATTTAGAGGCTTCCAATTTTAGCACGAAAGACAAAACTTGTTCTAGGATAGTTCTTTACAGGGTTTTCAATGGTATCAAGCTCGAAAAGATGCGATAATTTCTTCCGATAGAAAAGGACTATTTTATGCAATTTTCGGAACTCTGCTCCAATTGGTCTTAGCGTGATGATATATAGCCTATAGCCTTCCTCGATAAATGATCTATCTAACACTGAAAGAAGTTTTCAAATCGGACCAGTAGTTCCTGAGATTAGCGCGTTCAAGCAAACAAACTCTACAGCTTTATAATATTAGTAAAGATTTAATAATTTTAAAGAAGCTGATATAAATAGTTTCTTTTTTTTTTTAAAAATCATAAATCGGTATTTTTTCTAAAAAATCATAAAAATCAGTATTTTTTCTTAAAAAAAATCAAAAACTGATTCAAATCACTGATTTTTAAAAAAAAAATCACTTAATTTAAATCACTGATTTAAATCAACAACCCTGGTGAGTCACTTTCAAAATTTGCGCCATTTGGAAATTGATGTGGAGCGGCAAAAATAAAAATTCAACAAATCAGTAAATTTTTCTTATATTATAAAACAAACATTATTCATGCATGCTTTTCATGCATTATAAAAATTATATCTTTGTGATTGATATTTTTTAAATTGGATGTGAGGAAAATTTTCATGTCCTTTGCTAGACACCTTTCATTCAATTTTTGCAGTTTGAAAAATTCTTAATTTACCAAATGAGCCTCTGAACCAAATCATAAAATGCACATATTTATGATTTGGTTCATTATGACATCTAATGAGGAAAGAAGTTTGATATATTGATGAAAACAAAGAAAAAGAGTGTACAGCATTCTTCCAGATAATTGAAATGTATTAATTAGTAAAGGTTTTAATAAATAATATTAACAGAAATATATTTTATGTGACAGACCTAGTCGTATCATAATAAAAAAATAGGTAACAAGATTTTCATACTAAAATTTGTTGAATGATCAAATAAAATTTGCTGAATAAGGAAGCTTTTTGGGAGATTACTGTGACCCTCATGACCTTTGACATTGACGCTTCTGCACTTAAGTTTAGCACAAAATATTTCAATGTTTTTTAAATATAAATAAAGAGTCCTTTTAACTATGGAGTGAAGTCGTAAATTAAAAATTTACTTTAGATATTTCTATAATTCTGTTTGTCATGTCTGTTACTGTATTCAGTAACAGACATGACATTTCAAAGAACAAAAATTCATGTATTTAAATTCTTCCAAGAACATAAAGCTGGTTTAATTTCAAACCAATAACTTTATAAGCTAAATTAAACTGAATAAATATGTAAATATACACTTTTTGTACAATTAAGATAACAGACATGACATGCAATAAAAATATTTCAACAAAAAGGCTTCTGCTTTAGGCATACACCAAAAATGCAAGACAGCGGTTTACTGGTAAAAAGTTTTGTCACTCTCAATCTTCAATTTTGTTGCTTAAAAAGTTGCAAATTATGTGTGGTAAAACTGATAGCAGGACAGTTGTATTTAATCACAAAAATGCTTATATAGCTCATAACAGGTTGTTAAAGAATATGCAGAATGTAATTTAGAGTATATTTCACAATTTAAAAAGTGTAGTAATTTTAAATTCAGGAAAGCAATTCTGCATAACCCATTTTAAATTTTATAATTAGAGCAGCAGTATTTCAGTTTTCTATCAATTAAGAATTTAATTTTATAGGGGCTCAAGCCAATCATATGAGAACTTCTGAAATTAAGTTTCAAAATATTAAAAATTTTATTCAAGATGAAATAAATGAATTGTTTATGGGGCGGTTCTAAGGAGCACTAGCACTGCGACCACAGGTCTATTGTACTAAGCAATCATTCAAGATAGAAGGCTTTGAATTTATTTCCTGAAGGACTCAGGTTCCCCCTAAATAGGCCCCTGAGTTGAATTGTCAGTAGTAAAAGTTTTAGATACACAGTTTTTTTACTGCTTACTTATAAATTATTGTAAGAACTTTTAAATAGTTAGTATAAATTATATTTGCTCTATTTCTTTTAATTACAATTTAACTAATGCTTAAAATAAAGAAAATGTTTTATGAGGCATCATATATCCAGTTAATGTTATTCTGAGTATAATTTTAAACATTTAATTAATTTTAAACAGTACATCACTAAATTAACATCAGTTAATTTAAATAATTTTAATGATTCCCATCCTTTTCCATGAGCTTGCTTGGTGTGAAAGGTACATAATCAAATTCGAATGGTATTTAACAGCTGTCAGGAATACTTACTAATGGTATTACTTTGTTAATTTTGTGAGCATGCACACAATTTTGTGTGGTGTGAAAGGCTATTGGTATAAGTAAAAAAAAAATCCCTCAATATTTTTAACACTCATTTATTTGTATGAACTTGCAACTGATGCAATATATACATATAATTTTGAGGTTTTCGAACAGTCATATTTTTTAATGAAGGCTTAATTGAAACATATGAAACAAAAAGGAATTGTGCATTGGGAAATATAAATTTCAACCTTTCAATAATACTATAAATTTATTGTTGGCTTTATTCAAAATTATTCATTTTATAAATTTCTTACACTACCAATAATTTGACACCTTAGTGAGTTTTCTCAGTTACTGATAAGTTCATGTCCAGGAGTATTTTTATGTGTTTTTCATTTTGCTCAACTTTTACTGAATGCATCACTCAATCACTACTGTTACAGATGATTCAGTTGAAATATTTTTTCATAATTTGTTTTTCTTATGTTTCAAACATTTATGCATTGTTTAATTTTATATTACAGTTAAAAATCAGAAATTGATTTATATTTTTAGGAATTGTTAGCTGCAACATGTCAGTACAGAATCCATATTTTCATACAATTGTATTCCCTCTTTGTTGTTCCCATAATAGTCCAAATTTTAGTACAGCTATTAGGTCAGTTTTTTCCTAATCCTGACTTATTAGTTGGCTTCATAGCAGTGAGTTGTATGCCACCACCTGTATCATCAGCTGTTTTGTTAACTAAAACAGTAGGAGGAAATGAGGTAAGTTTTTTTTATATTGGTGTACCAAATTCTAAGTTTTTCTTGTAAACTGTACTAAGTTATATATATTTGTAAAGTTAACACGCAAAAATAGAGCTTTTTCAATGCTAGTCTACATTCAATTCAGAGTAAATAAAATATTTTTTTATTTATCCTTTGCTCATTTTTTTTACAGAATGTGGCTATAATGTAGTGAAGTACATTTTGTATGTTTTTTAAGTGACTGTTTATGTTTAAAATGATGTATACACAAATAAGCCCAGTGACTGAGTAGAAGCAATCCATGCTGCCATACGATAGGTTCGAGGCTCAACCCCTCAGCTAGGCTGGGTTGATAAAATAAGGGCGAAGTATGCTTTGGAACTAAACTTTGGGGGGGGGGGGGGGGTTGTTCCACGTCAGGTTGACTATCTGACTGGAACATCTGCTTCTCTACCCCTTACCTTAAATCTCTGCTCTCGTTACCTTAAATGGGTACAGCACGGCCACATACGAGGGCTGTAAATTAAATAGTGGCAACTTAATGTAGAAACACGCAGAAGAGTGGGCATGTGCAAGTAGGATGTGGAAGTGGTGAGGTAGCGCTGTTGCCGATGTGTAGAGTGCAAAAATCAGTCAATCTAGTCAGAAGGGTAGTTGTTACGAAGCATTAAAGTGAAGAGTTTAATTTCTATCGCCCTAAAGAATCTTTTCAAAAGGTGATCAGCAGTCATGGCTTAAAATCGAGGTTGCCATGACAAAAATGCAACAGAATGTTATCGAGGATTACGTGCAACCTGTGACAAAAATGCACTGCCATATCGGAACCCCTATGAAGGGACCTTTCTGAAGCCGCCAAATTGATGACGTTTCAGCTGTACTTTGTACAGTAGGGCGCTCCGTCGCCCACTTCAATGATCAACACCTTGCCAGTGGTCTCCAAAGGCTTCCCGACATCTGGCAAAAGGTGATACACTTCGCTGGTGATTGTGTAGAAAGAATGTAATGCAATTGAACTTGTCAAGCATTAAAATTTGATTTATACCCGTGTTGCCATTACTTAATTTACAGCCCTCGTAGGTTCTTGAGCCACAAAGTTTAGATTATAAAAAAGAAAAATATATGTATGTATGAATGCAAAATCAGAATGAAGCAACCATTTTTTGATTAAAATGAAGGGTTGGAGGGAACTAGACAACAACAAAAACCATGGCAGTTTAATAATCCTTTCTTGTTTCACAGGGTCAGAGAAAAAGAGCATGAAAGATCTCTAATGTTTAATTTACCACCTCTTCGAAATTGAATAAGTAAATTCATAAAATAAATATAAAAATGGAAATGTTCTTCAAAGCATACAGAGATTCATCTGCTTTTTAATGAGCTCATTGCGTGCTAGTTCCTTCACCTTGTTTTACCTTACAACTGTATTTTATACAGGGCTTATGTGTCTCTTTAATGTTGGACAGTGCTAACAACAAAATCCACTGAAGGGCAAAACTATGTGCCAGAAATTTTTGCTGAAAGAAAATGCGGTCGTTTTGAGAGAGAGGTTACTTGAAGGGGTTGCTTAATATAGGGAAATTAGCATTAATATAAAAGGGAGAAATTATGTTATATCAAATTTTGGTTGTCTCAAAAGGTGGTCTGTTGGAGTAGGTTTGCAGTATTTTAAAAATTAAATTAAATTTCATTAATCTCGACCATTTCAAGGACTAGAAAACATGCAAGGCTATAATTTTGACATATAGTTCATTGCATGTTTTTACTTAGACCATATGTAGAAAGTTTTACTGTCAAATATTAATCTCTGTTACTGATTAAAGTAAGAATATTAAAGAAATCATGAATTTTATTTTCATTGCATAAAGGACTTATATTATTGAAAGTAGTTTGCTGATGCAGTTATTTTTGTATTGTAAATACCTTTTTTATGTTAGTGATTGAAGCATACAATTTGAGCTAATGTTTTCAGTGGTTTTCAGAAAGTATATGGATTGTATCAGTGGGTCATTTTTTTAAAAAAATTTATATAGTTCTTAACATTTGCATTGAAAATATAGTTCTTGAAATCAGTTTTTTTAGTAAATCTCATTTAAAACAATACCTATATTTTGAATATATGAGTAATAAATTATGAATTAAAATTATATTAAGTTTTGAGGTGCATATGAATTGTCAGTACTTGAATAATAAACATGCAAATAGTCATTAAATTTCTGTTTTCAATGTCACAAAATTATTATGACATTGAAGAGCATTCAATGTCCTAATAATTTTAATGAAGTCAAGCTCCATCAAATATTGTACATTATTGAACCTCACTGAAATGGTTTATGTTTAAGAGTGATAAAAAATGAACACATAAATAGATAATGAGTTGAATTTGGAATATTTATGTTTTCACTATTCTTTAGACTGAAAACTGATGTATCTGTACATGTATATTAAACCCAACACTAAATAATTAAAAAAATTCTTTGTTTACTTTAAGGCAGCAGCTGTCTTTAATTCAGCATTTGGAAGCTTTCTTGTAAGTATTATTGACTTTTCCCCCTCAAAATCTGTATGATACATTTTTGCATTACTTAATAATATTCTTATATATTTATTTATTTAATTTTAGGGAATTTTTGTTACACCTGCTCTTCTTTACATGTTTGTAAGTTTACAGTCTGTTTTTTCATTGTGTGTTTATGTTTGTCAATACTTTCTATTTCTGAAAGTTTCTTACTTTCTCAATATTCTGACACTAGCCAAATGGTGTTACTTATTATTTTTCTAGAACAATTGAATTCTTTTATTATTTTTTGCTTTGTTGATGCTGTACTGAATATTTATATAAATAAATAAATAAATGCATAGTATGTCACTTTATGTGATTACTTTTAATATTATCAGAATTGTTAAGTCCCATACACTTGTAAGAAAAGACATTAACAAGTCAGCGTTTTTTTAAATCAAAACTCTGTTCATTGTTATTAATTTACAGAAATTATTTCCCTGCTATGCAATCAGAAAAGTATTCACGCCTGTCCAGATGAGGGTGGCTCATCAAATTGTGCATTGATGCATGTAGAAAAAAAGCTGACACTGATCAATTAAAATTAAAACAGACCCTGCACAAAATTCTGATCAAGCAAAAAAGCCCCTTCATAAAATTCTGATCAATCAATAAGGACCCTTAAAAAATTCTGAGCTACCAAAAATCACACTTTTCAGAGAAATATTTATGAAATAAGAGACAAATAATAATAAAACTTTTTATCACTATATGTTTTAATTTTGGATTTTCACAAAATTATTTGATTTTTCACAAAAATCCTTTTAAAATTTACAAAAATAGGCCGTGTTAAAAATACTGGATCAACCCCTGTTTGGAGGTTATAACAGTGGACTGTATAGAAATGGATTTTAAATAGCAAAAAAAAACATTAAAGGAATTAACACATCAGATTGAATTGAAACTTACCAAGGACACAATTTGCATGGAGCTTAGATTTATTTTCCTTAGACATAATTTCAAAACTTAGATGATTTGAATGAAATATTTACACACAGAATTTTATGATGCGTTCATAACAAGATTTTTTGACTGGGTCTCGGGGCAAGTCTCCCAATCCTTCCTTCCTTTTTCATAGAGTTCGTAATGCCATCTGGTGGCTTTTTTTTTTTTGTTCGTCATTTCTCCACTGAACATCCTCCGGGAGAGTAAAGATATTTTAGAGATGGGACGAAGAAGTTCTCCAAGAGACCACTCGAATACAACCATCTTTTCCTGGAATGGTCTTAGTCACACGTCCGAGTGTCCACTGCATGGGTTGAGATTCAGGAACAAACACTAAGACGAGATCGCCAGTCAGTAGATCAGGTCTTTTGCAAAGCCACTTGGAACGCTGCTGCAAATGGTGAAGGTAATCACGAGACCAACGTGTCCAAAATTGCTTCCTCAGATCCTGAAGAGTTTGCCAACGAGCTGGAAGGCTGACATCCTTTGCTGATGACCCAGGCTGTGGGATGTCGAGAAGAGGTACACCAATGAGGAAGTGACCTGGAGTGAGGGCTTGATAGTCGGTTGGATCAGACGAAAGGGGAGTTAATGGTCTCGAATTTATACATGCTTCAATTTCAAAGGAGAGTGGAGAATTCTTCGAAGTTTAAAAGAGTTGAATGGCAAAGCTTCTCTAAATGGGTCTTAGTTAACTTTATTGATGCTTCCCAAAGACCACCGAAATTGGGTGCATATGGAGGAATGAAATGCCAAGTGATCATTTCTTGAGCCACAAAGGTTTGAACCGATTGGTGTTTGATCAGACTATAAAGTTTCTTTAAGTGATTAAATGCTCCTTTGAAGTTAGTGCCACTGTCAGAATACATATCTGTAGGAAGACCGCGTCGACTGATGAAACGTTTGAATGCAGCAAGAAAGGCGTGAGTACTCAAGTCGGACACTGCTTCAAGATGAACAGCTTTCGTACATAAGCAGATGAAAAGACATATGTAAGATTTCACTTTTACTTTGCTTCGGACCAGATTAGGCTTAGTGATAACTGGACCAGCGAAATCTATACCAGTTTTTTGGAAAGGTCTGGTTGGAGTAATTCTCTCAGCAGGTAAGTCACCCATCATCTGCTGGCAAGTTCTTTTCTTCAACTTTAGGCAAGTAATGCAGCTTCTGACGACTTGTCTAACGGAAGATGTTCCATTAGTGAACCAGAATTTCTGACGAAGAAGCGATAAAAGAAGTTGCGGACCAGCGTTCAAATATCTTAGGTGATATTGCATGATGAGGGACTTTGTTACGACGTGGTCGTTTGGAATTAGCATCGGGTGCTTATGATCTTGAGAGAGCAACTGGTGATGAGACAGACGTCCTCCAACACGAAGGATTTTAGAAGAATATAGGAAAACATTCAGTTGCAAGAGTTTGCTATTATGTGGTAACGCTTTTCCTTGTTTTAATGCATGTATTTCGGTGCCAAATGCTTGAGTTTGAAGAGTTTTCACGATGAACTGGATTGCACTATCAAGTTCAAGTGTTTTCAAAGTTCCTGATGATTTACTTGTAGTTTTGATGTTGTTTATGAATCTTAGGATGTAAGCTGTTACACGAACTAGCTTTGAAAATGAAGAATATTTGCACAAAAACTCGGGAATAGGATTCGTTTTTGTCACATGAACTAGGATGTCAGAAGAGTGGGATGGTTCCTCAACGCTGCCGGATGATTTTGAAAGGAGGGTTTCAGGAAATTGTCCTTCAGAAAGCCACGCTGGACCATTCCACCAAAGTGTATTATGTAGGAGATTCTGTGGCATGATACCTCTTGAAGCACAATCTGCTGGATTCATGATGCCAGGAACGTGATGCCACTTTGCACGAGGAATAAGAGCATTGATTTGGTGAGAATCTGACCAAAGATTGGTTTCATTGATCTTGACTGATTTTAATGCTTCAACAACTGAAGTGCATAATTGGGCAAGCAATAAGGCTGCACAAAGCTCCAATCTTGGCAAAGTTATTGATTTGATGGAAGCTACCTTAGTTTTCGCTGCTATTAGACTGACGTAGTTTTCTTCAGTCTTGCTGGTAACACGGAGATAAACTACAGCTGCATATGCCTTGATGGAGGCGTCACAGAAACCATGAATCTGGATATTCTTGTACGAGCTCATCTTCAGGGACCTTGGAACTCTGATAAGTTTCAAATCTTCAATCTGTGAGTAGAATTCTCTCCAAGTCTTCATTATTTCATCAGGAATTTCTGCATCCCAAGAAACTTGACTTTTCCACAAATCTTGCATAATGATTTTCATGAGAATGGTAGTTGGAGACAAGAATCCAAGTGGATCGTATACTTTTGCGATGACTGAGAGGAGTTGTCTCTTCGTGTGAACGGGATATTTATCCGCTATTTTGATTTGTAGAATATCTTCTTCAGAGTTCCAATATAACTCCAAAAGCTTTATCTTTTGGTCTTCTTCCAGTTGAATACTTTTAAGACTAGATCTCAATTCACTTGGGAGTTTTGCGAGAACTTCAGGGAGATTCGAGGACCATTTTCTCAAAGTAAATCCCCCTCGACTTAAGATTGTATTTAAGTCAGAGACCAATGACTTGGCTTCACAAATAGAATCAGTTCCAGTCAACAAGTCGTCGACATAGAAGTTTTCTGATACGGTTTTGGCAGCATTTGGGAACTCTTCTGCGTAATCAATAGAAAGTTGCTTTAGTGTTCGAATCGAAAGATACGGAGAACTAGTTAAGCCATATGTAATCGTATTCAATCTGTAAGTGTCAATGGTTTGATGAGGGTCAAATCGCCAAAGTATTTTTTGATATTCTGTATGTTCAGGATTCACCAGAACTTGTCGAAACATCTTTTCCAGGTCCGCAGAAAGAGCCACCCTAAATGTTCGAAATTGAATTAGCAGTTCAAAAATGGAAGATTGAAGTTTTGGACCTACGTGAAGAATGTCATTTAAAGATACACCATTCTAACTTTTAGCCGATCCATCGAATACTACTCTAAGTTTCGAGGTCGTACTATCTTCTCTCAGTACTCCATGATGTGGCAAGTAGAATTGTTGGGAACTTGAAGTGACTTCACTAGCTGGAACCAGAGTCATATGTTTTAAATCGATGTATTCTTGCATAAACGCAGAGTAGTCTTTATGGAATGCAGGATCTCGCTTCAGCTTGCTTTCCAGATAGGAGAATCGTTTTAATGCTTGGCATTTCGAATCTCCTAATTCCCTGTCATCTTTAAACGGTAAATTTACAATGTATCTTCCTGAAGAATTTTTGGAGACTGTTGATGCATATATGTCCTCACATATTTCACTTTCATGATCAATGAATGATTTCTCTGGGACAGATTCGATTTCCCAGAACCGCTTTAATTCTCTGTCGAGGTTCACTTGCGTATGGCAACTCAAAATGTTATTTGCAGTGTGAGTTATAGCTTTAGAGAAGATTCTTCCAGATAATAACCAGCCTAATTTAGAATTAAGTGCAGCTGGAGATCCCTTGGGGCCAAAGATGGTTTGTTCCAATATTAAATTTGCGTAGATATCTGCTCCCAACAGCATCTCGACTGGTTTAGTTTCATTAAATTCTGGATCTGCAAGCGTGAGTCC
Organism: Octonoba sinensis; assembly: GCA_038502835.1. Taxonomy (NCBI): domain Eukaryota; kingdom Metazoa; phylum Arthropoda; class Arachnida; order Araneae; family Uloboridae; genus Octonoba; species Octonoba sinensis. Next base: position 109,727,160 of record CM076599.1, on the reverse strand, counting down.
CTCTAGATGAGGCCATTTGATATCGGGAACTTTGAAATTTGGCAATTCAGAGGTTACTTTCCCAACAACTAATGCTCGAGTTTCAAAAACTTCTTTATTTATTCTAGGTGAGAAAGTTATACAGACTTCAAAATGTGAAGTTTCGGCAACACTATCATTGATTCCCGAAATTAAAAACTTTAGCTGTTTAAGTGGAGTTTAAGTTAAAGCTGTTTTAAGTGGAAGGTTCAGTTTCTTACAAAGTTCGTTTGAAATCAAAGTTGTCTGAGAACCATTATCCAGGAGCGCCCTAACTGGCAAAACTATTCCATTTGAACCTGTGACATTTACGATAGCTGTCGACAACAGTACATAACTGTCCATATTCGATTTAGCTATATGGTTAGAGAAGCATTGGGCACTTTCTTCTGTTGGGTTAAGTCCGGAAACTACATTTTCTCTTTCCAGTGCCTCCAATGAAGGGGTAGGTTTGAAACGGTGTAGTAGACTATGATGGTGACCCTGACATACTTTACATGAAGTTGAGATTAAACATTTCTCTGAAAAATGTCCTACTCTAAGGCAGTTGATACAAAGTTTGTTTTGTTTGACGAAATTCCAACGTTTGTCAAGACTTATCGACTTAAACTTTTCACATTTAAAAATTGGATGCAATTTGGTGCAACATTTACAAGCTGCCGAATTTAAAGTAGAAGTTTCTGCCTTTACTAACGCATTTCCAGCAATGCACCATTTTTCAAATTTAGGTTTAGAATTAGTAATAGATTCCCTAGGCTCCATGCATGCTACGAGCGTGTCGTTCCAAAAAATCAATAAGATTTTCCAAAGTTGGAAGAATATTTCCATCAAGAGATAATTCCCATTTTTGAATTAATGATTCATCTAATTTATTTACAACAATGAATATCAAAATTATATCTACAAAAGAATTTTTCTCAAACCCAAGGGTTTTTAAATTTCTAAGCGCTTCGTTAACAGTATCCAATAAATCATGCAGCCCTTTTTCAGATAATTTAAGACTTTAGAGACATGAATTTGGAAACTTGCACAAAAGCAAGTTTTTGTCTCTTTTTTTATCATAACGAGAAACCAAAGTATCCCAAGCCTGCACAAAATTTTGTTCCGAAATGGGAAACCCCTAATTAGTCTTAAGGCGTCTCCTTGTACTGCGCTTAAAAGATATTGCAATCGTTGTAGATTCGTTAACTGAGTATTATTCAGGATTGCTGACTCAAAAATATCTTTGAACCCTAGCCAACCATCTTTCTGGCCTGAGAAAGCAGGCAAATCAAACTTTGGTAATTTTAGATTACAATTAGCACCTTTTAATGGCTCATCCAAACTACCAGATTCAGATTTGGAATTTAAAACACTCTCAATATCCGAAATGGTTTGTAAAACCAAATCCTGAGACAATGCAAACTTATCATATTCAAAATTGTTTGACTCAGCCTCTGATAAACCAATAAAAGAATCATTCAACTTTTCATCCAGCGATTTAAGCTTCAAAAGCACATTTTCCAAATACGAACTTCCTTCCAGTAACACCTCATTTTTTTTCACAGCAAAACGTTCTATCTCTTTGCAACAAAAAATAAATTTATTATAAGCAGCTGTATGTTTTCGCATCTTGCCAGAATATGGAAGAAGGAACGGACAATGAATACAAAGAATGGAATGATAAGCTGAATCGAAGAATCGAAACTTTTCAAGTACGATTGATTTACAAATTAAACAATTAAAGAAATTACAAATACATTTGATTTAATAATTAACAATTAAACAAATCAACTACATTTTATCCATAATCGCTTCTCCGGGTTGTTTAGGACCAATGTTTGGAGGTTATAACAGTGGACTGTACAGAAATGGATTTTAAATAGCAAAAAAAACATTAAAGGAATTAACACATCAGATTGAATTGAAACTTACCAAGGACACGATTTGCATGGAGCTTAGATTTATTTTCCTTAGACATAATTTCAAAACTTAGATGATTTGAATGAAATATTTACACACAGAATTTTATGATGCGTTCATAACAAGATTTCTTGACTGGGTCTCGGGGCAAGTCTCCCAATCCTTCCTTCCTTTTTCATAGAGTTCATAATGCCATCTGGTGGCTTTTTTTTTTGCTCGTCATTTCTCCACTGAACAACCCCTAATCAACAATTTCAACTAGATAACTATTCTTTATAACTAATTTCAAAAATTATTTTAAAAGCACAAAACTTTCATTAAAATGCATATTTTAAATCTCTACTGATCTCTATCTCTTTTTTTTATGTACATTGACACTGCAATGGTGTTTGGCACAAATTTGCGCACACACTCGTTTGAGAGTGAATGCTACGGGAAAATGAACAGAATTTTATTCGAAAAGAAGATTTCATTTTCCCATTAAATGAAATTATCATTTCATGGGAAAACAAAGAGTTATCCCATTCATGGAATCATTTTTTTTACAGTAACTGTTATTTTCCTTTATAGTTTTATTTTCATTTCATAAAAAACAAATTTCTTCTAATGCTTCAAAACATCTGCATGCAATTTTCATTGTAAATTTCTGTCAAACATAGATTTGTCAATTTTTGCAGCAAGTGCAAAGGTAGTCATTTCACTTTATTCATTCTTAGTTCAGTAATACAAGTGAAGTGCCTGTATTGAATGCTATTTTTCAATTAAGTTTGACTGTAGTAGTGCCAGTTCTGATTGGCCAGTGCTCCAGACCTGTTTTTGTCAATTATGTTGGAAAACGCAAAAAAGAATTATCCATGTTAGGCAGGTAAGTTTTTGTAATTGTCTCACCTGTAATCATTCTTTAACAGTACTAATTTTAAATATAAGCAATATTTCCAATATGTTTCAGCTTTATGTTACTTCTGATTATATACACAACATTTTGTGAAACCTTCTCGAAGCATGATGCTATTTTTACTACTTCTACTGTTTTGGTTACCTCTGTTACAGGTATGAAAAAAAAAAAGCTTTGAACTTATTTTTACCTGATTTAAGTGTACTACTGATGCGTCCTTGACACATGTGGTGCTCAAACTAAGTGATTCACAATGCCTGTTTTTGACAGTTCAGTTTGCATTGTTGGATAAAGATAATGTTTTACATTAGCTTTGCTTTAACCGTTTGAGTCGCAAGAAGCACAATCTCGCTGTTCAGATTTTATGTCGAGAAAACCCAGCACATTTCAGGCATTCTAGACAACTGACCCTGTGTTATTGATGGTTGAAGTTCCACGCTTAGATTTACTGACACAAGTATAACACACAGCTCCTTTTAATGTAAATACTACATTTTACAGTAGGTAGAATAACACTATACTTGTCGTAGCCACATGACTTGGCTACATATCTATCTCTTTTATATTCACTATTTCTCTGTTATATATTTATTTCTAACCCCATGCCATATTTATATTTCTCTGCCATATTTATATTTCTAACCCCATGGTATCTCCGACCTAGAAGCAATTAAAGAGTTCTAAATTACGACAATAATAATGCAATAGTACATTACATAAAATTTTTTATTTTATTGCTATCTTCTCAATAATTTTTATCGAACAAAACTTTTTGTGTTGCTTTGTCTAATTATTTTCAGACACAATTATTAGCAATGAGAAACACTTACGGAAGAATACGTCCGATCTCTTTGCAAACTGCAATAAATGTGACAGAGCGATGAGAAAAAGACGAAAATCACGTTACCTAACAAATACAAGAAGAACCGTTGCTCTGATTGAAATTCATCAAAATATAAAATAAACAAAGCAATATAGCTCCACTTGGTATTTCTCGACATAAAATAAAACAAGCACTGTCGCACTGCTTGGATCTTTTCGTACTCGTTCAGAGAAAGCGTGGTTGCGCTGTTTCGGATTCTTCAACTCTGTTTTTTCAATATCTGCTGGAGCTCAAACGGTTAATTAACACATTTTTTCTTTTTTGCATAAATTATGTTAATCTTTCATTGTTTTCACAAGTTTCATTATTATTGTTATTATTATTATTATTTTAAATTATGCATTACTAACTGGACATTATTTTTTTCCATTTGGTGAAAATAAAAACATAAATATGTCTACATGTCCACCAATTATTGTTTATGCATAGTTCATTCATAACTACTGCTAAAAAACATTGAAAATTGAACAGAGCGAGATAAATATCCTTATAAAAATGAGGGATTAAAAAGCTTCTGAAATTAAATTTAATTTTCTGACATTGTTAAATGATTTTGGAATAATCAAACTTCCTTATTTGAATTCATATGTACTAAAATTTCTGAAAACTTTTCAAACCAACATTCATGTTAGGTGCCAAACATAGAATGTTAAAACTTGTAATTTTCTTTTACAGTTATTCTGCTTCAGTTTGTTTTACTAAGTTTATCATTCCTGTGTGCAAATTATTTGAACACATATTATTCACCTGCAGATGTAGTGGCAATTTTATATTGTTCTACTCATAAATCCCTTACTTTAGGTAAGATATAAATTTTTTAAATCTCTATGTAGTATTTCAATAATAAAATATCGAGATATAAATGCAAAATAACTGCATATGTTAATGTTACATCTTGCAAAACTTGAGGTAGCTAGCTCTCATAATAAAAAAGTTATCTTTGTATATAACTTTATTATGCTATTAGACTAAAGTTTACTCATTGGCCAAAATGAATTTGAATATAAATTTACAATATTTCTGGTAATCATTGGGTACATTAAAACAATATTTTAAAAGGAAAGGAGGTTATTAGGAGGGAAGACAGGGGTGCCACAAGAGCACCGTGATGGCACCTCCGCCCCCAAAAAAGCTGCAAAGCCACTAAAAAATGGCACCCTTCCCCCCTGAAAACACTTCTTTAAAAATTTTAGTAGCATAGTCTGCGCCATGATCCCCCCCCCCCCCCTCGTGTTCACCCCTGGTGGACATAATGAAGAAACTTTTTATCACAAGCAAGGATAATATATTATGCTACATTTTGACTTCAGTATGTTGGGCAGTCAACAGCTAAAGGCATAATGTGGTTTGTTGATTCTGGAAAACGGCCTTATCTCCACCCCCCTCAATATGTTTAGGACATAGATTGGTTTTATTTTGTATTGTATAGCATTAGTCAGATTGAAATTTGAGACACTTTTGATTGGGCAGCAGAATTATGTTTTTCTTGATCTGTAAATAATTACATATAATGTATTATGAAGAAGTTTATTTTTACAACTTATGTACCATTAGTAAACGCTGTCCTTTCGTCATATATCATAAATCAACTACGTGTTACTATGCAAATAATGTTTTAAATTTTAATTGAATACAATTAGTGATGATGTTAATAATAATGATCGACTTTTTAAATTCTAACTGAAACTTCAATAGTAGGTACTTTAGTTATTTACATAAATGTATATGTAATATGAGTCAACTGTGCAAAGTTATGCTATCATCAGTAAACAAAAAACTGAGTTAATGTGAAATTTTCATTATATATGTGTATATATATATCTGTATTGACCTAGAGCTAAAATAGCTGTAAAACTTGGGTCATATCAGTAGTGTAAAATTATGTACTGTACATAAGCATTCATTTCTAGGGGGTAGAGGGAAGACAATAATTCTAAACGAGAATCTACGAAAATTTCTAAGGATTTACATGATCTTCATGCAAATTGAAACGAAGCCCTGATATTCATAATTATGTTGTTACTTGTCGTAATTGCGGGTATATCATTGCATATGGAACATAACATAAACCATACTATTCAAGAATTATAGTCTCCGCTCCTTTAAAATAGGGGTCTTCAACCTTTTACGTCCAAGGGCATATCCATAAGCTCGAGAAGATCGGTGGGCCACACCATAGGCGATTCTCAGTAAAGGAAATTCTGAACTACATGCAAAATTTTCCGAAAAATCATACATCAAGAATTGAAAAAAAAACAAAACAACTCTTAGGCATCTCTCCTCCAGTAACGGATCTTGGAGTTTTCCGTGGCAAAACTTAAAAACGCCTCCCCCCACCCCTCCATCCAATCATTGTTCATGTTTCATAAACTTTTATATGTCAGCCAAACATAGATGCAAACAAAAACACAGGAAAAGAGCTATAAGAATTATTTTTGCTAATGTAGCACATTTCTAATTAACACTAGATTTACCAGACCAGTCATTTTGACTTACGAAGCTTCCATTACGCATAATTCGTTACTAATTATAGTGAAACTTTCAATTGCATTGGCTTTTCCTAATGCACAGTTAGTGTGACTGAAAGTTTTATTATAATTAGTTGCAACTTGGTGTAAAATGGAAGTTTAGAAAAGGTTGAAAATGGCCTGGTAAATCTAGTGTTAATCACCGAAGAATCATTTACTATGTTTATAATGTAAGCTAACTGATCTGTAAATTGATCCAGTACCAAAATCTATACAATGAAAACCTATAGTCCCCGTTATAAAGATGCTGCATTTGTAAATTTTTATAATTTAAAATAAAGAAATTACAGTTATAAATTGCAGTAATTTGCATTGTTTGTTAAGTAAAGTTTTCCTGCTACAACAGTTACACTAGTGCCAATTCTTTCCAATTGTTTTTGAAACATCATTCATTTCCAGGATTTCCAATGCTCAAAATATTGTATGGAGAAGAACCTCATTTCATTCTTGTTTCATTTCCTTTGCTTGTGTATCATCCAACACAGATACTAATTGGAAGTATGTTAGTGCCTATTCTACAAAAATGGATGCAGAGTGTGAAGAGGTATTGTATACCATTATTAACAAAAATTTGTTTTATTCCTGTCTTTTATGCAAGTAAAAGAAAAAAAAGGAAAAGAACAAAGAGTTTTATTCACTTAATGTTATATTAATTTAAACAATTTTCTGCTGAACCAATATTTGTTTGATCGTGAAAGAATGTTGTGAAGCAAAATTTGTTTCAGGGCTATAATGAACCACTTTCTAAATGCAAAAATTGTAGAAGTCACAAAGAAAAATATAAGTATTTTGGATCCCTTGTAACCTAAAAACTACTTAGGCAATGTATTTTTCAATTTGTACTTTACACAGCGATTTAGTTTTATTGCAGAGGGATTTTAGATCGGGTTTCCTAAATTACTCCAAGCTCTTTTTAATTAAAATTTATTCAGTTTCATATGGATTACTGAATGAAATGTGCAAAATTTAAATAAACTTTTTATAAATAGTACAGTATTCTTCTTCATATTTATTAGTATAATTATTAATATTTCATAAGAAATATAATTTTTTATTAGAGGTCTGCCAAGAAATTTTTGCCAGCCTTCTTTTCTATGAATTCATAACTATTCCAAGAAAATGATAACAATACTTTGGAAATTCTATTAATTTTGTAACTTTACTGTACGAAGATAGATGAAATAATGTAATGATAAATATGTGTGAAATATTAATCCTAAGATACATAAACTTGTTTTAAGGGATATTATTTTTTTGCTATTGAATGCTATCTAATTTTTTATGATGTTCCATCTTTGTAATGATTTTTTCTTAGCACTTAGTTTTAGAATTCGAAGGACTAACCTAATTTTTCAAACAATTTCTGTGCTTAAGTTTTACATTTCTTTTATCTTCTATAAAATGTAATTATGTATCTTTTTTTTTTTTTTTTTGGGGGGGGGGGGGGGGGGGGTTCACTATGATTTGCAAATCTTAAGTTGTAACTTTTGTAAAAAGAATCATTGATTTATAGAGATGTTTGAATGTAATGTGTATCATCTTACTTGATTCTCTTTTATCTTTATTAAGCTTAAATTGTTTCATTTCCTAATGAAATAACTAATATTTTTCATATGAAAATATTTATATACTAGTAAAAATTTATATGCTGTTCCCACCTCCCTTCTTCTTTAACTAGTACTTCTTTACTTTATGTTAGGAGACATTTTTTAATAAATATATATTTTAAGAGCATTTAAACATTGTTGATTTTACTGTCATTTGATTGTCACTGTGATTGATTGACAAGTACTTAATATTTTTCTTTTGGTTTAGGTATAAAAATAAACTGTATTCAGTGTGATATTTAAACTGGACAAAACATCTCAGAGGCTGTATTTGTAAGTTTCAAACATTTTTTTAAAAGTATTTTAAAGCTGGTATAGGCAACCTTTCCTAGTTTAAGGAATGAATCAGGAAATAAATATCAAATAAAGGAAAACAAGTACCCAATCATATTTCATTTTATGCATAATTCACGTTACCTAACAAGAACTGTTGCTCTGATTGAGATTCATCAAAATATAAAATAAACAAAGCAATATAGCTCCACTTGGTATTTCTCGACATAGAATAAAACAAGCACTGTCGCACTGCTTGGATCTTTTCGTACTCATTCAGAAAAAGCGTGGTTGCGCTGTTTCGGATTCTTCAACTCTGTTTTTTCAATATCTGCTGGGGCTCAAACGGTTAATTAACACATTTTTTCTTTTTTGTACAGCTGTCTATGAATTTTATAATGTAATGAATGACATAATAAATCAGTGAAGATTTTCTTTTGTATTTCAACTGAGATCATTGATGTTTGATCAAATTACTTTAAGGGAACCATATAGAATTTTCCCAAGTTTTTGTGTTATGCTTGTCTGAATTTTCTTAAAAAATAATGTAACTTTTCCCCTCCTCCATTAATAATATATCTATCAAAGCAATATTTTTAAATTGAGATTTCAGCATTAAACTTACCCAAAGCTTAAGAGGCATAAGTATATATTTCTGTTATGTGTTTTATTATTGAAAAAAAAAAAATGTTGCACGTTAATTGGTTTCAGAAAAGTTAGTAACTTGACATTTTTTACAGCATGCCAGAAGTTCTGAATCATTCCATATAAAAACTTGGATGCCTTTCATGTGGACAATATTTTTACAATGCTGAGAAATGATTTGTTTATGGCTACATTAGATACATATGCGTGATATGGTCCAATGTCATGAACTTTATCAATGAACCTGTGATACGATAAGCTATTTCCAGCCAAATGAAAATAAAGTGTTTTTTTTAAGTATTAGTTATAAGCTTTTATGTCCTAATAAATTTGTTGCCTATCATTGAGTTATGGAATTTTTTTGAAACTGCATTTTTGTTTTTGACTTCAATTTTAACCAGAAACATGAGAATATTATTTGACAATTCTTAACTTCTTTATGTATTTATTATTGTCACTCTCATGGGCTTATTTAGGTGAGTGGATATCAGGATATATGGCCTTGAAATTCTGATATGTAACAAAAAGCATTTAAAAAACAAGCATTAATAAATGGCTCCCAGGCCCTATCCCCCCCCCCCCCAGAAAAGATTCCTATATATGATATGCTACTGGTCACTCTAAGAAATATCTTGATAAATACATTAGGTGTAATTGTGTACTTATTTAAACATTAGAATTCTAAATTAACACTAGCTTTTTAATTTTAATAATAATTGAATTTTATATTATTGTAATTACAAATATATTTTGTTAATTTTACAATATTATGCACAATTTAGTTTAAAAAAACATTATGTCCCTTAAAATATCTTCAGATCTACACCAGATCTTCTATTCTAAAGTCCCCTCTTCTTTATTGCTCATGCTCCCCCCCCCCCCTTCACTTAGTTTAACCCCAAATAATATTTGCTTGCCTAAAAAAGTAATTTATCTGACTCATAATAAGTAAGATGTTAAAGTAAAAAGTACTGAATTATTTCCATCGCCAACAAAGAATGGAAATAATTCAGTTCAATTAAAAGGAGAGAAAAAAAAAAAAACCTTAAAGTAATTCGGAAAAAACCTAACTAAATTTGCTATAAAGAACATTATCATTAAAAAAAAAAAGAAATTCATACGAAAATACTTGATCTTCCTCAATAATATTCTAATTTTAGTTGCAGTTTCTTTCTTCTTTAAAGCAGCAAGTATTTTATACATTGCTATTTATTCGAGTAAAACAAGTGGTTAGCAACACAACTATTATTAATGCTCTTGTACTTCTAGAAAATGTATCATATTTAATAATGTATATTTCCTCCTTTTTTTCTTTTAATGCAGACCCACAGACTGGTTGCCATGAAAATGGTACCACCGGTTTGAGGAACCCTGATCTATAGCATTTTGTATGTTCATTAAAAAAAAAAAAAAAAAAGAAACAGAAAACTCCAAAATAATTTTTAAATACTGATATAGTAAAAATTGTATTTTTAATGAAGCATTAATAACAATTATTTTAACATTATCTTTATTACAAATAATATTTTAAAGTTCTTTGATAGTTATCATCTTAACTGATATGTGATTTCAAATTTTATTTAAACATTGCATTAAAATTTTAAGCAAGAAGCTAAAATAATCTAACCTGCCCCCTTTTCTGTGGTGAGAGGAATATGCAAATATAAAATGATTTATTGTGATTGTAATATAAAATGCACTGCACATTAATTTATAACAAATTTATTTACGTACTTTTCATAAAATTCGATTGTTTCTTTTGTTGTCCTGGGGAGAACACTTTGCAATGCTAAAAGAAAATGATTCATTGTAACTACTGAAGTCAACGACATAACATTATCTTTAATGACAGACATAGCTGCTTCTCTGCACAAATCTGTAATCTGTAAGGGAGAAAAAGCAAATACATTAGAAAATGCCAGTTAATTCATTTTTAAAATTGAGCTATTGAAAAGCTGAAGCAGATTAAACATATACATTACAATAGGTTGAAAGCAGTAATGAAGCCATTCTATAGGTGTTGTCTTATGAGGTATTAATTTTAGATGAGTGTCCGCATAAAACCATCAGTCAATTTGAAGGGGTAAATTTGTTAATATTAATTAAGTTTTTATTTAAGACGAGGATGTGACCCAAGGTATCTGTAGCCAAAATTTCATACTATTGCTATGAACACTTCACATTCAAATACAGAGTTAACACTTTTAAACCTTACGTCCCAGTCAAAAAGACTAATGAGACATCAATGTCCCAGGGCCTATCTGCAAAAAGTGAGTGCAGATTTAAAAACATACTTATTTGTAATATAAATAGTATAAAAACAATGATGCTAAAAGAAAATTTTTTGCCATTTAGTGTGTAAGTTTTCAATGTCGGAGCAGTAAAAATCATTTGGGCTTTGAGTAAGATATTTGGGGCTGGGGTTTTAGGTGTTGGCCAAATTTTCAAATTTTCTGTCATATAGAAACTTGTATTGAATCGGAAAAAATGGAAATCTATTGGTGCAATGTTGAGCAAGTATAATGGACCAATCTTATTCATCCTCCCCCCCCTAACAACAAGCTTCATTTTGCCCATTGCAACTTTGCATTATGGTGTTGTACAATAACACCTTTTTTTTTTTTGCTAACATTCGCTGGACACTTCATGTAAAGATTCATTCACCTTGATTCAATTGTGCACAGTAAGATTCTGCAGTATATATTTCGTTATTTAACAAAAAAAAAAAAAAAATATGACTCACACAGGCAGCAATACAATTACAGAACATCATGTAAATAGACTATGTATGAATAAACACATCACAGTTTGCTGTTAACATATTTAAATACAAAGTCTCAATTTCCTGCAAACACTTGGCTATATTTTATACCAAACATAATATTTAAATAACTTAGGGGGAAAACTCCTGCCAAATATACTCAATAGAAATGCTTTAGAGTGGCATTTTATACCTGAGGATCATTTCAATAAATTCCTGAAATTTAAGTACTATACATGCTGGAAACATAGTAAAAGCTTATTGATATTAAACTTTTTGAACAAAATTATTTGAAATTAAGGTTAAAGAAAATATATATATTACCTCTGCACCAGTGTAATTTTCTGTTGCATCAACTAGGTAACCTAAATCCACATCACATGCAATAGGCATTTTTTGAAGCTTCACCTCCAAAATTTCTCTCCTAGTTGAAGCATCAGGTAAAGGAACATAGATCATATGATCAAATCTACCAGGCCTCAACAAGCTCTGGAAATAAAACATGACGAGTGCACAAAATAATTTACTTTATATCACATTATTATAATGTAAATCATTATAAATGCTTACTGGATCAATCATGTCTGGCCTATTTGTTGCAGCAATTATGCTAACACCTTTAAGAACATCAATTCCATCTATTTCAATTAGAATTTGTGTTAAAACTCGGTCAGCAACGTTTGAGTTTCCAGATGTGCTAAAAGCAAAAATAATTACCTAATTTTTCTTCAAATGAAAACATATATAAAATATTGGCAAATAATATTTTTCCGATTTAATTTAAAAGTTACAACACATGATAAAGTCTACTATAATTTCGGTTTAAATACTGACTCTGTAACACATAAATTATTCAAGAATAACCTACTTGAATTTATAGTTTTTACTCTAAAACCCTATTAAAATAATAATGATCATAAAATTTAGTAATTGACAATAAACAATTATATTCTGAGAAATTAAGTTTCAAGACGTAATTTAACTAACTTCTGGTTTTATTATTTTTCAATTAGGTTAATTACTTTCAAAACAATAAGTTAGGATGAGATTTAAATTTTGATTACAAATTGAATGTATTGTAGTTGTCACATTTAAAAAAATATGTGCAATTAAAGCAACTAATGTTAATAAAATACAAACTCTGAAATAAATCTTTATTTAATAATTAGTACCTTATTAACCGTTAAATAATATATTAGTACAGACAATTTTGACGCTAATATATATAATGCAAGTTTCATATCAATTTGAATTCGAGTGATGAAATGTCTAAAATTTTCCTAAATTTGTAAGCAACTATTAAATAATTTTAAAATGATTCAACATCAACAACACATTGAACATTATTATTACTGAGTAAATAAATAAATTACTAAAATGTTTACCTTCCTCTAACAGTTGCTAGTGAATCAATTTCATCAAAGAATATAACACATGGAGTTGCTGATCGTGCTTTTTTGAATAATTCAGAAACACATTTTTCAGATTCACCAACGTACTTGTTAAAAAGCTGTGGACCCTATGAAATATTACATCATTTATATTTCTATCTTTTTTTCTTTTCATAAATTAGAGATAAACATTAAGGAGGCTTGATTAAAATGTAAGAACCAAGCATTTGCATTATTAAAAACAATATCATCTTAATATTTTCTGCAGGAAATTTTAGCATAGCTATTCATATGAATTGTACACAAATCATGTGTTATATGGTAGGAATTTGACCAACTATACGAATGTACTGAAAAATCCTTTAAAAAATAATCTTTTGACTTTATTAGATAGTTTTTACAAATGAATTATTTTTTATCATGATTTTTTACGGCATGGCACTTATATTAATAGGGGATGTAATTAATGGAAGAAATTTAGTTTCATGTTACAAATGCTTCTTGAAGTATCACCAAGCATAATCAGTTTTAAACAGGAAATTTACAGTAATATCCGTACTTCAGGGCTAGACTAACGTAAGTCACATTATCACTACTTTAAAAAGTGAGAGTAAAACGGAAAAGAATAATTTCATTGTCTAGTAACAAAGCTGTTATATGAAATAGGCTGACAAAATGTGATTGTTAACGTTAAAAAAATAAGTATGTTTTATTCCTTGTTGGTTCATTTTTGTACAATTAAACAATATTTAAAAATTGCTAATTTTGGAGTTACATTAGTCTGGTCTTAAGGTACCTCATATTGTGAGGAACATTATGTGCTGATCATAGTAGGATTTAGTTGAATTTTACATGTCATAACTTCAAAAAGCATGAACTAAATATAAAACCAGGGTTTGGGCTTTTTTTTTTAAATATTGAAATCAATTTTTTAAAAACTTAAATCACATTTTTTATATTTTTTTGAATAGACCCTAAAGATTTTGGATAGTTATTATGTTACACTTATAGAAATAATATGACTGTTAAACATTATGCATTTTAAGCTATTTTCATGGCAGTAGATATTTTTTAATAACAATATAGAGAAACAAACTTTTATATAAATGAAATTTAACCCTATCAAGAATAATAGTACACTCTTAAGTACAGAATAAAAAAAAAAATCTGAATTCTTTTACTGTTAAAAGTTATGGGGGGGGGGGGGCGGTAATTGTGCGCATTTAATTTTACATTGAGTGCACTTTAATCATTATTCTATTTTATATAAATAAAATAACTTGAAATATTTTTTAACCTGCCCATTTAGTAAAATTATATACGCACTCCATTACTAAAAGCTGAAACTTTTTGCCCTAATCAAATATTTTTATTGAAAATTTCTAAGATATGAAATTTTTTTTTACTATACATGGGATAAATATTAGGGAACATGGATGAAACATCTTTAAGGATGTACTCTAAAAAATTCTAAACAATGTTGTTTTAAACACTACGATTCTGCTTTATTTATTGCGTGGTATTCATTCAATAGATCTAATGTACTATCATTAAAATTAAAAACACTAAGTGGATCATGATTACTATGAATTGCAATATGAATGGTTGAATGAATTATGCTTTGCTGTTAGAAAATTGCTTTGAAGTTATGCTTTTCTGAAGAATAAAAGTACTATTGTGACATTAAAAAAAAAAAGTTCTAAAGTTATGAAATATGTTATATATACACACACAGACAGCAGACCTATGAAGTTTTGCTTCAAATAGAGGTTGTAAATACATATGTTATTTTTAGAATAACAATTTCCAGTACTTTTTAAGGAAGATTTCAAAAATGATTTAAATTATCAAACAGATCCCCAAGTAAAACATTTCATATAGTAATAAAATTTAACCATAAAAATTATTTAACACAATTGTGAAGGAACAATATAATAATGATAAGTTATAAGATTAAACTCAATCATATTAATGACCAAGAATTATCAATAATAGATGATATTCTTTAAAAATAGAGGGAAAGCATTTACTTTTATAGAAATAAAATTAAGATGACTTTCGCTAACTAAAGCTTTTGCAATCATTGTTTTGGAACACCCAGGGGGTCCATACAGCAAAACACCTCTTGATGGTGTTATATGAAACTTCTTAAACTGCTCGGCATGTTTTAGTGGCCAGTCAACCATTTCAATTATAGTATTTTTCACACTATGCATGCCTCCAATGTCACTCCAGTTCACCTAAAATAATGCTATGTTTAGTTAAGAACTTTATTTTAAACTATGAAATTTTAATAAATGAAATAATAATAAAATTATATAATGCAGTCAACTTGAAATAACTCAAACTTTAATAACTTAAATGTTTTAAAATCTGCAAAAAAATTAGTCAGCTGCACTTTTGTTTTTGTAATTTTTTCTCTTTAGCTCAAAGTTTATCTTTTTTATTCTTGATAACTTTAAAACGTTTCTTCACTCCAATTATTTCCTCCCAGATGTTTGTTTTTCAATCCTTCAAAACCATAGTTTTCAAAATGATATCTCACTTAAAACTTGAGTTAATTATCACTTTTCATCTTCTATTAGACCACTGCCTAACGTTTTCTAAGACACGAACCTTTGTTTAAAAACATGGTGTGACCTCTTATTGAATAGCGACTAGACCTGACCACAAAAAACACTTAAAGCCGTTTCATTTAGAAAATAACTGGGGCTAAAAAAAAAAGTAATACTCATTTAACTGTTCTTGGTAGATATTTAAAATAAAATATGTTCTTGGTAGACATTTAAAATAAAATATAAGTGTTAATTTGTGCTCAGATTTCTATTTTGTTATGTACATAGATTACTTTCATTCAAATAATTTTCACTGAATTTTTGATACCTCAAATTTTTGATATCTTGAATGATACACTTTTATAAACACTTTTCTAAAGGTAGAATAAGGACTTGATGTTACATCATAAGATGTGATGATATCATTGACCAGAACTGAAAATCAAAACTTATGTTTTGTATGGGTAAAAATACCAATTTTGTATCAGAATTCTCGGCTTTGAAGTAGGTCAATGAAGATTTTGAATCGGAACTATCAGTTTTGCATTAAGCTAATTCATAATTTTAGCTGTAATGCTGTCGTTTATAAGAAGGAAACTTTTCTTTTCAGTGTACAGTTAATCATAATCTATATATATATTTCACTTAACATGGACCAGTTACAATTAAATTTTGGATACGATACTGACATCATGCAAAACACAAACTATGAAAAAACAATATTTAAATTTTTTTAATGATTAGCCTAGAAAAGTAACATAACATTTGTACTTATTATCATCACTTATGGACTTTAATAAACTTATTTCTATTTCTTAAAAAGTATTTCCAGTCATAACTCAATTTTTAATTTCTGATTATTTGGAGTGGCAACACCTTAGTTTGTTTATATAGAGCGATCATTCTCATGTAAACAAATCGCAGAGCTAGACTTTTAAAAGGAACATCATTTATCTACTGAAACCAGTTTTTAGTCATGCACAGTTATATGTTGCCCTCTCTCGTGCAAAGTCTTTTGATGCACTCAATGTAATAGCAGATAATACAGAACTTGAAAACTTTTCACATAAATTTTCAGCCAAGTTTGATTGTTGAACTGCCCACAGATGTTCTGCAGGGATCAGCTAGTGTTTTATATTTATAGACTACTACTGTTGATTTAACTGAAAAAAAAATTTCATCACAGACATAAATAAATAAAATTAACATTAAACTAATAAAGTAACTTTTACAAAACAAATTGCTGTAATTCAAAAGGCGAAAGGAAAATATATTTATGTTTAAAAGCAGCAAAATTCTGTTTTTCATTATTTAATAAAAAAAATTATGCCATATGAAGCGAAAAGATTTTTCTTTTTTCTTTTGTGGAAAACAAATTTCTTTGAACGCATTATACTTTTAAACTATAAAAAGTTCTTGAACAAAGTAAGCTCATTTAGAACTAGATGCATTTCTTCTTTCCATTCATTGTAATTTTTTAAAGAAAATACAGTCGACGCTCGATATAACGACCATCTCTGGCCCAAAAAAAAAAAAAAAAGGTCTTTATAACGAGTGGTCGCTATAAGAGGTAGAATTTAAAAATATATATATACATGCATCATGCAGTGTAGAAGTTCCATTAAAATTGACAATGTTTCAAAAATTCCAACAAAATGCTTAAATTATATTGTACCATTTGAATTAAAATATATATATTATAACAAAATGTTAAGCAGATTTTAAAGTAGAAAATATAGGGAAAAAATTACATACTTGCAAATCATTTATTTTCCGAAGAAAAAATCAGAAATGGCTGTTTGCCTTTTTAGCACATGTGATTTTTGCAAAACATAATTTTTCATTTCAGTTATTAGTGACAAATAGTGTTCTGTATTTTCTTGCCTTTCAAAAAAACATTTTAAAGTCTCGATCGCATTAGACACGTTTTTTATACTAGGAGTTTTTGTTACAATTTCATCCTCTTCTTCATTTGATGATGATGCATCAATTTCTTCCTGTCCACAATAACGGGAAATTAGTTCATCTTCTGACAGATGCTCGACACATTCCAAGTAATTATCAATTTTAGCGTAATCGTCAAAGTTCAACGTTGCATCCATGTTCATTTTCTGAGAAATTTCTTGCAGCATTTCCTCTTCTTCAGCGAAATTTTCATCTTCGATTGCAGGACTAATTATTTCAGCAGTAGATTCCCGTTCCTCTTGCTTTTTAAAACCAGCATGATGGAAGCGATTCTTGATGGTTTTTTCTGAGACGTCATGCCATGCTGCTTTAGAGAGATGCAAAGCTGTTAGGACATCAACTTTGTAATCTTGATCTTCGTCGAGTGCAGAAACCCTTCGCAGCAGTAACTTTCTATAATTGCGTTTAAAACTCATAATGACCCCTTGGTCTAGTGGCTGAAGAACAAATGTGACATTAGGTGGAAAATATTCAACGGTGATTAATTTCAACCTATTTAGTTTGGGATGAGCAGTGCAGTTATCAATTACAAGAGTAATTTTTTTACCTTGACTTGTCATTCGCTTATCCAAGCAACATAGCCATTCCTCAAAAAATGACAGATGTCATCTATGATTTGGAGTTGTTTTTGTATATGATAGGTAAGGTTTTGAGTCCTTTAAAGCATCTCGGCTTTTTTGATTTTCCGATCGCTAAGAGTGGAAGTTTTTCAGTACCAGACATATTTGAGCATAAGAAAACTGTTAGTCTTTGCTTGGCTTCTTTCCCTCCACTTGCAGTTTTGTTTTTTAAAACCAAATATTTATCAGGTTTCATCATGAAAAACAGTCCAGTCTCGTCTGCGTTACAAATATCCTCTGGAGCATAATTTTTGATAATTTCTTTCAGCTTTTCTGTTTTCCATTTCTCCACTGCTTCTTCATTCACAGAACCACTTTCGCCACAAAGCTTCCGGAATGAAAGACCATGTCTGGTTTTAAATTTTTGCAACCATCCGTCTGAAGCTTTGAACACAGTTTCATCAATATCCATTTTTTGATCAAAAGTTAGAGCTTTTGACTTCAGCAAATTTCCATCAATTGGAACGTTTTTTGATCGCATTATTTTCAACCATTCCTATAAACCTGCTTCTAGCTTCTGAAATTTCCTTTCACGGGATCGATTTCTAGAAGATTTGACTCTAATTTCTTCTTTTTTTTAAAATTGAGTACCGGTTGTTAATGATACCAAATAAGGTGCTTTTGGGAATTTTGAAAGCTCTAGCTATTTCACATTTTTTTAACACTTTTTATCAACTTCTTCTAAGATTTTAATTTTAGTCTCCAGACATTGCGCTTGTTTGAAGCTGCCATCTCGTTAAATTACGAAAATGCAACTCCTTTTTGCAGTATGCATTTCACTGAAGAACCAGATTCTTTTTTCGCTCCTTCCCCCAGAGGATACCTAATCCAAGGCACTTGACCTGGAACCTGTCAACATTCAAGTTGAAGAGCAGGTTAATTTTTCTGGAACCCTCTCATTCACATTTCTGGAAGCAGAACTTCTGAGCTGACATGACAGCACCAGTCACGGACAGCAAGACTCCTCGTATTTCGGGTAATCGACCCTTGGAAAAACACCTGATTCAAATGACAAACTAACAATACATCTGTCAATCCCCTTTCCTAAGAAATCCCCTCCCCCTGTCAAAGTTGGACAGAACACTGAAGGCTGCATGCAGCTTGTCAGTAAACTATAATCAAGGTCATTTCAAGTTACAAATTTAGAAACATGTTCTTTTTGGAAAAATACCGGAAATAGTATCCGCTGACTGCGGTCGCTGTACTGGATTGGGGACGATACAGAACAGTCGTTATACCGAAAGCAAATTAACAGAGTTCATAGGAAGAAAGTTGGGCTTTTATCACTGGTCGTTATAAAGGAATGGTTTTTATAATGTGTGGTCGCTATAATGAGCGTCGACTGTATTATTTATTATTTTCTTTATTTTATGAGAAAGAGAGTTCTGAAAAGAAAAGTTTCCATCATGGGGAGGGGGCCGAGGGATATAATTACAGCTCTGTCTTAAGTGTACGGTCATAGAGACTAGAGAATATATTAAATTTTCAATTTGGTCGCAGCTTGCCATAGAAATTACATTTGAGTGCTTTTTATATCTGATGTATCAGGAATGGAAATTTAGTGCAATTTTCCCACTCTTGCATTGACGCAATGTATTACAGGATCCAAACATTTAATTTGTTGCCCAGTTTTATTAGACTTAATGGTGCAAGAGCCTTAATGGACTGTAACTGATTTTACATTCTTCTACCAAAACTTAAGATGAATAATGACCAAGACAACTGAAATAAAAGGTTCTAAATGAAACCAGTTCTGAGATGTAACTTATTAATGTCCAAAAAATATACTGAAATAGCAAAAAAATTTTAATCATGTATATTTAAAAAAATCAGTAAATATAAATAATGCCTTAAAGTTATTATATTTTTTTCATTAATTCTTGCAGCATGAGTTCTGGCTATGTGTAAAAGCTATTTTCTCTTTTGATTAAAAACATCTAGAATAATAATCAAAATAATAATAATAAAAAATAAATTTCAGTTTTTCATATTAACATAGGAATAAAAAACATAATATTTTATGAAAACAATTTCAAATTATATTAAAATATGCAAGGAAGCAATGTAATGAAAGGATAGCTAAATCTCTATAACTTAAAAAGCTGTTACATTTATATTTTTATTCATAAAACCCCTTACATTTAAAATTTAAATATACATAAAATTAAAATTTTCATGACTGTTATGTAGTATTTACCTATTTATCTGATGAATATCAACACTAGTTCTAATTTTAACTATAAATGGCAATTTAACTGAAAAATGGAAACATTGTTACACTGCTGCATTATTAGTTTAATATTATGATGTGTCATTTCCGAAAGTTAACGCCACATCTATTTCAAAGTTCATTATATTAATATAATTCAATATGACAAGACATTACTTAAAACAACACTATGTGCAATGAACTATTCAAAACTTCAAAGCAAAAATGAGCAAGATTCAACTATTCAGTGCATGTATTAAAGCAACATAATAATAATGACCGATTTTGCACATACAGTGGAACCCCGCCATTTGTCTGCCCTCGCTATTCGCCCAACTTGTTTAAGTAAAATTCAACTCGCTATTTGTACTTGTCCTTTGATTCGTACGGCACCAAGGGCCAGCTGGTTTGCCAGTTTGGCTTTTTTTAAGAAAAAAATCCAGAAATTATGTTTATTTTGAACTTGCCTAGAAATAATTTGTTTGGCATTTTGTATTTTTTAAAAATTTTAATACTTTATGAGATTTTACTGACTGATTTAACTTTCTAAGGGGGCAGCAAGAGGAAGTGGTTGAAGAACTTTCTTCTTCAGAGGAGGAAAGTAGTAAGGAAAGCATTTCCTTTGCAGAAATTAAAGAGCTGTGTTACCCCTGCAAGAAAACACAAAGAGTAGTGGGAAAATGGCATCCCAACACTGCTGTGGTCAACAGCATTAACTTGTTCAACGACAATGTTATTGACCATTTTAGACAAATTCTGAACAATCATCAAAGGCAGACAACATTGGACAGGTTTTTCAAGAAAGATTCTTCTAGTGCAAAAAGACAGAAAAAGAAAGAACAGCAGAAAGGGAGAAAACACCTGAAGGGATGTTACCCCATGTTTTTATGGAAGGGGACTCCTCTTCCGACCATTTCTCTTCCTCCTCTCAACCTTCCACTTATGCTATCAGCTCACCTCAGTACAAACCAAGTGCAGTTAAATTTTTATTTATCTATAATTTCATGTACAGTACTGTACATTTGTTTTTTTTAGGTTTAAATAGACAACCATCTGTGGGTCTGGAACAGATTAATCCAATTTATATTGTACCTTATGAGAAAAAATAATTCGCCATTTGTGCAACTCTCTATTCAAACTGCCTCCTGGAACGAATAGCGGGGTTCCACTATAGGGTCAGTTGGGATAATTGTAAACATGGGGTAATTGTAAACAGGCTTCATAACTACACTTGTGGTGGTTTTAAAAACGTAACTGCTTGTGAGTGATAAGCTGGCAGCATAGGGAAGACATTGAAACAGTTTCGTAAGTTTCGAAACAACTGTGGAGGAGTCACTATTGTTTGAAAATGGCACAGTGAGAAAAGTTGTTTAGCAAAATTTAGTGATCTTACATTTTCCTCTCCAGCTCATCTACAAAAGCGATGTAAGCGGTTTCAACCATTTTTATTTGTTGTATGGAATGCTGCTAAAAACATTTAGTTATGAATTTATTCTTCCCTGTTATTTTTCATGTGCAAGTTAGGTGTTTACAATTACTCCATGTATTTCGTACTCTGGGGTAATTGTGAACACTTAAATTTATCCTATTTCCAATAATTTGGGGAGACAATAAGTATTATATTTTGATGTAAATTACGTTTTTGTTTCTATTTTACATAACTGTAGTTGTGGTTGCTAATGCCACTTGGAAATCCAAGCTCCCCTTGCAGGGGAACCATGAATTAAGGAAACTCCTACTGATTATTAATGAGCTCCGCTAAAATGAAGTACACTTGGAGCAGAGGAGCTTAATGATTTTGAACCAGCTCCCAGGTAAGAGATCGTCACCTAGGTTGGTCCCTCAGCGGAAATTATTATTAACTTGGTCAGTGCTCCCACTGGCCTCACAGAGTTTGTATCAGATTTTGGAGCAGATAAAAATGGGCTTTTGTATCAGTTTGGAGCATAAAAAATGGGCTTTTGTATCAGTTTGGAGCAGAAGAAATAGACTTTTGTAAGTCTAGGAGTGGAAAATATCCACTTTGTACCATTTTTGTAGGATTTTTTTTCTTTATTTTTTAAATATTAAATGGCTGTTTTAAAGCAATGTTATTTTCATACATCAAGGGTAAGAGCAGTTTCAAGTCTTCAAAATGATAGGAAATGTAAATGACAGTCATCCTTCAAAAACTGGATTATTTTTATATTTTTTAAGAAATTATTCATAACCTATTCAGAAAGTAAGACTAATTAAACCTATAACCCTTCTAAAAGTGTTTTTCAATACTTTTCTCAAGAAACGGATTGTATATAAAAAAGTTTTCTTGTTTTTTTTCTTCTTCTAGTAGTTAAGGATAGCTAGAAGAAAGCTTAAAATTTTCTTCTTTTTAAAAATCATTGCATTCCTTCCTTTTTGTTTAATAGCTAAAACACTATTCTTTCAAGAAAATAAGCAAAAACAAACTAATGTGAAAGGTTCAACTATTTAAAACAATTTATCAATTAAAATTTGTTTTTGAAATGGTACTTATTTAGGTTTAACCATTGTGATCATAGCAACAGTAATATTTTGAGTGAATTAAATATAATTCCATACTTTATCAAAAAATGCTTGGAGTCTATCCAATTTTTTACCTGCCAGTAATATTTATTATTTTTCTGATTTAGAAATATTTCTTTACATTTCAACCCTAAGTATTCCCTTAGATGTTTTGGAAGTAATTAATGGCACTGAAAGTAAATTGCCGAGTTTCATAATTTTGCAGCAAGAAAATTCAAGAACCAAATTATATTTTTCAGTTCTATAATAGAGAGGCAACATTTATTTTTTATTATATGTTGATAATTTAATGTTTAATTATTTATTTATTTTTTTTCCAACAATTGATTTTTATATCTTTTAAAAATTGTGTAATAGTTACAATTAAATTTTACGAGCCCTAGGATTACAGCAATTGGATGCTGAAAGAAACTAAATTGAATTAAAAGAAAAAGGAAAGGCATGATAATTTCATAACTTTCAAATCTAATTAAAAAAATGAAACTTTAAGCAAGAGTACTTTTATGAGGTCGTTCCTCCATACCAAAATTTTCATTTCTTCTGAAAATATTGCTTAACATGTTTCCTAAAGATTATCAATTCATTAAGATATACATGCTTTCTTTAATGATTTTTCGAATTTAACTGTAATTTTTTTACTTATTTTGTTCTTTATATTTATGTTTTATGTTTTTAATTGTTTGAGGTTATATGATATATATTACAGAGATTATAGAGGAATGAGAAAAGAAAAAAAAAGCTGCAATTCAATGTTTAATTTTACAGCGTTTGAAAACCTACCTCTAAAAACTTTCGGGAACAAATATATATTTTCAAACAATGTTTTTATTTAAAATAAAAATAAATTTTATTTATTTACTTTGAAAAAAAAAAACATTATAAATGGTTGAAATTAAAAAAAATCCGGTTTTTGCAGCGGATGCAAAAAGATTGCAGAACGTATGCGTTCCTTTGCTTGCACGTGAAAAGTAGGCTTAAGGTATTTTAAAGAATTGCTATAATGGAGCAGTAGTCATTTTAACATCTGTTCTGTTATTGATTTTTCAGATTGATTAATATTTCCAAAACATTAGAAAACACAAAGTGCACTGTGGAAAAACGCTAAGTTGTTTTTTTTTCCACGTTCCATGAAATTGCAAACTTTTTTATCTATTTCAAGAAAAACTTACTAAATAAAAGGTTTAACATAAATAGTGATAAGAGGAATGATTTTTCTCTTTATAATACCAGAAAATATTAGAAATCGTCTCACTGTTTCTTCTACAACATACATCACTCACTGCTTAATTTTCTCATCCATATTTGATGTTCTTAAGAGAGGGTAGAGCTAATATTCATTAATACACAACTTCAAAGGTAAAAAATTAGTTGACTAAAGGAAAAATGTAACATAATGTCAATTTTAATGTGAAAAAAATAATATCTAAAATTTTCTCGATTTTTTCCCCAAAAATCGCGATTTGGCGCAATTTTTCCGAAAAAACGCATTTTGTAGCAGCATGTAGCAGAAAAATCGTTTTGGCGCAGTTTTGCGCAATTGGCGCAGCCGTTGGAGCCCTGCTTGGTAGACATTTGAAGCGACAATGTATTTTACGTACACAGCTCCCTTTAGTGCTCTCGGTTTCAGTGTAATCATTCGCGGGAGGGGGTCACCCTCCCAAGCGTTGACCACGGCCAGTTGTGCTTCACTTTCGGTGTTCTGCGGGATCCAAGCTTAACCCACTGATCCACTGCGGGGCAAATTTTACATAAATTTGTCGCATTATTTCTCATTAAATGATCTCAGCCGACTCATAACATAACTCAGCGGACCACATGCGGCCTGTTGGCCGCAGATTGAGAACCATTGCTCCTGAACTTCTTAAGCCTTCAAGCAGATTGTGTATGAAACAATTTTCTATTTGCATCAACTTTATTCGAAAATAATTCTCTGTTTACAATTACCCCAGATCACTGGGGTAACTGTAAACACACTGGGGTAATTGTAAACAGGAGCTCATTCGCTAACAAATAGTCATAAAGTCAAAATTTTTATACACATTTACTCACAAGAAGTACAGTATTGGCTACAATGCTCACAATTTTATCTCTGAATTCATTCAAGAGGTAGGGAAGGATCAAAAGTTAACACATTGAAAAAGCGTTTACAATTACCCCAACAGACCCTATATCATTTCTTATATTACACTGCCACTTGCAGTTGAAGGTTAAATAAAAACTAGTTATTCCAACTAAAGAATGAATACATAATTAAAATATTACCATCAAAAATAGACCATGCTTCTCAAGAGAGATAAAAATTCTTTCCTTACATTTGGAACTTCAATTTTGAATTCTGCCATGGAGCTTGGATTTACATCTTTCAAGCTTTTTTTCAAATGCATCCAAGTAAGCAAAGGTTCATCAGATACCTTTTGATCATCTTTCAAGAGAGAATGTAGTCTTGCTGATGAAAAAAAAAAAACCATTTTAAAATTTTAAGCCAAAATACTGCAAAAGCTTTTTGTGATTAGAATGTACAAATTATATACCTTTCTCAAAAAATTGTTTAATATCTCCACCTGTGAAGCCATGAGTCATATCTACTAAGTCTGAGATCTGCTGAGGGCTCAGTTCACTCTTACAGTTATTTAACATCTTTGAAAGCACCTAAAACATTTTTAAAAAATATTAGCAGAAAATAATGTGCATACTTGTTATTGATTAAAATTCTCATTTTTAAGACTTAAAATACACATTTTTTCCATTTTATGCACATCAGAAATTAGAGTGTACAAAATCAATTCTATTAAAAGATGAATTTGAAAAAAAAAATAAATAAATAAAAGTTTTATCTTGTTATAGTTATCTTAAAGTTTTCAATCTACTTTTATCATTTATCAAGTAAACCTAATTCAAAAGTTAAACTGGCTTCATTACTAAACATTTAAATCAAAAAGTTACTTAAAAGAAACAATTTCTAGCAAAAAAAGGGCAGCATAATTATATTAAACATATTAAACAGCTGTTATGGCCAGTAATTTTTGAGAGCTTAAATGATGCAAAAGAAAAAAAAGAGAAAAGCAAGGGGGGGGGGGGGGAACTATTTTGTGCATTACTACCATTACAATAAATTAAATGAGAAAATTTTTGTAACCACAATGTTAAAGAACAGATTGTGCTAGCGAATGTATTCTAGATAAGCCTGGAGCAAGTATATTAGCGGTGCCGTGAGACAACAAAATATTTTGCGCCCGTATGTTATTATAGAGTGTAGAAACTAAAAATATTGTCACTACTGTCCAACCTCTATTTTGCGAATTTCTCCCATTTTACGAATTTTTTCCTTAGCAGTAAGAATATTTAAGGTTTTCCATGTAAAAAAAACAAATAATGAAGCACATTCTCTATTTAATGAACGAGGTTTTTTGGAATAAAACTAGTTTTTCCCATAAAGTGTACCCGGAACATGAATAGAATAGGAAGTTTGGGGACTTCCTGTAGACCAGTAAGTTGTGAAAGTTTTAAACTAAAATGTTTGGGAACGTCTGATCTAGGCAATGGAAGGCCTAAAAAGAGTTTCTCAGAAAATATCATATCAATATATTTTAAAAGAAAAAAAATTGTTTTGCATGTGATTACAGTCAGTACCGCCTATATGGTCACCCTGTTATAAGGTCACCCCGCTTATATGGTCAGTTTTCTAAAAAGTTCCGTTTAACTTAATAGGAAATACGTGTTAAAGTACGCCGCTTATATTGTCATGTAATTTTTAGAATTATCGGTTGTACGGTCACTTTTTCTTAGGTTGGCATTTTGTTTTCTTTAGAAAAATAAATACTTCTTGAGACAGGAAGCAAATTGTTTTTGCAAACTCCATTGCAGCAAACGAAAATTTAAAAACTCTTAGAGACTTAGAAAAAATTGTGTTAACAAGCAAGAAGCAACGGCAGTCCTGATTCACAGAATATTTTTCTTAAATGTAAGGTAAATGATAGGGTAAAAAAGAATTAGAGATTTCTAAAATATGTATATGTGTGCTTTAACATTTAAAACGTCTTAGGAAGTTTATTTGTTTAAGTTCCGATTCTAAAAATATATTTATGCCATCTTAACTTTATTGTTCCGCATTATATGGTCACCCCACTTATAAGGTCATATGTTTCTGCGCCCCAGAGGTGACCATATAGCCGATACTGACTGTATTACATTGTATATTTCTCCGCACAAAATAATAAAAAATTATCCTTTTCATTTCATCAATATCAGAAAATATAATGCATGGTAATGTGCATAATCTGTAATTTAATGTTACCTGTTTTCTTCCAGCAGCCGATAATATTGGGAATGTGATTTCCTTTTCAAGAACACCAGATTTTCTCAAACACATATCGACGTTATTAATATTCTGAGCAGTACCAATGACCATGACTTTCTTTGATTTCTTTAAATGAAATACTTCGTATTAAAAATATTTAGTGCTTGAATGAATAGTATGATATTAAAATAATAGTAATAAACAGCTTTATTATATTAGACAAAAAATGATTTACCAGAACATTATGAATAAGAAGTGAAAGTTGAACAGCTTTTTGACTTTGTTTCTGAGAAGTGTAAGACGTTCTTTGATTACTGCACAGAAGATCTATTTCATCTATGAGTATAATACTAGGTGCACTAAAAAATGAGACATATTACTTATTTTTATTTGATACTGATATCATGCAAAAACCAAGCTATGGCAAAACTATATTTAAAAATTTCTTTGATGATTACCATAGAGAAGGAACATAATATTTGTATTTATTATATTAACTTATGGGGCTTTAACAAATTTATTTAAAAAGTATTTCCATTCATAACTAAAGTTTTAATTTTCGATTCTTTGGAGTTGTGGCAACCTTAGTTTGTTTATATTGAGCATGCTTATATCTAGAAATCTTTTTGTAAGCCTTTCAAAATATAAAGCGTTTTTTACAATTTTAAAATGGTTAATTTTTGATCTGCATATGTTCTGTGAGGGATCAGCTAGTTCTCTATAAATTCCATTCAGAAACCATTTCTACCAATATTCTGATGGTACTTTGCAAGAACACTCTCTGAAGTCCACTTTTTCAGGATACATATTAGCAAGGGTTCTATAAAGAGTATTTTAGTGAGGAAAGGAAAATAGTTTTGAAACTGATGCTGTGTTTTAAACTGCCATTCTGTTCAAATTGCTCCTTTTTTTAGAGTTTCGTTCCTGAAAAGTAGCAAAATTCAAGAATTAACTCACCAATTCTTTTTAAAAGTTAGTTAAGAACTTAAAAAACTATTTGACAAAATATTTTGATTAAAAAGTGTATGTAATTAATTTCACAGTTAAAATACTCTAGGCACTTATTAGCTGTAAAGAAATAAATTCTTATAGACTGAGCATTTTATTTATGTAAAAAAAGTTACTGCAGATCATAATGCAGTAAATAAAGGGTTAAAACCTACATTAAAGTAGGTAAAAACGCCTCGTCATAATTTTTGGAAACAAAAAGCTAAATGTTGTTCAACTTTAACGGAAGGGGAAAAAATAATACTAAGAATGGATTTAAAATATACCTTTGAGTAGCATGATCAAATATTTCCTTGAATTCATTTTTACAACTATTTCCATTCCTAGAAAAATAAATTAATGATTGAAGCATACAATATCATTTTAGGTATGTCATCAGTTTTGCATCCAGTGTCAAAACTGCAGTAATTGTACAATTAAAAAGTTGACAGCTTTAGTCTGGGGAATTAGTGAGAAATTGTGTGCAAAAATTACTTATTAGATCCTTAATTCCTATGAAAATATTTTAAATGCAGTTTAGTTTCACTATAAAATATTTCATGCAAAATATTACATACATAATTATTACAATACATAATACATGCTGTACAATACCAAATATGCCCATACTGTTTCCTTTAAAATCACCTTTAAATTGATGTGCAATCCTTAACTGGGTATCTAATATTATGATACTATACTATTGGTTGAGTTGAGATGAATTGTGTTGAAAAAAAATGGTTTTAGTGCTTCTTAGGTTAGTAATACATTAAACTATCAATTATGAGGAAATTCAGTAAAATTCAAAAAATATTGCGCGACTCCTCTCTCCTAGACGAATTTAAAAATCTTTGGTGGCTTCATATTTCAAACTTTGCATCTGGTATCATAGTGCATGCTGCCATATCTAATATGATGTGGAAAGGTCAATAACATTTGCACAAAAATGTATGCATAAAAATTGTTTAAAAATTGAGATATAAGAACTGATTATACCTTGCATAAAAATGTTTCTTTAGATTAAAAATTGGTAGCTCATATTCTGATTGAATTGCCTTTAACATCATACTTTTACCAGTACCAGAAGCACCAATCAATAATATTCCTCGATAATGGTTTGAATCTAAAAAGTCACAAAATTAAATGAGAAATTAGAACTTTTGCTTATATGGTCAAGAATTTTATATTCATATACAAAAAAGGTCGAACTATATTTTATGCATACAAAATATCACTAACATACATGAATTTTTCTCTTGTATACAAAATAGAAGAGGGGGCCGGGATAAGTAATCTGGGATAGTA
Organism: Octonoba sinensis; assembly: GCA_038502835.1. NCBI lineage: Eukaryota > Metazoa > Arthropoda > Arachnida > Araneae > Uloboridae > Octonoba > Octonoba sinensis. The sequence continues at coordinate 109,697,778 of CM076599.1, read as the reverse complement.
TTGAAATAAGAATTTACTCTGAAGAAAATATAAAATTATATTTCATTTCTATGGATAAAAAAATTTAAAAAAATGATAGGGCAATTTCTGTATGTAAATGTATGTACATCTTCAAGTTTTTTAAATAACAAAGTTTTCCTTGCAATGTTTTAGAACCTTTTAAAAGATATGAAAGGATCTCCCAGCTATGTAAAGGTGGCTGCTATAAAGGTAGACAAGTTATCATTGAGAGTGATTGAAAGGGCTAGAGCATACCATAACCATAGTTCCTTCAATTAGTCTCAATGATAACTTGTCTACCTTCTTAACATAGCTTTTTTCCCCAAGCAATCACTTTTTATCCTGATAAAATATTTGTTCTTTTCCTGTTTGAAATATGGCTCTTAATTATAAAACTATTCATGCAATCATACAACCTGTGCTTTAGTGTCAGTGTTTTGAAATATCAATGAATTTTCTTTTTGGTGGTTAAAAGCACAAACCTCTTTTCCTTTCTCTAGCTTATTGTCACTGCATATTTGTTTCTTAACATGGTGTTCTTCATCAGATTTAAAGCAATTTTATTTTAAATTGTAACATCTCATTTCTTAATATTCATTCCCCCTCCCCCAATTTTAATGACCACACCTCTCCCAACAACCGATTTCCAAAGGCACAAAACTGGAAATTTAAGGAGGTTTCATTGTAAGAAAGAATATTAATAGCATTTGAATATTATTTAAAAACATCATTATATATGTGCACAGTAGAAACTTGATCGATCATCTTTCATGGGACTATTTGTTTTGAATGATGAATACAGAAAAGTGATGACATGTTGGTCAATATGAAAATAATTGGCACAACAGGACCATTAAATTAAGATGAACTTTGTTTGTAATTACATGGTGAAAACATGATTAATATGTCTTTTTACTTCCAAAGGATTTGCTGAACCTAAAAAACAGGCAACAAATAAGAAAATTTTATTTCTGCATTTTGCTAACTATTTAATCCATTTTTAGATTTCCTATGTTGAACAACAATAAACGTATCATACATTGAACATTTTATGATCATTTCAGTAATTAGAAAGGAACAATAAAATGTTTAAAAACTTCATAATGTAAGAACTGTTCATAGGAGTGGTAGGTAGGCATGGCAAGGAGCAAATTTGCAATAGAAGTACAATTTTTATTGTGCCATACAATCGTGGATTTCTCTAATTTTTTAGACATGAAAAGGTAAACTTTCACATTTTTATGCTATTACTTTAGATATTTTTTCCCTTCAAAATTGTCATTTAAAAATAAATGTAACCATTGATAATAAATTATTTTGAAAATATTGCAGTATATTTTCTAAAATGTAATATTAAACACATTTTGTATTAATATATTTGACACAAAAAAAATATTACATTATAATTACAGGAAACATAAATAAATATTTATAAACAAGATTTTGAAACAAAAAAGACCATTTACCTTTTGCCAAAAAGTTGTTAAAACACACTTTAATTGCTTCTATTTGTTTATCTAATCCACCAAAATCATCAAAAGATACATATTTTGAACAATGGAAGTCTTTTTTAAGACAGTGGGAAAATATTTGGGTATTTTGATAAATAGTAAAAAACTTTGATGTAGATAACTTTTTGAGTTTATTCCTAGATTTTTTCTTAGAACTAGATTTGTTTATTGAAGCAACAGGAGCACAGGATTTTTCAGGCACTGAATTGTTTGTAAGCTCATTTGATTCAACAGAATTCACATTTAAACACAATAAATCACTGCACAAATTATCAATACATTTATCCACAGTTTCCCCATTTTGATATAAGTTAGACTTTTCAATTTGCTTGATGCTGAAACAACAAGTGTTGCCTAAATACAAAGCATTTATAGTTAATCCTTGGATGAGAGGAAAATTACCTGCAACATAAATAAATATGCATTAGCAGTAAAACGGTTGAAAAAATTACATCAATTTTTAATACATTAGAAATTTATTAACATTCATTGATATATTATCAAGGCTGTGTAGAAGCTGGGTTCGTCAAAATGGGCCCAGCCAAAAAAAAAAAAACATGTACAGGTCTTTTCTGGCGGGTCCACTCGAAAAAACCAACTACTATCTGGATAAAGTGTTTTATTTTCCAGAATTTAACACACATTAAAACATTTTCTTCAGAAGAAAAATAAATGTTATAAATATATTTTTTTATTACCAAGAACGGAACTGGATATTCCTTTTTCAACATTTAAAATCCTTTATTTCAAGATATTTAAGGATAAACTTAAGATATTCTTAAGACAAATTAATTTCACATATTATTTTAATTAATATATATTTATACAATAAAAAACATATAAATGTAAAGTTTTGCACAATGAAATAAAACAATTGAAACAAAATAATTCTTAAAATTCTAAGTTAATTCTTATATATATATTTCCTTGAACTTTCGAGGTTTTTACACAATATTTGAGTAAAACACAAAAGCATGGTTTAAAAATGATATATAGGTGTGTGAAATATACCGAAAGTCCCAAAATTTAAGAGTTTTCTGAAAACACCCCGAAAAAGTCCCTGTTTTTCATTAAAGACTTGAAAAAGAAAAAAACCATGGTTTTTCATCAAAAACCATGGTGGGCTGTGCCTTTTCAAAAAAACCTGGGTTCTTTCTAATCCTGTGTAGAAGAGAAGAAATTTGCAGGTCTGTCATTTCCCAATTTTTCATAGGGGGGGGGGGGGAGAGAGAAAGGGTATATTTTCAATGCATATTATTGGTAGAAAACAACAAAATACATAAAACATGTATAAATTCAATGTATTTCTGAAAGCCAGGCGGGGGGTCAACGCCCTTGATTGCCCAAATGACAGCCTGTCCATTTGCCCCAGATTCCAACAGAAAATGACAGTTGTTCATTAACTTTAATTTAGTTCATCTCTTTGGGAGGAGGGAATAAATGTCTCTGGTCATGACTACCATGCAATTATAATAAAACCAAAATTTCTAATGTATTTTTTTTTACCTAGTATATTTCTAATAGAACCTTTAAAATGTTTTGAATCCATGAATGAGTGATATTCTTCAAAATTTAAAACAACTTTATCAGCAAGATCTATTTCACCACAATATCTTGAAATTTCAAAACTGTTTTTTGTATAATGGCACAAGGTGGAGAATGATGGCATCACAAATTGGTTGGGCTCAATTTTCGTCGACGACCAGCACATCAAAATAAGGTAACCCTTTTCATTCTTTAACAACAGCCAACAACCTCTCACAAAGTTCAGCAATTTCATGGTTGAAGGATGCATAAGCAAGAGGTTCTTTTTGAAATTTGGCAGTACATTTTTCACATCAGCTAAAAATAAATAAATTAGTATTTTAAAAGTTTGCTATAGATTTGCATAACAAAAGCTTTGCAGTATTTAAATGTAAGCTCTTTGTGGTGCTACATTTTATAAGTATCAATAATAACTAGGTGGAAAGCACACCCAACTCATTCTTTCAAATATCTTTTAATATTGGTAGTCTGGTTGAATATATCCATTATATAATGAAGGTTGCCGATAACAGCCCCCGGACCAGTTGTTGATCCAGACACTCGAGTTGGGGGGGGGGGGGCATTTCTATTCGTCCTTTTCTATATTATATGTTTAAACAGGGGTGCCCCCTCCTTCAGGGCATTTTTCAGGCGCACCACCTGAAAAATCTACAGACCCCTCCCCCTCAAATCTGCGAAATGTCTCCCCAAAACACCCCCATTTCACAAAAAAAATCAATGTTGTAGTCTGCACCATGACCTTCTCCCGGTTTAAAGGTGTAAGAGCATGGAAAGTATTTGGTTGCAAATTCAGTTTTTAATTTAATTGTGATTTACAAATAAAAAAAATAGATTTTTATATATGGTACATATGAAAAATATGGTTTATCTGAATCTCTGTTATTTTAATTGGTTCAATAACAATTGATCCTCATGAACTGTCATAAGCAGAATGGTGCCCATCACTGTAAAGATAGTGACTTTTTGCATGTTATCTTTCTTACTATATCCCCTTATCAGTTAGCATAACATATTTTTGTCAATATCAAAACATAATTCAACACTAACTTAGGAGGAATAAGCTTGGGTTGCAAACAGTTACAAATTATTGATAGCTTATAAAAGGTTTAAATTTTTAAGACAAGCAACTTGCTCATACAGCCTTTGATGCATGGGCAAATTTAAGACTTAGACCCTGGCAGCATTGATTATTATGATATTTATGTACAATATCAAAATATTGGATATTTGTGATATATATCGATGATATATATCACAGATGCTTTCACACAAACTATTTAAAAACTATGTTTAGTTAAATGTGTGACATTAACCGAATATTATTATTAAATGAGTTAATTACTAATTAAACATCACTTAATCAGTACAAATTCGCTTATATTTATAACAAATATAAATATATCAATATTTTTAATACCTATTCACTTAAAACAGAAATTAGGTTCACATAAATGTGTACTACTGTCTGTGATTTTACATTTACGTCTTATGTAATGAATGTAAACTTGTTCATCAGAATGAAAAAATATCAATTATATTATATCTGATATATACTTTTAATTTTGGTATAATACCATAATTATAGAACTATATAACAGTAAAAGTTTCTATTGACATGGGGAAAAATGACTACAATATACTATGAGTTCAGTGTTACTTGTCTGATGAAGTCAAGTTAAAAGAGAAAATTACGGTGGATGGTGAATTTTCTGATTCTTAAACTCATCTTATCCTGCCCACATCACTATAAATCTAGTTCCATTATGCTTTCTCTTTAACAATTATAGTTTTTCATTATTTCATTACATAGAAGTGAATCATTGGGGTGATCTAAGGTGAATTTAAAGTGTTTATCTTTAAATAATATAAATTTGTGGCTGGATATGCATCAGCTTATAAATATATACGTATCAAGTGAATATATATCCATCAACACTGGACCCTGGGAGGGCAAATATTTTAAAATTAACTCAAGAAAGTATGATTAATAGCAATCTTAAAACTATTGGGGGAGGGGGGGGGGGGTTGCAAGCAGATTTATAGGGGGAGGTAGCATAAATCTGCTCATGGTTTGAAGACTAGTAAGTAATACTTTATAACTTTTATGCATTTGAATGGCCAAATTTTCTATTTTTCATTTTATGCATAATAGAAAACTTTTGCCCTTCAGTACCATATAAATTGTAATAGAAAATTTATTTACTGCTGTTTAATTATCTTATTAGGTCTTTGTTATTTTACATTAAATATTTTTAACTAAAAGAAAATTTTAATCATATTTTCACTCCTTACTGATGTCCATCCATAGAAAAATGGGTATAGAGTAAAATCTTCTGACAACAAAGTTTCCTTACAGAAAATTTCGCCTCATAAAAAACTTTTCAATTGGTAAGTCAAATAAAATTCAAAATATTTTCCATAAAGTGAAGTAGTTATCAACCAATAACAATTTTTTTCAAACTCTTCATCATGAAATATTTCCTTAAGTTGTGGGTCAATAAAAAAACTTTCTTTTACCCAATTTAAGTTTTTGAATCGCTCCTGAGATGCAAGAAAGCTCTCTGTCCAGAGCTTTTACAAATATTTTCATTAAATGGAGTTTAATGTGCGATGGTAGAAGAAAGACACATTGTAGATTTACAAGTGGTTCATTTGATATGATATGAGGCATGCAGTTTTTTCTAGAAGGCCACTGTTTATGGATGTAGATATTGTTCCTATCCCGACTGTCCCATTCGCAAAGAAAGCAGTAGAAGTTGGTGTGTCCCTGTTGCATCATCTGTTAATATTCCATTGACTTTCAAATCTCTACAAATGTGCCAATTCAATGTAGTGTAAGTTTTTTTTTTGTTTTTGCTGAATACGCTACAGTAATAAATGGGAAGCAAAATTCTTATATGGAAGGGCACTGCTTTGAGCCTACATGTGGACGAGTTGATAAACAAGTGCCAATCTGCTGAATTGTGTTCTTGTCCCAAAGCCTGAAATAGTATATTCACATCACAGCAGCATACAATTTCTTCTTTCTCTGCAAAATAGGCTACAAAATACCTTTGTTGTCTTGTAAATGACTCGAAACTTCGGGAAAGCCGATAAAGCTTTTGTTTCCAAAAAATAATGCTAAAGTAGCCAAGTTCGTTAAAAAGGTCGCCAGAATGGCAACAATCTCACTCTCAATGAGAAATATATAATTTATAATAAATTAAGTCAATGAAATCCAAAAGTACACAAATTGATCGAGAAAATACCGAAAAAGCTAAAATGTGGATTTTTGGGAAATTGGTATGAGGTAGAATAAAAATAATTGCAGATTCGCAATTTTCAGCCAAAAAACGCATAACAAACATGCATTTACATCTAAAAGGACATTTTTTATGATGTACAGTGTAATTTTTAAGAACTAAAAAAAGCAGCACAATTTTACCTTTCAAGACTAAGCAGTATCCAGCCCACAGGCTCGGGGCCCCCCCGAAATCCCGAAACTTTTTGCAATGTAGCATATATTCCTCCCTGAAACTTTCCTCAACATAAGAGTTTCAAAGCCCCCCCCCGCCCCCGGGAAAAAATTTCTGGCAACGGCCCTGTTTCAAGAAGAACTATTTAGTACTTATAGACATTAGACAGTTCTGAAAAAAATTTTAAAATTTCAAGATTGAAAAATTTAGCTGTACAAAACAAAATCTACACAAAATGGGATACCTAAGTATAACCCATATGGACAAAAGGAATTGGATAATAATTGACTTAAAAGGAACAGTCCACTGTGCTTCTCCCCTATATATTTATACATATACTATACAGATATTTGAGAATGTCAGAATTTGAGCCTTTAAAATATCAGGGTCGGAGTTGCTCATTTTTCCAACAAACTCCACAGCCCTGAAAAAAACAGACAACCCTGTGGGCCCGCCAGCCAAATGCCGGTGGCTACATCCACTGCTAACGGCATACTTCAATGCCATAATAGCCTGTAAAAAACACCATATACATTCTCTTTTGAATAGCTGGGGTTTTTTTAATGATAAATAAAATAAATAAAAATTTCTTATTTATAGGCAACCAGGGGCCTCGGTGGCCGAGCGGTCTTAGTACCAGTTTCCGCCCGCTGCTTGCGCGCAGTAACGAGGTCGTGGGTTCGATTCCCACCTTGCCCTGGGTGTATTTCTGTTATTTCCTTTCTTTGTGATGTAATAAAATCTTTCATGTATTGTCTTGCTATCTGTCATATTTAACGACAGTTCATAAGCGAGTCCCGAGACTAAGCACACGAACTGGAAAATAAATGTACTTCAATTCAAATTCAAATAGGCAACGAAAGGAAATAACAGAAATACACCCAGGGCAAGGTGGGAATCGAACCCACGACCTCGTTACTGCGCGCAAGCAGCGGGCGGAAACTGGTACTAAGACCGCTCGGCCACCGAGGCCCCTGGTTGCCTATAAATAAGAAATTTTTATTTATTTTATTTATCATTAAAAAAACCCCAGCTATTCAAAAGAGAATGTATATGGTGTTTTTTACAGGCTATTATGGCATTGAAGTATGCCGTTAGCAGTGGATGTAGCCACCGGCATTTGGCTGGCGGGCCCACAGGGTGGTCTGTTTTTTTCAGGGCTGTGGAGTTTGTTGGAAAAATGAGCAACTCCGACCCTGATATTTTAAAGGCTCAAATTCTGACATTCTCAAATATCTGTATAGTATATGTATAAATATATAGGGGAGAAGCACAGTGGACTGTTCCATTTAAGTCAATTATTATCCAATTCCTTTTGTCCATATGGGTTATACTTAGGTATCCCATTTTGTGTAGATTTTGTTTTGTACAGCTAAATTTTTCAATCTTGAAATTTTAAAATTTTTTTCAGAACTGTCTAATGTCTATAAGTACTAAATAGTTCTTCTTGAAACAGGGCCGTTGCCAGAAATTTTTTCCCGGGGGCGGGGGGGGGGGCTTTGAAACTCTTATGTTGAGGAAAGTTTCAGGGAGGAATATATGCTACATTGCAAAAAGTTTCGGGATTTCGGGGGGGCCCCGAGCCTGTGGGCTGGATACTGCTTAGTCTTGAAAGGTAAAATTGTGCTGCTTTTTTTAGTTCTTAAAAATTACACTGTACATCATAAAAAATGTCCTTTTAGATGTAAATGCATGTTTGTTATGCGTTTTTTGGCTGAAAATTGCGAATCTGCAATTATTTTTATTCTACCTCATACCAATTTCCCAAAAATCCACATTTTAGCTTTTTCGGTATTTTCTCGATCAATTTGTGTACTTTTGGATTTCATTGACTTAATTTATTATTTTCATTGTGATGTAATAAAATCTTTCATGTATTGTCTTGCTATCTGTCATATTGGACGACAGTTCATAAGCGAGTCCCGAGACTAAGCACACGAACTGGAAAATAAATGTACTTCAATTCAAATTCAAATAGGCAACCATAGCCATAAATACCTAGAAAAATCTTCATCGCTGTAAAATTACATCGAATGCACATTGGAAATAAGTCATTGATAAGTCCCGTCAGTTAGGGGGGGTTGAGGGGGAAATTCTTACTACTACTAGAAAAAAGTTAAATAACGTTCCTGATTACAAACAACGTTAGTTAAGAACAGTTACAGTAGGGTAAATATTGTATAGTAATGAAGTAAAGTTAAACTGCCTTAAAAAGCATCAACAAAGACTTGTATCCTTGCTACTTCAGAATTTGAGCTTTAATCTGCTATTAAGATTAGAATTCTAAAATTCCTTAGTTTAGTTATTTTATTTTTCAAAGAGAGAATTTAATCAAATACAAACCAGTAACTTTCTTGACAAAAGTATGCAATACTCCTTTTCTAATAAACGCATGAGGAAGTAAAAAGTTTTTTTCTTGAACTGAAGTACTACAAAATTCATTGTGCACCTTTTCGTCCTTGGAATAAATTAGCACATCACAATGATTGCATTTATTCCAAATATTTGTTGAGGAATCCATAGTAGATGGAAAAGAGTTTCAATATTAGAAATTTACATGCTGGAAATTACAATTTTTGTTTTGTAAATAATACTTTCGTACGGAGTTTAACGGGTACAAGAGGTTACTTCGTTGTTTACTAATACTATGGCAACGACGTTGTATCATTACTGTTGCCAATATCATATCGAATTTTCTATTCAACATTGCAGATCTTTTACTGCAATATTGCTTAAATTTTGTGCATTTTATGCCCTTTAGTTTCCTGAATCGAAAAATAAATAAGATTCGTTTTAAATTTAATATTTCTCTCATATTTTAACTTCTTTTTTGAAAGGACCTTACCCGCGTGACGTCACGAAGGTGTATGACAGGCATGGGGGAGATGACACGGCGGCTAACATCAGAGGGATCGGGGTTACCATTTCCTGCCATGTGTCGCTCGTTCACATCGGCACAAACAAACCGTGTGCTTAATGCTTTTCTACGAGAATTTTTCAAATTTTCATTGCCTATATCTTATTCCGATTTCATGCAATCTTCCAAATAACGCGAAAAACAATTACACCATACTATTGGCAAGTTCTCATTTAAAAACCGTTAGCATTAGGTGCAATTTTATTATAGAAAATGCTGGTTTTTGTAACGCATTTTTCGATGCTCTGAGAGCTTGCCCTCCGATAATTTTGCCGGTTTTCTCATGTATTGTATTAATATTAAACTTATTTTATACATTCTTATTCAGAGTTTGCGCTTTCATGTCTTCTCAAGCATTTTTTAAAAGGTTTTAATAAAGATCTTGAATGCTTTATTAATATATGAATTAATATATTATTTATATAGAAAGCTCATTAATGTAAATATTTCAAATAGGACATTTAATTGTTGCGTAAACATTTTATTTAAAATAAAGTACATTGTATTTCAAGAAATAAGTAGTTAAAAAAAATATTTGCAAAATTATGCAGAAAAACTAGCGTATTTTAGGTATAGTATAATTTTAGGAATATCATTTTAAAAAGATAAAATTAAAATTGAGATTTTTTAATGAAATAATAATTTCTTTATTTCTGTTAAAAAACACTGAAATGATATAAATAATGACAAGCATTTGCTTAGTGATGTGACAAATAATTCTTGGAATTAAAAATTAAAATAATCTATTGGTACAAAAGTTAATATTCATAACAATAAAAAGAGTTTCACACGGGGAGTAAGATCTTTAAAAAATTTCATTACAAAGAAAAATGCTGATCAGTGATTTAAATTTCTGAATGACTGAACACAAATGGGTATGCTCACTAAATTTGAAGCATTTACTGGAAAACTAGGAACTGTGATGCATAAATTTTGGGGAGTTAGTGTATAGGAATGTAAATTTTAGCATCATTGAAACCCAAGGTTGATGAGGGAGAGGCACCCCCCCCCCCCATTTTTTTGTATTCAGCGTCAAGTTTTAAGACAGTAATATGTAGATATTAATAACAAGATTTCTTAGGAAAAATCCCACTAAGAAAAAAATTCTGGTTGCACTACTAATTAAAACAATCAATCTCAGTGACAAAGAGCATATGAAATTAGAAAGGCCGATAGAAAGGAGACTGTGTGGGGGAGGAGGCACCCGGGCTCTTCTGGGCAGCAAATTCATTTGTGATGAAAAAAAAAAAAAAAAAAAGGGAAGAAGACGAAAGAAAAGACAATAAAATTAAAAAAAAAGAAAAATATATTTAATTAAGAAAATTTAACTTTTGGAAAGAGAAAATTAAAATCCTAGTTCGGCACTCCGATTTGATCATTGATCGGCTATTTTGCTAACGATTAAAACCGATTAATAGAATTATGTATTTGTATAAACTATCGGAAACTAAAATCGAGTTATACTGAATATGTTGCGTTGTTGATCAGTCGGCAGGCAAATTTAAAAAAGATATTAAATTAAAAAAGTAAAGTTTTTTTTCCTCTTCTGATAATGAAATATAAATATGCTATGCTAACAATATATTAACAGGTTTTCATTTACAAACTTTCAAAGCATCCTATTGGGAAGGAGCGGAGGGGGGGGGGGGGGAGAGCTTGTGATAGTGAAATATAAATCATGTCATGCTCAAACAATACAGAAGTTCTTCTTTTGCAAATTTTCAAAGCATTCTTTTGGAAACGGGGGGGGGGGGGGGAAGCTTGTAAGAGTCATTTGAGAAGGCAGACATGGCTCTTTGATACGGGCGTTAGTTGGGGGTGGGGGAGGTCTTTCTGCTGCATTTAAACAAAAATGCTAATTTCGTTCTGCATTTTGATGAGTATTTTCATGAGTAAAAGAGTTTTTAAAAAGTTTTTGTATGCCTTCTTTTTTTTCCCTAATATATTTTTGCCGTCCCAAATGCGCCTTAAGGCCTCAAGATGCACCAGTTTGGATATAAATTTTCCCGAGAGAGAAACCCCTGGACTGTCAGAATTTCATATCTCCAGTTAAGGGGGCCTTTCATATGACTCTACCCCCTCCCAATGTTGAGCTGAAAAGACCATGCCTGGGAACATTAACGAAAGTTTCATGGATTTATCAATGCTCCCCCCCCCCCCAAATAAAAAATCCTTAAAAAAAAGCCAGTATATAAAGGCGATGTGAAATATGACCAATAATTAGATGAAGGGGGCAGCATATTTAAGTTTGGTCCCGCCGCGGAAAACTCCGGCACTGATATTCTATCGCATGTAGAGTTAGGATTACAGACAATCTTACTTTCTCGCAACATTAACGAACATTACTATTCATATTACAATTAATATACATACATATATTTTTTACTTTTAAAATATGATTTACTTATCTAATTTCATTAAAATTATTAAAATGTTTTCCACATCATTCAAGAGGTACGATTTATAGAAGCATTACCCCTTTTGCAAAATGCAAGGCGGGTATCCCCAGGAAGTATATATTCCTTCTATATTAAGTTAAAATAATGATCCACGGTAGTTTTTCCAAACATTTCATTGCGTACTGCTATATGTACAGAAGTAATTTCCAATGAGTGGCAGCTCTGGAAAAGTTTAAACGAAATGAATTGGTTGATTTCAAATTTGGAAAAACAGTCGGAGGATATGTCTCGGAAATGCAACTATAGCATTATAAAAACAACAGGCATAAAAAGACAACAGAATCAATAAAAGCTACCAGAACGAGGACGAAAATAACGGTCAGTTCAGCAGAAGCTTTGATCTCCGATCGGCACTTGCATCGGCCCTGCCACGCCCCCCTATCGGCACAAACAGAGCTCGGTAGGGTTGCTATTTGGCAGGACGTCACGTGGTACGATGTCATCTCCCCTAGATAATAGCTCCATGGTCGAATCGCCTGATAAAAGGTTATAAAGCTGGAATCACACAGCGCCACGGACAGACGAAAGCCGACGAAAATGACGTGGCATTTAAATTATATCAAATAAGCATAGGACAGATTTATTTTTCTTATTCATTAAAAAAGTAATACTCCCAAACGCTGACCTTAGCCGCGTGCATAGCAATCTCACCACAGGAAACGGATGGATTTCCCGTGCCTCGATCTAACTTTGAAACATAAGCACCTCATTCCCCTTTTTAACCCCCGTGAAAGGAGCCTCAATGTCAGCAGACCCGACACAAGCTAAGGTGGCGTCTGACAGCAAGCTCCGCTATCTCCCTTCGAATCGAGCTCCTTTGAAAAAGATTGCTACGAGCCGAGTGAATGGGTTTCTAACAGAAACCTAAGCCCCTCATTCCCCTTTTTAACCCTCGTGAATGGAGCCTCACTTCAGGAGGCGGACCCGACACCGGCTAAGGTGGCGTCTCCTTTCGAGTCGAACTCCTTTGAAAAAGATTGCTACGAGCCGCGTGCATTGCAATTTCACCGTAGGAAACGGGGAGGGTTTTCCGCGCCTCGATGTAATTCTGAAACCTAAGAACCTCAGTCCCCGTTTTAAATCCCCCATGAAAGGAGCCTCATTGTCAGAAGGCGGACCCGTCACCGGCTAAGGTGGCGTTTGACAGCAAGCCCAGGCATCTCCTTTCGAATCGAGCTCCTTTGAATAAGATTGCTACGTGCCGCGTGCATTGCAATCTCACCGTAGGAAACGGGGAGGGTTTCCCGCGCCTCGATCTGTGTGTCTGTCTGTCGATCGCCTCCTGGCGAGATGGAACGGTCCAGCAGAAGTACGAAATTTTGGTTACAGGTACCTTGGTCAGGTCCACGTGCACCTCGAAGCGTTTTTCCTAAAATTCGAATTTGTTCTTTCTTTATTAAAATTTTAAGAAAAACTGTTAATTTTTTGGGATTATCTCATAGAAGAAATGTCCCATGTTTTAGGATTTTGCAGCGTATTAATGCCCGTAAAAAACTGCACAAGATGATCTTTTTCTGAAGTTCGTAGAGCAAATAGAACACGCGCAATATTCATTTAAAGTAGTTTTCGAGTTTTAAAACGAGGCTTATCTCTGAATTTATCTGCTCAATTTGCGTTTTCGCCAAAATAAATATTACTTTTGTCGCCAACTAGATGATTTCTGTTAACGTAAGATTGAAAAAATGCTATTTTATCTTTATTCATGCCGTTTTAAGAGCGAAACAAATTCTAAAAATTCATTTCATTTTATTAACCGACTTCACAAAGGCAGGAGGTTATACATTCATATTGTATGAATGTCGTTTTTTTTTTTTTTGTTTGTTTGTCCACTCATAACTTCTCACCAGATGAACCGATTTTCATGATTCTTTTTTTAATTGATCGAGGGTGGTTTCCCATAGGTCCCGTACCTTCGTTTGACCATATTCGATAATTAGAAAAAAAGTTATGGGCAGAAATAGGGTAATTTTTATGGTTTTTCATTCATAACTTTTGACTAAATGAACCGATTTTGATGACTTTTTCTTTAATAGATAGAGGGCCGTTTAACTCAAATATCGCACATCAATTTGACTACGTTTGTTTTTTAGAAAAAACGTTACGGGTGAAAAATAAGTATTTTTTCTTTTAATTGGAAAGGCTTGGCTTGATTTTTCTTTGTTGGGAAGACTATTTAATAAATGTAAAAGTCATTGTTTGAAAACTGTTTGTTGCCACTGTGCTGCAATATTAAAAGCAATTACAGCAAGAGTTTGACTGAAGGCTTCGCTGAGGCCAAAATTAAATCCAATCAGTTTGTTTGCTAAAATCGACTTCAAAACGGAATTTTTCATATAAATGATTAGTTTTCAGTGACATTTATTTAAAGAAGTTTGCCCTTGGATATGTATTTTTATAAAAAATAGAGTATTTATATAGAAAATGTATTTGCACTAAAAAGAATAAAATAAAATAATTTTTATAAAAAAATAGAACCGACTTCAAATTATAAATTGCGCTAAAAAGTGAAAAATAAATAAATTTTTTAAACATCATTGATGTGACTTTTAAACATAGTTTTAGAAGTCGGTGCGAAATTATGACTCTAATTACCATTCATTTGCTACTTCATATTGGAACTGTTGCTAATTCTGGGAAAATATATATATTTGTAATTGATTCATGATTAAAAAAGATTTCATCTATCCTAATTTTGCACCGACTTCTAAAACTATGTTTAAAAGTCACATCGATGATGTTTAAAAAATTAATTTATTTTTCACTTTTTAGCGCAATTTATAATTTGAAGTCGGTTCTATTTTTTTATAAAAATTATTTTATTTATACATATTTTGTGGAATTGCAGACGAATTTTTATTACTTTGCCTGGAGGTTGATTCTCCTTCCTTTTTTGGCGATTTAATAGTATAGTAGCAGTTCAACAACACAGAGTAATCATAAACCAGAGGGTCAACTCTCAAGCCGTTTTGTAGTGTCGATTTCACTAGCGCACCACGGGGAAAAACATGAACTAAATTACAAGAGTTCGCATTGAAGTTTAACTCATGTCTCCTCTACGACGATCATTTGCAGATTTGCGTAGTTCTTTCAGATTGAATAATTTTTGCAAATTTCATTATTTTTGTTCGTCCTTTTCTGGAATATTTTTCAACGCTGAAGTTTATTTACGGTATTTAGAAAGGATTACTTTTTAAAATAATATCTAACTTAAGAATTTCTTGATACCAAATAAATTTAACTGAACTTATTTAGAACATGTTCTACATTTTCATTTTTATCTGTTGAAAACTAATGCTTGATTTATTTATCTTTTTTATATTGGACTTTATTTAACAGGATATACTTTATTGATTTTTATAATTGTGCACTTTGTCTTACTACATAGAGAGTTAAATAAAGATATTTTTATTTATATTGTTTTATGATTAAACTTCGGCTCCAATTTTTGGTTTTTCCGATTCAGGGGGCTGGCGATAGTTTTTTTTTTGCTAAATCAATTTGCTTAGTTTGTGGAGTTAGTTTTTGCGAAAAATATTTAAACATCGCCAACGGCAACCCAAAAATGATATAGGATTGATTTGGCAAAAAATAATAACCATCGACAGTCCCCCCCGAAACGGAAAAGTACCCGATTTGTTAGATCTTTTTGTATGATATTTAATATCATTTTCAATCAAAAAGAAAAGTAAGTACGTTGAATAAAACAAGACGGTAATCTTAAAAACTAGTCTGAGATTCATGCAAAGATATAGGCTTTAGAAGTATAGAATAAAAGACTGTATTAACGAAATTAAAAGAAACCGAGTCAACAAATATAATGCTATAGGCGAAGTAAAAACGAGAAAAAGGCAAACAAATATTTAGAATTCTAAAATAGATTAATATGTTTTGAAAGTGATATTTTAAGTATGACTGTGATACGAAACATCGGTGTGAAATAATCTTACTTGCAGTTTAATTCTATAAAAGGGGGAGGGAAAAAAGGAAAGAGTATTTTGAAATCAATTTTTAAAAAAATGTCGGTTAGAAAATTAAAGTCTTCAGTAGAAATGGCATTTTATTTATACGAAGCAAAATTTCAAAGTAAAAGGAGCAGTTTTCCAAAACCGATAAAAATTACTGACAATTATTCAAATAAAAGAAATGAGTAATGGTTATAGGGGTGACGTCAATAACCGTAATAGCCAAGAATGGGGAGTGACAACAATTAAAGTAACAGCAAATCCGTCATAAGAAGGTCCTGTTTTTCTCCGTGGGGGCGCTTAACGCAGTTTTTGACTACATAGGAATTAACATTAAGATGTGTCTCTCGTTTATGATTACTCTGTGGTTCAACAATTGCATGAAACATTATTTCTTATGGTAGAGTGTCCGCTTTATCAACGAAACAAATTCTAAAAATTTATTTCACTTTTATGGATATTTTGTGGATTATTAACTGCATGCGATTTTTAATGTTGATTCTTCTTTCTTTTTTGACGATTTAATATTTATTTCTTAAAAACTAGGTGGGAAGATCTTCGATATAGCTCATTTTTGATGAAATTTAAAATTTCGAAAAGTAGTGATAACTCTTTACTCGCTCCCCCCATCCAGTTAATTGTTCTCAATATATTATTTTGCGCTTCGTAACTTTTCCAAACCGTGCCCAATGATCCTTATCAGTAATATTGTTCTCATTTAATTCAATACGTGATTTACACTATAGGATCATGGCGTTTTTGCGAAATGCTTCCATTACTTTAGTGTAATTTGGCGATCTTCTGCTTCATTTTAACTTTTTTACGTAACGATTATTGATTCCATATTTTACACAAGTGATTTATTTTCTAACATTTATTTAATTTTTGTACAGTCTATGTTTTGTACAGGAAATGTTTTGACGATTTTGCAAGCGGGATTTTTAGGAACGGGTGTCCTTATTTTGATGGGGAATTTAAGATGGACTACTGGGTAATTTTAGGAACAGTAGCTCTTGAAGGTCAGTATTCTATTTTTAGTCACTGACGTCTTTATTTCAATGGATATTTTTTGGAACTAATGGTCATTATTCTATTCGGGATGTTTAGGAATAGTTGTCTTAATTGAAATAGGGGCTTTAAAGAATGTTTTCTTTATTGCAGCAGAAATATTCAGGAAGAGTTGTTCTTGAGCTGATGGACATTTTTAAAGAGAATACTGCTCTTTTTCTGATGGGAAATTTTAGACGTATTGTGGTCGATATTTTAATTGCGATTTTTACGGGCTCTTGATATCATTTTGGCACAATTATCCCGATGCATATGTGCATTTTAGTTACTGTTTCCCTTACTCTAATGACAATTTCTATGAATGTTTGTTGGCATTTTAATGTGGATTTTTATGGACTTATTTTCGGTCTAAAAGGAATTTTTCTATTCTGTTCGTTTTAATGCAATCTTGGTTTTTAATGAATTTTACTGTCTAAATAGGATTTTTATGGACTGTTGCCCATCTCCTACTTGATTTTTTTAAGAAAATTTTTCCCTATATATTTACAACAGAATTTTGGACGCGCGTCACTTGGCCTGCGAATGATGCAATTTTATGCCGCGCAATGCCGGGCATGTCAGCTAGTAACAAATAAATGAGCCGTTGAGTTTCTTTTTCCCTTCTCTTTTTTTCTTCACTTAGTTATTATAAGACATTCAATCTATTTTTATATATTATTTCTCTAGCCTGTTTTTTGCCGCTACGCAATATCTTCCTTATTCCTTTATCAAATTCCATGCTTTCCCCCTCATTTTAAAGCTTATGTGTGCCGGCTAATGAGGAAAAATAGATCCACGGTCTAAAAATATGCCGCTTCGCTTAAATTTGAAATGTAAAATCATCTAAGAAGGTCAGTCTTGCTTGACATCAACTCCTTCCAGTTACGGTGTCTAGTTCTTTAATGTCTTTGGGTCATAAAGAGAAAAAATATCTCAATGTTGCAGGATGTTTAACACTAAGTATGCGGGATATGAAATTATTTGTTTTACAAAGTCTCCCCTTTTTTCGGATTGAGCTCATCTCCCAATTTAATTATCCAAGGATGTTTTGCAAGTAAGTTTAAATTAGTTGGGTGAATAACATAATTTGTACACAGGCATTTTCATGCTCAGATTAAAGAATATCTCAAACACATTTTAAAAACATATTTAATTCTTACTTTAAAGTTAAAATACCAGATCAACATAACTCAAAGGAACAATAAAAGCAAAGCAATTTGAGTATTAGATTCCAATTTCAAGAAGTGTTCCATGGGAAATTTTCATTTAATAAATATTTCATGCTAACAATTCTAACTGACGTGCCAGACATACTTAATAACTAGACTACACTCTGATGTAGCAAAAGAAAACTGAACTTTTAATGAAGAAATTATTTCTTCTGTTGAGATAAATTCTTCTAACCCCTTCCTGATAAATGATGTAATCAATGTTTTTTAGTAAGATCACGAACAAATATTAAAAATATTCATCCTGGAAACATAATGTATCTGAGATTTTTCTATGATACAAAAAAATATTATGGCATAAAAAGTATTATGATACTGTAAAACCATTTATTCTAGAAGTAAATGTACAAAAACAATCGCACAACCACGAATTTACATTTCTTTGGGTAACAATGCAAGATTATGAACTTAATATAGTTTATTCAACAGATTTATAGCAATGACAACAAGCAGATCACAAATTTAAATGTTAAGATCAATCTCAATCAAAACCTTTGCATTTTAGTTGAAAGCAGCAGGCTGGATAATGTCCTTTGCCACGTTCTAACGTGCAGTCGTTACGGTAATTCCCTGGTGATGGACATCTATGCATAAAGAAAAAAACATAAAAATAAAAGTAGACCTGCAAAAAGAGAAAGTTAAATAGTTGCATTTAGAAACTTATTGATAGTTCTTTTTTTGTAAAATAGATACTTAACGAATTGTATGAAATTCCTAAGCTTCAAAACAATAAGAATTGGTAATTCTGAGTAGCTCAGTAGGAAGTTCCAGTGAAAGATTAAGTATTCCTTATCATTTTTAGCCTACTTTCCCGTAAAAGTAAAAAAAAATAATAATAAAGCGTGAAAGAAGGCTTAATGTATCGTGAAAATATCGTTAGAAATCAAGAAAAGTCAAAAATAAGTTAAGTAACTAAACAAGAATTTTCTTGATTTCTAACGATATTTTCACGATACATTAAGTCTTCTTTCAAACTTTATTTATTTATTTTTTTTTACTTTTACGGGAAAGTTGGCTAAAAAGTGAACTTATCGTTTTAAATTTAACAATTTCGGAAAAATTGGTCCGGTTCGGGGGACATCCTTTGGGTTGACACCCAAAATGGATTTGAGAGTTTGAAAAACATATGTGCATCATGTATACATATTTTCGCAGTATATTTTGAATATGCTTAAGGTTCTCTGTCTTCATACTCCAAAAAACAACACGTATTTTTAAAACTAAGACAGTTTATTCACAACACATTACACGAAACTAGACAACGGACGGGATCAAACCCGGCTGCACTGTACAACTTCACACGCACACAACTATATACTAGCTCTGTTGTCAGAGCCAGATCCACTGGCTTCATTTGCATATACCTCAGAAGTCAACGCTCAAATCTAAGCCTGCAACGTTGACTGTTTGACCCTGTGACTTATTAATGGTCATTGAAAAATATAGCAATACCGGGCATTGCAGGCGCTTAAATTGATACGGTAAATCCGATGGTATTAGAGGAATCCGGGGAATTAGCACTTCTCCAATACCACATCTGGTAAGTATTGTGAACGCTATTATGAAAGTTTTAAGTGATTTTATCAGAAAACACGTGATGTTACATAATTTAGGGGGGTTAAGGCTTTTTAATAAAATAACAGGACAACCTAAAATGGCAACGCTCCATATATAAGACTAGCGGTACCCGCACGGCTATGCCCGTGTAAAAAAAAGAAAAGACCAGTCGGTTTGCCATTGTGTATATAGTGAAAACTTTTTTAGGGGTAAATTATGTTATTTTATTAAAATGTATAGCATTCCACATAGTTAAAAATTAGCTGCCCACGGCAATCAGCCAGAGATCCTACACATTTAAGCATTTTTGTTTTACAAAACACGCACAATGAAAAAGGAAAGAAAGAAACGAAACAAAACAAAAAAGAAAATATTTGAAAGAAAACGCATTTTGTTTGTTTAGTTCAAGTACCCACACAAAAAGGACGTTTATAATAAATTATAATAGTTTTAATTAATAAACTTTTAGTATAATTAATTTTTATCTATTATTTCTTGACATTAAAGCCGGGTCCAGACGCTACGTTTTGTACAACCTTTTGTCTACAAGTCTTAATACTGAATGAAAACGTTGCAGTTTTTTATGCGTCTAAATGGTGCAGAGATATCTGTATATTTGATTCAGTTTTGTGCGATATCGTCATGAAGGGGGTACTACTCTGGTCATTTTTGGCATGGTGTCATGTTAAAAACAAAGACTGGAACGTCTCAGAAGTACCCGGCGTTCAAAGTGGTCAAATGATTACATAACATAAATATTTTTTGTTGCCTGTTCTTGTGGTTCGACAACTGCAATCTCTTTATTTTCATCCATGGTATTCCTAGACTGCCTTGGTGTCTCCTGATCATTTAGGAAATGTAACAAATCAAAATAACAGAGAGATGGATTGTAGATTTCGTCTCCAGCCCCAGATCAAATCTATTTATTAACTTTTGCCAATTCTTTACGGTAAACACTTCTCAAAGAATTAATTATTTACAACTGTTTCTCTGTTTGCGGTTGCATCAATTCCTTTGAATTTTTCCACTAAACTCTCATAAGCGTTCCCCTTTTTATCCCTGTCACTGTGCTCCTTGGATTTGACACGCCAAATGCACGGGAAACTTTCGCATAAAGCAATAAATTTTATGGGAAACTCCCGGGAACACTGCCGAAAGTCGGCCATTGTCGTCTGACGAATTGAAACTGAGAAACAAAATGAATCGGAAAAGAGTGCTACCGTCTACATGTGCCGAATTGTCTACACAGTTCAAAGACATCTATGCTTTCTAGCTCAGTTATCGCTGCAACTGTACAGTCTTCGCATCGGATTCAAAATTGCGCACTTTTCCAATCTAGACGCAACCTTTTATCTGCAACGTATTGAACTGCGGAGTGCGAAACGCAGCGTCTGGACCCGGCTTAAAACAGAAAGACGAAATTTTGTAGCTTGCAGAAACAAACAGCCGCACACAAAGCTTTGAAAGCGGAATAAACCTTTCATCCGAGCTCAAATAGGAAAATAACATATGTGCTAATTCACAGGCGAAAAAATAAAATAAAATAAATGAAAGTATAAATGGTAATAATAAGCTGGAATAACAAAAATCGCTATAAAGAATAACGTTTCTTTTAAAAACCCCTGTGCAGTATGGAAAATGGTCCCGTAAAATACATGTCAAAATAAGGAAATCAAAATAAAACTATCAACCGCCTGTGAGCCGCAGGAAATAAATTTCAATTCGCTTTAAAAAAATAATAATCAAAGTCCAAAAAAAAGAAAGAAAGAAATTAAAAATCGGCTGCCCTTCAAAATGTTAAAAACCGCAAGCAATAAATTTTAATTCGTTAAAAGAAAAAAGGATTAATAGTCAGTCGGGGGGGGGGGGGGGCTGGTAACAATTAAAATTAAAGTTAATTACCGTGAAAAAATAATTTCGAACTGTAGAGAAAAATGCTTATAACTTCTTTACTAGGTAATTTAGAGACTTCGAATTTTCGCACGTAGAGCGAAACTCTTTCCGGGGTAGTTTTTTACGCGCTTTTCAACAGTATCAAGCTCGAAGCGATACGATAATTCCTTCCCATAGAAAATGATTATTTTATGAAATCTTCGGCTGTAAATTGGAATAAAAGAAGAACAAATTCGAATTTCGGAAAAAACTCTCCGAGGTGCACACCCCCATGTTCCAAACTAATTTCGTGACAAATTTCTTGAAAATCCGCTGGACGGTCTGGGCCCTACGCCGGACACAGACAGACAGACAGACACACACACACACACACACACACACACACACACACACACGTACTTGCTGCTTTATTATTAGTAGATATGAAACTAAGGCGCTTAATAAATCGTTTGGGGAAAATAAAATTTAAGTTAAGTACCAAAATAACGTTGAACTACAGCGAAAACCGCTTCTAACTTCGTTTCTAGTTAATTTAAGGGCTACGAATTTTAGCACAAAGAGCAAATCTCTTTCTGGAAGTTTTTTCATGGGCTTTTCAATGGTATCAAGCTCGAAACGATGCGATACTTTCTTCCCATAGAAAAGTGCCATTTTATGCATTTTCGGCTATAAATTGGAGTAAAATAGGAACAAATTTGAATTTCAGAAAAACTCTTCGAGGTGCACACCCCCGTGTTTCGAACTAATTTCGTACCAAATTTCATGAAAATCCGCCGAACTGTCTTGGCCCTACGCCGGACACACACACGCACAGACACACTTGCTGCTTTATTATTAGTAGAAATAACATTGCTTTGTTTATATTTCATTTGCGATGTTTGGAGAGTAAAACAATCTAGGGCGTATAACCGATAAGTATCTATTTATTTAATGAAATTCCGCCAAGCAGAAGAACAGCAATCAGTTGAAGAACACCAATGAATGTTGTTTTCGCACATAGATAAACAGGGCAGAATCACGGAATGGTCAACGCTGATAGGATTGGGATATTTGTGTGTGTGTAAACAAACGGAGTGTTGCCAACAGCGAAAGACAAATAAAGGCTCTTTTTTTAACCACGTATTGGACTTTTATATATATAGATAGTAACGAAGCGGTTTTGTCATTATTCGGATTTTGCTAAAACTTTTATTACTACACAAGAAATTATTTCATACATCATGTGTTTCGTTAAAGCTGCATATACAGTATCTGCTTTCTAATTCAATCTACAGGCGCATGCTTTCATTTTGTAGCATTTCTGTGCTTAATTCCAATTAAGCACATAAGGATAGGTTTTCTGTATTTAAGTTTCCAAGGGCCATCACGGTTGGATAGATGGTCAAAATTGATTCCAAGGAAAAAACTTCAAACCATTAAAATATTCTAGAGTAAGTTCAGGTTAAATTTATTTAAAAAATGTCATGCATTTTAGGGATAAAATTTTGTTTTATATGTCGCGTCTTCTGACGATATTTCTGTATACGGCCAACAGGAAGATTAGCAATACGATAAGTTCATTACATAGCGTTGTAATAGAAATTTAGCGATTATTTTCCAGTTTGTCTCAAGCGAGAACTTGAGTGATATCAACCGACTCCACAAATTCGCTACAAAAAATAGCAATAAAAATTTATGATACTTGATTTCGACTTTAATATTGCAAAAGGAAAAAACATGAGCCTGACAAACGTATCTAAAATATCTCCCATAGCTATAAGACAGAATTTGGTGTTGTTTCAGTGTGTTGACGAATTGCTTGCAACTTGAAATATGCAACAAAATTGTGCCATATTACGTAGCATTTTTGTAAAACTAAAAAATCGTGATTGTTTTGTTTTTTAATCACCATACTTTAAGTATACGAAATACCGAATTTAAATTCCGTTACGTATTGTATTATTGTATCAAGACAGGAGCAATTGCGTTTTATTTTAGTTTATTTCTGAACCATTTAAATTGTATCTTTTTACATAGAAAAATGCCTTCGGTTTTGTGTGGTTAATCTGGTGTGTGTGTGTGAGGGGGGGGGGGAGAGGGAGAGAGAGAATGACAGCTCTAAAATGTTCAAATAGATTTTTTGTAAGCATAAAAACAACACAGTTTCGTTTTATTCTAAAAACAAAATTAATTTATAAGTCTGTGAATTGCATTTTTCTTCTAACTATGTGCTCAGAATTTATAAAATGTTTGATCCTAAATTATACATTAACAAACTCTAAAGCTAATGCAAAATCTGTTTTCCAAATGCAGCATTTTTATTTTCCCTTTCAATTACTTCTTACTTTAACTGCAGAACTATATTGTATTTTGAATTTCTAGTAGTGTTTATATTGTCTTCATCGTCTTATTATGTTTAATTCATATTTTTAAATGTTTTTTCTTTTTTTTTTAATGGTTTGAAGTTCATATTTCAACAACTTTAAAGATACGTTTTTCTCATAAAAACATGTCACAGAAATGAAATAAATAAATAAGTTTTTGCTTTCTTTTTTTTTGTTATTATCAAAAATTTTCAAATATAAATCGATCCATAAACTTCACTTGCGCGAATGTTAGGTATTAAAAAACAACAACACTGTATTCTGTGATTTCAATAAACGTTTCTCTTTTGCATTCGTACTCTTGTACTCATGATTTATATTCCAACATGAATTTAAAGTGTTGAAAGCAATCAGTAATTAATGTTCCTGCACAAATTAGTCCAAAAAACATGAAAGGTTTGAAGCGCTAAATCAGATTATTGTACATCCACTTATGATGGCGTCATTGAAAGAGTTATTAGTTGACCTTGTGTCTCAGTGATGTTGGCCTAATGGCGCGTTTACACCAAAGTCTTCCACTAAATTTCCCACAAGTTGCGGCAATTTGTTACTTTTTCTACAAAACACAGCAACTTTTCTGTCTTCCACTTGTGGAGAGACAAATCTTCCACTAAATTTTGGTTTCCCGATGAGTGTCGGTAAAGATCAAAGAAAATTGACAACTAAAGGTGGAAGATTAGCTGCTGCGTGCTTTGCACCAGCAACTTGTGGGAAACTAGCGAAGAACTGTTCCCCTTCCACGTGACCAGAACGTGACGGGGCGCCAATTCTTCGGCAACAAGTTTTCCACTGATTGCTCCAAATTTGAGAAGAGCAACTTTTAGTTTTCTACAAAAAATCTTATACTTGTTGCTCTATAATTTGAGAAGAGCAACTTTTTGTTTTCTACGAAAAATCTTCCACTTGTTGCTCTATAATTTGAGAACAGCAACTTTTAGAAAAATCTTCCAATTGTTGCTCTATAATTTGAGAAGAGCAACTTTTAGTTGTCAACTTTGGTGTAGACGCGGCTTAACTCGCATGACTTTGTGATTTAAAAAAAATAGCAAAGGCTCAAGAAACAGAAGAAGATGGTCCCCATGATGATCGTTCAATCTTTTGTGAAAATATTGTCTGTGTTAAATCTGTGTGAACTGTGAATTTTCCCTTTCAGTTTGAGAGTACAAAGCAATTTATTGTCATCTTGTAATGTATTTCATGTGTTTTAGATTGATTGAAGATGTCATTGCCACTGAATCGAACTGTTTTCGGAAAAATGCTCTCTTTGCTTTGTCGTTGAGACATTGTGAACTTACACTGGAAGAGAATCTGCCGACCCATTTTGAACAAGATTCAAATGCGAAAAATTCTGATGAGTGATTTACAAAAAAATCTTTATCCTGCTCAGAATTTTCCGAAAAGGATAGCATCATATTAAAAATGCTTCTTTCTAGTGATATATATTACCGAGATATGCGCTTATTTTTAAAAAAATTTGCCAAATTGCATTTTTTTATTTCTTTTTTTAAATAGCCATAATGTGTAAGAACCAGACAAGGGTAAAATTGTTGGACTCTAACAAAGTTATCAATCAACTAGTAATGAAAGACAGGCACAGAAAGCATACACAAGAATTTAAAAGGACATTCAAACTTTAAGAGTCCATAAAAATTGTGTTTTTTTTTTTTTTCGATTTAGAAAGGTGGAAATAAAAGAAAACATTTGGATAGTCTACATCAGTGGTCGCCAAACTGTCGATCGGAAGCTACTAGTAAGTAGATCGCGGGGTGATTTTATAGGTAGATCGTGGTCACGCTCTGAGAGCCGTTTCGAGAAACGTTGAAATGAGGTGACACTAACCCTCATCAAGGTCTTTCGAGTTTCTGCCATTTGCAATACACAAATGCCAGGCACTCAATCTTAAAAGTCCTTTTGGAAGACAGCTTTCTCCCAAGGTGCCCTGCACCGAAACACTGAACACGTCAAAGTTGTTAAGTAGATATCAATTCTTTGTTTTGAGTAAATATGTAATTTTAAATGGAATTGTTTTTGTGTAACCTATTCAATACAACGCTTAAAAAGCTCTTTAAAAAAACCTCTTAACTAAACACAGGAGGTGATAGAACAAATAGTAAAGTATGGCTTTGTTGCTCAACATTCTGCAGCGCCATCTACCGAGTTATCCTGCCAAAAATTTACCTGCTCATTTTTTCAGGGCAACAATGAAAAATCTTTATTATTGTTGCTATAATATTGATTTAGCTACCAGTATTTTTCATTCGGCAAGAATATAAACAAGTTAAACTTTTGATACTTGTTCCCTTCAGTAGCTTGATGGATAGAGCAGATGGCTCTTGCGCTACTGGGTGCGGGATCGAATCCCGGCAAGGGACGGGAAGCGATTCGAAACATTCTTAATTCGATGGAGTGGGCTGCCTGGTGAGCCAAGGCTTGGTTGTCAGGCGCTACCCCCGAATCGGGTCGCGGATCCCGAGGTACCGAGATAGATGCTTGGCATCCCAATAAGGTGACCTAAAAGAGGGGTCACTGGGGTGTCATACGTCACCTATGACGGAAAAGGATCGCGGATCTTGGGGGTGCGAGGCAGCTCCTTGGCGGTCTTTGTGTACTCCACCCATTCCTGACGATGAGATTGTGATGTTGGTCGCGACTTTGTTAATTTATTTTTTTAAAAACCCAATGCAATATTAACGTCAAAAATAAAACCACATAAGGTTCATCCTCGTTTATCCGCATTAGCTCGGTCCAAAGACAATTCGGACAACCGAATTTCCGAATAATCCGGGTACCTAATAAGCAAAACAAACCTTCTAACAAGCATTTTACCATTCAATGTAATAAAAAAAAAGAAAGAAAATCATTTTTTTAAAAGAATTAGACAGTAGATATAACTGCTGTCTAAAAATAAAAAAAAACCTTGTTTTTAGAATCAGACAGCTTTAGAATTAAAAAAAAAACACTTGCTTTTAGAATTAGAGAGCAGATATGACTGCAGTCGTGGCCCAGAAGTAATTTCCAGGGACGTAACTAGTGGGGGAGGGGGGGGAGGTTGACGGAGCCTGTGCCCTTGGTGCCAGATTTTAGGGGAACTAAATTGACTAAGTGTGTGTGCTTTTTTTTGTGTGTGTGCCGGGGGGGGGGGGGCGCTATAAAGCCTGGTCTTACCCCTGTTGGGAAATGACTTAGTTACGTCCCTGTCCGTGAGTGACGCTTTACAAAATGCAAGTTTTCGCTGTAAAAAAAATTCTAATTTGACCTTTCACCAAAAAAAAATGGTGACATTTTATCTGCAATCAACATTTGGTGCTAAGTTGAACCATTATAGTGATGTAGTTTCACCATGAATGTGAAACTATACTCAACTGCAAACTTTCTTGACTATGGGAGAAATATGCTGAGAGCAAGCGAAGAAAGTAGTTCTCGGCGCGGTGTCCGATTTTCGAGTTAAACTGAGTACTTCGCTATGGAAATATGAGAAGGTATTTTAACCTACACATATATAGCGTTTATTTGTCATAATTTTCTTAAAATGTTATATATTTTCAATTTTACGAGAAGCGGAACGCGTACTAATATCTTCATTTAGAACTAACGCTCTAGCCAATAAGAGCTCACGAGCAGTTGGCGGTCTTCCCATAAGCGGTTTGGCGAGATTTGAAGTTGTTTATGTTAATGTCTGAGTCACTGACTTGTGACTTTGCTTAAAGCTAAACAGTTTTTAGCCTACTTTCCCGTAAAAGTAAAAAAAAATAATAATAAAGCATGAAAGAAGGCTTAATGTATCGTGAAAATATCGTTAAAAATCAAGAAAAGTCAAAAATAAGTGAAGTAATTAAATAAAGATTGAAAAATAAAAAATTTGAAAGTAGGGTATTGAGATGGGGAAAAAGTGTGTCTGTCGGTCTGTCGGTCTGTCTGTCTGTCTGTCGGTCTGTCCCCCCCTAATAACTTTTGAACGAATTGTCCGATTGGAAAAATTCTTTTTGCATTCGAAAGATCTCGGCGAGGACATCTCATTTCTATATTTTACTTTTTGATTTGAACAATTTTTTGTTCAATTTTGAACAGTTCAAAAAATTTTAACATTAGCGCCTATGGACAAAATTGAAGCAAATTCTGTAAACTCTGGGCACAAGAGCCAAGTTCCTATTGCAAGCTTATTGAAAGGAGTTCTTGGCGTGAAATATTGATTTGAACAGTTTTTGTTCATTTTTGAACAGTTCAAAAAATTAACACAGAGCTTATGGGGAAATTTCAACCCTATATAAATCCTGATCTAACGGACCGATTTGCTTGGAACAAACTTTATCGGAAAGCTCTTATAACGTAGAACATGTAGAAATAGAAAGTTTATCCAGAACTTACGAGCCTATTTTGCTATGAAATTTTTTGATCGGGATTTTCAAGAATATTTCTCAGTGACTCAATGAGTGAAATAATGAATGAATGAATAAATGAAAGAGTGAAAGAATAAATCAATGAATAAATGAATGAGGAAAAGAATGAATGAATAAATTATTGAATAAATGAAAATATAAATAAATGAGTGAATAAATACATGAATGCGTAAATGAATGAATAAACACTTGAATGAGGTAACGAATGAATGAATAAATGCATGGCTGAATAAATGAAAGAATGAATGAGTGAGTGAATGAATATGTATTATCCGTTGAAAAAGGTATATTTTCAATAATTAGAACTAAAGATAAATAAGAAAGAGAGAGAAAGAGATAGCTAGATTATAAATTTGAATTTGGTGTATACGGGAAAGTAGGCTCGTATAGTTCTAGACGGAACTTCTTGTTATTATTCTATTCGTTAATATTGTTCTTCTTATTATTATTATTATATTCGTTCATATTGTTGTTCTCATTATTATTATATTCGTTATTATCGTTGTTATTATAAGAATGGAATCTACTAACTGAGAATTGAGTTCTTAGCATTTTCGTCTTTCTCTTTAGGGGGGCGGGGGGTAGCTCGCAGTAGAAGGCAAACGTTACGGTTGCTCACTGTTCAGTGGATTCAAACACAGGCGTAACTAGGGTTGGTAAAAGGGGGGGGGGGGTCACCCTAAAAATGTACAGGCTAAACACCAATAAGAAAGTGTAAAAGAGTTGAAAATTTACTAGTCATAAATACTTGTCTCTTAGACATACTCCATGTTTATTTCAGGCATCTCCCGGGGGGGGGGGGGGAGCTACCCCCTCGGAGCAAGTCAACTCCCCCCCCCCCTGCTAAAAAAATTCAGATCACAAGCTTTATAAAAAGAAAGAAAAGAGAAATTACGCTTTTAAGACACTTTACTTTCAGAAGCACTTTCAGGGAAAGGACATTGAACACTATCACGAGCGACACCAAAAGCAACTTAAAAGATATAAGACTTTATTTTGAAAAAAATTGGGGGGGGGGGGGGGGAGAGTAACCAAACTCCTTTCTGTTTCCTCTAACATCACCAAAGTATCCCGAAATTGCATTGCTAGGAAGATTTCAAAAAGTTTCCTGGGGAGAGCCCTCGAACCCTTGCCTCCAGGGTTATAGCCTAAGCATTATAGATGATGTAAGACCAGTTACAGAAATTTAAGTTGCAGAAGCCCCAAATACCCACTCCTCTAATTTCACCAAAGATCTAAACATACATTTATTATATAGACATCAAAAAACTATCATATATGTAAAAAAATTCATATTAACATCATTTCTAGTCATATATCTATATATATATATAAAGGGTATGGTTTTGGAACATACACTGCCCTTCCTAATTCTTAACATGCTCCCCCTGCTCTGGAGCCAAGGCAGTATCCAGAATTTTTTTTCGGGGATGCCCAGACTTCGACACATTTATGTTAAGCAAAGTTTCAGGGAGGAATATATGAAATAGGATACATTGCAAAAGATCCCCCTTCCCCTCTGGATACGGCCTTGATTCACAAAAACATTAAACATTCATTACTAGATCTTAATTCAAACGCAATAGAAAATTCAATATTTAGCGCTAAGCAATCTTCCATGTCCAGGCATTCATAAAAAACTGGGAAATAGTGGAATTTTAGAGAAAAAAATCCAAATTCCCCTACAAAAATGCTAATCCCCACCATAAATTTCTAAAAATTTTGTTAAATTTGTAACAAAGCATACCTCAGAAGTGGAAGCGTCGGAATCAAATTTGCTTTGCTTTTTGGATGACGAACGTGTCCATCGCTGGAGTGCAAACATTATTATGTATCGAAAATAATTAAAAATTTAGCTAAAATATAAATAATACTTGATTGTAAATTAAAATGCAGCATTAAACCGTAGCAGTGAGATTGGAAACGTTGAACGGATGATTTCCAGAGTCGTAATGCAATCAGTGATAGATCATGATAAGAAAAAAAAACATTTAAAATATAAGAGATGAGAGAACATCTGTAAATGAGAATGCAATGCAAATACAGTTCATCAGTTTTCTAATCGGCTCAGCTATAAAAAAGATTTTACCAAAATGGGTGTTTGGACAGGAAGTCATAAATAAATACAAACTGCTCTTTAAGTTGCTTGATGCGCATCCCTTCCTGGCTTGAGGGTTTAACTCATTAGGACAATTGTTGAATTGTTGGCTAGGGGTCCTTCATTTTCAGACCCCAGAGCCTTCCCAAATTGCTGCCTTTGGGTAAAAAAGACATCAAGAAGGAAAGAAAACCCCCTGGAGTGATTGAAAGGATCTCTGTTTGTCTGTGTGTGGTACGGTGATTGAAGCCACCTTTCGCTATAACCCTCCCCCCCCCCCAAGGTGATAAGGGGGTTGATTATAACCAGATGAAAAGTCCTCTATATTACGAGCTGCATACTTTGGTCATGATCACAACCCTTCAGAGAAAGAGGAAATAAAATCATATGCATATGTGTTTAATTTTCTTAGGGGAAAAAAAATATGTGTTTTGCAAGGAGGTAGCCAGAAATTTTTTTGTGTGCCTAAATGTGCCTAAATAAGTAAATACCCAATGGGGGGGGGGGGTTAAACCCCCCCCCCCCCCCGGTTACGCCTATGGATTCAAAAGTTTGACGACCATTGATCTAAATTACTATAAAGGATATGCACAATTAAATTACCCAGCAAGCGTCATAAGTCCTTCTCCACAGCTGATGACTTCACATTTTATATCATCGTAACCAGTACTTCCTACTAGTATTCGACCGAAACCTGGCCCTTCACAAAATCCTGAAATGAAATGAAAACTTAATTTATTTTAAATTTTGTAGTGTTTAACCCCTTGGAGCAAGAGTTTTTTTCTGGAAACTGGTAAAAAATGATCTGAGTTTTTTTTTTTTTTTTTGACAGGAAACGAATATATAGGTATAGTATAAATTGTTTTTGGCAATTTCAGTTGTAGGGGGTGACTAGAAAGCGTGGGGTGGGGTAAAAGTTATATAAAAAAATTATTATACAAACAATGTGCAAACGGATCGCAGACGGACAATAGAAAAAAAAAAAACAACGTCGTCACGCAAACGAAGTCGACAGCTAGTAAATACAATATAGTTGAAAGTAATGTGTATTCTTCATGTAAAAATGAGAAATCATAACAGTAACTATAAAGATATTTCGTCCGCAATTCATGAATTTAAGCAGCTTTATATTAAGAGATCAAGTCTTGTGAAAAGTAGTAAGAGTCCGATATTTTTCTGAATTTCTTCATCATAGCACCGCATCATCAGATTATCTTTTTATATTCATAATCGTTTACCGTAAGTATTTACTATTAAAAAATATTTTGATGAAATATTAGTGCAAGGACATTAAGGTCCCCTGAAACTTGGACTTTCTCCAAATACTTCCGTGAGTGAAAAAATTGGGAAAAACCGTTTTAAATGTACACATAAAAAATATGAGTATTATATTAAGGCCCAAAATATTATCTGCCGTCCAAAAACATGCAACGTATGAGGCAATATTGAAAATTTAAAGTTGTAAAAAATGTCGCACATTTTCTTGCTGATTGTAACAAGAAATTTGGTTTTACGAAATGGAACCAAGAAACTTGACAACTGCTCTATTCTCTGAGTTAATGTTAAAAAATTCTCATTCGCGAATAGCGTAAATTTGGTATAATTACTAAGGAACAGTACTAACATTTTTGAAAGTGCGCTTATTACAATTTTGATGCACTGAATGGAAAAATAGAACTTACCTCTTTCGGTATCAGTTACTTTGTAATAACCATACCCCTGATAAATTCCGAAACAATTCGTCAATATTAGTATTGAAAATGTTAACGCATTTACAAATCGTAACATATTCGATATCTTTCATTTGTTTGAAGGAAACGTAAAGTAGACAAAGAAAGAATGAATGATATAACTTCTCCAAAAACCTGCACTCTATGTTTAAAAACGCCTACACGCCTTTAGAGTTCTTTTGTTACAATGGAAAGAAGAAAAACAAAATTTACATCCTTTTCAAGCAGGAATTTCCACATGTATTTTTCTTTGATTGAATTTGGCATAATTTACATCATGTTCATGGTCTTTATGACAAACTTTTGCACAGATAGTGCAGACACCGACACCATCAATCATCTTACAGGTGTGAGTGGTACCTGTGGGCAAAATCATTTCTTAATCCAACCTTGAAGATGAAAGCTCGAGGAAAATAAATTTGCATAAAAATGGCTACTCAACTTCAACAATTACAGAAGATTAGTTTAATAAAATATAATGTATGATTTAGCTTTCAGTTGATCAATAAATTGATGTATATAAAAATCATTTTCAATGTGTCCTCAAAATTGTTTACATACTTGTACTAAAGAAAACTAGTAATTATAGAAATAAAGACAGTAAAGGAAAAGAACTTTTTACTGATTTATTTTTACTTAACAAGTGTTGAAGGCAGCTGAGGAAAGAATAACAAATCTTCTCGAAACTCATAACACTTACTTTCGTTTACAGAATATGATTTTGCGTGATTACATCCTCCTCCTCTTGTATACAGTTTTCGTATGTCTTTTGAAATCGCTTCAAATTTGCATCGTTTAGTAAAAAGGCTTTCCAACATCTTTAACAAAAACATTTATGTAGTAGTTTTTCGTTTACAAATTTATTCTGAATGTAACAATTTCATTCTGAATGCAATCAAAAAGGCTCACAATGCACACAAATTTTCTCCGTCCCCTTTTGTATGCAAACCGAATGTTCTGAAATTTAAAACCATAATATAGTTTCATATTGTTTTTCATTTCTTTTCTGCCTACTTTCCCGTAAAAGAAAAAAAGAATGAAAGAAAGTTTAATGTATCGTAAAAATATAGTTAAAAAAAAGAAAAGGTCAAAAATAAGTTAAGTATTATATAACGATTGAAAACTAAAAAAATTTGAAAGTAGGGTTTTGAGATGGAGAAAATATGTGTCTGTCGTCTCCCCCCCCCCCCCCATAATAACGTTTAAAGAAATTGTCCGATTCAAAATTTCTTTTTTTTTTTTTTGCATTCGAAAGATCTCGGAGAGGAAATCTTCTTTTCATATTTTACTTTTTGATTTGAACAATTTTTTGTTCAATTTTGAACACTTCAAAAAATCTTAACATTAGCGCCAATGGGCAGAAATGAAGCAACTTATGTAAACTCTGGGCATAAGATCCAAGTTCAACAAGCGCATTGGAAGGAAAAATTCTTTGGTTTGAACACATTTAGTTCATTTTTGAACAGCTCAAAAAAAAAAAATAAATAAATAAAATAATAATAATAACATTAGCACCTATGGGGAAATTTCAATCATGTATAAGTCCTGATCTAAGACGAATTTATTTGGAACAAACTTTATCAGAAAGATATTATGACGTAGAACACGCACAGATACGTTCATCCAGAACTAAACGAGCCTATTTTCCCACGAACCATTTTGATGTAGACTTTTAAGGATATTTCTGAATGAATAAATGAGTGAGTGAATGAATGAATAAAGGAATGAGTGAATGAATATGCATAAACTGTTGAAAAAGGTATATTTGAAGTAATTAAGAACTAAAGCTAAATGAGAAAAAGAGAGAGAAGACTTACGGAAAATTGCCTGGACTCCCGAAGATATTGAGGCATTTAAACAGTGTAAACAAGCCATGGCTGACTCATCCCGCAGTCAGCCACATTGGTTCTTCAAGTCGATACTTCGAATTATAACATTGGAGGCCCTTTACCTCAACTTGTTGAGTCGGAGTTGCAACCTTTGCAGCCTTATATCACCAGCCTTTCGACCAGCAGTCGGACAACGTTTTCGCGGTCCGTTTTGGAACTCAAGTCCGAAACGGTATTCCACACGCCGAGGAGACAGCGATTTTCTAGCGCGTGGTCTGTCGAGGAACTTCGACCGTAGAAATTGAAGGGTGCGCCGCTGTCCAACTTTACAGCGCGTGCGCAGTAAACAAGTGGTCATCCGTACTTTCTTCATTTCGAAGAGAAGGGCGAGGTGAACGATGAGTTCTCTGGGCACAACACGGGAAATTTATTTGAGGTCGAGACTTCATGTAATAGTAGTGTACTCCTTTACGGTGTTCAACCCTCTACTTAATAGAGCCGAATGACCAGTTAATAGGGAGAGGAAGAGGAGTGATTCCCTACCAACCCACCTAATGAGGGTCGCATGACAAACTCGGAGTTTTTTCAAATTTGGTACACAGATAGACGATATAGAGGCATGAAAAAGTCCAAATTTTTAGCAAACTACTCCACTTATTTTTAACTATACAGGTCCTAAAAGTTTGTCTGTCGCCTCAAAATACCGAGAAATTGATGTTTTTTAATTTTTTTTTTTCTCTTAGGAACTGTATTCATGCAATATGAAAGTGTTAGATATCTATAGAAACTAGAACTAGATGTCCCAGGCATTCATAAAAAAATACTACAATGTTCATAATGAAAATTATTAAGGTACAGTGAAAACATAATGAAAATTGTTAAGGAAAATTGTTAAGGTAGAAGTTGCAACCACAAAAATTCGATTTTCCATATTTTGCTAAAATTGAGGATTTAATCCCAATAAAAGGAAAATAAAACCAAAGGCTTACTCACTTTCTGGTAGAGTACATGTGCTCACCATAAATTGCTACACAATAAATTACTTGGGTTTCTCACTTCTTCTTGGAAATATTTCAGCTTAAAGACAAGCCATAGGGCAAAAACATGCAATTTCGGCCAACTTGTCAGAAATTTTTCTCATAAAGTGCAGGCCCTAGATTTTTTTTAAAAATTAGCTACTGATGTGTCAGCTATTTGCAGGAAAAGAGTTTACTTTTGGTTATTTTTTGCATAAAGTATCCGGCTGATAGTATATGCATGTTTTTCTCTAATACCATATGCCTGTGTTTCCCCTTTCAGCCAACATTAATTTAAAAAAAAAACTTATCGAATATTACATAAATATTATGTATTAAATTTTATTTACCCTCTGAACATTAGTTAGTGACTTTTAGAAATAGTGTTATTTGGGGAATGAAGCAATGAGTAATGGAGCAACATTTTTTTTTTTTTTACTACGTTCTGGCATTAAAACAAAACTAATGTTTACTCTATTTTTGTGATGTCTTAAAATAAAATGTAGGAAATAAATTTGTCTTAGAAACCTTTTTATTTTTAAAAATTTAAGTTGATATTTTTAACAAATGACCAGTATATAATATAAGGCAGTAAGAAGCAAAGGGATGTAAGAGGACAAAAAATGATTCCGAGAAAAACGCGTTCAAAGTTTGGATCTTATGGGACCTTTAATGTTAATTTCTTTCTAAATCAGGTTGTTGCAGAGCACCTGTTATATCAGTAACATCTCTGGCCACAATATAGAACAGTGCTTTCCCTATCATTTGCACTGGTTATCTCCAAATTTTCAATTTTGTCACTTACACCCCTTTGCTTCTAAGTGCTTCATATAAAGTCTTAAAAGGAAGATCACTTTACTTCAGAAAACGATCGAGTTTTTAAGATTAAGCGAATCTAAA
Organism: Octonoba sinensis; assembly: GCA_038502835.1. Lineage (NCBI taxonomy): Eukaryota > Metazoa > Arthropoda > Arachnida > Araneae > Uloboridae > Octonoba > Octonoba sinensis. The sequence goes on along the minus strand of CM076599.1, from coordinate 109,661,870 downwards.
CTTGATGAATAAAAGCGAAAAAAAAATTGAACACAGTATGGTAATTTTAAACAATGTTTTACTGGCCAGATGCCATATAATAAAAATTTGCAAATACATTCGCGAATTATTTGCACACATAGAACATCTTGAGTTCATTTAATGTTAAACTTTAAAATTTTTTAAAAACCGTATTTTTCAACAATACTAAGATTTAACTAAGAAAACATGATTAGGTTAATCGAATATGTGCACGGAATTTAAAATGTTAGTGCCAGATTTTATAGTACACTTCTTAGTGTCGCGATGAAAAGTTGTTTTCCGTGCATCGACACTGTGATGGCAAAGAAACAAGTTTTACGGAATTCGTTATTTCTTTCAAGAATAAAATGCCAGTAATTACGCAGCATAATTTTTCACTGTTTCTACGAAAGAACTCGAGCAAGAGTATTTCTATTACTATGGACTTATACTATGGCTCCCAGGTACAGCTTTAATAACTTGATTTACGTTGAAGAAAAGGACCACATGTAGTTTACGTTTCTGTTACCACTGAACTTGCACAGTCTGAACCATCCAAAACATAATTTCTGGAAAAAAAATAGAACCGACATCAAATTATAAATTGCGATAAAAAGTGAATTGCGATAAAAGAAAATGAATTCTTCAAACAACATCGAAACGACCTTTAAACATAATTTTTGAAGTCGGTGCAAAATTACAACGGTCTAATTATCATTACACCATGTGCTACTTTACACTGAAATTGTTGCAAACTCTAGGCTACTTATATTTGTAATTGATTCATGATCACAAAAGTAATCGTAAGTTAAAATCTATCGTAATTTTGCACCCCCTTCAAAAATTATGTTTAAACGTAGTTTCGATGTTGTTTAAAGAATTCATTTATTTTTCACTTTTTAGCGCAATTTATAATTTGAAGTCGGTTATATTTTGTTCCAAAAATTATTTTATTTTATTCTTTTTAGTCTAAATAATTTTTTTTTTGAATGCAAATCAAATGGCGAACCTTCTGTAAGTGAGTTTTAAAGTACTGAAAACTATATCTGTTAAGTCCTTGCTTTTAAATTTTTCAGAATATGTTTACAATATATTATTCTATATAAATTGGCTTCAACATTTTTTATTTATTTATTTCAAAAGAGCTGAAGCCTGGTTAACTAAAAGGGGGGGGGGGACCAGACCAGGTACCGTCTGTGATCCTCTGCTGAGATACGACAACTGCAATATATGAAAGTTACATGGTACCAAGGCCGTATCCAGAGGGGGGGGGGGGGGCACGGTCCCGGCCCCAACTCCCGAAATTTTTCGCAATGTAACATATGTTCCTCCCTGAAACTTTCCTCAGCATAAGTGTTTCAAAGTCAGCCCCACCCCCCCCCCCGAAAAAAATTTCTGGCTGCGGCCTTGCATGGGTCAAGTGTATGAAGTATAGGGGAGACCGGATAGAATCCGCACAGGGGGAGACTACGGACAGCACGTTTTGCACCTCATTTTAATTAATGGGCAGCCATTTGCATATGACAATAATAATAGCAGAATACTACCAACATAACATAATTGGTTTTGCGCAGGGAAACCAATAGGTTAGGTGTAAAACATGCGGTCCATATTCTCCCCCTGTCCGGACTCTTCTCGGTCTCTCCTATGATTCAAAAATTTGGTTAGTTTTCTTTCTATTAAATAAAAAGCAATATATTAATAGTAATTTTAAATACGTGCGTTCACTACAAGCTTACCAACTCAAAGACATGGGCGTATCAAGGAGGTGATATCGGGATTCCCCCACGAAAAATAAAATTCCTGGACACGCTACTGCTATAAAAGTGAGGGAAAAAAGACAAAAATTTTGCTCATTGCGATTGGGTTATAGCTGAAGGGCCCGCTCGCCCGTGAGATAATTAGGCTATCTTTGTGAAACAGCTATATATGTCAAAAGTACTAGGTTCAAATTATTTTTTTTTAAATTAAACATAGTTTTTAGAGTTAATGTGAAAGTTGAATATTTAAATATTTATAACACAATGCTAAATCCTGTAGAAAATAACTGAATGAAATATTTTCTCGTAAAAAAAAGTTTTTTAAGTTCTACTGATAAACCTAACTATATTGTTCCAGAATCAATTTGTACAATAGATGCATTCAAATTTAGATGTTTACAAATAAATAATAAAATGCATAACACATTTCTTAAACAAAAAAAGTCATTCAAAAAACACTAACAAAAATGACGACTGATTAATTAATTTTACACAAAAATGTAGAAATTAATTACACCATTTCCGTGCTAATTAGTTTTTTCACCTGCAATCAACTGGTATTACAGGTGCGTAGCAGCGCGAAAGGGAATTTAGCGCGCACTCATTTCATCCAGTTCATTCGTCACAGGATTCCGCCAATCAGAGGTAAGTTCCACGAATGATTCACGAAGCAAATGATTCATGGAGGAAACTGTTTTCGAAATTCAGCATTTAGTAACTACACCACAGTGTGTGAACTAGACAAGATAAAGTGCTTTTTTACGTCACCAGAAATTACAATATGAGGTTCTGTATTAAATTCTGTATGAAGCGGAAATATTTTAAACAAAAAAGTTCCGTAGTGTTTAGGGATACCTAAAAATATTTGTACCTGTGTGTAGCGGTCTGCGTGCAAGGACACGAAGGTGCAGGAGGTTTGCCGGAGACGGGGATAGAACCCTGGGCCTTCATGGTGGAAAGCCAGTGTATCCGTGCTTTGCCAAAAGGGAATGGCCGGGACAGAAGATAGCTCTTGAAGGTGTCGACTCGCACCGCTACAGTAGTCCCCCACCAGTGAACAAGTAGTGGAGTGAACGATGTTGACCACAGATGCACCAGTGAGAGATGGGCTCCAAGATGCTGATGCTGCTTGTGAGTGAGTTACGGTTGAATGAGTGATTGATTGATTGATTACAGATAGGCGCCAAGGCCATGCGCTCTGGCGAGGTCTCGTGGCGCCATCTGTGGGGTGTTTGCGATGATCACGTCCTACGGTCACCAATTGTAGCGGCGCTGCGCGTAAGGACACGGAGGTGCTGCTGGTGATACAGGAAATCTGCCGGAGACGGGGATAGAACCCCGGACCTTCATGGTAAAAAGAAGGTGTCGACCCATGCAGCACACCTCCGGATGTCCTAAGTTGATCCTGAGCCTGAGAGTCCTGCTAGATTGAGCTAGGATATCCCCAGGTTGTTATGAAAGGACAACCCACGGAATATTCTAATCCAACATTCTCGGGATGTCCTCGTTCAGGATGTCTCGTTTTTGGAGCCATATTAGACCTTTGTTTCGATAAATAAAATGAGTTTGAGCTTTCTCATATGATGTCTTAACGTTATTATCATGCCAAAAGCATTATCAATCTAAAAAATTTTCACTAGTTAAATAAAATATCATTACATCTTTATTGTACAGAAAAATATAAAATATGGCCTAAAAATACTCGTGTGGAAATCGACGATAAAATATAAGAGGTGAAAAATAATAATTTCCTGGGAAAAAAACACCGAAATTTAAAAAACAAAGTCTTGAAAAAAAAGAAATAAAAAGAAAGAAACAAAAATGACAGAGAGAGAGCACGCTTTTATAAGGGGAATAGCAACAGCCCTCCGGCAATCGTCGCCTCCCATGTTATCTCTACGGAGCGGGTTTTCATCATCTGCGTTTATTTTTTGGAGTATCCTCATGCTTTCAAATACGTCTTAATCAAAATGCCAAAAAAAAAAAAAAAAAAGAAAAAAGAAAGAAAGAAACCAGAAGACGAAATTTACACTGTTTAGCGTCTGAATCCGCAAACAGAAGTTCATTCCGTCCAATATTTCAGGAAACTCAGTAGATTTACCGCAAAAAAATTGAAAATTTATTCACTGCTTTGCAACGCCCTCTGGATAGAGGGATTTTTTTCAAAGAAAATAGGGACTAAAGTGCGGGGTGTAGAAGAGGACATGTATAAGGGGGCATCAATCAACTGTCACCTTTTAGGCAAAAAGTGATTTAAGTTGATTTACTCTTGTTACCGGTTTGAGCGTGAGGGATAAAGGCGCTTTTATTTTGCTTCCTTCTTTGCCTTTTCAATAGTTATTGGAATTTGTTCTATGTAATGGTAGAACCAAGATCTACAAGTAGAAGCTTTGAAATTTTACTTTGCTTAATTAAATTTTACTTGGATTTAAGCATTCCATTTTGAAAGAGCCCTACAAAAATATTATATAAATGCATTGACTCTCACCCACCGCTGCACTGTGAAACCAGGATTATTTCATAAGTTTGAAGAAAACATATTTAGTTCAGAAGATGGATTGCAGTACTTTCACAATAAATTTTTCATTTCTACGCAGTAGTTTCATGGCATTAAATTCACATCGGAACAGGAGGAACTAATATTTTTCTTTAAAATTGAACTGGATAAACCAGTTACACTTGGACTTTCACAAGCTCATATATGTTAAAAAGCTATGAACACACATGTGCTATTTTCGTAGCATGTCTGAAAGGGAATTGCTACTACTAATGTTACTAAAATTATCTATTTATTTTAAACTCATTCATTTATTCATTTCAAAAATATTTCACACACCTTTTTTTTTTTTTTTAATTATTCCAAATTCTGATACACATAGGCTTGTTCCTGGAGCTGCAGGCTTTTAAAACTGATTAAAAAATAAAATAAAAACAATAATAACTTTAATTCTATTCATATTAGATTTTGTAACAATTACTTTTTAGCCACACAACTCATCAATCCACGAACCAAAAAAAAATCTCAGTGCTATGACCGTTAATGCACATTCTAACAGGGGTGTCATCCCCCCAGTGTGAATGCGCACCCTCTTATAAAGCTACGGAGCCTCATAAAATCAGACAAAACTCCCTGAAAAAAAACTCCTCCCCCCTCCCCCTCCCTCCTGGTGGAGCACCTTTGACCTCCCTGGTATCCCATAATGTGGTTTATTTTATTTTATTTTTTTTTTCAAACTGTTATTTTATAGTTCTAAATGCATTTTACTTTTTTTTTTGGTTCATTATGTTCAGAAACGGAATTCAAAAAATATAGGATTACTATTATTTTTTACGATGGTTTTTGCGCGCCACGCCAACGCCAAATCCTTAGCGTCGCCAAACGCCTCGCCAAGGTTGCTGTTGCTTCCATGGTTGCTTCCCATGATCCCTTGCTGAATCCCTAGGATTTTTAGTTGTAAATAACATCTCTGGTTTATTGACTTGTTATTCGCGTCTTGGTCCTGCCGTTCCTGTGCATGAAGAATAGTGAATATTGTAGTTTCCATTTTATAAAGTTTATAAAATACTTAAGCTATATATGAAGGAATATGGATGATTTATATGGTCCTCCCCTACCCCCTGGTATTTGTTTAGTATTCTAAAAACCGTGTTAAGATTCGTTGTTATGAAACCTCAAGTGAACTGTTTTTACCCGAATCAATTCGTCTGTCGAAACTTTGAAACATGGCATAGTTTTACAGATATTAATACAGGATTGATTATTGGGCTAAACTTCTAAGATAAAGAACCGCTAGTAATGAATATTGTGCTATTTAATAGCTTAGTAATGTACAAAATAAATCCAAGTTTCTAAATTAGTCAATTTATTACTTATAACACTACTTATTATCAGTTCCAAAAACATAGTTAATGGAATAAGCTGCGAAATGTAGCCTGAAACATGACTTTAATTTAAAAATGATGAGTTATTACATGTTTTTATACAATTGTGATATACTGTATTGAAATTCAATATTGTCTTACCTGTTATTAATTTTCTTTAAGGATTTAAGTTGCCTTCCAAGGAAACTAATGAATCAACTGCTCTAAATCACAAGGAAAGCAACTCTACAAAATTAATTGGCCCTCAAATTCCCGATTTTCTTTCCCAGAGAAAATCTAATGATGAAGATCAGAAAGATGAAAATGAAACAAAATTCATAGGACCAGAAATTCACAGATCGCTTCATAAGGATGAAAGTAGTTCTGATGATGAATTTTATGGGCCAATGCCTTCGCACTCAAATGATAATACTTACAATGTCGTAAAAGATATTGAGAAACGAGCAACTACCATGAAAAATAAATTGGAATGTAAAGTATGTATATTCAGGTTTTTTTATATTATAGACTCCTTTACTAATATGAAAAATATTTTTAAATTCCATAAGAACATAAATAGATTTTTCTCTTTTAATTTCTACTCTAGAGGAACAGTTGGTGGTTCAATATTCACTATAAGATACAATTTTTAACATAAATTATGTACACCAGTTATTATTTTTGTTGCATTAAAGTGTTTTAAAGAAATATAATTTTTAAGCATAGTTTAAATTTTATGCAACATTAGAATTATATTTGCTGCTTAGTCAAGGAAGTTAAGGTTTTAAATCAGTTTTTAACACATCCATTTATTTTTGAGGAGGGGTAGGGAAGAGAGGGGTAAATAGAAAATGTTTAAAATGTCATTTTATTTCGAAAATAACAAAAAAGAAATTTTAAATTCTGGGTTTTTTGTTTGTTTTTTCACTTACTAAAAAGATTCTTGCAAAAATTATATTTTAAGAGTAAACAAAGCTTGGAAGTTAAATAAAAAGTAACTGTTACAAAATCTAATATGAATAGAATTAAAGTTATTATTGTTTTTATTTTATATTTAAATCAGTGTTAAAAGCCTGCAGCTCCAGGAACAAACCTATGTGTATCAGAATTTGAAATATTTTTTTAAAAAAAGGTGTGTGAAATATTTTTGAAATCAATAAATGAATGAGATTAAAATAAATAGATAATTATAGTAACATTAGTAGTAGCAATCCCCTTTCAGACATGTTATGAAAAATAGCACATGTATGTTCATAGCTTTTTAACATTTTTTTAGTTTGAATTTTTGTCAGTTTGAAAAATAAATATTGATATGTTTCTTATTTGTAATAAAATTGTTAACTTTAATGTCCAAATATTATTTGAATTATTATTAGGGACGTGACAAATATTCGACCAGTTCGGTATTCGGCCCTTTGGCAAAATATTCTGCCTGGCCGAATAGTTGTAGTACAGTAGCACTGTAAAAAAATTAAGAAACCAGTAGATTTTTAATATTTTAAATTTTATTATAGTTCTTGCAAAAGAATACAGTAATAATATAGTTTTAATAAACAAAAATAATTTTGAAAAAAAAAAAACTTTTTTTTTTTTAGGCTTGACTGAACCAAAGCACAGATTTTCAAGTTATAAAATTGTATTTTGTACTTAACATTTGCTCACAAAAACAGGCAATATGATGGAGCATATGAAACTTTTATTTTATTAGTAGTAAAAAAATCTGTGTGTGGGGGGGGGGGGGAGGCAGACTTTGTTTGGGTAGACTGATTTATTGTGAATATTGGGTAAGAGAGAAAATATGAAAAGCCCAGAATATATCATGAATAAGATAGCATCAGTTATATGGAGGTTTTTGATTTATTTAATCAAGTGATTTATTCAATTCTTGTGTAAGATAAATGATCATCTACTAAATTTTCAGGATGTACCCGATTCTGAAAAAATGGAACGAGAAGAATGGATGGTTGTTCCAGATACATCTCGTAAAAATCAACTTGGGGCAATATCTAGATGTTTAGCACCAGGATCAAAGCCTGTTTCAGCAAAAGTAAATGTTTCTTTAATTTAGAGATTTAAATTGCTGCAATGAGATTGTCATTTCCCATTTAAAAAAAGGAATTTATATTTTATTATAATTACTTGCTTTTCGAAACAAAGTATACATAAGTTATAAATAAGTTAAGTACACATAGTTGCATTTTCCAAGTATGATTGGTACAATCCAGTCATTCAGGGTAACTGTGAGCCACATTATATCTCTTAGTATATTTGACTTAAAAAAAAACTAGAAGGTCCAGTGCTGCCCTCGGCTAAATAAGTTATAAAATCAGTTTCCTTCGCTTAATTTTTAAATTAAATCAAATATGCTACATAATATGACGTGGTTCAAAGTTACCCTAAATGACTATATCTCAATATGTATTTTAAGAATATTGTTTACTGCTATATCTTTGGTACATATTTGAAATATATCACGCTGCAAAGTTGTCTTTCTTCTGAATATTACACTTTTAGAATGGAGAAGCAACATTAATTCGTCAAACTAAAAAATTTTAAAATAAGCAGACTCTTTTCTGTCGCAGTAATTTTTTTTTGTCAGTACCTAGAGAAAAAGTCATTGTTCTAGAAATGGGATGGTCAATTTTAATGATCTTTATACAGATATATGCTAATTGAAATTGTTTATCAATTTTACTGTGCTATGCGCAAAGTAAGGATGTCCCGAATAATAGGCAGTAATCCGTAATTGGCCACTTTGCCAATTATTTATAATCAGCCAAATTTTGCCGATTAATTTACCAACAATTATTTCTTCATTAAAATTACTTTTAGCATGCCAAAAACAAGAAACCATGTGGAATGAATTTATTAACAATAAACGGGTGCCCTCCCTTCAAGAGCGATAAGGTACCTTCCTCTCTAAAAAATTACTAAGAAAAGTATCACAGTAACCTTTATCAAAATAAGATTTCATAACAAAAATATAGAAGATGTAAGAAAGGAAATGGAAATTTGCAGCAGCACTGTTAAGGGGTCATTCATAATGATGATGATCATCATCATGTCATGCTTCAAGGGGGGAGGGGGGTTCAAGAAAGCGTGACAAGGGGAGGGGGTAACAAGAAGTGTGACATCATACATTTTTATTTCTATAAAGACATTTAAAATCAGCAAATTAAACCTATTTTATGCTAAACTATAATATAGCATGACAAAGAGGGGGGGGGAGGGGTATATTGAAGTGTGACACTTTGGGATAAAGGGGGAGAGGGGGGTCAAAATTTATTGGAAAAAGTGTGACATCATATATGAACGGCCCTTAAGCAACACTCCCCTCCCTAAAATTTCCGATGGTGCAATGTGTGCAGTGACCCCTTGGCACCTCTGCAATACGTCTGCAATTTTCTGCAACATAAGATATCATTAGGGGTGATTCTAATCCGAAATGTACGAAAATGTTTCAGAATCTGATCCAAGAATCAAAAGTTAATTCAGTTTCCCGAAAAGTTTTCAATTAATGAATCTTGAGACTTTTTTGACGATACAGAGTTCCCAAATATCCTAATTATTAAAGGAGACTTGATTTTCATCTAATTTTCCATTTTTAATTTATTTCTCCCAATTTTTAAAAATTGTTTTTAATAATTTCCCAATGTTTTAAAATTAAATTTAACGTTTTCATTTGGGAGCAAAATTCATGGCAACCATTATTGCTTCGCAATTGTTCATTGCATATTTTACTGTATGAGAAAAGGAGATTTTTAGCTGCCCCCTCCTCCCTCCACCATTGATTACGCATTAATAAAAATTCATTATGGCGAGCTTTTCTTTCAATTGCACCCCAAAATCGGTGACACATTTCATCAGCTATAAAAGATCTCTAATATTTTAATTGAATTTTCTTAATTTCAATGAGGTATAAGTAAAAACTGATATTTTGGAATCATGCCAACGTCGAACACGTGCTTCGCTGAAAATTATTGTGCCGTGCATTACAATCCTTTTGCATCCTATAAATGTTTAAATTGTTTTGAAAGTTAAAAGGTATTTCAACATATGCTACCTTAAGAAGTTGCCTAATTGCATAATTTTTATTTTCAGTTCGTAATGCATACTTTTTCCGATATTTTAGGCTAAGTTCAGAAAATTTTTTTTTGCTTAGAATCACCCATTGATATCATATAATTACACACACGTATATTATATGTCTCAAACTAGAGGGGAAGCAATTTTCCCCACATGACCTTCCAAAATAACATCTGGATGTCACACATAGAAGTCCTACTTTGCGTGGGCGCAAATAATGACTAACTACCAAGAGTTTTGATTTGTAGCTCTCCTTTCCTTCATTCCATTCAATGTGTTACCTACTCTCAATAGTTGAAAGTGCTCTCAGTATTCAAAATTTACGAAATATTGTAAAGGTGGGAATGCATATTTTTTTTGGAAAGAAAATAATATAGTCACCCAATTTAAATGTAGTCACCCATTTAAATTTGCCTACTTTTCCAAAAGGGAAAAAGAGAAAAACAATTTTTTTTATAAAAGCAAAAAAAAAAAAAAAATCAAAATAAATTAATTATTAAAAAAACATAATAAAAAAAAATCTTTTTAAATGTTCATGCATTGGTCATTTTTTTTTTTTTAAAAGGAGAAAAAAGTTAGAGGTTATGAGAAGGATATGCATGTCTGTCGATCCCCCTTCCCCCTAACTAGACTTCTCCAATTCAGCAATTTTCTTTTTTTCACTGTTTATACATAAATTTCAACAAACATTTTACAATTTTTTAAATTTATATATACATGCTTTTAATTTCTTTTACAAGAATTGATGTCTGCAATTTTTTTAAATTATTTTTTTCTATGTAAAAATGCATACTGTACTGCATCATATCTCGTGTATCTATACTTTCTTCCATAGTCTACCTTTATCATAGTGCTTAAGATTACTTTTCAGATATTATAAAAATTAAAAAATCCTGGATAAAATGATCAAAATATAAAAATAATTATTATTCAAATTTATCAAATGCCCATCAATTGGTAGTCGGCTAATTTGCTTATCTGCATCCCTAGCGCAAAGTAAGCTCCTCGTAAAATCATTCATTATTAAATGTGAAATGGAGGGTTGCTTATTTGTAAAATTTTAGCTTGATCTGAGACATATGTTTGTTCAGAATTGTTTAAGTCAATTGTTATATTTTTATTTATGCAGGACAGGTGAATGTGGTATAAAATTCCATCGAAATGTACAATAAAAAATAAATTAATATTAAATCAGTAAGTAATTGGAACTAAATTTTTGTGTTTCAGAATTGATACTTGAGCAGTGTTTCTGAACTGCAGCATCATTTTAAGAACATATTGTTGAATATTTATTTTGTAGTATATTTACTTATAACAATACCTTTTATATAGAAGAATATTTTAATTTGTTAAAGCATTTTAATTCTTAATGTGTAAATATATTTATAATATTTGTATTTTATTTTGCATTGCATTTTTCCCCTTCTCCTTTCTCATCTATTTAGAGCGAAAAACGTTCTCATCGGCAGTCTGAAAAAGACAAGAAAACTACAGAGGAGTTGAAAAAATATAATGTAAGCTTTATGAATATTTTATTGTGTGATAATTACGTCCCCCTTGCACCTGTTTTTCTTTTTTGACATTTGATTTATTATCCTCAAAGTTTTTGAGTTATTGTGATTGTTTCTTCTTAACAAATGCTGTTCTAATTTTGCTTGACTTTGTGGATAAATCTTTATTTCCATGAAGAAAAAGTTAAAATTATAAAATTTAATTTTAAATTCTTTTGAATTATAGTTTAAATGCAAACACTACCAGAAAAATCACTCCATTTGTGAAGCAAAAGTAAATACTTTTCATACATTTAATGGCATTTATTGTGCAATATAATTTCCACCATTACTCAAAACCTCTTGCCAATGTGATAATAAGTTGTAAAAATAATTTTTGCAAATTGTCAGCTCTGTAGGTGCAAAAATTTCAAGCAGTGCTCGGTTGCTACTTGCTTCAGTTTTAATTTTTTGCCCTTCAAAATATTTTCATATGAAAGGAACAAGTGATAATGTTAGGGTGCTAGTTCTGTGGATTACAGTTGATGTAGGAAAAATTTTATAGCTTACCTTTGTGGTTGTCTGATGAGTTGCCAAAGCAGTATTAGTCTGGCAGTTTCATGATGTAATATGATTGGCTGCGTATTGAACATCTCTGGATTCTTTCCTTTGAAAACTTTGTTTAAATCATCCATTTGCGGGGAAAATTTTGCCAAGTTTATTTCTTTACTAGATTTCAAAAGCTCATAATGTGTTGGTCTTTAAACATATCAGCATTTACACCACAGTAGTCTCTTATTTAAGATCATACTCTACTTAAAGGTGGAGGGGAGCTGCAGACTGTTTGGGATCACAAAATATTCCTTTTCTCCTGAAGGTTTTGTAGGTCTATTCATCAGCAGCTTTCATTGTTCAAAAAGGATTTGTTTTTGTTCAACCAAGTTCAAATTTCCCACAATCTCCAGTGTTGTCACAAAGGGATTTTGCTCTACCATGATCTAAAGTACTTCAGGTTGCCCGAACCATCTCCTGCGTGTTGTGTCTTGTTTTAGTTCATTTAAAAGAGCAGGTGTGTATCAATGCCATAAAAAAAACAGGCAGCCATATAATATGTCTCAAATTTTTGAAAACTATCAGTCTAATTTAGTATACTGAGTATATACAGATGCTCACTTGTTCCTACCTAATATATACATATAAACTTCCTATAATATGATAGATTGATTCCTGGGAAATGTCATGTTTTGTAAAGCTATGTTATATGACAACAATTTTTAGTGCTAAGCGGGAAGTTATGTTTGAAAAACTCATAAAAATCTAACATTTTTTGAAAATTCTGTGTATGCAAGCTTCAAATATGATGTGTATAACACTAAATGAAAAGAAATAAAAATATCATCTGACTTTAATAATTTTAATTTAATGATTTCCTTATCACTGCTCATTACAACCGAACAAGAATAGGCTTTAGTTGTAATGAGCCAATTTTTTTTTCTGTTAAACAATATCGCCTTCATTTTGGCACCTTTTCCTTCATTCGGATTTTTTCCCCCTTCTTCTCTCTTAAAAATTTGAAAATGTTGTGTGTTTGTTGATTTTTTAGAAGGTTGTTGTACATTTTATGGTATGCACTAAAAGTATTTCGTTTTTTTTTTCTAATCTTTAAACGTTTTTTGAGTCTCTGCTACTATGAAAAAGAAAAATACTTATTTGTTAAGTAACATATACATTTTGTAAGTTGCTTTTGCATGTATTCTTTACATATAAATTACAATGCAGTGTTTTATTCACTTTTTAATTGTACAACGAATAATTTATTTCTTAAGGATTTTTTCTACATCATAACTTAAATGCTTTCAATATTTGAGTAGCAAAAGGATGCATGGAAGCCTTTTAAGTCAAACCAATTTTTTATATACCCAATATGCAACTAATCAACATTTTTTTTAAGTATGAAGTATTGACTAATGAGAATAATAAAAATTGTATTTGAAAAGTATCATTTTTTTATTTATTTACCTTTCATTGTTTCAGAAATCAAGGCGATCAGAGTCGCTATTAGAAATGCACAAGAAAGACAAAAAGAAGAAAAAGGTTCATTTTTAAAAAAGATTTTTCCATTCATATCATTTTTATGCATATTTATTGATGTTTATGTTTGTTAATTTAAATGAAAAATATCAACTATTTGATCTATTTTTTTGTTTATCAATTGTGCCTATTGTTGTGTAGCGAAGAAAAGCACTGTGTAAGCTAAACAGTTAGATTCTGAGTTGTGCACTTTTTGGTTGGTGCTTTCAAGCCCCCCACCCCACCCCTCTTCCAGAAAGTACATATCAGGTTCAGGGTACAGGGCTTCTGTGCAAAACTGCACCAAAACTATTTTTCTGCAACAAAATGTGTTTTTTTTTTGGAAAATTTGCCCCAAATCTCGATTTTGGGGGGAGGGGGGGGATAGAATAAATTTTAGCTTTTGGATTTTTTTCATTTCTAAATCAACATCATTTATTACATTTTACAACAAACCAACAAATTTTTGGCCTTTGAAATAGTTTATCAATAAATATTAGATCTACCCTCTGTTTAACTTCAAATATGGCTGAGAAAATTGAGCAGAATGAATGATGTATCCCACGCTTGCAAAAAAGTGAGACAATTTCTAATATTTTGCTTTACTACGGAGAGATACAAAGAATAACCACTATTTATTTTTCAAATATTTTTTTTTAGTAAATTTTTCTTGAAATAGATCAAAAAGTGATAGATAGATAGATACAGTAGAGTGCCGCTTATCCGGACGCTGCTTAACCGGATGTCCAATCAACCGGATCAGTCAGGGATCATGCGTTTTTTCCCCCTGCACTCTGCAAAATAAAAATAAAAACTTATATATATTTTTTAAAACACTAAAGTCGTGACCTTCAGATTGAAGGTCGAAAACCACCTTCCTTTGACTTTTGGCATTCCAAGAGGGATCACCCTCCACCCCGCCCCCCCTCCGCTTAGGTATGCTTGATTCAGTTACAATTAGCAGGGGAGTAGAAGGAACTGAACAAAAGGATTAAGATTCTTTTTAGAGGCATTAGAGCAGAAGTAAACTTCATAAAAGTACACCTGCTTCTTACAGTTTCAATTTTTTTAATTAGATTTGAAAGTTATGAAATTATTATGAATTTCACTTTTTCTCTTAATTCAATTTAGTTTCTTTCAGAAACCATTTCCTGCAATTCTACAGCTTCTAATTTTTAATTGCAACTATTGCATAATTTTTTAAAAGTTGTAAATATAAATTGTTTAAAAGTAAATAAATAAATTAGTAGAATTATTACCATATAAAACATTTTGCCCCTTTTCTACTGTAGAACTGAAAAATATATTTTGAAACTTTAAATTTCTTGCTGGAAAATCACAAACATCAACAATTTACTTTTGGTGTCATTAATTACTTCTAAAACATCTAAGTGAGTATTTAGGATTAAAATTTGAAGGAATCTTTCTTAATCAGAAAAATAATAAATTTCCAAAAAAATTTTTATAAAATATGAAATTAATATTTAATTGAATCAAAATTTACTCTGGAAAATAAGTGCCATTTAAAACACATAACAAATTATAATTAATGATAAATAGTGTAAAATAGTTGAACTTTTAGTATTAGTTTGTTTTTGCTTGTTTTCTTGAAACAAAAGGATTTTAGCTATTAAAAGGAAAAGAAAAAAAATTTCTAGTGGCATGTATGATTAAAAAAGAAGAATTTTAAGTCTGCCAGCTAGCAATTTTAAACTACTAGAAGAAGAAAAAAATGTAACAATTCGTTTTTGAAAAACACATTTATAATAGCTATTAGTTTAGTTCTTGAGTTAGTTATAAATTATTTCTTCAAAAATATAAAAATAATAATCTTATCTAGTTAGTGGCCTGGAAGAATATAATCACACTTTTGTTCAACAGGTTGAATACTGGTTGTTTTAAAACAGTCATTTAATATGTTGAGAGAAAGAAAAGAACCCTCCAAAAATAATATTTTCCACTCGTAGTTGATATTTTCTGCTCTAGACCGATACAAAAGGTAATTTCTTCTGTTCCAAAATCTGATAATAAATTCTGTGAGACCCTTTGGAAGGCGATTTGATTTTTAAAATTTGATTAATTAGCACCATAAAATTCTCATCCAAGCCCTGTTTGATGTAAAATTTGCATATAACAATCCAATGTATTACCAAACAATCGCAAAAAAGTCGCGAAATATCAATTTGAAAATTTGTAGACACCCTGAAGTTCCATTTTCTCAATCAAAGCCCCTGGAACTTCAAGGTCCCTATGCTTCTGGAGAGCACTGGACAGTTGAATCGACCAGACTGCCACTGGTTTCCGTGGATCTCTCTTTTTTTACAATTTGCAATGTCGCCAAACTCACCGAGAAGTTGTCAATATGTAAGAGAATCATTGTACTGAGAAATTTGAAACAAGAATACCAAATATTAGATGAATTGTGGGCATTTAAATGAATTAATTTTTTATTGTCCATGTGAAAAAGATCGAAAATTTTAAATTTGCTTAACTTCAACTTATGAAAAATTTCTGTTGAATATCGTGAAAATTCATAAAAAGGTGATGGATTGTAAGAGGTTGTTCAAAATTCAGTGTTACCGATGCGCAGTGAAGATGATGGTCAGTGTATCAATTTTCAATGAGTTGATTGAAAATGTTGCATATTTTAATTATTCCAAATTTTTATCAATGTACAACATCTGAGTTTTACCTTAATACTTATTTTCAAATGCATATCTTTATAGAATTTCTTTCTTAATTTAGGATAAGTCTGATAAACCCAAAGAGAGAAAAGCTTTTGATCGAGATGAAATTGCTGTTCGCCATTTTAGTAAACAACAAGTGAATTCCGTGATAGACAAAGCAAAATATTTCAATAAAAGATTTCATTCTGGAGCTGAACAATATCTTTAACATTTTATATCATTCATTACATAAGCCTATTCCTTTGAATTTCACTTGAAATGTACATTGTATCATATTAACATAATTTGTAAATATAACACCAATAAAATATCTTTCTTCTGTTCATTTGGAATTTATTTTTAATATTGTACATATGAGATATTTTTCAACATTATTACTTATGTATCTTACTTATGTATCATTGTTAACCTTTACCTTGTTAGGGGAATAATGCATATGTCCTAAAATCAAATTGTTATAAAACATGGGTTTGATGAACATATGTTCCAAGGTTTTGTTGTCTTTCTCAAGGTTGAAGGTCTGTCAGACTAGCACAGAGCGCATTAAAATTACATTAGTTTGATCCATATCTCCTCTGCTCCAATATATGACTCATAGAAAACAGACGAAGCCCTGGGTAAGCATCTGTTTCTCCAAGAGGTTTTTTTTTTCAGAATGCTAAAAACTCAAACAGTTGTCAATCATGAAACATTAGTTTTATTGGTGGAAAAAGGGAAAATAATCTGGCAAGGTAATTCACTTAATTTAGAATTTAGTCATTAACAGGTGAAACACTTAATTTTGATTTGATATTGGAAGAATCAAAAGTTATTGAAATTGCACGGTTTGTATCGTTAGATGCATTTCTTGGATGTGTCAATGCTGACTGTAAACAGATAACAGTTTGCAGATCGTTCCGAACTCAAAAAATCCCATGATGAAGTTTCCAACCACAAATTTAACAATTAAATCAACTATGTTATTTCTGTTCCCAGTACACAAAAATGCAAACCATCGTACAGTAACTATTTTAATTTTAAAATGAAAGAAACTATACAATATAGAACCATTTGTCAGAAATTTGTTGTTGAAAAAGAGATTGCAAAAGAGATAAAAAATTATTTTGGAAATAAAAATTAAAAATTTTATGTGTTTACTTTTTTTAATGTGTGTGATGGAGGGTACAATGACAGGAGTAAGCGTTTTTGCCAGAAAAAGGAATCAAGTGCAAGGAATGTGCTGGAGCATTGTTGTGATGAACGTGTCAATTTCTTGTTGATCACAACTCTGGTCTCTTGCTCAGCACATCATATAAGCGACTGAGAACATCCCTGTAGCACTCTTTGTGACCATTTAACACTGAAGTGCGTACTCGTCGAGTACGTGTACCACACAGCAGGAGTTAAAGAACAGTGAGCATCACTTGGCTGATATTTTTTGGTGAAAAAACAAAACTCCTGTGGTTCAACAAGCTTCTTACTCCTCTGGTATGCCCCCTGAGACTTCTAGCTGTTCCTCAAACTTGAGGCCATTAAAGGAACGCAATATCAAACAAGACAAGAGAGGATATTACGACAGCCGAGCTAATCTCCATTGTAAAAGAGGCATTTCCGGAATGCCTCTAACAATGATAGCAACGTTGGGAGAAGTGTGCGAAGCAAGGAGGATAGAATAGGAAGGGAGAAGCTCTTCCAGGGGAATCCTGACGCGAAAACCGTTACTGGAAATTTAACTGGCGGGGGAAACTCTACCCAAAACATTGGGGTTTTATGAAGCGTTTACTCTGTTCGCTATGTGAAGTGGTATAGTTTTTTCAGTTAATGAAATAATATGCCTGCTTGTTCTGCTTATGGATGCACTAACAGACCTGGAAAGAAGATTCCGGGGCTGTCTTTCCATCGGTAAGTTTTCAGTTTTTGTTTTATTACTTTTTAAACTTTGATTCATTTCATAACAGACAAAGAGGTTTAAAATAGCTTCTTAGTGGTTATATAGTTCCATTCCTTGATAGATGTGTTTTAATGTTATATAACAAGATGTGATGGAAGTTAATTACCACATTGTCGTTTTTAATTATCATTGCTATTTTTTCGATCTTTGCAACGTTTTAGATTCGAGCTTTAGATCTGAACTGTTTTGAAAATATTAGAGTACCTTATTAATAGATAAGGAGGTAGGATTTTGCAGAGAACAGCAATTTCTTCGCCATATTTTACTGAAAATTTTGTCCAAAAAATTAAAATTGGGAAGTTTTAGTTCATTAATAATATATTATTTAATGATATTTTAATGGGGGAGGGGGGCAATAGCTCCTATTCCCTCTGCTCTATATCCAGCAGGTACAAATACGTATTGTGTCTTGATTAAATTTTTCTGGCATGGGAAATTTAAACTTTCTTATCAACACAGAGCTGTATGTTCTAATTAAGTTTTCCATTCATGAGTATAATAAAGATTAAGAAAACTCAAAGTGTAAAATAAATGCATAGTTCAACTTAAGTGCAGTAAATAGTAATGAATATTTATCAATTTTTCCTGAACATTTTTGCCTGTAATTGAAAAATATTTAAGAAAAACTGATGAATGAACCTTTTAAAAAAGGCTTTGCGAAAAGGAGACCCATTGTAGTATATCTCTCTCTTATATTTTGGTGATGAAAAATGCTTTAGTAATTATTATTTGTATTTAGAGATATTGAAATCTCGGTAATAATCTTTTGGAGAATATTCTTAAAAACCTAATTACAATAACAACATAGCATTACATATTTGAAATGTGAATGTGTTACTCCAAAATGCTTAATAAGTATTTCATAATACAGATTAATCATTAAATTAAATGTGTCAATGGTTTTTTTTTTTGTTATAAATATTATTATTACCATATAATGAAATTTTTTCATATTTCCCAAGAAAGTAAATTTAAGAGAAGCGTGGGTTATGGCTTGCAGAAGGGAAAACTGGCAGCCTTCATCAGTGAGCATTTTGTGTAGCACTCACTTTACTGAGGACCTGATTGATCGTAGCAATCCTACCTTACCACGATTAAAAAGAAATGCAGTACCAAATGTCTTCCCAGCTTTTCCATCTTACCTTAAAAAAGTAAGCCTATTTTTCTCACTTTAAGCTAAAACATTCGATGAACAACTAACTACTCGGTGTTTAGCAAAATGTTCTGAAATTTTGCTTAACACTGAGTAGTTAAGCATTTCAGAACATTTTGCTAAAGCCTGAGTAAGTTGTTCATCAAATGTTTTAGCTAAACATTTTCACCTAAAATTTTATTCCTTCATAAATTAACTTTGATGTTTTCATTTCAGAATGTGAAAAATAGGAAATCTCCAACAAAAAGGGCCAATGCACTTCAAATAAAGGATTCTATTTCCTCCATGTCAGGAGACTTAGAAGTAGAGGTAAGGGATGCTGAAGAAATTCCGGGGGCAATGGAGGTGCCAGGAGAATTCCTAGGTAAAATTGATTCAGCCACATCACCAATAAAATATCTCAATGTTGAACATCATCAAAAGGAAACTATAAATAGCTTAAAACACAAAATTGATGAATTCGAGTGTACTACTTTAAGGTATAAGAAAAAATTCAAAACTTGCAGCAGCACAGCAGAAGGCAGAAGATAAAAATAAGCTCCATGAAGGAGCGATTTGATTCAATAAAAAAAAATCGTTTTATGGAAGATGATTCTTTAGAAACTCTGCGTAGGACGACGAATCTGACTTTAGAAATTTTGAAAAAAGAAGTTGCAAAATGCAACAAAGAGCCCTTAAGGCTCTTCACTACCAAATCGGAAACTCAGCGCTGACAAAATCTCCGAAATAGTGGCAACAATGTGGGAGTGTCTTATTCAATCTCTTTGCGCTGGTAATTGGCCTATTCTTGTGATAGACAGCGTCAATCACTATGTCTCTCAATGGACAGCTATAAATCTTTCGAAGGGGATCCGCGACACCCCTGCTGGTAGTTGCGGTCGGACGTGGGCACAAGAGCGGGGTCCAAAACATCTACCCTTTTCCTAGAAAAAGACACTGTTCCTGACCCCCGGGGCTGTTTCTTTTCTCAACCTCGGAAAAATCTTTGACTCTCCTTGGAACGCACAAATTGTTCCTTGAAACTAGCACGCTGTTGAAGCCGACTTCTTTCTTTCTTCCTTTCTTTTTCCTTTTTTTTTAAAAATTCAGTTCACATGATCACATGAGTTATCGTAAAATACAATGTTTATTATTTTTCGAAGTACTTTTTTTCTTTCAATCTACTGCTAGAATTAGTAACTGTTATTGTTAGCGATTTTAAAATATGATTTTATCTTGTAAGACATCGAAATCTTAATGACGCGTATATATCCTTGATTTTTTTATATATTTAAGCAAACCAAAAAAAAAAAAGGCATTCAGAAATAAAAACAATGTTGTTTTTTTAAATTTGGTTAAAATTAATAGAAAATGCAAGGATATATGCGTAATTCCACAAAAGTGGTAAAGAGTGTGTTCCATATAGATGTTTTAGTTACGTTTCATTTCTTAAAGAATATCTAGACACACGGCAGTGTGTCCGCCAAGTTCAAAGACGGCGACACCGGCCAATGTGTATTTTTACCCGAACCATTTCAAGCTACTTTCGACATCATTACTCAAAAACTATTAGGCCTACATACTTGAAATTTTGTGCTTCAAATAGGGCCCTCTTGAACCCCTAGAACATTAAATTTCATCGATGTAACTCTTATAGTTATCGAATTATTAAGGTCTAAAAAGTGTAATTTTTATCATTGTCTGACTGACTCGCTCATCAAAAACAAAAACTACTAATAATAAGTGACTTAGAAACTTGAAACTTGGCATCAAGGTTGACAATTAAGTTTATATAAAAGAAAAAATCCGAAACTTGGGAAAAAATACATGATCTTGTATTTCTTGTAACGGAACTACAGTGTTCTACTGCTAAATTGGAATCAGGTACGTTCAAAGATGGCATAAAATTGTTTTCTTTT
Organism: Octonoba sinensis; assembly: GCA_038502835.1. Taxonomy (NCBI): domain Eukaryota; kingdom Metazoa; phylum Arthropoda; class Arachnida; order Araneae; family Uloboridae; genus Octonoba; species Octonoba sinensis. The sequence continues at coordinate 109,640,935 of CM076599.1, read as the reverse complement.
GTCCCTCTTTGTTTTTCTCTTATATCAAAACAAAATAGTTCAAAATTTGACTTCAAACGAAGAGCACTTTCAATTTTACTACCCTGGCTAATAATACAAAAAATAAGTAGCTCATTAAGATAAGTTACGTTCAAGAACACGATAAGAAGACAATTAACTATTATAGCTTGCCACATGATTTTACTAACTGCATGTTAGAAATGTTTCTATTTGGGGGAGTTTTTTGAATATAATGTATTGACATTTAAAACTTGCCAAGTTAGGAATCGGATAACCAGAGGGACCGTTCATAAATGATGCCAAGCTTTTTTCTGATATATTTGACCCCCCCTGCCCCCTTTGTCACAAAATTTCACACTCAACGGACCCCCTCGCTCCCTTTGTCACACGTCACGCTATGTTGTATAAGCCTGATGTCACACTTTTTGTTACCCCTACCCTCCCCTTGCCACACTTTGTCACAATTTCACAAACCCCCTTTCCCCCTCGAAGCGTGACATCATTTTGAATGATCCCGAAAGTAACAAGTTGTTTTTAAATGAATTGAAGAACACTGTACATTCCTATAGCTATGATTAAAATATCTGCTATGGAAGTTGGCACCTCTCATATTTCAGCTCTTTTATCGGTGACACCGACTACTCCGAAGATTGTTTGTTCTACCGAACTTGGCCCCTTTTTCATTTATGTTTTTGTTCAATATATATATACAGGTATATTGCATAATTTTAAACTTTGTTTATTACAGTAATTCTCATATTTAACTATGCCAAAATTTAAATTTTTACTCCACTAAAAATAATTTTTTTTCAGTGAAATATCATCCACGTGCCCTATCCCACAGCTATAGTTTTTCATTTCTAAAAATTCTGGACATGAAATGGTTAGTGATTGCAGCTCCATTTTTTTTCTATGATTAAATTGGTGTCCCCGACGTTTAAACCACCCTTTAACATTGTCATTTAAAGGTTTTTCCTTATTTACCATTGTAAATAAAGCCAGACCGAACACACAAATATCTAGCCAAAGAGCTGCCATCCCTCCACAACACACACAAACACAAAAAGCCCAATGGTGATAGTCCTGATGCACACCTCTTTCGTGCTTTTTCTGTCTTTCAACCTAGGGCACTATATAGTAGCTTGATTTCAAAATTGGGTACAATCGCTCTGACTTGATCTGACTTGTTTCTCCTCACATGGGGGGGGGGGGGGGAGCTCAATCTGTCAGGAACTGTTCAGTTCATTGCTTAACTATCTTCTATTTTCAGAAGTTTACCTTTGTATTCCAGATCCTTTAGCTTTCCTGAAAAGTAAATATATTTTCCAGTCTGAGTGTGTGTGTGTGCCGGCTTAAAACATTGTTTCTTTGAGAAGTGCTTTCCTCCCCTTCCAAATATATTTTTTTCTTAGGACCTCATCACAATCCCATATTAATAACATAAAGATATTTTTAAACCCCCTTTTTCTCGGAACACAGTTGGTTTATAACCTATCTCTCGATAGACTGATTGCGCAGTTGAGATGTGTGCTTCGTGCACAGCAATTACAGTAAATAAAATAGCAGCAAAGAAGAAAAGAAAATAATATAGTATAGAAGAGAAGAAAAGTTACGGGTGATTGATAAAGTTAAAAATGATGCAACGAAAATGAGTATTATTTTGTTATATGGTTCTGCGGTATAGTTTCACTATACCGCGGTTATGTTATAACGCGAGTGCCAAACATGCCCCCCGACGCCCGTGTTTTAACGGGGATTTACTGTAGTAGAAAAATCTTATAATAAATTGATCGAAGTTGTCATTTAAGAAATATTTCTTTCATTTTCTCTGTTTCAAACATGCAAATAAAAACGAAATAGACATGTACTTTATTTGCAGGATTGAGATAAGGGGTCGTTCATAAATGATGTCACGCTTTTTTCCTATATATTTGACCCTCTCACCCCCCCTTTGTCACAATATGTCACTCTTCAGCGGACCCCCCTCCCCCCTTTATCACATGTCACGCTATGTTGCACAATGCATGACGTCAGAAATCATGTTACCCCCTCCCCCCTCGAAGCGTGACATCATTTATGAATGATCCCTAAGACAGAAAGACTCGATGTTTTATATGAGTCGTCAAGATTCAAAACCAGATACATCCACTTTTTTTTCGATTTCAACTTTTTTAGACTTTCTAATAGTTTAAAGTAATCTTTACATCATGCTAAAAAGTGGGTTTGAAATGTGCCGGTTAGTTACAACCCCCCTCCTCCCCCCATTGACCATGCTTGTTAGCTCTTCTTTTTTCCCTCCAAATACCTTCCGAGGATAAACTGTTTTTGTGTCAAAATTTTAGCAAGTTAAAAGTTAATCCCAATGCTCTCAACTAGAAATTCGAATTTCTTAGATATTAGATTTTTGCCCGCGTGAAAAATTTCATTTTTTGGATGTAGCTGGTTTTGAAACAAGACGACTCATATAAAGAACTCAATCATTTTACCCTAAAATTTGAAAATTTTTACAAATTAAATTAATTTATCAATTAAAATAGACAATAAAATTTTTCTGAGGTGGCCCTCATTTTCTTGGTGCCCTAAGAAAGTACTAAATTTGCTTACGGGTTACTACAGCACTCGACATTGCTTAGAGGGGGATGGGCATCTGGCATCCGTCCCTTTGGTAATATACAAAGACCAAAATCTTTAAATTATTCTCTCGGTCTCGGTTTAGGATGCATAGAGTATGAATTAAAAGGGGCACTTGCATGTAATGCCATACATCTCTACTAATAATAAACCAGCAAGTATGTCTGTGTGTGTGTCGATTCCAAGGCCTTATAATCGTGCTCTTTGTGTGGGTACCTGAATTAAACAAACATAATGCGTTTTATCATAGTTTCTTTTTGCATTTTTTATGTGTGCGTCTTTCTCACAAGAAAATAAAGTTGCTTAAATATGTAGGATCGCTGATTGATTGCCGTGGGAGGCTAATTTTTAATTCTGTGGAATGCTATACATCTTAAAAGAATAACATAATGTATACACATTAAAAAAATACCAGTGTATAAATGGCGAACCAACTGGTCCTTTCACTTCTGAATACGGGCAGGGCAATGCGGGTAGCGCTAGTATTATGTATAGATATTTCGCTGGTTCTTTTCTGGAAATATGTTTATTCATAGCAGAAAATATTTGGTCTATTATTTAATATTTAATATCATTATGCTATTAAAAACAATTTTATAAGCACTAATAATGAGTTTCTTAACCTTTTTGTATTTTTGTGAGATAATTATATTACTTTTAACACCCCAAATTACTTTTGGAACACACATAAATAAATAAATGAAAATATTTTTTTCATCTGCACTTATATCGATATTTCTTTAACATACTCTTCAGCATTTAATTTTCAAATTGAAAATAACAACATTAATGAACATAAAATTTTGATTCATAGTAGCGTAATGTAAAAATGGTGTTATGTTTATTGATCGAACTGCATTTTTATAGTACTCTTTACGACGGTTTCTGCTATGTTAAAGACGCAATATTCGATTTTATCATAGAACGATTTTCTTCATCAAGCATTAAGGAAAATAGAATGTAATGCAAAAACTTCTTTTCCGCTTGAACTCAGAACCGAAAACTGAACTACTGAACGGGTATCACAAAACATACAAAGCGATCGGTAAAGAATGGACGGACCTCCTGGGCAGCTTGTAAACAAAGGAGACTGATTGCTTGTCACTTTAGCGAGAGGTGAATAGGTCCCTCTAGGCACGCTAGGTCCCTCGAATGGGCGGGCCAAGGTGTGGTTTGTTACGGGGCGTGAATTTTCGTAGTTTTTCAAACTTTTTCAAAAACAACACTTTTACTCCTACTAATAACAGGTACACAAATTGTCTCAGATATAAACTTAAAATATGGTTTTAAAGAGAAATATTCAAGCTTGGTTTGCTACTTTTCCGTTTTCCCGTATCTTTTTCCAAAGTTTTAAAAATAATGAATTGAAATTTAAAAATGTTATAAAAAATTTTTGAAGTTCACCACAGAAAAAATGAAAAGTAGCAAACCGTTAACTAGGTCCACTCTATCGTTTAAAAGAAACCGTATGAAAATATTCAAATAACTTCTCGAGTTATGAGTAGGACTTTTTGCAGATTTTCCCGTAGAGATAGCATTAGCGCCGAAAAACAAGATGGACGGTAGCGAAGAGCCTTAACAAGGAAGTACTCTCAAGAGCTACGACCTTTTGCATTGACTTTGCATTTTTACTCTCCGCGGGCATACGAGTATGTTCGAGAAACCTTTAACTCTTGCTTGCCACATTCACGAACTATATCGAAATGGTATGCAAAAGTCGACGCAGTACCAGGTTTCACGAAAGAGTCATTTAATGCCTTAGCAGAATTGGTGAAAGCTAATGACAAATTAATATTTTCTTTGATGTATGATGAGATGTCTATCAAGCGACATATAGAATTTGATGGTCGCTCATTTCATGGGTACATTGATATGGGTACTGACCTGACTGACGATGATTCTTTACCCATGGCCTAGGAGGTGTTGGTGTTGATGGTTGTTGCCATCAATGCCCATTTTAAACTTCCAATAGCATATTTCTTGGTTGATGGGCTATCAGCCAAACTTAAGGCAAATATTGTGGTTCAATGTATCAAAATGCTGCATTCCATTAAAGTGCATGTTGTATCAGTTACATTTGATGGAATGGCTTCAAATTTGAGTGCAATGTCAAATTTAGGATGCAATTTTGAAGCCGACTGTTTAAAAACATATTTTAAGCATCTTGAAACCAATGAAGACATTTTTGTATTCCTTGATCCTGCACATATGCTGAAATTGGTAAGAAATACATTAGGTGACAAAGGGAGTCTAGTCAATGGGGATGATAACATTGTAGATTGGAAGTATTTAAAGAACATAAATAATATTCAGGAAGATGAGGGCTTAAACCTTAACAATAAATTAAGACCCACTCATATTAATTATGTAAAACAAAAAATGAAAGTGAGATTGGCTGCCCAAACTTTCAGCAAATCGGATGCAGATGCTTTGAATTTTTGCAATCACGAATTGGGCATTGAAGAATTCAAAGGAAGTGAAGCAACAGTCGAATTCATCAAAAATTTTAATGATTTATTTGATATTTTAAATACAAGAAATAATATGCAAATAGGGCTCAAGAAACCAGTGTCAGCTGCTAATTTTGAAATAGTTAACAATAAACTTGAATATTTAAAAACATACATCCTAAATTTAAAAACAGCTAGAAATGGCTGCAAACTTTTGGAAAGTGATAGAAAAACTGGTTTTCTTGGTTTTTTAGTGTGCATTGAAAGCTTTCAAAACTTGTATAACTCTCTTGTTAATGTAAATAATCAGTTAAAATATCTCCCTATGTATAACTTCAGTCAGGATCATCTAGAGCTATTTTTTCTTTGTGTTAGATCACAAGGAGGATGCTCTAATAATCCAACAGCACGTCAATTTAAAGCTGCATACAAAAAGCTAATAATTAACTCTGAAATTAAGAGTTCTTCGAAAGGAAATACATTTCCTCTTCAAAGGATTAGTATCCTTTCGATTTCAAGCTCTCAAAAACCTCAAGAGGTCATAAATGTAACGTCAGATCGAAATCGCCTGCTAGAAGAAATGTCATTTCCAAATGAGTAGTTGGATCATGATTACATGTTTGATCCTGGATCATTATCCAAATTCTCTGAGCACATTGTTTATTATGTAGCAGGTTTCGTTTCTAGGAAATTGTCCCATATACTAAAGTGTTTCTCATGTGCAAAGTCTGTTATTTCCTCTGATCCTTATTTTGTAACATCGCTAATTTCATTTAAAACTAGGGGGAGATTAGTGCATCCATCTGTGGATGTGTTTAAAATTTGTAAAACTGCTGAATCTGTGTTTAGGGAAAATGTTAATGCAGATGGAGGCAAGTTTCTGCATAAAAAGCATGGAATTTTGGAGACTGAAACCAAAGTGTTGCATTTACTTTTAAATGTATCACTGTTGCAAAATTTACATGTACATTCATTGGATCAAGGTCCATTAGAAAATCACGTAATTCATTTAATTCGAGCAGTCGTAAAAGAATATTTAAATGTAAGATTTAGATATTGGGGGAAAAACATTGAAAAAGAAGTAATTCACTCAGGCAATTGTACACTAAATTATTGCATTTCAAAGGACAGTAATGTTACAAAGAGAAATTATTGATTTTACAAAATTTGCTGTTATGGTTATAGCACTATACATGTGCAATTTTCAGTAAATTCCAGAATAACTCATTTATATATATATATATATATACACACATTTATGCTAATTTATTCTTTTGCTCATAGTTTTATATTTCCAAGATTTAATTTTATTTATTAATTGACTTTTTTTGCTGTTAGTGTTTTCAATTAATATTGCTCCTATAATTAAATTACAGAATTTGCCGAAAATGTTTTTAAATTTCCATTTCACAAGTTTGATATATGATTTTGCAATATTTTTGGCTGTTAAGCTTAAAATTCTCAACAGTAATGATGCATTTGTACATACATTTCAGTACCTGCAGGGATATTTAGTTTTTTATTTAAAAAAATAAACAGATTTCCTGATTTATTCTTGTTCATAATTTCACTTCCAATATTTTATTTCATTAATTAATTATTATTATTATAGTTTATTATTGTTCATAGTGTTTTTACATTATTGCTCCTATAATTACATTTCAGAAGTTGCTAAAACTATTTTTTAAATACCATTTGATACATTGATTCTACAATATTTGCTGCTGCTATGCTTATAGGGCTCTTTAGAACTGAACTGGTTCATATACATATGTATAATTTTTCAGTTGCCTTAAGTTGTATTCTGAAACTACCATTCTACAATTTTGATACATTGATTCAACTCAAATTTTTGTATTTAACTAGAAGTTATATATCTTTAATTTGAAAGTTTCATAATTTTGTTTCATTTTAATACTATTACAAGTAAATAAAAAAGAGAAAAGCTTTTGCATAGAAACTTTTTTTTTCAACCTACTGAAAAACAAAATATATTTATTCATTTCTTTCACAAAATATTAGTGTTATTTAAATAATCATGACTAACTGATTTTCTAATTTGTTCTGCTTCCAAAAACATATTTGATAAATGTTTTCTTTAAAAAAAAATTTCTGTATATGTAAAAATGTGCATAATAAAGATATTTTCTGTTCTTTGTGCATTTCATTTCAATTGTTTTCTAACTTTAAATTTTAAGGTTTAATATATATATATATATATATATATATATATATATAGGTATATTTTTACCCATTAATACATTTAAAAAAAACGTATTCTACATTCAAAAAATGCTTTCGCTAACGTTAAAAAATTTTAATAAAATGAGAAAGTATTAAATTAAAATAAATACCCTTTTAAGTTAATGAAACATCATTTAAGCTCTAAAAACGAAATGTAAAAGTTTTCTAATTTCAAAATTTTAAGACTTAAAAAAAATATATATATATTTAGATATATTTTTACCCATTAGTACATTTGAAAACAAAAAAAAAACGTATAACTTCATTCAAAAAAGGCTTTCGCTAACGGGGAAAAATTTTAATAAAATAAAAAAGAATTACTTCAAATTAAATACCCTTTTAAGTTAATGAAACATCATTTTAATCATCATTCTATCAGCGAAACCTACGCGAGAAGGAAGTAATTTCTTTGTTTCTGTATTATTTTCTCGCTCACATCCATTGGAATACATTTGCCTTCTTGGGTAGACATTTCCATCTCTCCTTTCTTCCCCCACCTCTCCCCATGGCTTCAACTGCTCGCCATTGCGTTCGCGGCTTTCGGCGTCTCCCCTGTATTCTATCCTCCTTGGTGCGAAGTCCCAAGCAGACTATTCTGAGGATGATTATAGGTTTTGAACGCTCAAGATGCGCCAATTTTTTTTCGGTCAGAGATCATATAATTTTCTCTCGTATGTGTCCCCACTTCCCCTTTGAAAATAAAAAAGAAAACAAACATTTCGAAAAATAAGCATACCATACCAATGAGGCATTAAATTTTAGTTCATTCAGCTAGGACTTTCAATCGAGTTCTGTAATAGGGAAAAAAAATAAACATAACGAAAAATATCTTATTGGTGAAATTTTTACTTTCTATTTTTAACTGGTTGGCAAAACATGACCACCATGCTTGGATTAAAATAAAATGAATGAAAAAACATTGAAATTTCCTCTTCGAATACGACTATTGCTTATAGAAGAAGATTTGTGATTTATTTTCCCCTCTCTCTCTGCACTTAGTTTTGTATTGAGAGGATATTTTATCCATTCGGCTTGGATGTTCAGATTGCGTTCCGTCTGCGGCAGATGTCGCTCCAACTATTATATGTAACTCGAAGGCCTTAGTTTGAAATGAAGAGGAGAAAACGTGTGTCGCTATCTCTATACCTTTTTATCGTCATAGAGTTTAATGTAATGTAAAACTGAATTAAAAATAAAAAGGGAAACAACTTTTTTTATTTGTTTACGTAGTTTTCACGTGCAGTGGTGTGCAGTATCCTAAACTTAGGGAATTTCCATAAAAGATACTTATGTAATCCAAGTAAAATATTCGTTTATTTAAAATATTTTTAAACTTTCCACAACTATAAAATAATTTATTAAAAGTTGTCTTTAGCTTCTGTTTTATTACTTGTGCTGCAAGGGGGGAAAATAGTGTAATCTATCTGTACCATGACACACATTTAATTTTTCGACTCCGAATTTAATGAAGTAATATACTAATGTAGCAGGCCAATTTTTATCTATGAAGTTTGTAGCCAAATAGCCCCGCACTGGCCTATTTTGGTTCCCGAGTGATAAAAGGTTGGTCTCAAATCCAATAAAAGATGGATTTATTGGAACAAGTAAAAATGGTGTATTGAAATTATTGTTGAAAAAGGCCAATTGTGGTTATATTTGAAATATTGAGGTCTTCGGCTTCCTAAATGAAATTCCTGTACTTTATCTTCTCCCCTAAAAATTGCTTCAATTAGTACTTGTTTATCATTTCTTTTGGTGTGCAGACATTTAAAAATGAAGAAAACTGTTTTATAGAATTACTGTCTTTTCTGTTTAATCTTTTAGCAAGAAAGTTTATGGATGAACATTCCACTTTTTTAACAACTGCCAGTTAGAGGCTCACTGTCCGGAAGGGACAACCGGGACCGTTCCCCCTGCACCCTTCTCAAAAGCATTGGATATTCAATATCCAACCAATTTTTAGATAACTGGAATACAATCTGGTCACTATACTAACAATCTCACTATTCAGCGTGTCAAAAAAAAATGGGCATCCGGAGAAGTTAGTGTAAGTACTAACTCTAAACTCAATTTCATTGCTAGATTAGATAGATGACAATAACACCATACAGTTGGCAGTTTATGTCTGCCAATTAATGTCAACTATTTTTCGAACCAAAAGCAATTTTTATTTTGTTTGGTTTTAGTTTGCAAAAGAGTATAAAAGTGTTTAAATTTTAAAAAGTTTTAATTGCTTATTTTTTTCTAATATTTTTGCAGTTGCAATTACTTCCTAAGGCTCCAAAATGCACCAGTTTGCATCTAGTTTTCAAAACATTTCCCGGGGCAGAAACCCCTTTAACTGGGAGTATTGTATGTCTCTAGTTAAGGAGGAGATAGGCTCTCTTCATATTGCCCTACCTCCCCTAACGTTGATCTGAAACATAGCGACAATTTTATGGGGTTATCAGGGGCCCTCCTAGTGAAAAATCCTATAAAAAATGGCCTGTAATATAGTTATAAAAACGCAACATGCAACGTATGCCTGTTTTATAATAGTAAATACTGTTCATAAGCATTTATTGGATTTTAAGATGTAAGTTGCATGAGCTTTAAATTCAATTTAAAAATTAAATTGGTTCACAATTTTTATACATTTTAGTTTTATCTATTGGTTAAAACGCATTGTGCTTTTCGTTTATACACTTATAATTTTTGGTAACCAAACATCACCAAACAAAATATAAACAAAACTGTTATTACATTTAAATCACACAAGATTTTGTTTGATTTAATTTAAATTTCTAATACCATGGTCAACGTAGGGCATATAACCGATAAGTACCAAACATGGTTTAGGTCACTGTAGCCTTTGGCATTTTGTTTCACCGATCACCTAGAATTAGATATTATTCAGTTTTAGTGTTCCTTGATGATGTAATAACAGTTGGCGACTTTATTACTCAGTATTTGAGATTTTAACGAGAATTGCCAAGCAGTGATTTAAACAACATTTCCACGAATCTATTTATTTCAATATTAATATATATGTATCTTTTTTGTAATCTTCCCTCCATTTTTGCTAACGTTGTTGTTGGTTTTAAAATCAAAAGCTTCAAAATTTCTGTGCAAAAATTCTTTTTAGATTTATGTTTGTGTTCTTAATTTTACGTGAATTGACATTAATGATTTCAATAGGAGTGCTTTAGATACCTTTTATCTTCACTGCCATAAAGAGCCTTTCCATTTTTTAAAAAATGTTATTAAATGTAGTTATGTAGCTTGTTGCATCTCGTATTTAGTTTTCCAGAATAAGAAGTAACTAGGTGTAATGTTGTGGGGGGAAATATGTTGCACAATTTTTGTAAATACATTGCATGGTGGAATATTTTAATGATGTATTGGATGCACCCCCCCCCCCTTTTTTTTTTTAGTATTGTGAACAGCATGAACAATTTTGACAAGTATTGTATAGCCTCGACAACACTATTTTAACTTTTTTTTTCTCCAATTAGTATCATATTTTATAGATTATAAGACTTCATCTTCAAAATTTTAGTGCCTCGAATACTAAAAACTAACATCCTATGTTTGCCTTTAAAATTCCCACCACTTTTAAAAATGGCCTTATATTCAATGGGAAACCAATCAATATCTGGCAACAATGGATTGTCAATTCAGTTTTTTAAATCAATAAACAATTATATTTGCTTTAACAATAAATGTTAAAATTGTCATTTTTGAGAAAAATTGCTTAAAAATTAATTTGCACCTTTTCCTCCATATAAAATATGCAAACTATTTTTTGAGTTATTGGTTGTGATTTAATAATCATAAACTGAAAATTTTATGTGTTAAATGATTTTGGTGTTCTTTCTAGGTTTAATGTTTTACAATGAAAAAGAAGAAAAATAAACAATCTAAAAGCACAGAAGTTGAAAGTACATCATATATATCTACAGATGAAGCATCCAGTAATTTTAGTGACAGCTCCATCATAAAAGATGAGTCATCTTGTGAAGCAGGCTGTGCGTCACAGCAGTTTAAAGTTGATTTATGTGAAGATAAAAATGCATGTAAGTTAATATGCTCTTTACCTTTGTTAACAATGCTTATGGTAACACAGTAATAAATTCTACATCCCCCCTCCCCCCCCCCCTTTTTTTTGTTTGAACAATCAAGGTGAGAAATTTTTTTTCTACCTATCTATCTCCTAGTGCAAAAGTTGGCATTATTTCTTTCTCCTTATTAGCAACAAACTTTCATTTATATAGCAACAAGGATTTATGTGACAATCTTATTATTTAAAGTGCATAAAAATATCCTGATTTTGTTTAGACTATTATTTGGCAATTTCTTTAAAAAAAAGTAAGAGGCTTGCATGAAAATGCAGAATTAAATAGTCATGCTTGGGTAGCAAAGAACCTACAACTTTGAATTAAAGCAATGTTATTTTAATAACATTAGCGATTTAAAATTTGTATAAATTTTAATGCAAAAACATGCAACTTTTTTTCTTTCTTTCTTTGTTTCTTTCTCTTTTTTTTTTTTTTTTTTAGTTAATGCATGTGCTGTTACTGAGGAATAAGTTAACACATTTAAAATCTGTAATGCTCAAACTTTATTGGGAATAGCATGAGAGAAATAACTTGGCATTATTAGTTAAAGTAGAAATTTGGAGACAAATAAATGTTAAGGAGGATTTTCTTTTTATTTATTTTTTGAATTTTTTTAAAGCCAGTAATCTTGTATGCAAATCGAGAGTTTTGTGATTTTTATTTTTAAAAAAAAGGAGAAATTAATTGGTTTTTTTTAAAAAGAGAAACTTATAGTTATTAATCATTATCCATCTAGAAAAGCAGTGGTACTTTGATAATGTTTAAAAAGAGTACTTTAAACTTTTTTTATGCCAAAAGCTATTTTTCGTATCTATACTTAAATGTTGATAAAGCAAGTTCAATACAATATGTAATGTAGTCGGGGAGCTCTGTGCCCCTGTTTCAATTCTGAACTTAATTAATTTAATTTTTCCTCATTTATGATTATTTTTATGACACGTGTTTGTTATTTGTAGTAATTTTATTGAAGTTAAAGCACAATTTTTTTTTATAGATTCAAAATGTATTCGTTCTAACTGGAAAAATGTAGCCCTTCTTCATCCTTCGATTGTGGATTCTCTATCCATATGCAGTCATGTTCTAATTATAGGTAGAGAAAGTAATATGTTATGTGTCGTCTACCCATTTAAACGCGTAAAAAAATCTTCTATTTGTTTTCCCAGAGACAATTTTGGCTTTAAGCAAGGGGATGTTGTCTGTCTCCAACAATATAAAGGAAAGATCAGTATAGCAACTGAGATATTTGTCTCACTAAGTCCAAAGACTAATGCTTCCCAAGGCATAGTGGAAAATATATACCAAAATTTATGTGAGTATTCATTTTTTCTTGCAGTAAACTCTTTTCTATGTGTTTGTATGTTGTCATGTTTTTAAAAAGTTTTTGATTTTCTATATTTTGGAGAAAAAAGTTTCCCGTAAATCATTAAAAAAAAGATGTTATTTCATTATGCAATGTTTCTTTGATTTCATTTCCTTTTTTTTTCACCACTGGTAAAAAAGACTTAAGTAAGGAATTGTTATGTAGAATTTCTGAGCAGTTTTCTTTTTTTTTTTCTGATCAAAAAAATATTACTAATTGTAACACACTCAGCAAGCAGGTGTCTTTTTGTCATATGATGTAGTTACATTTCTCGCATACATACTACATTCTTAAATTGTGAGGGAGTTGGTAAAAATAACTACACAGTAATGATTATTAAATAGGAATGGAAATATGAGTTATCAATGGTAATCTCTGTGACCTAAGCTGTCCTTATTTTTCTCGAAAAATTATTAAATTTTGAAATTTTACTGAAATGTGCTTTTTATTGATATTCCAGAAAGAACTATTCTTTTCTTTTTTCATTTACCAAAATGAATTAATAAATAAATAAATAATAAAAACCAAATAAATAAATCAAATTCCTTTTGATTTTATTAAAATAATAACTTAGCAAAAATAGCATTTGAAACAATTTTATGAAGGGAACTTTGCCATTCAGAAAATTCTCAAGAATATATTGCTTAATCAGAGTAAAACCCCGTTATACTGTGCCTCAGTATACCACGGTGACTATCATGTTTAAACCACTTTCTATCATTGCCATTTAAAGGTGACTCCTTATTTACCATTTTAAATAAAGCTAGCCGGAGCACACAAATATTCTATGGGCAACAAAGAATGGAAAAAGTTATACTATAGGGGGAAGAAAAGTTAGGAGTAATTGATAGAGTTAAACAAAGGCGAGTATTATTTCGTGAATATGGTTCAGACGGTATAGTTTCACTATACCGCGGTTATGTTATAATGCAGGTTCCAAACATGTCCCCCGACACCCGCGTTTTAACAGGGTTTTACTTTATCACTCTAGTGAATATTAGATTGTGGAAACAAAAAGCAACAAGTTTGTTGAATATTTGACCAATAAAAGTGAGATATGTATATGAAACATTCTTTTATCATTTAAAGTACCTTAAAATTATCTATTAATAATAACTTTATGAAAATAAACTAATAACTAATTGTTTGAAATAATTAATCATCAATTATTAATGTAACGGTTTCTCTGTTTTACACTTAAAAGTATTTCTGTACAAGAAGGCAAGGGGAGTTGTGAGATTTTACATTTTTTTTTATCTCAAAGGAATCATAACAAACAAAAGTTGAGAAATGATGCATATGTAAGGAATGTTATTATTAATTTTGAACTTTTGCTATGAGCTGTAATCAAGACTCTCGTGATGTGTTTAATGTGTAGTTTATGAAATAAGTTTGCTTTTGTTCTATTTCCAGGCAATAGGTTCTTTGCTGAAGGAACATCTTTGAAATTCCAGTTTTGGGCAAACACTTATGAGTTTACAATTTCTCAAATATTTTCTGAGATACCAAAAGATCCCCCTGGCTATTTTCAGAATTCTCATTCTGCTTATTTAAAAGACATTTGCTCATTATCAAGTTTAACTTTGAATGATGACTCAAATTGTCTTCAATCTACTCCTCATAAGATGAAGACTGATTTTAATCAATCTTTTGGTGTTCCTGAGTTTTCATCTACTCCTCAGAGCAGCCAATTAAGAAAATCTCAAAATGTAATACCTCTTACTTGTGACTTTTCTTCAGGAGATGCTGAAGTCAGGACCGATGTTGAATATTTTAAAGTATCTCCTAAAACTAAGATAAATGTAATGTCCTTTACAGAAGAATGTGAAAAGAATTCTGGACCTTCGTTTAGTGATATTATTGGTTTACATGAGCAGCTGCATTTTATTAAGAACTTTTTAAAGATGTTTTTGAATCAAGAAAACCATAGTAAGTAATTTTTGTAGTATTTTTCATATTGTAGGGGGAGGGGAGGGTATTGGTAATTTTTAAAAATTTGGCATGTTGCTTATTTTGATAACGGAGTTTTGTAAAACTTTTGTAAGGTATAATTCAATATTTATGTAAACAACATTGTACATTGTGTTTCTTAATTATTTCAGCTGAGCAAAATAGTTGTGTTCATTTAAAATAGTTGTGTTATTAATTTTATTTAGTTGTGTGTAGCCGAGCAAACAGGTTGTGTTAATTAATAATTGTGTTTTGTTGAGAGTTCTAAATTAAAATAGTTGATTTAATTTAGAACTCTCACTTGGGCAAAAAATTAGATACATGCATGAAAGTAAATGCAAAAGAGTTTGGTACTGTTACATTTTATCTTGTGCGTATTGTATACAAACCTTGTCATTCTTCCATTGTTAGTCATTATGTTTGGTTTATACTATAATTATTTTAGCTTAAAAAATATATTTTTCAAATGTAAAGCATTTACAGTACAGGAAAGGGTCCCCAAACGTCATGCTACAACTGACTACATTAATCAATTAATAATCGATTTTATCCCTAAATTCAGAATATTGTCCTTATTTCATATCTTACTGTATAATGCATGAAGGAAAATGGCAATAAGTGTCAGAAAGTGATGGTAATAATTAGAATACAATAAATAAGTACTTTTCCTTTGAACATCCTACTTTTCAGCATAAACTTTAATATTTTCCTTTTTACCACATGGCATGGGTAATGAATATAATATTAAGCATATTAGCATTCATTTCTTTGCCATGCTTGTTTTAATAAACTTTATGATTCTGCAAAATATAAAATTATATTCTAAATGTCTACTGAATGTGCTGCAATTTTCCTATCTTTGAGAAGTCAAAATGTATATTCCTTTTTTGCCATTCTTAAGCACAAATGTTTTGCGCTTAACATCTTAATATATTCATTTTCACTTTCTGATAATAAATGACATATTCATTTGCATATGAATAGAATATAGGTTTTTAATATAAATGTTGTGAACATAGTCTTCTTTTTTTTGTTAATGAAATTCTTTCCGTAATCACTTTAACAATATCAGCGAGTTTTTGTTGTGCTGATATTGCAGTGCATTTACAAACAAATTTGGTTATTAACACTGCTCATTATCTGTCATGAAATCTACCTTTGCATGCAACATATATAGAAATGATATGTTGCCACAAATATTTTTTCTTAGAGTTGAATTTACAAAAAAAAAAGGTTTGACCCACATTTGAATTGATACCTATAAAAAGTGAATAAAATCTTTACTTTTTATTTCTGCTAAATTAAATTCATGTAGAACAGACTCATGGAAAAATAGAAATAGGTATCTATAATTTATACTTTTTATATATTTTCCTGAGACATGCCACCAGCATTCCACTGTAAGATCGTCAGGGAGTCGCATCTAGACTCTTTTTCACGGCTAGACTCTTTTTCAAAAGTTGTGTTGCTGACTGACTCAAGGGCAGCAATACAGGCAATCAATGCACCCAGTCACTATCGATAATTGCTTAAATCTTCTCAACTACCTTGCCAGTAAAAATAAAAGAGTAGTTATTGAATGGATTCCGGCCCACTGTGGAATCCAGGGAAACGAGGTGGCTGATTTCTTGGCAAAAAAGGGGCCTCTGTTTCACAGATATCAAATCCCAGACTTCCTTTTAAAAATATTAAATGTCTAGTAAAGAACATCTTTAAGGACTCTTTCCTCAGGGAACTTAGACATCGTAATTCCAATAAACCGTGGCTGAACCAGATTCTAGATGTCCCTCAGTGGCCTAGAATGAAATCTGTTGCCATGTTTCGTCTTTTATCTGGCTGTGATTGCCTAACTAAACATCTATATCGCATCAAGGTGGTCTCTGAACCTTTTTGTACTTTGTGTGACCTTCTCGAAGAGATGGACATGTCTCACCTGTTTCGATGCCCCACCCTTCCTCGGAAATCAATCTGGGAGCGCTACTGGACTGCTCGCCTTCATTTATAGATTTATTGTTATCATTTGATTTTCAATTGCCTTTTAATGTGCCATTTGAAATTAAAAAAAATATTTTTTCCTGATATTTAAAGCAGCAGTTGTTTCAATGCATAAAATGAACTCCATACGAAATATTATTAAAAAATAGCATAATTCAAAGTTGTAAACACTTATGCAGATATATTTAAAAAGAACATATGTATTGCTTACAGTTTTGAAAACAAAAACAAGTTGCCAAAATTCTTATTTTGAAAGGAATATATCTAATATCAAAACAAAATCAACTTTTTGTGGGCAAATTTAAATTTTTTACTTAAAACTTTATGTATTTTTAATTTACGTAAAAATATGAATCCACTTCAATGAAATTTTTATTTATTGAGCACTGAATACTATTACAGTAAAAAGAAAATAGGATTGATTCCCCCCCCCCCCCATTTTCTTGTACTAATTCTTTTAACAGTTGGAACTTCTTTTTAAAGATCTTAAAATTTCTTTGTATATACTGTCTGAAATATTTTTATACCATCCCTTTGTTTATATTCTTTAAAATATGCTCCTTTGTTCTTTCTTTTAGAAACAAAAGTTTATTTTTTCATTTTTTTTATTTTAATTTTTTTTTTTGCAGGTGAGTGTGGTACCTTAATGTTCATGGGACCATCTGGTACAGGAAAGACCATGGTTATGGAAGCTATTTTGAATGAATACCAACTGCATTCTGAAAGAATTCATTGGTATGACATTTATTCAAAGTAAGTGTAACAGATCAATGATATCATTTGCATATTTTTCTTGAAAACTGCCAAAAAGTTGAAAGAAAAGAACTGAACTTCTTAGAATTTCACGTTTTTAAAATAATTTCTTTAAATTCCTATTGACCTTTTCTTTTGAAGAATGTATTGCTCTTTCTAAATATACAATGCAGAAATACTTTTCTTTTAATAAATACAAGTTTGAAAACTCTTGCATTTGATACCATATTTTGTATTCAATTAAAAGTAAAGTAAATTTTATGCCAAATTTCAGACCTGCCTTCTGTTTCAATCTAAAATTAGAATTTAATATTTCACAAATTACATTACAAATTAACAATTGATAGATTTTGCCTCTGGTGATAGATTTGTTATTTGATTCTGCCTTATGGTATAAATACCACATATGATATCTAGATAAATATCGCAATATCAGATATTTATGATATATGTAGGATATATACCCCCCTAATATGTTACATAAATGTTCTCATTCAAAATAAAAAAACATCATGTTCTTATAAATGATATTTCATGCAGCAGAATATTATTAAATAAGCTAACTATTATTTAAGCATCATTAAGTCTTCAAATCTATTTTATTTATATCATAAACCATAATATATTAAAAATATCTGATAATTATCACAAGAGCTCTCTTTATACTCAGTACACAAAACAACTTACATTCATAATTTAATTGTGAACCCTTTTTCTTATTTGTGTTGCATTTTGTTTAGCAATTACTTGTTATGGAATCAGAACATCAAACTTGTCTATTCATGTTCATTCATTAGCGTCATGTTTAATATTGGAAGATCAATTTATGAAAAATGACACTACACTACCAGTTATTGTATTATTGGATTAAAATCAGCTTAGGAAACAGAATTCCCTATGCAATGCTACATGTAAAATTTTGATCAGCTCTTATACTCTTTGCTTTACAGCCATTTATTTGTGCCCCCATTATCTGTGGCAGTGTTTACATACAAAAGTTTCTTGAAAGAGTTATACTAAGTCATTGTATTATGTATAAGGACGATCATAAAAATATACAAAACCTATTCAATATATGCTTTTTATGTCCTGTTTTTTACTATTTACTCATGTTCACAATCCCAAACACATTTCAGGCATATTTCTGAAGCTGAAGAAGACCTGAGATCAGCATTTAGAAGAGCTGCAATCAAGTATGATATCCAGCGTTTATGTTTTATGTCACTTTGTTCTGAATTTTCCTTAGCAATTAATTACTTTAAATTTTTTCTTTCACTTTTTTTCTTCACATTTTTTGTATGCTATGTTTTGAAAAAGTGAGCAATTAATCCTCACCAGGGCCGTACTTATGAATGTGCCATCACATGCTCAAGCACAGTGTGGCAAAATTTATATTCTTGAATTTCTTTTAAAGATTTTTACAAAAAAGTGAGAATACTTAAAATATAATTAAACCATTGCTTGAGATCCTTGACTTCCTAAAGCAAGTGACTGTTTTTATCTGCCGTAATAGTCAACAATTTGTGTTTAAACTGAGAAAAATGTGTAGGTACCTGTTTAGGTGGAAAGCGAGCCAAAGGTTAATGGTTTCAATTGAAATAATAGAATCATACTCTAACAAGAGGGCATATCTGAATCAAATATATATACTTCACTTCAGAGGTAAATGTCAAAGTGGATTTTTTTAGCCCAATTTCTGTGTCATTTATCTTTCACCAGTCATCTTAAGATATAATGGAGTAACCTGGTTATTCATTTTCGTTCTGCAAGTGACTAGATCACATGACAAGGTCCTTTCATTTTCACCCAATCTACTATGGAAGAAGAGCTATTGGAACCCTCTCACTTCTGTAGTTCTTTACATAAAGTTTCATTCTTGAACTCACAAAACAGTGGTCGTCACTTGACAGATTTTTAACCTTCTTCAAAGATCTTGGGCACACAGATGAAAGCGTAGCAGATACAGTATTGATAATTTTAAAAAGTATGAAATTAGATGACTGATTGTAGGGGATCTGGTGTGCATGTAGGTTGTTTTAAAGGCAAATATTAAGAGAAACAATTAAATCAGCTTTGAAATGAAAAAACATGTTTGTTCCGATGTAGCACTAGATACTGGGGTAAATCTAAAGCAATAAAAATAGGTACTCTTCTTCTCCTTGTCGGTGAAAGAGATCTGAAGAATTGGTGTTTTGTAAGCTTTTATATTTATTGTTCAGACACTTTAGCAGTTATGCATATTGAAGCAGTTTTTTCTTAAGTGATTTAGTCTTTCAGAAAAGAATTAAACTGATGTTTCTGATTTTTGTCATTATATTACTGCATTTAAACTACTTCAAAACAAGAGATCATTTTTTGTATTCTTTATAAATAAGCTTGAAAAATTATTTGTGCACAGATGTTAGGGTTCCATAGTATTTGGACATTGTCAAATAGGTTCTATAAAAGTAATAAGGTTGGGAATCACTGCTTAAACAAACAAAATCTTTTTAATGAAATGCACAAAAAAATTATTTTTTGGTTTTCTTCACTCGATCATGGCTATAAAATGTCTAAATTAGAAGACGTAGTTTTGACTTTTGGTTATTTTCTTTTATAAAAGTTATTCTGCACAGGGCCAACGACAGGCAGAGGCTCACGGCTTAACACCCTTAAGGGCAGCAGCTGTTAACAGTTAATTAATTTGGTGTGTAGTATTATGCTTCTAATGAATAAGAAAAATCTGTTCCATGGGTTTTAATATTTTTTAAATACACACATAAGTACGTATTTAATGACAACACTATACTTTGTCCTTAAATACATATATAACAGTGGCGGAGAATATTTTATTTTGTCATGGTGACGCTTATACATGTGCCGGGCCTGATTCTGCCAAAATATTTTCACTTAAGACTTGGATTGTTTGCTTTTTGTAATGATTAAGAAAATTTCTTTTTTTATTCATTAGTAACATTCAATTGTAATTTTCTTTTATTTAAAAATTCTTCTCCTTTTAGATGCCCATCAATCATATTCATAGATGAATTATATTATCTTTGTCCTTGCAAAGAAGAATCAAATGTATCCAATGCCCAAATTTCTAGTATATTAGCAGATCTAGTCAAGAAACTACCAGTAAGAATCTCATTTTATTTTCACACATTAGATTTTAGCTGCTTTTTTCATTAAATGTATAGTGTGTTTTTAAAGTTAAGAAGCATTTTAATTAAAAAGAAAGCTCTTACTGTAAAATTTGCTTTCAGTGTAGTGAGCTTTCAGTTACTTAAAAATTACTTACATCATGATATTACTTTTCTTTCAAGATTTCTTAAATGAAATAAGAGGTATATGTTTTGATTCTTTTGATTTTGATTTCACTCAACTCTTAATTTAATTTTAAAATATTTTAACTATTGTTAAATCAAATTCAATTTACCTTCCATTATTTTGATATTTTGATTTTATTGAATTATTAAACACTTTTTTCCTTGATGAGTTCAAAAATGTGACCATGGTAGTTTTTTTTTTTTTTTCTTATGTAGGTAAAAAAAATCACAAGTATGAATTTGTTAAAACATTCATGTTTTCACTACTGTAAAATTTGATGGCATCATGACAACACATTTTTTTTTTTTTTGAACTTAACCTCCTTGACCAAATTTCTAGCTTCACCATTGCTTTCACTAGAAATAGAAGGTGAAACTTTACCCTGTGGTTTTTACTGGAGCGAAAGCAAAGGGGTTAAGGAAAGAAAAATCGACACTCAAATAATATTGATAAAAAGTAGAGGCATAAAAAAGTTATCCTGAAAAAAAAAAGTTTTTTTAAGAGAATAGAGTTTCATATAAGTCGCTCTGTATTGTATGCTTTCTTTATATGTTTGTTTTCTTATTTAATGTGATAAATTAGCAAAGTTTTCCTTTTGCAGAACAAAAGTGTATTGATTATTACCTCATCCAACAGTGCTGATTATAATGATGTTGCTTTCAAAGCTGATGGCAAGATAGTGCAAGAATTAAGGTTTCCACTGCCTAGTACTGAAGATAGAAAAACAGTGAGTTTCATTTTAGTTTGCAATGTATGTAGTTAATAATAATTAATGTGATTAGAATAGAAGCTGGTGGTAGTTTGTTTACTTACAATTCCTGTCTGGTTCCAACTGGCTCATCATCAGAACTTCGCGTGAGTTGCATTTAATAAGTAAAGTATATGAAATCTAGCATGTGATCTTGCAAAAATGGTCTTCAAGTCAATCAGAGGAACTTAACTTGCTTCGGTAACAAAATAAGAACAATTGTAATGTGTTAGTGATTGTAAAGTATCATGTTTTCAAAAGTTAATTTATATGATTACAAATGTATGTTCTTATTTAATTAATATGAAATGCATTGTTAGCTGTTCAAATGATGGGGAAATTTTTTAAAAGCTGCACTGATTTAAAAATAACTTAATTCGCTCCATTCAAAAAAAAAAATTCTTTGGAAATGAAAATTTTTCCTTTTAATTGTAATTAAAGTTCCACTTATGTTAGGTAAAATAAAAATAGCTGTCATAATTTCCAGAAAAGCATTGAAACTTTGCTGTCACTATCAAACTATTGAAAGATCTTAAATATATGTTGAAATATATATTTTAATGAAATAGAAAGGGAAAAAGATATTGAGAGGAGTTGATGTCAACCTAAATGTAGTTATGTATTATGGTTTTAGCAACTGTATGAAATTTATGCTGTATAACTTGTTTTAGGTAGAACAAAGGAAGAACTTTCCCAATGCAAACTAATTAATTAGTTTTAGCGAGAAAGAAGAATTAGCATTTTAGTGTTGCATAATTTTTATAATTCAGAATCTGTCTGATGCATAACAGGTTAACACTATTTAAATGTTCAAAATGTATGAGGCAAGTAAAACGTTTGAAAAATAAGTATTAAAAAATCTAATATGAAGTATAAAATGTTTTCCAAAGCATGAAAAACTTAAATTTCTTGATTGGGTTTAATCACATAAATCTGAAAATTTCAATTCTGTTAGAAATGTATGATCCATAAAATGGTAGTGATATCATGCTTATAAAAATTAAAAAGCTACAATGACTAAGATGTTTTAATTTGTTAAAGGCATCCAATGAACTATATATGTATTAAAAAGGAAAGTTTTTGTTATTTATTTATTTTTTAATTGTTAGTTGGCTGTACTCAAACTGAACCCTGCATCTTTTTTTGCTGTAAAATGTATTAGCTTTTGATATACTGTACAGTACCTGTGTCTATATCTTTAGATGTTTCACAAGTTATTGAATAAAACGAAACATTCTCTAACTGTCGAGGACATACAAGATTGTGCAGTTGTTTCTCATGGCTTTTCTATGAAAGATATTATAGATGTTGTTATGGATGGTAAGTTTCATGAAGTTATAAAAATATATGAAATTAGTGTCAGTAATGTCTATTAATGTCTAATCTTAATATCTAAGAACAAACTAGAAACTTGCTACCCTTGAAGTTGTGCGTTGTTGGTTCCAAATTAAGTCTTATGAACTCTTAAGTTTTGACATGCATTTACTCTCTCAAATAGTTTTGGGTTAATCTTATGACCTAACAATTCTCATTTATTGTATACATGTGTGTGTGTGGATCACTAGATTTGATTTCTAAAATGGTTCACATTGTGTAAAGTTTCAGGACCCCGTGACTATAAAACTTTTTGTAACTTTAAAGCATGTTTATGAAATTTTTATTGCAAATTTGTGACTTACTATAATGTTTTTTTTCCCCGATTGAAGTGACCATTATTGATTGTAAATTTTGTTTGATGTATTTTTGATAATTTCTGTTTTAATACAAAGATCATGGTTAGATATTAACTTCACTTCTGTGATTTTTGTTTGCATGTCAATTTTTTTTTTAAAATTTTCTAGCTCAAAATCTTTGTTGCATGAGAACTTCAGAAAGTCCTAGTAATGATGCGGTCATAAACAGAAGCACCATAAATTTTTCAGACATAAAAATGATTTGTAAGTTGAAGAAACCAAGGATTCTTTCATCAAGCACTGTAAAAGTAAAAAAGGCAAGTTGTTTAAAAGTTTCTTTTTCAGTTAAAACAAAATTATTATTATGTTTGGCGTTGACAGTCGTGTGTCAATTCATGATATCATTTGCATGTCCTTTCATTGCATAGCAATTCAATATATGTATTCGACGGGACGTATTCGATGTGTTTGATACTAAAATTTCAATTAACCCTGTAAGTGGTAACATCTCTCCAACTCACACTCCCAGTAATATCCGTCTATGAGACTAAGGTTTTTTTAATTACATTATTACTACTTATTCTTTACTACTTCTTTTTACTCACTTACTTATTTACTTTTACTTATACTTATTTACTTACTCACTTACTTATTTACTTACTTTTTTATTACTACTTATTATTTCTATTCTATTATTACTAAAACTAAACCATACCCATCTCACTGACGAATATTACCATTTACGAGTTAAACTAGTAATTTCTGGACACCAAAGGCATCCACTGGCTTTTTTTATTTATATCTGAGGTTTGGTCTGTTGCTTTACCATTTGTTAAAACTCTAATTTGACTAAATGAGTAGTGACCCATATATTATCTTACGCTCTATGTGTGGATTCTAAACTCACTATCCTAATAAAAAATTTGTCTGGAACACAATTCCCTGCTTGACATTACAATCATATCTTATTTTACTGACTATAAAGACATTGCCTCAAATATTCAAGTTCTTCATATACTCGAAACTGTTATTAAAATGTTCAGTTTTGATTTAAAATTTTCTTTGTTCTTAAAAAGGTCAAAGAGCAGAAGAAAGAAGTTCAAATTGTGATTTTCTGGAACTTAAAGTCATTGAGGTTATACAAACCATTAAAAACTATTTTTTATGGCATTCCAACCTAGTCTAGTGATACATATAAATCTTTATAATGCTAATGCCTAAAAATTAAGATTTTATAATCTGTACGATTGATAGTTCTTAACATTTGGTAACGGAGAATCCAGACAATTTTTCTTCACGATTTTTTTCGAAGTTGCCAATACAGCTAGAAATCTTCAGAAAGCGTTTTCTTATGTCCTGAAGATTCAGATTTACGTGAGATTTTTTCAAATTACCTAGGACGCCCTGTATAGGGACAGTATGAGTTTTAGTGCAAATAAGGAAAGTGTCCACTGTCTTTCCAACATGGGGAGACTGCGCATACATGCGGGGAGACTCGGGACACATGGGAAAGTGGAGATCAGTGTTGACACTCAAGTTACTTCTAGGTAAGCAATGAAAGCTGGGTATACAATAAAAGAATATGACCAATGACCCTAGAATTAAATGTTTAATAAGAAAGTTTTATGTAACAATGAGCAATAATTCAAGAAATATATTTACATAAATCTGGTCAGGTGAAAATTTGATGTTTTGCTAAATTGTTGAGGAGGTTCAAGGTGCTCTAAAACTGACGACCATTCCTAAAAAATGATGTCATCACAAACAGGTCACTTTCACAATAAACCATTTTTTATTATGGCTTTAACCTCCAGTCCATCATTTAGCACATTTACAGTCATGAACGGGAAGATGTTGCCGTCATACAGTAGAACTTGGATAATTCGAACGTCTTTAATTCGAACTTTTCTTTCATTCGAAAATTTTGTTTGGTCCCTTGAACTTTGTATTCAAATCAATGTTAAAATTTTTGGATAATTCGAAGTTCAACTTCTTTAATTGGAAGGATTTTCTCATCCGAAATCGGCAAAAGTACGTTGAATAATTTTTTGGCTGCAAAAATCTTAACCTACTTGTTTGTTTGTAATAAAAGCGTAGATTCGCGAGATTTTTGCTTTGCTTTCTATTGTGACAGATACTATCCTTCTCATCCACCTACTTGGAATGTAACAACCTTCGAGGTGTAATCATGCCTATAAATTATTTTTTGTCTTTGTTAAAATCAAAAGACTCAATTCAGCGAGCCATTTCGAAATTTCTCAATTGTTTTAAACAGTAGAAGGTAATTTGTTACATAATTTTAGTACTTAACCAAAGAATATTTCGTAAAAGTAATACTCTTCTTATATTTTCGTAATTTCGTATGTATATGCTATAATTTAATCTTTTATATGCAAAATAATTTTTATTTTGTTGACAAATACAATGTTTAATTATTTTATATACATTAGTCACTTGACATTTTCCGGAAAATATTATTGACGTTTTTGACAGAATAAATATTATCGGGCATTCGTGGGCCTTAAGTTAAGCTAAAAAAATTGACTTCTGTAATTCGAAGTTTTGGATAATTCAAAGTTTAGCTGTGGTCCCTTCAGCTTCGAATTATCCAAGTTCTACTGTATTTAAGTGCGACATACGCTCCTACAATTTTTTGAATTAGCACTACCTTTTGATTTTCTTCGTCTCCTGAATATTCCGAAATGTCAAGATCAGATGATGCAGAGGGCATGTTGATGACGCTATCCAAGTTTGTCGCGTCACAGTTGGGTCTCCTTTTTGTAACTATTGCTTTTTGTTATTTTTTTGTTTGAATGTCAGTGTACATTTCAGCTTGGGTGCTAGCTCTTGTTCCCTTTCTTCCTTTTCAGGAGTGTACGTGGCTATCCTGCATACGGGAAACGTACAAATACAATACAAGGGAAGACTGGGAACAAATGTTCTGGGTCTCCCCTTGCAGCATTCATGAAGAAAATGTGATCTGACACAAGCAGTGTGTATGTGACGCCAGTTTAAACACATATAAATAATAGCTTAAATACCCTACTTTCATGATAAATACAAAGAAAAACATGACTTGCCAATTTACTTGATGAAAGCTTGACTACAGTTCTACAAAATGTTAGATCAGACTATACCAAATCAGTTTTTTTCACTTCACTGCCGTATTTTAACTTGACGGGCAGCCATTTGCATATGACAATAATAATAGAATACTACCAATATAACAGAATTATTTTTGCGTGGAAAAACGAATAGGTTAGGTGTAAAATGTGCTGTCTGTAGTCTCCCCCTGTCCGAACTCTCCCCGGTCTCCCCCATGCTCCCCCATGTGATAAATTTTTTAATTTTTTCTCTTTAACTTTTATTAGAATTGAAAATGTATTTTCAAAAAGAATATATATTAACTACAATTTTTATCTGCTCTATGAGATCAGATTTCATACTTGTGTCTCCCACTGCTTAATCACGGTAGAATTTGCCGCAGTTAGTAGCCCCAGATTAATTTTTCCATCAGGGGCCTCCAAATTTCTTACTACGTCTCTGTTACTGTTTCACATGCCCACAAGGAAGTCTTATGTTTATGTAAATTTCTATGATGCTATCTTGCTCCCATTCTTCTCATTTTGCATTAAATGCTTTGTGGAAAGATTCTGAACAAGAAATGTAAAATGAAATCTAATAAAATATCACACTATACCATAGTATAGCATTAATGGAGTCTACTCCAGAGATTCTCCAATTTTAAAAAAAGCAAACCAGAATCCACAATTATTTGAAACTTCCAAAATTTTTTGGAAATTTTAGTAATTTACAAAGCAATTGTCTAACAATAAATATAGTTCTCTAGCAATATGCCCGCTATCTCTCCTTTGCTCAGGACCATATATATATATATATATATAAAGTCTAATCATAATATAAAGCAGAAAGTGTACATTTACTAAGTTCTCAAACCTCCTTTGAACTCTTTCCGCAAATATGTGTATAATTTTGTATAATTTCTAATAAATATATACGTAATGTATTTAAAATGAGGAAAGAAGGAAACAGAAAGAAACTTGTTAGCTAAATGGAGCATTGTGAAAATCATGGACTGCTCAGCACCGTAATTATTCTATTTCAAATAATTTTCTAAGTAGAGCTATTTAGTCTTTTTTTAATGGAGTTCCATTTTTTCTTTAACGGAACTTTTTATTGCTTGTTATTCATTCTTAGAAATTAATATTTTGTAGTGACAAAATTTAGAGTTTGGTTTTACTTCTTCTATAGATCTTCTGGAGTGACATAGGAGGAATGACGGATGTGAAAGAAAAGCTAAAACAATTAGTTGAATGGCCTCTAAAATATCCTGAAGCTTTTAAGAGGTTCAACATTACACCATCAAAAGGTGTCCTGATGTATGGTCCTCCAGGTTGCTCTAAGACGATGATAGCTAAAGCTCTTGCCACAGAGTGTGATCTGAATTTCATATCTAGAAATGTAAGCTAAATTTGAAATAATATAGTATTAAAATTTTCATGTTTTTTTTTTTTTTTTCATTTTAACATTTATATATTTATTTTAATGTTATTTTTTGAATTTTAATAAATTTATTGCGTTATTCCATAAGAAGTGAATTTATTAGTTACGTGCAAAATGTTCTTTAACTGTTTTCAGCACTATTAATTTCTAGTTTAATTGATGTTACATATGATATTGTACTGAGCAAAATGATTATCCAAAATATGTAGATACAAAATATATAAATATTATCTATATCATGGTGTTTCTGATAGTGTAACATCTGTAAAACGTCTGAAATAGCGTAACTTTGCCACTGATAATGCTCATGTGAGATACTTGTACAAGTTTAAAAAAGGCAGTACTGTAGTTTTATTTATGTCATAGTCAGGGCCCCCATAAAAATTGGCTTTACCATCGCCATGGAAATAGGGCCCGTAGGTCAAGGTGCCCATAGATCTGCATTAAAAGAAAAACAAGAAGTTTCGTCTAGAACTATACGAGCCTACTTTCCCGTATACACCAGCTTTAAATTTATAATCTAGCTATCTCTCTCTCTCTTTCTCGTTTAGCTTTAGTTCTTAATCGCTTCAAATGTACCTTTTTCAATGGTTAATACATATTCATTCAATCGTTGATTTATTCAGTCATTCGTGTATTTATTCACTCATTTATTCATTCATTCTTTTGCTTATTCATTTAATCATTCATTAATTCAAAAATATTCTTGAAAATCCCGATCAAAATATTTCATAGGAAACTAGGCTCGTTAGTTCTGGATTAACTTTCCATCTGTACATGTTCTACGTCATAAGAGCTTTCCGATAAAGTTTGTTCCAAGCAAATCGGTCCGTTAAATCAGGATTTATATAGAATTGAAATGTTCCCGTAGGCGCTATGTTAATTTTTTTGAAATGTTCAAAAATGAACAAAAATTGTTCAAATCAATATTTCACACCAAGAACTTCTTCCAGTGAGCGTGTTCATTGGAACTTGGATCTTGTACCCAGAGTTTACATAATTTGCTTCATTTTCACCCATAGGTGCTAATGTTAAAATTTTTTGAACTGTTCCAAATTGCACGAAAAATTGTTCAAATCAAAAAGTAAAATATGGAAATGAGATGTCCTCATCAAGATCTTTCGAATGCAAAACGAATTTTTCGAATTGGACAATTCGTTCAAAAGTTATTAAAGGGGGACAGACCGACAGACAGTTTTTCCCCATCTCAAAACCCTACTTTCAAATTATTTATGTTTCAATCTTTATTTAATTACTTAACTTATTTTTGACTTTTTTTTATTTCTAACGATATTTTCACAATACATTAAGCCTTCTTCCATGCTTTATTATTATTTTTTTTTAATTTTACGGGAAAGTAGGCTAAAAAGGGTGTTTAATTAGCATCATCAAGATAACATTATTAAATATACATTTTCTAGAAGTGCAAGGGCGTTAATAATTGTTGTGTTGTTAACCACTTGTTCACTGGAAAAAATAAAATAATTGCTGTATTAAAGAAGAAGAAAAATCAAAACTGAAATGAGCATGTTATCGGAAAAAATTAAGTATTTTCAAATAAACCTTTTTTTTTTTTCATTTTTTATTAATGTTCTTTATAGTAAATCTAGTTATGTTCTTTCCTCCTTTTAAGCAAATGACAGTGATGATCTTTCTGCATTGTTGGTTATGGAAATAATTTTGAACTTTTTCTTAAACATCTTAGTATAAGTCATATACACCTTTTTTTTACTCAAGCACAGAGAGCATTTAGAGTTGAACTAAGAGAGGGAAAAAAGTAAAAAAAATGAATGATAATGGGGAAGGACCAGTTATAATATCTGTTAACTGGACCTGTAAATAAGCCTTGATCATGTCAAAAAATGTCAAAAGTAGATGTCAAAAATGCAGTTGACAACACCTCCTATTGATGGTTTAAGAAACTCAGGATAGGAAACGAAAGCTCTCAAGATCAAGCAGACTTGGGCTCTCTTGATCATCCTTCACATGCTAAGATATAAGAACCAGTTTCAAGCATTTGTAGCATTAAACTTAATCTGAAGAACGAGAAGGAACATGTTAAAATTTTTCCAAAGGTGTTTAATACCAGGGGTAGTGCCAGAGGAAATTCAGGTCTGTTTTCGGACCATTCACAAAACTCAAAAGATCAAAACGGACCCTACACAAAATTCCAAGATACCAAATCTTACTTTTCACAAAATTATTTATTAAAAAAGCGACGAAAAAATAAAAACTTTTATCACTATATATTCAAATTTTGAATTTTCCGAAAATTATTTGATGTTTCACAAAAATCTTTTTAAAATGCGCAAAAACCGGATCCTATCAAAAATGCTAGATCAACCCCTGAATACTGTTGTTTGATTCTCAAAGTGTTTTCAAGGCTGCACAAATAAATTATGTTACCAAAATTTTGGAATAAAGAAATAAAAGTACATACTTGATGACAGGTGGAACAAACTGATATTGAAAGAAACATTTATGGAGAAAAACATTAATGGTAGAATATGGTTTACGTTTTATTTTTCTCTAACATGAGAGCAAGTCTGCCGGGCCGGTTAAATGCTGTGTAAGTTTCTCTTAGTTTATTGCTTTCTATTCTTTTTTACTGCACAGAAAAACATAATAGCTATTAGGTTATTACTTATTCAGATGTTTCATCCTCTAAGTTATGTGCTTGCAAAAATCAGTTGTTCACACATTTTACCACTATTCACTTTGTCTAAATTATTTTTTTCCTTTTTGAAAGTTAAAAAACTTACAGCTGTAAAGCTCATTTTCAGAGTCCGAATGTTTGAATTTAAATTTGTGTAGTAGTAATCATGTGTGTTAATAAAAGAATCTTATTGTTACAGACTTCGGACTTATTCCATAAATATGTTGGAGAATCTGAAAAGGCTGTCCGGGAATTGTTTACTTTAGCTAGGATTAAATCACCAAGCATAATTTTTTTGGATGAAATTGATGCCCTTGTTGCTGAAAGGGGAAGGTATTTTTATATTTACTCATATTAGTCAGAAATTTCTATTTATAACTACAGAAGAAATATGCCATGCTAATGTAATGTTCAAAATGTTTGCACAAGAAAGGTGCATCCTTTTGATGCACTATGAAAACATGTTTGATGTGATGGGTTTTTTTTTTTTTTTTTGCATATGAAAATGAATAAATTAGAAGAAAAGAAAGCTATAATTATCTAAAGAAATAATAGTACAACCAAGATAATATAATCATAATAAATAAAATGCAGATACTGTATTATGTAGACCGATGTGTGCATTTGATTTAGCTATCTTGTTACCGAGTAGAAGAATAAGACAATATTCTAATCAGTAGAAGAGATTTTCAGGTTATATATTATGGAATTCAAACCCTAAGTCCTGCTGTTTAAAATCTTCAGCGTTTCTTATTGGATTACTTACTAAATTAATCACAATATCATAACAAATTTCTTGTGTTAGATTTAGGACTGTGACTACATATTGTCTATGTTCCTAATGGATTCTTCTCGATGATCAGAGCTGAACTTAGTTCTATGCTGCCTCTAGGCAGACTTGACATCTGTCTCCCCCTTTCCTTTCCCTCAAAAGAAAAGGCAAACAGATTTTGACTAAAAATCCAACAAAAGCCTCTTAAAAGAGGATGCCTAAAATTAAAAAACCAAGCTTATGCAAAAATGTTAACTTTTTGTATTATTTTATTGAGTTATATTTATTTATTGTGCTAACAGGAAAATACTAGCCTTGTGCAGGTTATTAAGTGATTGACCTAGGATCATTTAAACATACATCTTATTTTCAAGAGATGATGAAAATAATATAATGAAAAAAAAAGATGTTATAGAAAAGAAAAATTAATGATTTTGTGTTTCCAGTGTGACACACATACACATACTTTAAAAAAAAAAGTAAAATAGCCGTGCGGAACTATTAGATGCCCTAGGCAATTGCTTTATTAGAAATTTGGCTCTGTGTATGCTGAATCTTTGAATCGTCCAAAATTTATTTATAATGTATTTTTCGGTTAGTTGTTCTAGTGGATCTGGTGTTGGTGATAGAATTGTGACTTCCCTCCTTACTGAAATTGATGGCATAGAAGAACTTCATGGAGTTTTAATTGTAGCTGCCACCAATAGACCTGACATGTTAGATGATGTAAGTCCATTTAGCTTTTTGCCATTTGAATAGAAGAAATTTCAAATTATTTCAAATTCTTTTTAAAACAAATATTAATAAATAATAGTACAAGGACAAATAAATTTAATTTATTTAAAAATTTCACTGATGATATTTTTTACTGTTGCTTTTATTATTGTTTTGTTGTACTGCTTTGTCAAAATATTTCAATTGACTGGCTGTATTTTAGAATCAAAGTATATTGATAAAATTCAGTGGCTTTGAATCAGTTAGATTTACTTAAAAATAGGGAAAATATGTATACTATGTCTATCTTTTTAAAACAAAATAATTGTAATATATATTTCTGGTATTTTTGTGTTTCAAAAGGATATAGCAGGGAGACTGCGGTCAAGAGTAACATGAGTCAGTTGTAATATTTTGATTTTCCCCCCGTGAAATATACTTTACACCACTGACAAAACAGAGCAGTAGTTTTAAGTACTTCATCTTGAACATAGAACAATAATTCCTTTTTTTTTTTCTTTTTTTTTTTTTTTTGAGAATTGTCTGTGAGACAGCATGTACAGACAATTTGCATGATTTAAAGATTCCACACAAAAAACACGTTTTTGTGTTTAAAACGTTTTAACACATTTTTCTGTGTGTTGTTACTTAAAATTATTGCTCTGTTTTTTTCCTTCTTCTGCATCACAGACATGTGTATACAAATCAAATATATTACAGATATAGTATAACCCTATATAGTTTAATGTTTAATATTGAAAGTAGATTTATTGTTTGATGGAATCTGGTAATATGACTACTATAATACCATTATCAAATCAGATGTAAGTATACAAATTGTGGTAAGTGATATAAGACTACTGTGCTAGTCCTTGCACATTACATTTTACTACTTGATTGATTTTTTACTTGCAAAATGGTTTTATTCACTTCTATTATAAGATTGATATGTGGGTTACATATGAACATTAAATTTGCTTACTATACGTAGAATAATATCTGAGTTTATAAAATGTAGAGATATTGAGAAATATAAATTTGTGTCCACATTTTTTTTAATAATACAATTGTCCATAATGTGTGTTACAACTGAACCTATAGATGAACAATTGTACAATATTTTCTTGCTAGGTTTCTAAATTAACATAAAATCAAATAATAATGAATATAAAAAACTAAACAGGAAAGTTTAAATTTTTTTATCTCAGAATTTAATAATCCTGATGGAAAATTTTGCCTATTTGGTATGAATAGAAATGTAATGTTCGTTACATTTGATTCCAGACTCCCCTATATTTACTTGTGATTGTATAGTCCTGGGGGGAAATTTTTAAAAATGCACCTTTAATTAATTAGATATCATACGCACTAGAAAAAGAAGTAAAGCATTAATCAACATCACTTAAAGTCCGCTTTTAAATTATTAAAATAAAATGGGGATAAATTTCCATATTTATGTTAAAATGAGTATAACATCAAAAATCTGATTACAATGCACTATTTTTGATAACGAAAAGGAATTCAGCATGGGTAGATTAATGTTTAATTTTGAGTGCTTTCTGGTCCTCAGAACCAAAGATATTCACAAAAAGATCCTTGTGATTTTCAGCATTCTAATTTACAGCTCAAGGCACATAAAGTCAAAAAATGAGCATTAAAATATTTCAAAAAAATAAGAACTATATTATTCATTATAGTGCATAAATTTTAAGCATCCTCTTATAGACTACTGTGTCTTTCTTTAGATTTCTTGCTTTTACCAAAGAAGAAGAATTTTATACATTCAGCAATGGGTATACAGCCCCTAAAAATATTTTTCAGCAAAATATATTTTTAAGCATAGCAAATCTAATCAATATTTTTAGCTGAAATTTTGAAGATCCTTATAAAAGCTTCTTCTGCTTAAAGTTTCTTCGAAATACAATATGGTTTCAGATCAATTTTTTTTTTTTTTTTTGAAATAATAATTTGATGATTATGAAAAAATAAAATTAATGACTGGTAGTGTTTTTATGTAATACGGCCCTGTAAAATTTCAAAATGTCTTTCATCTTTTTTGTTTTTGTAATGCTATATGAAGAAATCTGATATAAACATATATATTTTGCAAATTCATAAATGAATATTTAAAGTTTTTTTTTTTTTCATTGATTTTTTTTTTTTTTTTTTGATAAGCTCAAATAGAAAAAACTTCTTTTTCTTCTCCCTTTCTGTAGGCTTTAATGAGAAATGGAAGAATTAATCATTTTATTTATGTTCCATTACCTGACAAAGAAGCCAGAAGAGAAATTCTTAAATTACAAATGAGAGAGCGAATTGTTTCTGAAGAATTAGACTTGGAATATCTTTCTGAGAAAACTGATGGCTATACGGGAGCTGAAGTAAGATTTGTTTCTCTTTCGTTTTTTTTTTCTATTTAATTTTTCTCAAAGTTGTGAAGATGTGATTAAAGATGAAACCATATCATACAATATTTGGTAGATTTAGGCAATTAAGTATTGCTTATTAATACCAAGGCTTTCAGTCTGCCTACAGTCTTTTTTTACACTTTCAGCCATTTGTATTTTATTTATTTATTAATTATTATTTATTTATTTATTTTAAGTACAATAGACCTCTGATGGCAGTGGTGTGTTAAGGCCCCCTTGCTCTCATTTCGAGAATTTTTTTTTTTTTTCTAGTAATTGTTCAAAAGTGGAGGAACAGGTCTTGAATCTCACTTTTGGTGTGGCGCAAGTGTGGCGTACCCTTACCAATATGGCTAAAGTTAACTTTATGTTGTGGGCAATAAAGTGTGGTTTTGGGGTGAAAAATTTAAAGCAGATGGTTGCCTTTCATTCAAATAATGTTTTATGTGCTGAAAAATCTTTATACATATAAAGATCTATGGGCGATCTATAAGACTCGTAAATAAGGTCACTTTTCTCCAGTCCCAGCTAATTGCATATTAAATGTGAATGAATCGGTTTTAAGATCATTTTTGCGAAGTCCTGAGGGTTGGCCTTATATCGAGGTCTTACTATATATATAATATGTATATATATATAGGAAGACATATTTGAAAAAAAAGGTAATAATGGAAAGAAAAAAAAAATATATATATACATATACAGGGTTCGTACGGTCCTTAAAGGTCCTTAGAAAGTCCTTAATGTTCATTTTCATTTTTAAGGCCTTAAAAAGTCCTTAAATAGTCCTTATTTTTTATTCCAGGTGCTTATTTTTTTTTGTTAAACTAAGAAGGTACCCATACGCTCTATTTGTTTTGCTATGTTTTGTATTCTTCACATGTCAAACTTCTTTCATTTCAACTACTTAATCGAACCTCAAATTTGGTTTGCTCGGGTCCGGTACTATCGCGGCTTTCGGACAGACAAAAAACGGCTTATTGACAGGACCAAAAATGGCGGACTTACATAAACATCATCGCATTTTTACTACAAATTTCAGTGCTTTCTCAACTGGTAAATAAATAATTAACTCTTGTTTTTAAAATTTTTTTGAAAAGTTATAAGTAAATTGATGTGTTATATATTTTGATAAAAAGAAAAGGTTCATGGATTTTGATAAAATGCTTCAAACTACAACACCCAATTCTGTTAAAATTAACTTGTACCCACCCACATGGTAGCTCCCAATTTGCTATTTGCTGAAATTGTATGAAAAGAAAATCGAGCTACATCTAAAAAAAAATTTAAATATTAGTAAGAGAAGTCGAATCAAAACGCAAGCATTTGTACAAAATGCAATGGTGCCCAATAACTGGGCACCATTTAAGACCACACACAAAAAAAATAAATCACACAAGTTCCCTCATTTTGCTGTTTTAAAAGAGAAAAAAAAAAGGAATAAAATTTGAAAAACGGACTTTTAAGGACTCGAGGGGAAAAAATTTTATGAACAAACAAAAATCGGGAATTTTCGACAAAGAGCCGAATTTCGGGATTTCAAATTTGGGATTCGATACTATTTATTAAATTTAGTTTCAAAGTAAATTAATATTTTTTTTGCATGAAAATTGTTACTAAATCATATCAATAAAGCAAGTGGGAGCAGCTCTTAACAAGTAATCAGTAAATAACTATTTCTTTTGAAACTTTTTTTTTATTTAAGGGGTTTAATACTTCAAAGATGCATAGTGTTGACATCTAGCTCAATAAAAGATACATTTAACTAACATGTAGGCAAAAAAAAAAAAAAAAACTTTCAGCTTTCTTTGCGTTTGACCAATCGCATGTGTGATTATCGCTTCTTTATACTGTTAAAGGTAAAAGAATTATTTATATTTATTATAATTTTTCTTACATCTTACACTATAATAAGCGGCGAGTTGCCAACTCTCCCAATCGCTATTTAGCTGATCTTTCGCTAAACAGTTTGTTCTCCCATTGTTTTTTTTAATCAAATAAAATATATATATATCTGAAAAATTAATTTGTTTTAAAGTAATGTTTTAATATTTAGTAAATTTTTATCAAGCAATTTGGCTTCGCGATCGTTCGCTGTGGGGTTTTGTTGTGTGGGAGATGATGGATATTTGCTGTGTTAATCAAAATTTGTATCTCGTGAAATTTCTTAATTTGCAGTAAATTGAAGGAATCGACCTCTCCTTAAACCTATACACCGTAGTTGCCAAATGCTCCGTTTTCCCCTAGTTTTTCTGTTTTTTTTTTTTTTTTGTGAACTTCGAAAATTCGATTTTTGCAAAAAGATCCGATTTGTCAAGCTGATGTACAAGTATTTTTATCTAAAGGGATTGCAATACAAAACAAGAAAATTTTTGCAGAAACTTTTTAAAAAGACATGTATTAATTTACATGAATTTTCATAACTTATAACGCGAAAATGCAAAAGCCTATTCTTCGGAAACTTGCTAACATTTAGCACGTGCTTCGCCGAAAATTGCACGCAGCTTTTGCGACTTCTATCTTTCTGCATCCTGTAAATATATCAATTATTTAAAAAGTTGACAGTTCTTTTAGTATTTGCAGCCTGTAGTCTGCTTGGTTTATTTTTCATTTTAAAATATTGTTCAATTTTTTGAAACTTTATTTTAGTTAAATTTTGGTAGTTACTATTTGAGGGTAATGTACAAAGTTTTAAGCGAATAAGCTCCATTTTTTATTTGTATGTTGTTTCCAAAATGAAATATTTTTCTCAAGTTGAAAAAGTTTTTTCAGAATTTTTGTAAGCTCTTCTAAATAATTTCAAAAATATATTTATGTCAGAGATAAAAATTTAAGTAAGCCAAAATTGAGATGCTGGCAACATAAGTTAAGTAAAATGAAAAAAAAAAAAAATCTAAATAAAACACAAATTCGCAAGACAAAGTGCAGCGTTTTCTTTAACAATTTTTTTTTATTTAAATTGTTTTTCATTTAACTTGTATTTTATAGCATTAACCATTTTTGATAATTTTTCACTTGCTTATATATGATTAATACTTGTGCTGTGTGCTTCTTACTAGCTCCAATAATTATTTAACTCCCTGACTGTATTGGACATTAGAAAAGCAACAAGACAAAGAGAGCTCTATAAAAGTGTTTGTGTTGTGTTCCTAATAAAAATGCGATGTTAAATCAATTTCCTCTTTCAATAATGCTTCCTTTTGAAATAAACATAACAGTTTGTATATTGCGAGAACTTTGTGAGGTCCTTAAAATTTTTTGTAGGTCCTTAAAAAGTCCTTAGAAAGTCCTTATTTTTGGTTTTGCCAAAAGCGTACGAACCCTGATATATATATAACTGCTCTTTTACAGTTTCTTTTCTACTACTGAGAAATAACCATTTTATAAGTGTTATTGCTGCAGATGTCAAACTGATATATTTTAGCACGCTTCAGGTTAAAAAAAAAATCTTTTAAGTGGAAATTAATGAAAATCTATCTGTTTTCAATGAATCGGAATGTATTATTTGGAATCAATTGTTCACGAATGTATGCAACAAAATGATGCAAATGTTGCATTATTAGTAATTTAATTGTTGAAATACATTGATAATTTATAGCTACAATTCTGGGGGGGGGGGGCGGAGTGGTATGTGAGAAGAAACTAATAATGTAGCAATGTGTAAATGATGCCATACTTTTACATTTTGAAAGTTCGGTTCAGAAATTTGATTTTGGGGTGGCAGTTTAAGTTCATATTTTTTTACTTGAACTTTTGATCACTTTTTAAATAAAAAGAAGTATTTTAAAATATATTTTCCCATGAAAAAGAAAAAATACCAAATGTAACGAGTTAAAAAGGGGAAAGAAAAATGTTAGAAGTTGAAATACTTGCTAGTTTCACCTACATTGTGATAGAGACAGAATTTTTGCTTTAAATGTTCTGCTCATTTCCTTTAATTACCACACTGTTTTGCTGCCAATCTGTTATTGATAGGTGATGTGGTTTCCATTGGCATCAATCTATTGAAACAGAAAGATTTTGTTGCTGTTCATAGAGTTAGCACTAAGTTTTTGTTTTAATGTGAAAATGAAATTACACTAATTCTGGTACACGAGATCTGCTTTCCTTGTTCCAACACAATTGTTTGTATAACATCGTGTTTGAATTCTGACTAACCACCGTGTTTGAATTAAACCAAGGTGAGGCAAATTGACCGAATGTCCTGCTCGGTACAAATTGTATGCTGTGCCATTGAGTTCATTCAGTTTTAGTGAAATATTTTTTCTCGTGATGTTTTAATTGTTAGAATGTGCACTATTTTGTGGTGCATGCTTTTTCTGGCCATTTTTATGTGCTTGATATTTTCATTATTGATGCATGGATATCTGTTAATGAAATGAAACTTTTATGTTGTGATTTCTGCTTTGTTATAGATTGTTAATATCTGCAATGAGGCTGCTTTGCAACTTTTATCAGAAGACTTTGAAGCAGAGTCACCAACATTTACTATGAAACACTTCGAAAGAGCTTTGAATGCAATTCGGCCCCGAACAACAAAAGAAATGATAGATTTTTATGAAAAGTTCAATTCAAAGTTCTGTATTAGGTAGAAGAACTCTGAATAAATTATATTTTTTAATACCTTCTTTTGTCTTTTTTATAAATAAAACAGAATTTTTTTTGTTGTTGTTCTTCATACAAATCTATTTTGTGCATTTTATATTTATTAAATTTGTCATTGAGGCACTTTGACAGCCTGAGACTGTCATATAAAAATTTTCAAAATCCAAAACAATTCCAAGCCATTCTAATTTTAATTTTTAAATGAAAAAATTAAAATATCTGTTTGAATGTCATGATGCATTGTTTCAAATTTTGAATCGCGTAAAGATGTGTGAAAACCTGTACAGGAGAAAAATTGTTCGAAATTCTTGTTTACAGCAGAAGACTAAGAATAACTTTCTCTAAGAAATGAAAATAAAATTAATTTAAAAGTTCACGGCTTATAAAAATTCAACAGGATAATCACTAAGTTACGTGAAAAAAAATCAGCACGAAAAATAAAATTGAAACAGTTTCAATTAATGAAATATTGTCTTTTAAACCGTTTTAAAAAAGGAGTCTATTAATTCATATATGTTTTTTTTCTTTTCTTTGTCCCTCCATCAATTCTTTCTACATGATCGTAATTGGCTGATTATTTTTTAATCAATAGAGGGCCGTAGGGATGCGACATCGATATTCATATTTTCTAAGCATATATGGTTTTGTTAAACACTCATCGATGTTTTGTTAAAACACTACAATTCTTAACATTTAATGTTTGGAATATTTGGTTTTAATAGATGATTAAAGAACTGAAGGAAATGTTAAAAATTTTAAACAAAAATGTTCAAAACAGGCAAAAGCTGATTCTATCTTCCCTTTACAGCATTATTTGTTTATATGCCTTCTAAGGAAATATTTTTATTCCTTAAAATTATTTCATTGAAAGACACTAAGATATCAATCATTCCTAGAATTATTGTAAAGTTTTAGAACTGGATAAAAGTATTCTGAAAGATCTGCTTTGAAGCAACTAAAGAGTAATTTGCCCAAAACATTTTTTATCAATTTTGTGTTAAAAACAACTTGTTAGTGATATACTGTGTACTGACAAGGGTAGTGTCAGAATTAAGATATCAAAAAAAAAAGATCAAAAATTTAATATTAAATTTGCTCCTATCACACTGAAGCATTCTGCAGATTAAAACGAGATAATTCTTTTAAATTTTATAAACTTATTTGTTTATTTCTAATTAATGCAATATCCTAGGCTGGAAACAAAATGATATACTCAGTACGACTTAAGTCAAAAAAAAAAAAAACAATCATAAATTCTCTTCCTTCCCAAAATGGGGGGGGGGGGGGGGGCTTTGTCTGATCTTTTGGAAGATTTTTTTTTCACGTTAAGAAAGCACAAATAAGCATTAAGATGCAGACATATGTTTCGGGATTGCTTGTAATCTCTTTTTCAATGCAATGGTGCTTCTAGATGCAAAAACACCCGAATGAAGCAAACAAAACAACAAAAACACGACTTATATATCCTAAGATTTACCAGCAAACCAATAAGAATAAAGACAGCGCGGAGGTAGAAGCTGTTGGAAGAAATGATCTCAATCCCGATGAGTAAATTAGTGGTATCAGAATAAAGTTCAAGGACATGAACAATAATAAACTTTGCCTTGATACCAGATGTGTCAAATATAAAACTGTAAATAGCGTCATAAATAATATGGGAAAAAACCCTAGACAGTTCAAAAAGAAACCAAGATAGAACATCAAATTAAAGGAACTTATGCCAGACCTGTGAAAAATATGGAGTTGTGGAAGAATCATGAACCAAATTAGAACTATTCCTGTTGGTTTGCTGGTAAATCTTAAGCTATATAAGTCGTGTTTTTGTTGTTTTGTTTGCTTCATTTGGGTGTTTTTGCATTTAGAATCTCCATTGCATTGAAAAAGGGATTCCAAGCAATCCCGAACAATATGTCTGCATTTTAATGCTTTTTGTGCTTTCTTAACGTGAAAAAAATATTTCTGTTTTACTTGTACACGAACTTCCTTTATTTTTTATTTTGGAAGATGTTTAAGTCATTACTAATTCATCATGAGTGCAGAAGGGGAACCCCGGGCTACTC
The DNA here is from genome assembly GCA_038502835.1 of Octonoba sinensis. Taxonomy (NCBI): domain Eukaryota; kingdom Metazoa; phylum Arthropoda; class Arachnida; order Araneae; family Uloboridae; genus Octonoba; species Octonoba sinensis. The sequence continues at coordinate 109,599,986 of CM076599.1, read as the reverse complement.
GAAATATTAAGAGCGCACAGTACCTCAAAATTGTTCAAATTGTCGACATTTTTTTAATTACGCATTTTGATAGACAAAACTGTTTTAAAGTCTCATGCAGCATTTCAAACATATGTGAGCAATATTTGAAAAGATATTCCGGTCTTTGTAAATGACTTCGCTGTTTTCATTCTGCATTTACCTAAAATCTTTAAACGCATTTTTCTCTGCTTTGCATTTTTGATCAGTGACGTATAGTCAAATCCCTAAGACTTTTTTTCAGCTAAAGATATAGCTTTGAAACTGTATGTGTGCATTCCACGGAGTATGTTTAACAAAAATCAGTATGCGCTCTCCGAAGTTTGTAGTTTTTTTAAAATTAATTGTTGAATTTGAATTTTGTATCCTTTTTTCTGAGTTTTTAACAAGAAAAATATCAAAATTCAACTAAGTTTCAGATAATTAAATCCATGCTAACTTTTATTCTATAATGTTTAAGAAGTATTAGTCACCCAAAATCTTTTGAAACAAGATATAATTGGACAAAGTTATAAAAAATTGAAAAAAAAGTTATTTTTTTTAAATTTAAATAAATAATTGATCACAATGAGGTTCAACTTTCAAATTTCATTTCTAATCATAATTGAAATTAAGTTCATGCACTATTTTTTGACTGATTGTTAAACGAAAGAAAAATTTGGATAAAAGTACTGTGCCCCCGATGTAAATGGGCGGCAAATCGTGTCCCGCGGCCATACTAAAAGCTGCAACAGCCCCATCTCATGGGCGTTTGTGTCATACGAAGAATGGGCTGATGCCAGTTTTCTCCCAACGAATGTCTCCAGTTTCAGTTTTTGCAGTTGTTTCATTTTTTAATTTATTAAATGTGCAGCTGATTTGTAGTCAACTGAGCTGCATGAATCCCCAGTTTGAGTTTTTGCAGTTGTTTCATTTTTTAATTTATTAAATGTGCAGCTGATTTGTAGTCAACTGAACTGCATGAATCCCGAGTGGGATAGTGACTTTCTCTGACGATTCGTTCACCTCGTTGCCTTAAGTTCCACAATGGAATGGGATCCATTTGGAGACCACTTTTCCAGACTTTAGGAATTCCCACAAAATAAATTGGCAATCCATAAGTCCTCTAGAAGAAACGGCTTGGTTAGAGGTCAGAGGGTATGTGACTGTAAAGGTTGTGAAAAATTTTCTTTTTAACGGGCTGCAGTATTGGTCCTCAGCCATTGAAGACCTTAGTGCATTTCCAGAGATTGGTACTAACTCTTTCAGCGGCATCACAAGAGTGTGGTACCATTGCCGCAATTTTTGGCGCTCAGTTTCCCCCTAGATTGCTGCACCTGAGCCCTCGTTGATGCAAACGGCACTAGGAATTTAATTTATCCTAGAGTATCCATGCCGAACGGATACTCAAGGGATCTTTAACATGTCACATAACCATATACGACATGGGCGCTGACGTTGTGAAAAATAAAACAGTAAAAAATATGAAATATTGATTTTTTTTTTTTTTTACTTCATGAATAAAACATATTGTTTAAGCAATAGAGAGCCATAGGGATGCAGCATCGATGTTCATATTTTCAAAACATCGATGGTTTTGTTAAACATTCATCGATGTTTCATAAAACGTTACAATTCTTATCATTTAAAGTTTTGAACATTTGGGAAAAATATTCGAAACTTTAAATGCTAAGAATTATTGCATAAATGCAATAATTTGTGAAGATTATTGCATTCAAAGAGGCTAAGACATCAATAATTCCTAGAATTCTTGCAAAGTTTTAGATCTGGATAGAAGTATTCTGAAAGGTCTTCGACGATTTCGTACGCACTATTTTTAGATACAAATTTGTTGTGAATGCAGCATGCTTTGTTTAACCTCAAATAAAAAATTTTTCGTTTTATTGGGTATAATTTTGCTTCACTTGCAGTGACTCTGAAATATTATGTGCTATTAAAATTTCCTATATTTCGCATTTTTTTTGTCGAATTTTCCCCTTAATTTTAATTTACATCACAACTGATATATTAGCGTGAAGGTTTTATATATTTTCAATGTGTTTATTTGGTTATTTATTTGTAGGGGGCGGGGATTCACTTTTCCATAATGCTTTTAGAGCTACTGAGCCCAATAAAAGCCTCTTCTCTTTCATTCAATGATCTTATTTTTCTCTGATTGCATCGTTTTACGGATATTTGAGGAAAATCATTCGTAGCTTCAATGTAGTTCGACTGTAGTTGAGGTAGTAAAGCTAGTAAAGCTGTCGCGTTAATTCGAATAAAACTGCAGTGTGACTAAGATTTTTAGTTTAAGAAATTGTTGAATTCAGCTTTTTCTGTGAATCGAAATTTTGGTGCAGTACCGTTCGCCGAATTTTAAAGAATCTAGTGTGTGTTTTCAAAGTTTAAGTACATAAAGTATTTTTCTTAAGATTGTCGCAATATGGTTTAAATATGAACAAGAAAAAATCATTGGGGCAATGAGCTAATTAATTGAATTACATAATGATATTCAATGTCTCCTTCTTCCAAAGGCAGGTGGCGTGAGAGAATAGCAGGTGGGGAGGAAACTATTTTCTTCCACGATGAAGGGGAAAAAAAGGTACTCATGCTCTTACAACCGACGGAGAATAGCTCAGTGTATTTGTGCGTGGTTCACGTTCAGTCCCAGGCAAAAATCCCTATTTTTAAATCCGCGGCAAATGTCCTTGCAGTTGCGTAGTAGTTCTTCAGCAGTGGAACACACACAACTATATCGTCTAAAGTAGTAAATGAATACTGTTCTAAATTTATTTCACCGAAACTCTGTCTTGTTGCCAGATGTAACTGGGTTGCATTAAGCTCAAACTGCTATTCGCGCAGCCAATTTTTTTAATTACATTATTTTTTTAATTGTGAACTAATTTCAAGGATTCCATGCCATCGTCATCATCACGAAATCTCGCAGTGTTCTAAGCTATTGTTACGCGTTAGAATCGAAGTTTATACCTTTTATGTCGAGTATTATTCGAAATATCTTTTTTAAATATGCGATCAGATGTATACAACTACATCAATACGATTTGGATTACGTAGAATAGATTTATTGCGACTTCTAGTGTTTTATTTTAAAACAAATTTTCTCTTACTTGGTTGCCGGTAAAATAATGGTAAGTGTAGTTTTTTTTCCTGTTTTTTATGCATTTAATTTTCGACAGATTGCGACCAAGGAATACTTTGATTCATTAATGCAGAATGCACTAAACAATTCTTTTTTGCTTTACTGTTTAGATATTTTACATTTAAAAATATTTTAAAAGTATTTTGTGATAGTATGTCATGATCAAGTTGTGTCATGACAAAGTCCCGCCAGGTATTTAATGTTTGTTAAATATAGATGACATACTAATTCGACTGTTAGTAACAACAAATTTTTTACAACTCAAAGTAATTCATATTTTAAAATCCACAGACATATTATATATTTTGAAGTCATATAATTAGTGTAAATAAACTGTATTACACTACATAAAGTAATCAATTATGGAGGAAAGGGTGTCGCCGGACACTTTAAAAATGCAAACATTAGAGTTTCCAGTACAGTCTAAAAATTATTAACGTTTTATTCGTATTTAAGCCAATCAAGTCTTGGATGTTTTACTCATTTGCACAGAAATTATAATCGACATGCGAACGCCATTGACTCTTAAACCGTGTACGAAAGCAGTGGCGTAGCTAGCATAGGTGACACCCGGGGTGGATATTGATGGGGACACCCTCCCCCCTCCCCTAAATCATGTAAACGTGAGGCACGCATTTTAATGTAATATATTTTAAAAAACGAGGGGAAAAAATATCATTCGTATCATGGGCGTTATAATATATAAAATATTTGCGGACGGCAATGGTGTGTTTAGTGGTTAAAAACCACTTCAAACACATCTTTGTAATGAAACACTTTGCTTAGTTAAAAATAGAAAAGAAAATGTTAAATATATATATAGGTAAGTTATTTGTTCCATTATATGGATCTTTTAAAGGTATAGTGTTTACCCCGTCGTGGCCGGCTGTCACCGCAAAACGAGTAACACCCGGGGTGCTCCCACTTAGCTACGCCACTGTACGAAAGTTTCATCATACAGAAAGGGAAGGATTTCATATTTGTGTTAACGAGTATATTTTGCATGGCATATGAATAAAACACAGGTAACTTAAAATTATTGCCCATATTCTTGTTGTTCAGCAAATCAAAAGTTTATATCAAAAAAGTAGATACGTTTGTATTTTATTGTGAGATACAACAGGATTTCTTTTCTTCAAAAAACGTCAATAAATCAATCTATCATATACAAACTGATGAGGATCCTTTGTCCCCTGTGATAGTGTACAAGTAGAAGTAATAGGAAGTAATGGTCCCGATAGTCAATAAGGATGAACACAGCAGTCATTCATTCATTACAGAATTTCGTAATAATGTTTTGACCTGTTTTAAGAGTACTTATACAACGTTCCCTTAAAACATGACTAATATTCCTCAAAATCACCGTATATAAAAGATAAATTTATTTTGGGTTGTTTTTCGAAAAGTGGATACTATACGCTTGAAATAATTTTGTAAATTCATTATCATGAAAACTTGATTTATTAGCACGAAACATATTTCATTCAACAGTTTAACAGAATTTATTTGTTCAAATTTTTCGAACTTTTTTACCGTTTGAACTTCAATGAATCCAAAATTTTATGTTTGAGAAGGAGCTGTTGGCTGACATCTTAGTTTTATACTCTTCTAGTAAGGACTACTGATGCGTCCTATTGCCCATTTGAAGCAGTCTGCAACTGCCGGTTCAAATGTCACTTCCGTTTCTCTCACAATACGTAAAACCCAAGTTTTCGCGCCAACGTATTTACTTTTTCTTAGAAAACTATTTTTCCCCTCTGTATGTGTCACATTTCTGACATAATCACGTACTTTCTTTCGATCGTTTTTTCTTTCTTTCTATCTTTCTGCTTTTTTGTACGGGGAAGTTCTTGATGGGTAGAGATTTGTGCACATTTTAATAGTACAAAATTTTGCTCCATATCAATTCGTGTCAGAGATCTGTCTTAGATTCATTTTTGAATCTAAAAGTTGATCCTTCACAAAGAGAAGCAGTTGATCCTACAATTTTAAAAGCGGAAAATTTTGGAAGGAAATTAATGTGCCAATTACGGGTAGTATAGGCCATTCATGTATTTCAGAATGTTGAGGAAATTTTGCTGCTTACGAATAAATTGAACCAAAATGTTTTTCTTTTTGTAAAATTCACACAGAATTTTTTCTGCTATTACTGTGTGGGTCAAATTTATTGAAGAATTATTTTTCTGATAAAGGAACATAAAAAAAAAACGTTAAGAAAATTCTTTAACATCTTATCAATCGCCGTCAAAAAAAAAGTGTGGAAGTGCGGGCGTGTGTGTGTAAAACATAAGGTGCACAAAAGAAGAAAAAAATTGTGATAAGTTAAAAATAAAATATTTAATTAAACGTTTATTCGATAAGATAATTACAGCTAAATGTCAGTAACAAAATTTATTTAGTCTAGATTGTCTCCGCGAAATTCCAATCCGTCTGGAAAAGATCCTGTCGTCCACTATTGACTGCAGTTTTCATATTTCTACTCTTTATTCTCGACTTTATTCGTTCGAATTTTAAATTAAAAGAAAAAAAAGGGGGGGGGGGGAATATTGCAGTTTAAAGTTAAATTGTTTTTATGTGATGTTTGCGTTTCATTAAATACTATTTTTATTTTTATTTCTTTCTTTATTAATTTTTTTGCCGCACTGATCCAGGATTTTTTTTTTTTTTTCGTTTTTGTTGCCCTGTAAAAAATGCGTTGGCATTAGAAATCACAGAAAACATTTGAAATAAATTTCCATAAAGATATAAACTGGAAGGGTGAGAAAAATTTTTTCTTCATGTGTTAATAACAAAATACCATGACTCATACTTGCTTCACCACAAACTATAAAAATTAGGAATAACACTTAAAGCAATGATTGATGACTACTCTCTCACTTATTATAAGAAATTGATAATGTACAAAAATTTTGCTGAAATTAATTAATATTTTTTTTTAAAAGACCAAAGGTGTCAAAACTTAATAATTTGTATTATTTTAACGAAATCAGCGCATATTAAGAAGAGGTAAACTACTCATCAGTATAATCATGATTTTGAAATCGTCAATAATAAAGTAAGAATGATTGTCTTTAATATCTGGCATCCAGTTTATGAGCATTTTATTGTACATGCTTCCTAAAAACGCAGGAAAAATTTTTTACTTTTGAATTTTTTGAATGTCAAACACCACCATATGATATCACAGAATTTAAAAAGTAGTCATGCATCAGTTTTCAAAATTGTAGTTTCCAAAAAGTAATTACGGACAAAATAATTTTTTAATAATGACGTATGTTATATTAGCAGCTTATAACTATCATAATAAGTTAAATAAGTAAAGAAATAAATAAATAATTCAGTCTAAATATCAATTGCTTAGGATTTTTTAAAACTACAAACACAAAACGAAATTATTAAAAAAGGAAAAAAGAAAAAACATTCCTCATACAGTGAAATAATTCATAACACCAACTATTAAAGCTCTCTACCTTCTTTTTTTTTTCAATTCAGTTTCAATTTGCTACAACACGTAGATCTAAGGCTCTTATAAATACATATGCTAGGTGTTTTATAGCGGCTCTACGTAGAGAACCTCATTTCCATATTTTATTTTTGATTTGAACAAGTTTTCGTTCAATTTTGAGCAGTTCAAAAAATCTTAACATTAGTGCCTATGGGGAAATGTGAAGCCAATTATGTACACTGGACATAAGATCAACGTTGCTTTGAACAAGCTTATGGAAGGAGCTCTGAACGTGGAATATTTTTGGATCTGAACAATTTTTGATCAATTTTGGACAGTTCAAAAGCATAACATTACCGCCTATGGGGAAATTTTAATCCTATATAAATCCTGATCTAACTGACGGATTTTCTTGGAACAAACTTTATTGGAAAGATCTTATGTGGTAAAATACGTATAGCTGTGAAGTTCGTCCAGAACTAAACGAGCATATTTTCCATTAAATTTTTTTATCTAGATTTTTAAGTATATTTCTGAATAAATGTCTGAATGAGGGAAAGAATACATGAATAAATGAGCAAATGAATGAATAAATAATTAATTGAACTCATAAATACACGAATGGTTGAATGCTTGAATGAATATTTATTTACCATTGAAAACGGCATATTTGAAGCAATTAAGAACTAAGCCAAAGGAGAAATAGAGAGATAGCTATATTATAAATTTGATGTGGATGCATATGGGAAAGTTGGCTCGTATAGTCCTAGATGGAACTCCTTGTTTAATTTACATATCAGAAATTTTAGGGTGTTTCCCCTCTATTCTCTATTATTTCGGCCTTTACCTACAGAATCTTTTTTCGTTAAACCCAGTTTCATGTAAAGAGGTGCAAGATTATTTTTGGGTTAGCTAAAGGATGATTTACAAAAAGATTTTCTCCACGTTTATTGTATTGAAGAAAATAACTTTTTTTGGAATGGTTTTCAGATTCCCACTTCTCAGAAGCACAAAAAGCAGCAACATTTTGTGTATCCTGACTGAAAAGCGGACACTATGGAAGCCAATTAAAGTTTCTACATGAAATTTTATCTTACCTACAAGCATTTTAATATTTTTATAATTTTCTAACACAATACAAGTTTGCTAATGGAACTGAGGATTTTTTTTATCACTGTGCAAAAAGGACAAATTTTTGCTTACTTCTGACCAATCAATAAACAAACGCCGTTCCTTTGCATTATGGGCTTGTCTAATGAAATATTATTACGATTCATTACTAATGAAAATACCATAGTTTTATTTGAATAAATAATGTAGCATAACAGAAAACAGCAATGAAAGTAACGGAAAAATAGAAAACACAAATGTTTTTATAACCAAAAAAAACTTTAAACAATTTCAATAGCAAATATGGATTTCTGGTGTGTAAGTACTTCAAAATAAATAAAGTTCATGTGTGTGACAAACCATGTGCTTACCAATGTAGTAAATAAAAGTGACAAGAATTGTAAACTTTGAAAATAATTTTTAAAAGAAATTATTTATAAATTATTATTATTATTATTATTATTATTATTATTATTATTATTATTATTGCGCACCGACGGGGAGGGATGAACGGGACAAGTCCGCCCCTAAAATATATATCCTGTATCCAGCCGGGTTTTTTTTTCTTTTTTAATAATTGTGTTATCCGGTACATCAAGATGCACATCCAGCAAGACAAGATATACGGAGAGAAGACGCAGTTTTAAACTTCCTCTGAAACGAAATTTTGATTTTTGAAATTTTGTTAATTAGCATAATTAGAAAATACAGGTAAATTAAAAACATACTACGGGATTCGAACACTTGGGGATGGTTAAAAATATTTATAGAATTAAAAGTTTTCAAACATCATAGCCAGGTATACTGTACAGATCCAAGGGACACCGGGATATCCAATATCTAGCAAATCAATTTTAGAGGCATAACAAATCCTGGCCTTGCATCCCCCCCCCCCCCGCTAAAGCAAAATGTTGGTAACGCAACAGGTTGTAGGTGTTGAACCAAAATATTACACCCATTTTTTCATGTTTTAAGGTAGCATAAGTTAAACGTCCGATATCAATTCTTCTCAATTATGGCCACATCCACACTACTTATAACGTAAGGAATGATCTAAAATAGATACATAAAATTTGTCATGCATACTCTTACATTTATACCCACGTTTTAAATGCATGCACGTGAATATAGAATTTCGTTCCGTTACTTTTAGAGCTTAATAGGAGTACTTCTTTATTTTCAGTCCACATCCAGTGCGGAAGGATCAGGTTCTCTGTCTCCTTCCCCTGTGGCACCAAATGCTCCAAAATTTGGAACTCTCATACCGAATCGCATCTTCGTTGGCGGAATAGCGGCAAATGTATGTATGCAGTTTCTCATCTCTTAATATTTAGCGTAAAATTCACTACCTCAATCGCAGTAGCATGGATAGGGAATACTTAGACACTCTTTTTAATTTAATTAATCATAATTTTTTTGCGTTTTTTATTGAGTTTAGCAAATATAATGTTAGACTAGTAGGAAAGTAATTTTTGTGTTTAGTTAGAAGAAGAGAGAGACAAGGAGTTGAAGTGGTAGTTGTGACTACCCTCATCATTTCGGATGGAAATTTTATCTGGGTTTTATTTACGTATACAATACATAAAAGCAGACCCTAAGGATAGTCTATGAAATTTACTAATTAGTCATTATGATTAAGTGACTGGTATTTGAGTCACGGTAATATAGTTCAGAAAGGCCGCGCTAGGCGTCGTGAGGAAACTAGTAATCTAACAAAAAAAAAAAATCTTAATTATTTAAACGAACTCAAAATGCGGATTTAGAGACCGATCTTTCGAAAATTTTCCGTGGTAGAGCCTTTTCATTCCTCTTGACCTCAGAGCATTTTGGGATATTTTCTGAATGCGTACCCTGAACTATTTTTGCCCCTCCCCCTCTCAAAAAAAAAAAAAAGCTGGTTCATCCATTATCCGTTTAGTAAAAGCACAAAACTACAGATAAATAATAACGCTGTTAAGTAAAATAATAAATAACCTGATAGGCAAAATAACCGTAAATTTTAATAGCAAAACTGACAGATTAAGTAAATAACTGTTTCTTTTAATAAGTACGACACAGATAGAAAAACGCAGAAAAAAAAACAAGAAGTTTCGTCTAGAGCAACACGAGCCTTCTTTCCCGTGTACACCCAACATCCAATTTATAATCTAGCTATCCCTCTCTCATTCTCATTTAGCTTTTGTTCAATTACTTCAAACACACCTTTTTCCATGGTTAATACATATTAATTCATTCATTCATTCATTTATTCATCGTAAAATTTTCGTAAGTTTCGTAAAATTTTTCTCATTCAAAACGCCAAACTTTAAATTAACTACGATAAAAAAAAGAAGAAATGGAGGGGAGTTAAGCACAAACATTTGTGCAAATTATCAATATACTTTGAATTACCCCCTTAAAAAAGCCCCAAAACTTTTTATTACCCTAATCGAAATTATGTGTTCGTTTAGTTTTTTATGGAGCAATTTACCCTAGGTAGTATCTCGTATCTTTGTTTTCTTACAATATAAGTAAGATGATACAGAAAACACATTTACAGACTAAACGCTCCGTTGAATACGCTATGTAAAATTGATCGTTGTTGTAAAATATTAAAGTCTGAGATTTTTGAAATCATAATCGAAATTTTTCATCTGTCACCCATTATTTATAAAATGTAATTCGCTGGAAACCTAACTTCCAACTTTCCTGTTATTTTTTTTATTTTAATCTGATAAAATTGAAATCTCTTACTTATTTAATGAATTAAGAGATTTTTATCTCCTACTTATAACTGAAGACATTTCAAATTAAAATCTTTTTCAATCAAATAATTATAAATGCGGTAAGATCATCGTTTCTTAACCTGGGGTTTGCGACCCATGGGGGTGTCATTTAGGTATAAGGGGCTTCGTAATCTGTCTCGAGTCGCGTATAAGTTAGGCCGGAGAAGCAATACTAAAAAAAGATGAGAAACGATGCTGGTGGATGGTTAGTAACTTTATAAATTGTACAAACTTTATGCGAATATTTTTGTGTAAAAGAGAGATTTTCAACGTTATGATATGATGGCAAATATTATAACATACATGTCGTGCGCGGTGATTGATATTTTTAATTAAGCGGAAATTTGAAAAAAAAAAAAACATGTTAAACTATTTTTAAATTTCAATTTACAATGTTTTGTAATTACTGTTTTTCGCAACGAGGGATTATAATGCTCGTTTAAAGACTAATACATTATTACTATATTATTATTGTTATTATTATCGAAAAAAATATTTGTATGTTTGATTTTTAATGGAATCAGTGATTATGTAGTTAAGTTTATATTGTTTTGGAATAATTTGCACTTTGCGATAATGGTATTTTTCATTAAAGGCAAAACACAATGGACTCTGTGCATTAGGAGCTACATATTTTGAAAAATTAAAAATATCCACTTCAATCACTGGATTCTTAAAAAGTTACGCGTTCATTGATTCTTGGATCCTCTCAATAAAATTTTTGTTATAAATTTTTTCCAGCGTAAAATTTTACTGAAATATGAATGAACATGTGTAACATTTTCCCTAAAAATTATACTTACTAGAGTTCCTCCAGTGGTCGAAAAATGGCCGCAATTCATTAAATTTTTCAAGTACAGTCTAGAACGTTTAGACAATTTTTAATTTTTCTGTTTCAGAACAGTTTGTTTTGCTTAATTATTTCAATCATCGATAATCTCTCCTCAGTGCGACTGATTGACCACTGAGTTAGTTATTTAATTCAATGCATTTGTAACAAATATTATGCATAAATTTTATCTTTCTGCAATTCTTCTCCTGTAAAGAAAATAGGAATCAACATTTTCATGCCACCCTCTTATTATTGAATAAATTAGCAATACAAACTCTCACTTTCAATTTAATCAAAAGTTCAAAACGCTAATGCAAATCAACAAACTTACGAAAACGTTGATTCGAAGCAAAAAAAAATAAAACTCGTCACCGCACTTATTACCTCACTTTATATTACATTAGATATTCTTAGCTTCAAATTGTATTTAATTTTGTTTGATATTGTACTGGACAAACAATCTGACTAATCATATATATATAGATAGGAAATTGATTAACTGACATCTTAAGATTAGTATTATTTTGCTTTGACCGTCGTTTAATAGATTACATTTTCTCATTTATTTGAATTAGAAATAGTATAAAATGCAATGAGTAATTGTAGATGTAAGGAGTGGTATGAAAGTATGACGAATAAAGACTAAAAAACCGCTTCGAATCTACGTCGAAAGTAGGAGAAAAAGAGAAAACTAACTATTTCCAAATTTTCTTTTATTGATAACACGAAAACTCGTCAATAGCTACTAAATTAAGGAAAAGTAAAAAAATCGGTTGGCAAACAGAGAAGAGAATCGTACTTAACTTTTGTTTTTGCCTATTTTTGTGCGGATTCGTAAAACTACCTTTATAATCCTTTGCACTATTTTTCCTCCCGTAGACAACAGAGTCGGAGCTTCATTCACTTTTTGCGTCATATGGCAACGTAAAAGCTACAAAAATCATTCTAGACAGAGCCGGAGTTTCAAAGGGGTAAGTTAGGTTATCATTTCCAGTTCTAATTCCATCGTAAACTGTGTTTCAAAAACAAAGCACTATAAGCTCTACAACTCCTATATACGTAAGTTAAGTGTCAGTTGACTTCAATGTTGTAACTTTTTTTCTGCGTGTAAAAACGTTTATCACGGGTAAAGGAATGCTTTATTTTAATTAACAATAAAATGCGTATTTTTTTCGAGTTGGAGGAGAGATACTTCTTTTAACGTTATTATGATATTGCATTTTTCATGTATTTTTTAAATTTACACTATTTAATGATAAAAAATAAATAAATAAAGACAAAGTTAAATTTAGTATGAAAAGGTATTAATTTTAAAGGAAAACATAACATAACTGGAGTTTTTTTTTTTTTTTTTTTTTGAAATTGATATGGACCTGAAACATAATTTTTGGAAGCATTTTTAAAAAGCATAACATTTTTCATTACATTTTCTATATAGTTTTATAGTAATTTTTTAACCAAAAACGTTTTCTATCAATTATGTTCTAGTAACTTTCTAACATTAGGACAGAAGTTGCAATGTCCCCTTTTTCTTCTTTGGCCCCAAAAGGTCTCGTGAACAAAAAAACAAATTTAAGAAAAATAAAATAAAATAATAAACAAATTCAAAGCATTATTTTGCGTAAAGCAAAAACCAAAAGCTTTCCACAGGAAACAATCACAGTTCTCCTTTACTCTTGACAAGGGCAGCGCCGTGTGATCTTGCGCACTCTTTAACTTTTAACAAGGGCAGAGCCGTGGCATTTCGGGCATCACCTTCTGGTATCGCTAGTATACCATAAAATATAAAGCCACAGCCCATGTCAATTTAAACTATTAATGTGGATATCGGGAAAATGTTTAATGAAAATACTAAATATTTGAACTAATATAAGATATTAATAACCTCTAAACTCAACTAATGTCTTACGTAACTACTTGCTTTTCTTCAAAAATTTCTCATAATGAATTTATTTTGCAGCTATGGGTTCGTAACCTTTGAAACGGAAGAAGAAGCACGTCGAATACAAAAAGAAGTAAGAAAGTTTTCTTTATTTTCTTTTGACGATGAAATAAAGATGTATGTGCATACAAAAGAACTGTAAAAGCTACAGTGTCTGTTTATTTATTATTTTAAAGAAAACTAAAAAATTCTGTTTTCTGGAAAATTGAGTTGATAATGAGTAGACAAGGGCTTTTGTGTAATATTCAGAAACTCGTTTTTGATTTGGATAGTAGAAACTCTTCTCGGGGAATGGTTAAAACAAAACGATGCTGTCAAATAGCTTCCACAGTCACCAGACCTAGCACCACTCTTTTTTAATATATAAAGGACTCCCCCCCTCTCCCATACAAAATGGGATTTATTCAAAAATTGATTTTTTTTAACATGAAAACATTATATCGCGTTCTTGAGCATGAAAGAATTTTCTGTGGAATTTTCCACTCAAAAAAATGTTTATAACCCCCTCTTCTGGTAAAGAATACCACATGAGTAAGACCTTATAATCTGAATGGCCAAAGAAAGATGCATTCTTCGTTCGTCCAGGGTGAAGTTTGAAAAATATTTTTGTTCACTTTTGGTGAAGTTCCAAGGAATTTCTGATACCACAATCTTTACGCTATAACGACTGAAAAAGTAATTCCCTGTACTGACTAGTTTGTCCTGTTGAAAATGAAAAACTGGGCCTTTCGTTAGGGAAACATTTTCCTGATTTGAATTACTATTTTGAAAAAGCATACTAGCGATCTAAAGCAACAGCTTAAACGTTTGTTTTAATTGGGCGAAAGTTCCCACCACAGTGATTGATGCTTTATAGAGAAAGAAAAAGAAAACAGAAAAGTTGTAGGGGAATATATATGTTTTCTTCCCTAAAACACAAGAAGATGCTTTTAACAAATTTATTGTGGATAGGGTTTAAATATTCTTCCTTCATACTTGTTCCCAGGCATCTCAAACAACATCTTTAAAACCCGGTGAGTCTTGTGAACGGGCAATTGGAAAAAGAAACGAATCACGAGAATTCTCGTGACTAATCTATATTGTGTTAAGTTGCTTGTTCTACTTAACGAAACTTTATGTCAAATACAAATTCTTTATGTCGCAAAGTAGAAACACTTTGCATCAATAGGGCACTTATCCACCTTGATGCTGTACAGTAGCTTGTAAAGGGTGTACCAAAATTTAAGCAAGATCTGAGTCAAATAGAAAATTAAATTATTTAGCATTGGCAACTGTAAACAGTGAATAGTTGGACAGATGACAGTTTAGGGTTAGTAAAAATAGCAACACCACACGAAAGAACAACGCGTTTTCGTTGTTGTTTCGTTGCTGTTAGTGCTCTGATTTTGTGATCAGAATCCGCCCCCTAGAACATGTAATTTTACACCATTGGATTTCTTTCGATATGGTTATTTGAAGTCAAAGGTCAATGTCAGCAAACGCACATCCCCTTGCCCCTTGCAAACTAAACAAAGAGATTCAACGCGGCATCAACGAAAGAACAGCCACATCTAGGCAAAATTTCGGCAAAAGAGTGCGCGTGTGGCAGCAAAGCTGTACAATACAGCGGGCAAATGATATGCATTTGCCTGATGTGCTATTCCATATCCCTGTACTTTTATGTTTCAGTTTTTAAAAAAATACAATTAACAAAAAGTTTTCTATTTAATTTATATCATGTGTAGATTTTGGAACATCCTTTATAAGAATAATTTTTGAAAAATTAACTATTTTCTTTTTATTTCTTTTTCTTTCATTTCAACTGCTCCTTTAAGACTCAAATTTCCCCCTAAATAGTGACGTTGTTTCTTTGACAACCCCTCCGTAGAGCAGCGGCAAAGCGCTTTCATGTGTATTTTGCAACAATATTAATAATAATAATTTCGACAGAATTAATTTTTAGAATTTAATTACTGGTATGGGGAGTGCTAAAAGCTATCCCCCTCCGTACTTTTGTCATAGTACAGTCAAACCCGCTTAATGGAATATCGGTTAAAAGAATATCCCGCTGTAATAAATTTTCAATGTACCGAACTATAGTATATTGTTTTTGTGATTCCGGGTAAAGGAATATCCCGGTTATTAGAATAATTTTTAGTGGCAAATTGGCTATTCGATTATGAGCAGGTTGTGGTTATGTTTTTTACGCACGGCGCTTAATTATATATGGTTATATATATAGCCTTTTTTTATATTTACTCTCCTGTCGAGAATACTGGAAAAAATTAAAAAGTTTCGTAAAAAATTTTGGAAGTTACGCTTCAGTTGTGCTAATGTGACTTACTTTTTTAAAAAGTGCAAAAGAGAATGATTGCAAAATATTTTTTAGTCTTTTAAGTATGTATTCATATTTAATTTTTATTTTTTCTTTTAATTTTTAAAACTGATTGCCCTTCTTTCTTTTTTTTTTCAGGCAGATGTAATTTTAAAAGATAAAAAATTAAACATTGCGCCAGCAATTAAAAAACAGGTAAGTTTTATTCAATGTATTTTTGCATGAACTCCCTAGCTCGCAAATAACATGATTTGGGAAATTATTTTAATTAAAGTAATTAATAATGCGTAAAGAATCAATATTTTGAGGAAATCATTATCTTACCTTTTTAAAAATTAACATTATTAGCGTCTTTACATTTTTTTCTTACGATGAAGATTTATATTTTATCTTAAATACAGAAGCTTCTCAGCTTTATATTTTATTATCATTTTAGTCAATGTCTGTTTATATATTTATACAAAAGATGCAAATCACTTTCCTGTACTAAGATTGTTTTAGCCAAGTATGCAGCCATCCTATTTTTTTGGTATCAATTTATTGACATTTGTATCACTATGCAATATCGGGGGTTAAATTGCGCCCCCTGACTTTTAGAATAACAATGTATATCTGCATGTTTTTATGGGGTTTTTTTAAAATTTATTGAATATATATCCTTTTGAATATATATCCTTAGCTTTCCCTCTGGAAAATTTTGAAATGACGTACCTGTAAACATGCAATTGCGGTTATAGAAGTCTGCCACAAAAATATATTAATGTATCGTTAAAGGTAGTACACTGTCAACCTGATTTTCAAAGTTAACATATCACCGAATGGTGAACATAAAATTAAACGATTAAATGAATAAATAAGATAATAATACGACATACGATAAAATTTTGACAACCTTTTTGCAGTTAGGGTGTCGATGAGATCGTGTTACTGATTTTTACAACCATGCGCAAAACAATTCCTTATAATATTCAAAACCTGACGAAACTAGAAACTACGAAACTATGTGGAAGATACTGCAAGAACACAGTGTTACAATCCGCTTCAATAAGCAATATTAAGGGATCAAATTTATCTACTTGTATATTTCTACTAACATGAATTCCATGTTTGGCACAGAACAGCATTTTCACACACAAGCTATGCGTTGCGCCACTCTAAGGGTGCTTTCACACCAAAGGCGACAAAAATAAAAAATATGTCTTTTCTCATTTGCGCATGCGCAGAGCATCTTTTTGAAAGCAAAAAATACGCTCTACGCTTGCGCAGGTGTGGAAAAGACAAGTTTTTGGTCTTTGTCACCTCTGGTGGGAAAGCACCCTAATAGTCTATTACTTTTGTAATTAGCGAATTGCTTTTTGTAGTGTAACATTCTAATGTGTAAATAGTGGTTTGAGCATCGGGAATCAGACCGGAGGGCCAAGGGTTCCCCTCCTTGCCGCCACCTAATACTTACCGAGTACGTGTGAAATACGTGTTCGCTAAATCCGTGTATCCGAAAGTTGTTTGGTCGGTCGCTAGCAGTTACCATGGGTGCAGGTTACTAGAGAACGTTTGCCTCCCCTTCAGTACTATGCCAAAATTGCGGTGGTGGACGGTTGATGAACCCATCTATCGGGTGGGGCGGAAGTCGAACTACTCACTACTGCCTATCAGGGTCATATCTCTCAGGAGTACCGCATCCTCTCTTCGCAAAGATACATCAAAAACAAGTTAATAAGACCGAGGTGAAGTAGATCGATATATTTTAGGTTGAAAAGTGGGTCGTCAAAAAATTAAATTTGTATATAGTATGTCAAAATGTTAAAAAGTTTGGGATGCCATGGTATGTAATATGATTACTTAAGTCCCTGTTTTATTTCAAACCATCCAATATACTTTCCTTGAAGTTACAGACTTTTCTCTTAAAATATATAAATGTGCAAATAAGTTACGCCTTGTCTGATTACTAATTCTACATTTTTCATTTTTCAGCCATTTGCAAGAGTGTATGGTGAGTGTACTTTATTTCAAGCCGACAATATTGTTTGTGGATATTCTTATAATATTTAAAAAGTTATTTCCAGTATTAAGTAAAATTGCTTTTCAATAGTTCTAGAAACATTTAGAGTGGTGTGTTTTGGATAACATCTTATTAAAAAAAAAAAAAAAACTTACTCTTTAAACTAGTCATTTTATGGAATTAAATTCATTCGATAACATGTAGGAACATTCTTAATCAAAAAGCATAAAAATACAGATTTTGTCCGTTTGTTTGTCCGTACGCGATGCCAAAAAGACCTCTAGAGTCTTGAAATTCGGTAAAAAGTTACTTTGGACCCCGGTGGTCTGCTCCAAAAAATATTTCAAAATTTTGAAAATTACTTTCTTAGTCATTTTTCTTCAGCTAAAGTTTTCCATTAGTTGCCTAATAGGGGGAGGAAAGATTTCTCACACACCTTAACATTGTTTATCATTCGAAAGAACGTTTTTTCTGCAAAAAATTAAATTTGTTTTTGAAATCAATTAGAATAGAAGTTCTATGCATTTCTACATTAGCAAAATTAGTAGGTTTAACTCAATGCACGCACATAACGCATTCTTGAATCTCTCTTTTGACTATGATAGATTTTTTCATGGGAAAATTGTTCTCCGTTAGAAAAGTTGCATCCGTTATCGCGGGATTTTTTTAGAAACAGTAGTCATTACTCTAATTATATTTTTCACTTGCGTATTTCAATTCAGCATATAAAAAGGGCTTTTCTTTTTTCTTTTATTTAAAACTTTTCTCGCCACATTTGGGGTAATCTTGCACAAGAAATATCAATGTTATTAGAAAATGCTGTGTTTATTTGTCACGGCGGTTTTTAGAACCTGTTGTCATGACTCTAATGATAATTTTCACTCGTTTTTTAAAATAATGAAAGAGGCTTACAAAAAAAAAAACTAATCTTAAACTGAAATCGCCGCAAGTTATTTGTTTTAAACTCTTAACACGGGGTGCACGGTTGCGAGAATGCGTTTTCCACCTATGTAGAAAACGCTTTTTTTTTTACTTAAATCAATAAAATGCGCATTTTTTTTCTGTGGCGAAGGCAGAATATTTTTTTTAAGATCTTAAAGCAGGAAATCCTGTAGTGGAAATATGCTTTCTGCGCATATAGGCTTTTAATAAAAATTATTCCGCTGAACGCATAAAATTGACATGAATTACTCAAGCTATATGCCTGATCATTAACTATATATATCCTATCTATATTGTGTTTGTTTGCACTGGACTCTAAACTGGAATTTCCTTTGCTTCCAGATCCGGCACCCACCGTACCAAATGGGACCATTTTATACCCTAGTGGGGTTCCTCTGACATATCCTAATGGTGTAACATTCTTCAGTTCACCAGAAAGTGTGTGTTCATACGGAAACCCTCAGGTAAGACGGCGGGAGCAACGTTCGTTATAAAAATAAATCAGCATCATTGAAATAACTTTTCGAAACAAGATAGGGACGACATCTCTTGTTTTTCCTTGAAGAGTTTCCTTTTTATTGAAAAAACATGTTCTAGATTTGAAATATTATTATAAAAATTAGATTTCGTTAAATAAGCATTCACTATAAAAACATCAATTGTTAAGGTCAATTATTAAAAGGTTGCGAAATATATATTTAGAAAGATGACCAGAAGCTTGTTAATTATTTAATTGCGCTTAAAATCATAAACAAGGAATGTTATTTTTAAACTAGAAAGTTATTAATAATTAAGAGTAATTTAATTAAGATAAGTTATTTTTAATTTGTATTTACATTTATTTTTATTTTTTCTGTTTGAGAAAGGGTTACAGAAGTGACAAAAATTATCATTCCTCTCTCCCTTAAGGCGTCCATGTGCGTAAAACCCAATCAAAATAACACAATATACAAAATAACAACAACAATGATAATAATAATAGTAGTAATAAACAATATCTTATAAAAAGTACAGTTTCGTAAATATAACTGTCTTTGCATTTTCATGATTTCAAAATGCAATAAATGGATAAGCGATGAATCAATTAAAGGATTGTCGCTACCATGAATTATTGACGCACGAATAAATTCAGCGTGATAAATTGACGTGATGCATATCTAAAATTATGCAAAAGGAAGGAATTGAAGCAACCGCTTTTTTGAGTTGCTCCGCCCCGAATTCAAGAGCTTGCTCCGGCTCCGCCTCCTGCTCCTAATATTTTTCATAATATTCATACTATTTATGATATTTGTTCATTTAATTTATTAGTTGATATATGTTTAAAAAGTTTCAAGTACCAGAAGTAACCATCAAATATTCGGTAAGCATTAAACTGGAAAAAAAAATTCATAAAAAGCTTCGTTTGTTTATTTTTAAGTATTTGAATAGTAAAATTTGTAAAAATAAAAAAAGGAAGAAAAAAAGGGGGGAGAAGAAATCGGAGCAGAGGAGCACAACACATTTTTTTCCTGCAACTCCGCTCCAGTTTTGAGTAAAATGTTGTTGCTCCACTTCTCGCGCTCCTGCTGGCAAAAGTAATTTTTTAAAAAAAGTTAAAATACATGTCAAAGTAGTTACCAAGATTTCAGAAGGATACAGAAAACATAATGGTGGTTTATTGAAACGTTTCTTTAGTTGAGATTTTCATGCAAATTAGCTTATTTTTATTCTGTTTTTATCTATTTTTAATTACGATGCCCCACAATCCTTTTCCCTCCTTTTTCTCTACTTTTCATCAAATTTCTGAATTTTTTAACATCTCTGACTTCTTAATCTTACTATTCCATATTTACCCAGACCTATAAGAAACCAGAATTCGATGACATGATTGGTCACATATTTGAACTGCGTGTTTGTATGAAAGGCATCCAACTACCAGATAGCTAATGAATCGCTCAAATGTGATATTTGCAGGCAAACTTGAATGTGATATATCCGTCCTCTGTCTACCTTCCCCAGCAGTCTTTCCAGTGCCATCCAGCGGTAAGTATTCGAGTTGGCTAATAAAATGGCTTCTGAATAAATATTGTTATTAGCAAGAGGTGAAGCAATACGTACGCGCAGATCAGGCATGCACAGTAAAACCCCTCTTAACGGACAGCCCTCTTCGTTTAACCGTTTTTAATTCCCCCGCAACAAAACATTCAGCCTAAAAAATAACCCTCTTTTGCAGGCACCTCTCAGTAACAGGCAAATATTTTTGTCCCGCTGGTGTCCACTATAGAAGAGTTTTGCTGCATTGTGATGGAATTTTTTATTTTCTTTCTTTCTAATGATGCTGCGTATGGGCACTAACCTTTGCAGATCTAGTGCATTCCTCGGAAACCGGCATACATTCTTTCAAGTAGCACCACTGTCGGTGTATGGCATTACCACTTGAGAATTTTGACGCCCAGTTTCCTCCTAAACGGCCGCACCTGAGCTCTAAGTGATGCGAAACTGCACAAGGAATTTAATTTAGCCGAGAGTATCAAAACCAAAACAGATACTCAAGGTATCTTCAACATGCCGCATAATCATACGACATGGGCCCTGACGATTTTCTGCGTCTTGAAAATCCACCGACTTGGGCCAGGTTTGATCCTGCGAACTTGGACGTACGAGGCTAGTGCCTTAGCACTACGCCACCCTCCCGGCCTTACACCTAAATGACACCCCGCATGGGTCGCAAACCCCAGGTTGCGAAACGATCATCTTACTGCATTTACAATCATTTGTTTTAAAGAGAATATTGTAATGAACTCACGGGGTTCGGGATAAATAGGATATACAGTTCTACCATCAACCAGAGCAATCTGCCTGGCAGAGTGCCAAGAAGAATCTATTTATGTTCAAGAGAGGAACTGCTATTATAAGGGAAGTCCCGTTTCTTATCTCGTTGTATTTCGTCTAGCATACTTGATTTTGTTCGAACTAAACTCTTGCTACATGCCAGTTTATAAACTTTGTTTCTTTCAACAAACAGAAAAGCAAACATTCTGATTCGCATGCTAATAAAAGCACCTGCAGGACGAACTTCCCCAAAATTCGAATGGATTCGTCCTTTTCTGCCATTTCGTAGAAGCGTCCAAATGTCAGAACTTTGTGGTCGAACTGTAGTCAGGGACATAATTTGCATTTCAGTTTTGAATGTTCATAATATACTTTGAAGATTTATTATTTCTTTTTTTCCAGCAAAGTGGTGCTTACGCCCAAAGCGCTGCAGTTCCCGAAATGACTCAGTTCATACCAACGTTGGCACCAACCCACTATTTCATTCCCGAGCACAACTATTGAAATGGCGAGATGCACATTTGCTGAGACACGCCGATTTCTTCCGGTTTCAACAGTTCTGTAAGGATTATTTGTTTTTATTCTTTTAGGGGTCATTGATAAATGATGTCACGCTTCGAGGGTGGAGTGGGGTTCGTGTATAGGTGAAAATTAGCAGTCGTCACTCGCCACGTGGCAATTAAAGTAGTAAAAGTGGAGATAAAAAATGCGTCACCGATCGCCACCCCTGCACGGTCACTTTTTAGCATATTCTACTGAAATCGGTTTTTTTTCTCTTTTATTACACTCTCAGAAACGTATGCTCTAATCTCACGAAACTTTCATCGTATTTGACGAAATGGCTTCGTGAAAAATGCTCCGAGTAAACCTTTCGTCAAATTGTCGAAATTTGTGTAGTAATTTTTTAAGTCACGTGATCCCGCGAGGAAAGAATCGTTGTAAACGACGAAATTTTCTTGATGATTTAAGAATTATCAAAAGTGAGAGCTCTATTTCTGAGAGTGTGCCTTCTCGCATCGTTCGGAATGCATTTTTCTATCTTCTTTTGCCATGTTTTTTTTTCATGGAAACATGCCAATATTGAACACATGCTTTGCCGAAAACTTCCTGTCAAATTTCAACTTTCAATCTTTCAGCGTCCTGTATATATTCAAATCGTTTTTAAAGTTCAAAATAATTTTAGCATGTGCTAATTCAAAAGTGCATATTTCTTGTTTTATTTTAATAATTAATTTATTTTCTAAACAATTTTAGAGTTAGTTTTCAATTCTTATTGGCAATTGTAGCGACTAACGAAACTGAGACTACCGGCCACTGGCGACTAAAAAATTTTCCAGTTTGCACCTATAGGTTCGTGAAATTGTGACAAAGAGAGAGTAGGGGGTAACAAGAAGTGTGACATTATGCTTATGCAACATAACGTGGTATGTGAAAAGGGGGGAGGGGGCATGTTGAAGTGTTACATTTTGTGACAGAGGGGGAGGGGAGTCAAATATATGGGAAAAAAGCGTTACATCATTTATGGACGGTCCCTGTGATGGACGGTATCATGATAATGGTTACATAGGAAGAGTCTTTCTTTCTTAAATGCATGATGTAATGCGAGTAAAGTTGTTATTTCTCGGATTTGCTCCCAAAACTGGGTTTTCCGATATTTCATCTGTGTGTTAATTGCAATTGTGAACTGGATTTAAGGATTTTTTTCTCTGGGTTGGATAATAGATCCCTCACGCTCCTCAGTCCACAACATTAAAAAATTGTTTATGAGTAGTTATTGTTTATTAGAAACCTATAGGGGTGTATGCAAAAAGAGTGAAAATTTAGTAAAATCTTGGAAATATATATTTCTAAACACGTATCCCCAAAATGTGTGTAGTAATTGTCCTTAATATTTGAAAAGTAATTTCCAATCCTAAAATGTCCTTAAAATTTCGTTAATTTTGGAAAAAGTAATTTTAGATGGATTTTAATACATGGATTCAGAATACCTCAGGGCCGTTAAAAGAAAGATTTCAAGGATTGGGCCAATATAGGGTTTGGGACAATATTTGGGCCAAGAATTGACGACAACATGCGGATTCGGAGGTTAAATAAAGGAGTTGTACAGTTAATCAAAAATAAAGACTTGGGGAGACCATAGGCGTAACTAGGGTCGGTGAAAGGGGAGGTACATTTTTTGGTCTGTACACCAAAAAATGTACAGACTAAACACCAATAAGAAGTGTAAAAGAGTTGAAAATTTACTAGTCATAAATACTTGTCTCTAAAGATATACTCCGTGCTTATTTCAGGCATTTCCCTGGGGGGGGGGGGATACCCCCTCGGAGCAAGTCAACTCTCCCCCCTCCCCGACAAAAAATTCAGATCACAAGTTTTAAAAAAAGAAAGAAAAGAGAAATTACGCTTTTAAGACACTTTCAGAAACACTTTCAGGGAAAGGACATTGAACACTATCACGAGCGACACCAAAAGTAACTTAAAAGATAGATGACTTTATTTTGAAAAAAATTGCGAGGGGAGGGTAACCAAACTCTTTTCTGTTTCCTCTCACATCACCAAAGTATCCCGAAATTGCATTACTAGGAAGATTTCAAAAAGTTTCCTGGGGAAGACCTCGAATCCTCGCCTCCAGAGTTAGCCTAAGCATTATAGATGTAAGACCAGTTACAAAAATTTAAGTTTCAGAAGCCCCAAATACCCACTCCTCTAACTTCACCAAAGATCTAAACATACATCTAATATATATATATATATATATATCAAAAAGCTATCATATATGTAAAAAAATTCATATTAACATCATTTCTAGTCATATATATCTATATATATGTATATATAAAGGGTATGATTTTGAAGCATACACTGCCCTTCCTAAATCTTAATATGCTCCCCCTGCTCCGGAGCCAAGGCAGTATTCAGAATATTTTTTCGGGGGGGGGGGGGGGCAGACTTCGACACACTTATGTTAAGCAAAGTTTTAGGGAGGAATATATGATACATTGCAAAAGATTTCCGGGAGGGGGGGGTGGCCCGTGGGTCCCTCTTCCCCTGTGGATACGGCCTTGATTCACAAAAACATTAAACATTCATTACTAGATCTATTAGTTTATTTTCTAAATCACACGCAATAGAAAATTCAATATTTAGCAATAAGCAATCTTTTATGTCCAAG
Organism: Octonoba sinensis; assembly: GCA_038502835.1. NCBI lineage: Eukaryota > Metazoa > Arthropoda > Arachnida > Araneae > Uloboridae > Octonoba > Octonoba sinensis. The sequence goes on along the minus strand of CM076599.1, from coordinate 109,575,497 downwards.
CATTCATAATATTAAAACTGGGAAATAGTGGAATTTTAGAGAAAAAAAATCCAAATTCCCCTGCAAAAATGCTCATCCCCACAATAAATTTCTAAAAATTTTGTAAAATTTGAAGCAAAACATACCTCAGAAGTGGAAGCGTCTGAATCAAATTTTCTTTTCTTTTTGAATGACGAACGTGTCCATCGCTGGAGTGCAAACATTATTATGTATCGAAAATAATTAAAAATTTAGCTAAAATATAAATAATACTTGATTGTAAATTAAAATGCAGCATTAAACCGTAGCAGTGAGATTGGAAACGCTGAACGGATGATTTCCGGTGTCGTAATGCAATCAGTGATGGACCATAATAAGGAAAAAAAAACATTTAAAATATAAGAGATGAGAGAACATCTGTAAATGAGAATGCAATGCAAATACAGTTCATCAGTTTTCCAATTGGCTCATCTACAAAAAAGATTTTACCAAAATGGGTGTTCGGACAGGAAGTCATAAATAAATACAAACTGTAAGTTTCTTGATGAGCATCCCTTCCTGGCTTAAGGGTTTAACCCATTAGGACAATTGTTGGCTAGGGGTCCATCATTTTCAGACCCCAGCGCCCTGGAGCGCCTACAACACCGGTTTATCAGAAAACAAAACTCCATCACAGTAGAGAATATTTTCCACGAAATTTATTACTTGTGCGATTGTATTCCCAAATTGCTGCCTTTCGGTAAAAAAGACATCAAGAAGGAAGGAAAACCATCTGAAGTGATTGAAAAGATATATGTTTGTCTGTGTGTGGTACGGTGATTGAAGCCACCTTTCACTGTAACCCCCCACCCCCAAGGTGATAAGAGGGTTGGTTATAACCAGATGAAAAGTCCTCTTTATTATGAGCTGCATACTTTGGTCATGATCACAACCCTTCAGAGAAAGAGGAAATAAAATCATATGCATATGTGTTTCATTTTCTTAGGAAAAAAAAATATGTGCATTGCAAGGCCGTAGCCAGAAATTTTTTTGTGTGCCTCAATAAGTATATACCCAATGGGGGGGGGGGGGGGTTGAACCCCCAAAACCCCCCTGGTTACGCCTATGGGCGAGACATACCATACCAAGTCTCACAGAACACGCTCGCTGGCTCGGACACGATCAAAAAGATTACAACAACAAAATTGTTCAGCAGCAGAAGGAACGGAAGACCTAAGAAAAGATGGATTGATAATGTCGAAAGGAATCTGAAGCAGCTGAAGATCAAGAACTGTAAAAGACTGGCTCTTCAGCGGGATAAATGGAGATATGTTGTGGAGGAGATCAAAGCCTGTATAAGGCTGTAGCGCCACTTAAGAAAAAGAATTTTAGCTCTTTAAATATAGTTGAATTTTCTTTATATGGATAAAAATACTTAATTATGCTGAAAGGGATTCTAAATTCTTAAATATCACCCTATTTCAATACTTTGGGTAATTGATTTAATACCTATCTAAAATAGGTATGATTGAATATTATGTTATCGTGTAGAATTTTATGGATAATGTATCTGCATGTTTTATTAAAACTATCTAAAATTTAATAGCAGAATATTATATACATACTACGAACCATTGCGAATCTGTGCAGAGTACAGAATTGCAATTAGAAACTGAAATATCATATTAAATTATGTGAAAACAATCAATTATTATTGTATATATTTTCCGACGCAATATTTTTGTATCAATATTAATTTCAGCCTTTTTTATTTCAGAATTCGTAAAAGAAGAACTAAGCATAGAGACTGAAGAAATAATAGCTTAAATACATTTTATGTATCAAATCCAACTGTGGAACAGATTTTATTCCCAAAGTTTTTTCCATAGTCTCATTAATTTCATTCTTACGCAATGAATTCCAAAGGTTTATATATTTATAATCTAGGGTTTTAGATCTATTCGTTACACGTTATCCAAATTAAAATAAATTTCAAAACTTTAATTGCGGTGTGTGCTTGCAAGACAATCGTCACCTACTTCCACAACTCAGGATAAGTCACTTGTGTCCTATTCAGAAAATATATGTTGTTCTGCGTGTGAGAAAGAAAAAAAAATGGCTCTCAGTCTTTGCCATATTACATTCTTTCGTTTAAGTGTTAAAGCAGTCCTCTAAACACATATTATATAATGATTCAAAAATAATTATAAGGCTGTTTTTTTTCCTTAAGTGCCTATGGTATAAACTAATGATGTTGTATAGATTGCAAAACGAATTTTGAAAACACTGATGCCAATTAACTGATGGATGCTAATTAATCTAACTATAGTAGTTTAATATATTAATAATATAATTTTATTTTATCGTTTGCGATTAATAGAATGAAATACCAGTTGGGTGTTAACCCAACTGAGGCTGAAGAGTTTCAGCGGCAAACATCGTTTATTTCAATTCAAAGCCCCTTGGGAAAAAGCTGTCATCCTGGAGAATTTCTAAAGATGGCTGCCCGTCATTTGCGTGTTAAATAGACGAAACCAAGGAAAACTTCTGTAAATTGGTGCAAGGTAGGAAATAAGCCGCAACAACCATCTAACCTTCTTCTTTCTCAAAGCAGTGCTGCGGTGTCGGGGTTTGAACCCGAGACTTTGTGGTTCCTAACCAAATGCGCACACAACAGTTGGGTTAGATGAAAACTTACTGAAACGGAGACTCTTCAAAAGAGGAAAACACATTGCATTTTATCGATATTAAAGAAAAGTACAATTACTTTATATACTTTAAGTGAATTAAATGCATTTTCAAATGACAAGTAAATTAGTTAAACAGATAGTAACCAAATATATAACCATAATAATTCGTTCGCTTGGACATAGATTTCATTTATTTATTGTTTTGACTAGCATTATTTGCAAAAATCCATTTAACCTGTGTCCTTTCAAATTTGAGAGAAAAAAATACACATATTTTTAAGGCAAAGTTTGGTATAAAAGTACTCAGACCAGAAAGATGAAATCTAAAATTGATGAGTGAAGTTTTGTGACAATATACAACAGTTATTAGGTTAAAATTTTTAAAAATAACACAAACAAATTTTTCAATGGCACGACTGGGGGTTAATTTGTCTTATAACATATCCTATGTTCATTGTGCTCTATATTTCTGTGGATATACTCATGTATATTTGTATATAAGTTGGTCATGCCGTGGGCTATATTCTGTATTTGTGAAATAAAGATGTTTAAAACGAAACTCCTGGAAGCTAAATATTTTCTCCACGTTTTATGTTATTGTTATTAAACCCCAAAATCAGAACAAAGGATCTCAAGTATAGGTGAAAACTAGGAAATTTGGTTAGTAGCCAGTGGTCGACTCAGTTTTGTTAGTCGCCACTTTTTAAAGTTAGTAGCCACTTTTCAAAATTGCTAATAAGAATTGAAAACTAACTCTAAAATCGTTTAGAAAATAATTAAATTATTGAATTAAAGAAAAAAATATGCAGATAGATTAGGGTTTCAGGTGAAATTAAATTCATAGTGCAATCTGCATCAATTAGAGCTCAGATGCCGCCATCTAGGGGAAACCGAGCGTCAAAATTCTCAGAGCGGTAATGGCATCCGCCGACAGTGGTGCTACTTGAAAGAATGGATGTCGATTTCCGGGGAATGCACTAGGTCTGCAAAAAGCTTAGTAACCATATGCAGCCCCGTTGGAGGGAAGGAAAGAAAGTATACCAGAGCAGTAACAAGTATCCCTCTGTTAAATGTATCCCAGAGATTGTCATCAACTCCTTCAGCAGCACCAGAATGGGTGTGGTACCATCGCCACAAGCGAAGTTTGATGTCTTTTTCGCCTGAAAGGTGAAATTATCTCATTTCTGATGCGAAATTGCACTAGGAATTTAATTTTGCCGAGAGTGTCCAAGCCTAATTGATACTCAAGGGATCCTTTACATGCCACATAATCATACGCCAAGGGCGCAGACGATTTTCTGCAACTTGAAAATCCACCGATTGGTTTGAATCTGGGCCTACAAGGCCTACGCCTTACCACGACGCCACCTTGCCGGCCGATTGATGAAGTAGACAGATGCCATTTTTTGTAATCCGTTAGTCGTCGACAACTCTTATGTGTTGTCTTCGTAATTTTTGTAAGTTCTTGAGAGCAATTAATGGCTATTTTCAGCTTAAAACAATAAGGCGGAAGTTTGGGTGTTTGACTGCCAATCCTTTGTTTTCCTCATTAAAGCGTTTAAAAAAAAAATACATCACATGCGCCGTTTTTCTGGAGCGCTGCCAGTCATTCTACTAGAATGTGTTCATTACACTGTCTTCCTTTTTTGCAGCTGTTTCTATTCTAAACCCTTTGTGAATGCTATGTTCGTCTTATAATTTTTCTAGCCGAGAAGATTACAGCTGCACTTGAGTTAAACTTGTAGAATGTTAAAAGAATATGTAATGGATTGTTCATTGATATGAGTTCAGTTGAAACTAATTAATGCTGCTTTAGTTAAAGGCTTAATGTATAGCATTCAATGTTCTATATGTGAGCAAAACCATTATTTCCTTATATTTACCATTTTTATAACGAATTAAAACTTTAAATCCCTAACACTTCAAAAAGACATCTGGAATGGCTTTCAATTTTTAATGATTGATTCTTTTTAGCCTACTTTCCCGTAAAAGTAAAAAAAATAATAATAATAAAGCATGAAAGAAGGTTAATGTATCGTAAAAATATCGTTAAAAATAAAAACAAGAAGTTCCGTCTAGAACTATACGAGCCTACTTTCCCGTATATACCAAATTCAAATTTATAATGTAGCTATCTCTTTCTCTCTCTTTCTTATTTATCTTTAGTTCTAATTATTGAAAAAAAAACCTTTTTCAACGGATAATACAAATTCATTCACTCACTCATTCATTCTTTCATTTATTCAGCCATGCATTTATTCATTCATTCGTTACCTTATTCAAGTGTTTATTCATTCATTTACGCATTCATGTATTTATTCACTCATTTATTTATATTTTCATTTATTCAATAATTTATTCATTCATTCTTTTCCTCACTCATTTATTCATTGATTTATTCTTTCACTCTTTCATTTATTCATTCATTCATTATTTCACTCATTGAGTCACTGAGAAATATCCTTGAAAATCCCGATCAAAAAATTTCATAGCAAAATAGGCTCGTAAGTTCTGGATAAACTTTCTATTTCTGCATGTTCTACGTTATAAGAGCGTTCCGATAAAGTTTGTTCCAAGCAAATCGGTCCGTTAGATCAGGATTTATATAGGGTTGAAATTTCCCCGTAAGCTCTGTGTTAATTTTTTGAACTGTTCAAAAATGAACAAAAACTGTTCAAATCAATATTTCACGCCGAGAACTCCTTTCAATAAGCTTGCAATAGGAACTTGGCTCTTGTGCCCAGAGTTTACAGAATTTGCTTCAATTTTGTCCATAGGCGCTAATGTTAAAATTTTTTGAACTGTTCAAAATTGAACAAAAAATTGTTCAAATCAAAAAGTAAAATATAGAAATGAGATGTCCTCGCCGAGATCTTTCGAATGCAAAAAGAATTTTTCCAATCGGACAATTCGTTCAAAAGTTATTAGGGGGGGACAGACCGACAGACAGACCGACAGACCGACAGACACTTTTTTCCCATCTCAATACCCTACTTTCAAATTTTTTATTTTTCAATCTTTATTTAATTACTTCACTTATTTTTGACTTTTCTTGATTTTTAACGATATTTTCACGATACATTAAGCCTTCTTTCATGCTTTATTATTATTTTTTTTTACTTTTACGGGAAAGTAGGCTAAAAAGTAATAAAAAAAAAAAAGTGAAGCAATTATATAAAGATTGAAAAAAAAAATTGAAAGTAGGGTTTTGAGATGGGGATAATTGTGTCTGTCGATCTGTCCCCCCCCCCCCCCCCCCCAATAACTTTTGAACGAATAGTCCGATTCGAAAACTTCTTTTTGCATTCGAAAGATCTTGGCGAGGACATCTCATTTCCATATTTTACTTTTCGATTTGAACAATTTTTCGTTCAATTTTGAACAGTTCAAAACAATTTAACATTAGCGCCTATGGGCGAAAATGAAGCAAATTATGTAAGCTCTGAGTACAAGATCCATGTTCCAATGAACAAGCTTACTGGAAGAAGCTCTTGGCGTAAAATATCAATTTGAGCAGTTTTTGTTCATTTTTGAGCAGTTCAAAAAATTAACAAAGCGCCTACGGGGAAATTTCAATCCTATATAAATCCTGATCTAACGGACCGATTTGCTTGGAACAAACTTTGTCGGAAAGCTCTTATAACGTAGAACATGTACAGATGGAAAGTTAATCCAGAACTAACGAGCCTGTTTTCCTATGAAATATTTTGATCGGGATTTTCAAGAATATTTTTGAATTAATGAATGATTAAATGAATAAGCAAAAGAATGGATGAATAAATGAGTGAATAAATACATGAATGACTGAATAAATCAACAATTGAATGAATATGTATTAACCGTTGAAAAAGGTTTATTTGAAGCAATTAAGAACTATAGTTAAATGAAAAAGAGAGAGAGAAAGAGATAGCTAGATTATAAATTTGAATTCGGTGTATACAGGAAAGTAGGCTCATATAGTTCTAGACGGAACTTCCTGTTTTTTTTTTTTTTTTTTGAAAAAATAGAAAATTGGTAGATTTTATAATTGCAAAATTCAATACAGACATCCTTTGGTGTTTGTGGTAGTGTTATGTTCTGCGAAATAATCGATAAAAGCAAAACCACAAAAAAAATTTAAAAACACTATCCGTAGCATGTTATGGAGGCTTTTTATGTCTGCAAAATTTTCATTACTTGTGAAGGTGAGTTTAAGCGCTTAAAGATTGATACAATATAAATCAAAGTTGTTACTTTAAGCTAACATACAAAAAAACCCTTACATAAAAAACAATGATTAAAAAATGTTAGAATTCAGGAAAAAATCATTAAGATTGTCTTTTTCATTCAACACTCAATCGATGGTCAAGTCATTTTATATTTGCTGCCCCATCAAAAATCAGAAGTCATTAGTAATAAAGCACAAATTTCTAAAGTTTGTATCTGTAGAATTTTTGGTGCAAAATTTTATTTCTTGAATTATTGATATGTTAGACAAACATTTTTGATTTCTGCCTATAAACATTAATTTTTTTGAATGGTAAGAATATGCCTTAAAAATATGAGTAATCTACTGTTTTCAAAATCCACCTTTTACATCAGAAATGATTAAGATCCATTTTTGAGTGGTACTACTGAACTTTTATTTACGATCAGGTCACATACATATAACGATTAGTACTTGTGTTTCACATACGACCCAAATAAAAATTGTACTTTTTTTTTTTTTGAAAATGGCTTAATTTTTCCTTTTTACGATCAAATCACACTGCAGTTACTTGCAAAAAGAGGGTAAACTGCTTTCTGTTTTTTTGGATGTATCTGCAGAAAAAAAAAAATATCACATCTTGTCAACTTTCTAACTATACCTAAGTTGGGGCCACCAAAAAGAGCCCATAGGCCACAAGTTGAGCAGCACTTTTGAACAGTTCAAAAATTTGAACTAAAAATAAAATATGGAAATGAGATATTCTCGCCAACATCTTTCAAACAAAAAACGTTTTGTTCTAGTAGTCGGATTAATCACTTCAAACTTTATTATTATTATTATTATTATTATTATTGAAGGGGGGGGGGGGGACTTCCGACCGATCCACTCCTTGCTTTCAAATGCTCTCTCAATCTTTTGCTTTCAAGTTTTTCAATATTCATCTGCTAATTCATTTTTGACCTGTTTTTTTTCTTTTGTGTGTTTGTGCGGTTTTTTTTAATAGGGTAGGGGGAGGAGGCATTTTCACGATATAGATTAAGCCTTCTTTTTTTTTAAATCTTCACAGGAAAATAGACTAACTGCATATAAAATGTGATCAACATATGTTATGTTATATGTAAAGCCAGAGCCCCCTATACTAAATGCTCTCCGATATGAGAAAAAAAAAAAAAAAAAACAGCCGTGTAAAGTTCTCCGCTGGGTGGCGCAAATGACCCGCTCTATCAACTTTAAATTTCTTTCAAGAACTAGATAGGTTTTACTTTTAGTCAAGATTTGCTTTCTGGAAGATTTTGTTTGCTGATGTGTTTAAAATTAAATATTTTATGTAATTTAAAACCTCAGTTCATTGATCCTTGCCGTATGTATCTACTTATAAAAGCAGTATTATGAGCAAAGAACTAGCGCCCTCTATCGAAAAACCCGAGGCCAAAATGTGTGGATTTAAAGTGCTATTAGAGGGCATTTATTATAGGGGGCTCTGGTAAAGCTCAAATAGTCAAAGTAATAGTTAAATAGTTATTTCAAGGCAACAATGGAGGCTCTTTAAGTTATTCTTTCTTTACTGCATTTTCCACCGGAGCACTTTTCCCCTTTCACGGTCATCCGTACGGGAAGGATGTGCCTTGAAAAAAAGTCCCGTTTCATCGTCATTAAAAATGTGTCGTGGTGAAAACTCTTCTTTTAGGGCTGGCCATTTTTCAGTGAAAAACGAATTTACTGTTTTCGGATCAACAGCTGCTTCTTCACCGCAGATTTTTTTGCAAACAATCCCATGACGCTCTTTAAATCTAGAGAGCCAATCATTTGAGAAAACGGAATCGCTGACACCAAGAGCCTCTCCAAAGAACTTGGCTTTTTCTTACAAAATCACCACTTAAAATGATGTTTTGATTCCCGGCCTCTTTGATCCAGCGTAAAAGGGCCACATCCACGTCTTCATTTTTTCCGGTTCTCATTCTCTTCCTTAGTGGCTCAAACTGATTCACAGCATAAGCTGCTTCAATCTTATTTTTATTTTTAATGATTGTGGATAAACTGCTGTTGGCAATTCCATATTTTGCAGCAATCTCTGTCTTCTTCAATAATTTATCTTCAACTTCATTTAAGATCTTTTGCTTCGTTTCCAACGTCAAAGATTGCTGTTTACGATTCATTATTACGAATGCGAAAAAATCAACTGCACCCCGCACAGGACTAACTCAAAACTAAGATTTCCTTTTGCGTTTACTCTCCATGTAATCAAAGTTGTTCTCTTTATAACTAATTTCCAAGAAATAGATTGAGAGTTTAGCACCATGTTAAACGAGTAAAATGAACGGAAACGAAGAATAGAATGCTTGACTGACACTCCCCCTCTTGAAAACCAGGTGGCTGGGAAGTCTTCCTGACCCACACACTTTTGAAACTCTACCCCATTATCCCCTAATGGAAGTGTTCACTGCTTATCTATGCCCATTAATAGAGGTGTCCCTTGTCAATTCATTCCCGTCACTGATCCGCACTAACACGCTTGTACAGTGTCTGTCAGAAAAAGGATTAGCGTGTGAGCTGCAGGCATTTTACCTGTTTTTTGCTATGTTCTTAGAATTCCTAGAAGTTAATAAGTGCAACAGAATTTTGAAGCTTCCTAAGCTCCAAGAAAATTTCATGTTAAAGAATGTTTTTTCACCTTTATTTTCTTTTATTTTTTTGTCAACTGAAAAATTTTGTTTTTTGTCTGAAGCGGAATTTTGTTCAAATCAATTTCGTCTTAAACGATTAATTTAGCACTAGTTCTTAGATTACCTGACGGGGAATGGCATTCATTTCGCGTTAAGCGAGTTCGCGTTAACGGGGTTTGACTGTATATATATATAATTTAATAAATAAGATAAATAGAACAAGAGATAAATGTTTTTAGCACTATTTCCAATTCTGCAATTATAAATATACCAACTCTCAAATTCCGCCGAAACGTATTATAAATATGAAAATCAGTGACTTTTTAAATATTTTCTTTTGTTAAAAGTTTGTGAGGAGCCGCTCAAAAACTATTGCCATGCATTTTTAATTAAAAATTATTTTATGTACAGAAAGAATAAAGATTCTTATTCATTTTCTTTAACAATTGTAATGAAAGAATGCAGCTGCATGAAAGTTAACTAAACAATACCTTGTCCAAGATGATTTTTTCCACCATGACGTAAAAAAAAAACAGCTCTACCCCTCGATTATAATTTTTGTTATATTTATAATAAGGAAAAATACTTTTTCACAAAAGAAACACATGTATAGCAGTTTGTAGTTTGTTTCAAACAAAGGAAATTTCTAGATTTGTGAATGTTTTTAAGTAGTTTATTATTTTTTTTAAAGCAATTTTCTTTCAGAATTGATTTCTTACTTAGGAAAACTATGCATGAAATATAAATTACGGTTAATGCTCAAGTTTGCTAACACTTTGGGACCACAGAAAAATAGATGAAATCAAGAGTTCATAAAATTGAAAAGTATTCTTTCAGTAGCACTTTTGGGACAATTCAACTGTTTGTAAGATCATACGTGTGCTTAAATTAGAGGTTCGTAAAATTCAGCGCCAATTGTATATATGTATATATATTTCTTGGCAGATTATTTTAATTAGACACTAGGTATTCATATCCATGAATTTAGTGAATTTCATAGTGTTAAGAACATTTTGAATTTCTTTTTTAACCTCAATGTAATTTTAAAACAATAGTAATAACTGGTTCCCACATTCCTTAAAAATAAATAAACAAATATATAAAATAGAAACTTTTTTTTTTCCCAAGAAACATATTTTAATCTACTAAAAAACATTTTTACAAAATATTAAAAGAATTCATATATAAGGATTATGTATTTGCAGCTTTAATCATTTCTTTAAACTGAGACAAAATCTTCGTTTCCCTTTTTTGTCGTTCTTCTCTGTTAAACATGGCTAAAGCTCTCTTTTCATCGGCACTATAAATTTGGTTCTCTTTCCTTAACCGCACAGCTTCCATTCGCCGATGTCTGCAATGATTCAAGAATTTTTTTGAATACACATTACAATTTTAAATTGTTTCACATTCAAAGAAATGAAATAATTTACTGACACCAGGGTGAGAAAGGGGGGGGGGGATAAATAAAATATGCATAAAATTGTAATTTTTTTAAAAAGGGGTAAAAATGAAATTATATATTGTAAAAAAATGGTTTCTGCAATGATACAGAAACATTTGTTAAAATGATCGTAACACAACACATGCCTAAAAGGCCATCATTCTATAAAAGCAGCCGCAGCTTCTCACACAGTACTCTTAAAAAACAACAGCAGGAATAGCAACGTTGACAATTTCTACCTAGTTTGGCACAGTTTTATGTTTACAGAGTAGTAAAAAAAATGAGTACAAGGCAGGCCCAAAGGGAGGGGGGGGTGGACTCCAAAGGATATATATTCAATACATATATTATAGGTAAAGGCAACAAAATACATGAATACATGTATAAATACATTGTGTTTCTAAAAGTTTGGAGGGAGGCAACTCCCCTTCCCCCGCCCCGATCGCTCAAATGACGAGCATGGTATAAGGAACAGTTTTTTAGATAATTAATAATTTGAGATTTGTTGAAGAGTTCAAGACAATTGGAAATACCATCCAATTTCTAGAAAATTAATTCATTAAACTTAACAAAAATATTAATGCGAATTACATTTAAAAAATATTTTAACAAATTTTATTTGAAAAGAGAAAATTTGATCACTTTTTTTATGTATACAGCACATTTCAGTTAAGTCTCTACTTAGAGAAAGTTCCTGGTTTTTTAAATAAATGGTTAATCCATAACACTTAAGTGCTTATGATAAAAAAAATAGTTTCCTATTACAATATTGTATAAAATAACAAAACTATTGTAAATGTTCTTTGCTAGTATTTTGAGAGTAGGATTTTTCTGAATAAGTTATCTAATGAAGGGTGGGAAAAGTGAGGGCTTTAAAAAAATGCCTTTGTAAGACCAATATAATTAGGGGAATTTTTATGTGGTTGATATGCAACATGAAGGGTAGTAAAATAAATACCTTTTAAATAAACTAAAGTTGATGCTTGATATTATGAACCTCTAATTTACTAACTCACGCTCACGATTTCACAAACGGTTTACCAGTCCCAAAGATTTCAATTGAGCGCCAGCTGCTAATTGAAAATTTAAACCTTAAAACATAGTTTTGTTCCTCTCTTTTTTTTTTTTTTTTTTGTTATTTGTAATAAACACAAAGTGAGGCAACGTAGAATTTTGTTTTATATGCTAACACAGTATGTTCCATTTCATAAAATTGCAGTTTCCACTTATCACTGACATTCTTTTTAAACATAACCATTAGGACCTCAAAAACAAAATTAACAGAAATTGGGACCTGTTTTAAAAGTTCTGTGAATTATCATCAAGTAAAATTGTTGTTCCACTAGCTTTTATTTATGCAGTACTCATACTTCTCCACATTATTCTACAATGTGTCCTTTAGTGTGGGTTTGGGGGACAAGTTCTTCTGTTATTCTGCACAGGTATTAAATCTGACATCTCTCTTAAGTTGGACATTCATACGCAATGAAAAAAACCAGACAAGAAAATTTATACATTTTATAAATTTGGAAATTCTCAAAAATGAAAAACTATTGAAAATTCTGATTGAACTGACCGCAACCATATCATCTTTAAATGAAACTCTTAGTGACCAAAAATCATTTTTCAAAAAAATTTAGAACCTTGGGAACTTGAAAAAAACATTCAATGCTCTTCTGTTATTATAAGAAAATTAAAGGCTCATGCAGTTGGTTTATGCATGGAAAAACATACCTGCTTCCACTCATAACATAGCCTACAGCTTCAAATGACTCAATTTGATCACTGGTCAATCCTATTTCACCTCTCCTAGGTATTCTTTTGCCTTCTGCTACATATGCAGCCATAGCAGCTCCTTCACCTGGCAGCAAAGCTTTACCATAGCTGTTGAAAAGATAAAGGAAATTAATATTTATAAAGAATAAAAATCATTCATTCAGAATTTTTAAGTAAAATATTTTAATGAACATGACACAAGATCTACAGCAACTATAAGGGAGTATTTACAGCAGGAAGCGGAGGCTGAAACAAATAGTCCACACTATTAGATTATATTTATTGACACAAGAGCTACAACAGGCTATGCAGCAACCATTGTTTACAATAAAATGAACGAGAAAAATATATCCTATACATTTTAATTGTACTTTATAATTATCAAAAGAATTTTGATTTTCACTATTATGGAAGAATAAAAGGTTGTTAAGTTGAGGAATTAGATATTTTAGCTTTACTTACTCTTTAGCAGATAATTGAACATGCGTTTTTGGTAAGGGCCCAAGAATTTCTTCTTCATCGTCTTTTTCTGAAATTTGAAAAATGTTAGAATAAAAATATTATTTTGCTGTAATCTAACAACATTTAATATAGAGAAAGTAAGAAAAGCTATAAAATCCTAAAAGGTTAAAAGTATTCAATCATTAAGACATGAGCAATAATTTTTCCCACAAAAAGTACTAACTGTTTTCATGTTGGTTTATTCTTAATAGTAAGACACTCTTAGTAAACAAACTTCAATTGATATTTTCTTCGTAAACTAACGTTAACTAATAACATGTTCAGTTTCAATCCAAATTCATTCCAGAAATTGTTGCTTATTTAGTTTATATCTAAGTAAAAGCAAAGTCAAACCATCTTGTTTTGAATAGTAAGTTGCATTCATTTTAATATAGTTAACAGGATGGGTAAAGTGTTGATTTCACAGATTCCAGCAACATGATATAAGATAGTTGAAATAGGGGAGAAAAGGATAATTTTATATTTTTCAACAAAAAAATAAAAACCATTTTAAGCGCATTGAGTTTCTTTTTACAAGATTGAACTTTTTCCTTTAATTTAGTTGATATATCAAACGATTTGGGTGTATAGCAGGCTTGGAGTCGATTACAAAGAAACGTAATCGATTACGATTACAAAGGGAGAAATTGAGAGATTACGATTACGATTGTAATCCTTTGCCAAAAAGTAATTACGATTACGGCAGCAATTACAGTCGTTGAAAAATGTAATCGATTACGATTATGACATCCGATTACGATTTTGATTACGATTAGATTAGCATAAAATTATCCGATTTTATGCATACAACTCTTATTTTCACAATAGTGACATAAATCAAAAAGTTATGATTTTTAATTAAATTTCTGATTTAATAAGAGATAACTGAAATGATGATGAATGCAATTATAATGAAACAATTTCAACATCACAGTTCTGGAATTATGACGTCGTTGCAGAAATGAAAAATTTGTATTATATATATATATATAATCAGGAAAGGCACATTCAGTATTTTTCGAATATTTAAAATTCATGTGAGGGATAACTACATTGATCGTATTTTGTATATAAGCAAAGACGATGCACTAAATGTATATATAATGCATAAGTGGTTTACCTGCTTCATTGTTATTTTGTGTGCATACAATCAAAATTTAGTTGGCCGCAATTTCTGAAAATGTAGTATATTTCTTCATTGTATTTATTTTCTAGTTTAAATTGTGCAAATATTTCACATAACACCAATTAGTTTACTGAAAATAATAATTTTGTTTGATTCTTTATGAAATCACTTATAAGATGTGCATGAATTGCACGGGATAACAAAATATTCAGATAGTGTAAGAGATAAATAATCTTTTGAAAATAAATGCTGCATTTTAGAATAATTTCAAAAAATTTGAACATGAACATTCAAATAACTCTTAGCAAAATTAGTAATCGTTAAAAAGTAATATGAAGAATAATTATAATACAAATGACTATAATATTTTAATATGACTTTTGTGTTTTTTTTTTTTATTTTTTTTTTAACATGCACGAGCATATAATTTTTTTCCATGTACTAACTGTTTTAATAAAAAAATAAAGTGCAAGGAATTTTACAACGCAAATTTAACGTACAAGATTCAACTGAAATACAAAATTCTGTTGAGGTAATTTTAAGAAGAAAAAGATAATTAATTTTTTAAAAATAATTCCTAAATATTCATTCATGTAAAAAACAATTGAGAGAATGTCTGAACATATATCACTTTTTCTTTTACATACCTATTAATTAAAAAGAATATTAACATTAGACTATAAATAAATTTAAGATTCAAATGTATGTACATTTTTAAATATTCGAAGAACATATTTTAAAAAATAATAATAATCACACGTACCAGGGTTAGGATTTCATGCATCTTAAGCATAGAGCATCATGTAACGCCTGCTCCTAAATTGCTGAAGTGTACATGTGCTATTCTTTAGAAAAATTCTTCACTTCTGCCGTTAAAGAAAGGCGAAAACGCAAAAGGCATTTCATGTCTCTTTATGTGTGTAGGTAATAGTACCAACACTAGATTTTCAGGGGGCAGTCTACTTCGATTATTGAAAGGGAAAATGGGGCGTCCTATTGCCCAACCGTTTCAATATGTTTTGAAGGGGTAATTAAGGAAGCAAAATGACCGATGCTTTTGTTCCTTCTATAGACACCTTCCAATTTCTTATCTACCCCGAAATCTTTGACTTGCGGACAGATTACCGCTCTTTTACCGAAACTGGACGACGCGAGGAGACCAGAGACCCCCCCCCCACCCCCACCCCTGAGAGCCCCAAGGCGATGCGAGTGACATATCCAGGCCAGACTCCCTTTCTTCTCGGGCTCTCCAGCCATTCCCCGTGGAGAGTGGAGCCGCAATTAAGAATTCTGAGAGACCGCAACAAGTAGGACAACAAGCGTCTCTAGCAGACTATTATATGGTCCTGCCATCAAGGCTCTGCGACCGCCACACAGAACCTTTTATATTATGATCGCCCGTAGGTTACAGACCGCTTAGGATAGGACTTCAGTACACAGTTTGAATAATTTTTCTTGTAATCTTATCTCTTCTATCCAAGGGTAGTGCTAAAAATTTCAGCTTTCAGCAGGTCAAGATTACACGATTGCAGGACCAGCAGATTACGGATTTTTTCCTTAAGATTTTGATTCAAATTACGGGAGAAAAAGGATTACGGGATTACACAATTTCGATTATGATTATGAGAATATGCCATCATCAGATTACGATTATGATTACGATTTTGTCGATTACAGCCGATTACGATTACGTAATCGCGATTACTCCAAGCCTGGTGTATAGATTTTCAATAATATACTTAGGTTTATTGAAGTTTCTATTAAAGGAAAAGAAGTACTAGAAGTTGTAAATATCAAAATATAAATTTCAAGATAACTATAACTTTCAGGTTTTTCTCCCTGTGACAGCCATGAACAACATTTTATTTTATTCATAGTGTAAAATATGTGATAGAAACAATTATTCAAACTTAGTTCTTTACTGAAAGATTCAGTATTCTGAATTATTTCAACATAATTCTTGCAAAATAACAATTTTAAGTGAGAAGTGTCCTTGAATCCATAATATAGGATGAGATCTTATTGCTAGTAGTTTAGCTTAATGGCACACACCTGACTGTGAAAGAAAGACAGTTTGATTCTTTCTCTAACCCTGGATTAAATTTCTGTGTTTTTAAATGGGTATTTTAGTGTTTTAAAAAAACAGATTAAAAAAGCGAGTCCTACAAGATGAATTACCCACACCCGAAAACGTATGGCAATCAATATTGTAAAGTATATTGAGATGATATAATAGATATCAAAATATCATTCTATATAAACTCTATTGAAAAAAAAAGAATTTTGTTTTACAAACTAACATGAGTAACATTAATTAACATATTGTAGGTATAAAATGTAAGTAGTAATATGTGTACTTAAAAATGGCTAGTAATGTCTGGTTTTTTCTAAAAAAGGAGATTCTTTGTAATAAAAGCCCCCTGGTCTGGTCTTTTGGACAGAAACTTGGTTTTTTGGAGTCGACTCTTAGAATGTTTGCACTTCACTTTACTGGTTGCATGCATTTTACGTACATAAAATATAAAATTGCATAAAAACTAAAACTTCTTGTAATACATAAATTTGATGATTATAAGATAATCAAGTATGATTTACTCACTTTTCTTTTCAACCCAAGTCTCAAATTCTTTTACATCATCAGACTCATCACTTGATGAACTTTCTACTTCCTTTTTCTTGCGTTTCTTTTTGGCTTTTTCTTTCTTTTTTTTCTTTTCCTTCTTCATTTTCTTCTTTTTGTGTTTCCTTTTTCCTAAAAACAAATTACAATTCAGTCAGCAAATGAAAATGTACAATTTAACAGTTTGAATCATGTTTTAAAATAAAGTTCTTATTTATTTTTTTCATTTTATGAGTTGCTTGGAGCATTTAATCTTTTTCTTAATAGTTTGCTTGACTTTTAAGCATGAATTTTTTTTAATGCAATACTATAGTTAAAAGTTTTGAAACAAGCAAAGCAAAATAAATGTAATAAAAACATAAAATTATATGTGTGAGAAAACTTGGGGAGGGGGTAAACATTCAAGAACAATATGCATTACAAATTTCAGACAGTTCAATTACTATTTAAAGTTTACATTTTTATTATTTTAATCATACACTATACTCTCTCTTTAAAGCATTACCATACCTGCCAACCCTCGGAGACAAAAATTAGGAACACTTCGGGGAAAAAATAGGAACACATCATGTGTAAAAAAAACTTCTACTAATGATTGGGCATTTCGCTATGCATGGCTTTTCTCATGGTCTGCTTATAAAATATTTTTCTCAGTTTAGAATGTAACCTTTTGTTAGCTAGATTTAGAAAGTCCCTTAATATTTTTGATTAATATTTTTTATTTCGTAAATATATCATATGAGTACTTGACATGAAAGAAGAAATTCTTACTAAAGTGGATATAAGTGTATTTTAAAATACGTATGAAAATATATAAAAAGTGGAAAAGCAAAAACTATTTTGAGTAAACATTTTTAGAACTATAACGTTAATGAGGCTCTACAATATTTAACAAGCACAATAACTGACATGGTTGCCAACATTTTAAGAAAGACTAAATAAAATGTCTGAAACTTCTGAATTGTGGTAACACAAATTTCCCAGCTGTAACCCAATATCTCCAGTATAAGATCCCCTGATTTGCAGACTAACACCATCCAAAATGCTTTTAACAACTTTTTAGATCAATTTCATTTTCCAAATTCATCATTAACCAAATATAAAGCCTGCTAAAAATTATGGTTAATTCTTACAAAGTGTCGGTTTGAATGAACTCAGATGCACCTCGATTGCAATTTCCGAATAGGGTGCGTTATGTCCTCTATTACAAAACTAAAAAATAAAAGAAAGAACAAAAATAATGGTGAACACAAAATTATTGACGTCTAAGTGGTCGAAATATGTAGTAAAAAAAAGTAGATTGTTTTTACAGAAGCGGATGCAGTTGGATTTCGGAAATACGTAAAAAAATCGGTAATTAGAAGTATTTTCTACATTTAGTGCAGTTTTTCTTAAAACATCGCCGTTTCGGCGCATAAAACAGCAGAATTTGCGTTTTAGTGCGAAAGGCATAGCTGTTTCACCACAGCAAAAGAGGGGAAAAAAAGGGTACAAGAATTTTCTTTCTTCCCAAAAAAAAAAAAAAAAATCGGATTTTGGTGGGAGAAATCGTATTTTCGGAACACGGTAAAAAAATCGGGACGAATCCGGATAATTCGGAACACTTGGCAGCTCTGCATTACCATACAATATCTGTAATTAAGCTTCATATGATTTCCATTCTGTTAGAATCATTAATTTCCAATAAAAAAATACACAATTACAATAAAGATATAGTTTTGCTTAAATAATTTTAGTTATTTTAAAACGTTTATTGTTTAGTCCTTAACACTCTAGAGCTTTAATGCTTTTGGACAAAACTTAATTTTTCAAATCGAAATACAATCCATAATATAGTAACACAATTCAATCTTTATTTAATCTCTTGAAAATAATTCTCTTACATTGAAAAACAACAATGGTAACAAACTGAATCTTTATAAAATTTTCAAACTACAATCTTTACTTCAATCAAAGATTTAATTTTTAATTTAAAACGAGCTGATGTGTGCACCACACGAGTTCCTTGTACTACTAATAATTAATTATATAATATACCATTTCAAAAACTAAAAAATATGGGTGCAGATATGCACGTTAAAAGTTATTTCTTACTATCATAATTTTTTAAGTAAATTTTTCGTTCTATTTTATTTCCCTACACCTATACAGTATAGTAAATATAGAGAATGGCATTTTCAGGATTAAGGGAATTCATTATTTTTATTGGGCTGAGAAATCTGAAATTAGAGCACCATAGTATCTGAAATCTGCAAAGATTTTAAAAAAAAAAACATAAGCATGGCTGGGTGGGGTGTGAAGAGCATTTTAAACACTTACTAAACCCAGTAGTTTGCCAATGGAGGAAAGACAGTTTTACAAGATTGTAATTCTTGCAAATGCTTATGCTTTAACATGGGAGTTCTACAGGAAAGTGGCCAAATATCAATAAAATTGCCAACACTAACACTGGATTTGGTTTCCTATTTTTGCATGATATCGCCAAATTTGGCAAATTATTGCTAAAATTAGCAAGTTGTCGCCAAATGGTCACCAATATCCTTTCCTATGGAGTTGATTTCAGTAATGCCTTTGGGAAAATATCTTGGTATGGAAAACAACTTGAAATTTGCAATTTTGCATGCAACTGCCACAAGATCGCATGAAACTCCCCTTTTGGAGCCTCCGATTGCAACCAAAGGGGAGGTGCACAATTAGGCCTTGGAGAGGTCCTACACATGAAGTTTCAACCTTCTACAACTGTTTTTGAGTTAGGCAAGATACGCATATACACACAGCACAACAAAACTTGTCAAAACGGAATTGGGGATGGCCAAAACCAATATTTCAGTGGTTCATATACACACGTACATTCTGGAAAAAACTGTCCAAACAGATTAATTTGTGATTTAAATGTAAATTTAGGTGGAAATTTGAGAGTGAAATTTTTTGCAATTATAATACTTCCTGTATTTTGTACAAGAAAGAAAAAAAGGGGAGGGGGGCAAATGGGAGTACATTTTGGAATAGAACACAAACTCAGATAAATTGACAAAGTTCAAAGAGGACCGATGTGTCTTAGATTCGAGAAAACACAGCAACTTTCCTTTGAGAGCTTCAAACATGTTTGAGATCATTCATGTAAAATTGTTGCTTTTTAATGGAGTATTTCCGCCGAACACATTCTCCCTTCCATTTCCCCCTTTACCTGATTAAAATCTCTTTCCACCCTCATTTCAGATGAACCAACCCCCAAGCATACATTCTTCCAAATTAGTTGAAACATGAAATTTCCCTTTTTGTATCCGACTCCATTGAATGTAACTAGTGGGTGATTTGTCAAAGATTGAATAGGAAGGAAGGACAAGAGACATATAAAAGGCAATACATTTGTAGAATTAGTACATTAAAATTTATATTGTTAGTTCAAAATATTCAAAAAAAAAAAAAAAAAAAAAAGAAAGAAAGAAAGAAAAGAAAGGAACAGATATTTAGTCAAATCTTACTTTGGGTGCAATTAGTGATGTGGGCCAGGCAAATGCCCACTAGGCCGGACACTTATAAATGGGCATTTGCCCAAAGCATTTTTAAGTGCCCAAAATCTGGTCATTTATAAAAGTATATTTTATTTTATATTTTGACATTTTTAATGAGTATTACAGCTTATAGATATATACAATTTACAGTTATTTTACAATATAAAATTCATTGATAAAAAAAAATATAAAAGGCTTATAAATAAATTGCTACATTTTTATATGTATTAATCATAAAACATGAGGTCACTTTATGTCTATTCAACACAGGGCCAAAATCTTACCATCTCATAGTTTCTTGAAAATTAACAGAGGGGTACTACTGGTATAGACTTAGGAAAATGTGAAAATTTTCCGAAACCTCTACTCTTTCTTAATTTACAGAGGTGTAAACTGCCACTAAGAACAGAAGATAACAAATTGGGACTTGCTCTAGAAACTTTGGTAAAGAAGATGGAAAATACTTTTGATGTTTGCAATGTAATTTTCAGTGGCTCAAAAATTAAAAAGAACAATTTTTGACGTTTTTGAAATTTTTTGACCTTTTCTTATTTTTAAAAATATTTTTACGATACATTAATTCTTCTTCCATTCCTTTTTTTTACTTTTATGGGAAAATAGGCTAAAAAAAGAGAGATAAAAATTTTACAAATCAAAAAGATATTAACAAATAAATCTTTACCACTTATTTTTTCTTTTGTTGATTCCAAATCCTCAGTGTCATTTTCATCAGAACTGTGAAAAAATTAAAATAATAATATCAAGACATCAATATTTAAAAATATTCAGAATGTGATAACTTTCTGTAATAGAAAAGACATAATACATTTAAGTCTTTTTATTTATTTATTTATTTAAATGAAACATGTTCATTAGATCAAATGATCAAATTATTTCTATTCACTGTTCCTTTTAGGACCTAAATTGAATTCACTCTTGTATGCTACAGAATCCCTCAAATGAAAAGGAAGTAAATTAGATTGTAATGAATTGCAATACATTTTTGTAGAGAGCACAAATTTCACAATTTACATTCTCTACATAAACTTAAAAATAATTATAATTATTTAAAAACCAAATTATGAATAACTTAAAAGGGAATATATATATATCAGTGATGGGATTCAGCCGGTACGCACCGGTTCGTGAGTACTGGTTCTTAAACCTTTTCGAAGCTCTGCGTACCGGTTCTTAAAATTTCCAAAGTTCCCCGTACCTGTTTAGTTAAACAAAACAAAAATTCAAAAATTTAATGCAATGGATTAAAACTTTTTTTTATGTTTATGTTTTTTTTTCACACATTTTTTGCCCTTTCTTATTGGGAAAGAAATAACAATGTATTTGTGGGGTCGAGTCGGACCTACATCTATTTTTATTATAGGACACGCACTTTATGACCTCTTATCATGCGGCTTGCCCTCCTCATAGCTTGATCACATTTCGAAAAGGAGTATTTCCTGGATACGGATCATTATATGATGGGCAAGGGAGAGCACCACACTGTCTTTTGTGAAGCTGATTGGGAATGTTTTGCATATATTTGTTTGATTGGAGGCATTTCACATTAAAGCGTCTGTAAACAAGACTCCTTTCTCCTTTTTTTGCCCCATTTTTTATTTTTTCCCAACAGTTTGCACGGGCAAAAGATGCTAAAAAGTGAGATCCCCCATTCATCCCTATCTTCGTCAGCTGCAGGTACTTCTTTTTTGACCATTTTTTCCCTCCCACAAACTCATTAACGAGGGAAGAAGATATTGTTCAGCGTTCGGAGGAGGGGACCATAAAAATTACAGCAAGGTTTCCCATTTGCCGCTTGCTGTAAATCGCATCCGCATGTTATTGCATTACAACTGAAGGACAGTTTTCCAAAGAACTGCGACAAGAAGGGCTGAATCGAAGTGCGTTATTTTAAAGAGTAGCGTGTAGCTCTGAGAGGTCCGAAATAAATTGATTTTAACTGAAATTGTTCATTTGTGTTCTCTAAATGCGCTTTTACGGTAAGTTTTACTCACAGTCATTTTACGTAGCTGTAGTATTCCAACCTGAAATGTAAAACCAAAACTTTTTCCTTTATCCTGTTTTCGCCTCTAGCAACAGCTATGAAGAGCGATTATTATAAGAAAGGTGATTAAAATCTTTGCAGCTTCTAAGTTCTAAATATTAAAATAAAATAGTAATGTGATACAATCACTGCGCTGAAAAGCGGTGTTAAAATGTATTCATGAAATAAACTATTGAATATCATATTAAAATTTTGCCTTAAACTTAAACTTTAAAAAATATCAGATAATTTTAGTGCATGTAACAAAACACCACCACAATGAAAAATGTACTTCCATTGTTTAATATATATTTGTGAAACATTTTGTCGCACTTTTCATGTGAGAGAATAAATAGTTTTAGATATGTATTAGTTGCAGGTTGCAATTAATTTATGATATTATTTATTTCGAAATTTAAAAAAAAAACATAATATTCCTTTCAAATGTTTGTTTTGGATGATATTTGATAATGAAATTCATAGTTGCAGTTTAAATATTTGTACATGGGCATTTCTATAAATAGATTCTCCGCTAAGAAAACTGGTGCAATGAATTTTTGTCATCATCTATGTCGAAGACCCCTTGCCACTTTTTCTGTTTTTTGCAGACACCTTTTCATGACCATCTCTTCATGAGTGTCAATCTAATGGAAGTCAGTTAGGGCAGTATTTATATTTGAAAGTTCCAAAACAGAGGAAAACTGGGAGTAAAGTTTCGCCCAAGTAGTTCTAAATCAGTTGAGAGAGAGCAAAAAATGCATGGAAATGTCATGAGATTATAAAATTTAACTCAAAACAAAATTAAAATACTTTTTTTATTAGTTTTTTTTCAACTGTCGCTTAACATTTCAATTAAACGTCAGCAAACCCCCCCCCCCCCCCCGCCCCCTTCGGTTATGCCCTTACTACTGATATCACAAATCAGAAGTAAAAGTTTTTACTAGTTTCAAGCACAAAGAAAATGAGTACCATCTTTGTTTGGAAACCTATGTTTTAAA
Source organism: Octonoba sinensis (assembly GCA_038502835.1). Taxonomy (NCBI): domain Eukaryota; kingdom Metazoa; phylum Arthropoda; class Arachnida; order Araneae; family Uloboridae; genus Octonoba; species Octonoba sinensis. The sequence goes on along the minus strand of CM076599.1, from coordinate 109,551,979 downwards.
ACAATGAATTGCATATTTAATCATTTACTCAATAAGAAGACATCAATATAAGCTTTGCCAACTTTCAAACATGAAACTCAAACCCATTCCAATTAGTTCTGCTGAAGCTGAAGAAAGAAGCTTCAGCTTAATAAATATAATTTGTACAGAGAAAAGAAACCGATTGACTGAGGAAAATATTGCAAATATATTAACGATAAATTTAATTGGATTTTTATTAAAATATTGGAATCCAGAGCCATTGGTAGCAAAATGGTTAGAGAATAGTGATCACATTGCAGATAATCCTAGCGTCAAAACAAAAACAATTGAAGAAGGCAGTGAACACAAAAAAGTTATCTGGAAATATTTAAAAAATATATTAGAAGTTAATTATTTTTTGTTAGAATAATAAGCTTGAAAAATATGAGTATGTACTTCATTTATTTATTTATATTTTTTGATATTTCAAAATGATTTTTCCTATTAAAAAAAATCCAAAAATATTTCAAGCGTACCGGTTCTTGAATGATTTGAATCCCATCACTGATATATATATAGATAATGGGGAAAACCCAACACAACCATCTCAAGATAGGGGGGGGGGGAATTCAATTGAATACATACTCTGATATTTTCTCAGGAGAAGCTGACCAAACCGACGGTACACCTTTCTCGCCAATCTTTTTCCTTTCTTCACGTCTCCTACAAAAAGAAAGTCTTTCATCATTTGGTAAAGTATAGAACATTTTATGCAATATGAAAAAAATAAAAATTTTAAAGATTTTCTATAATAACAAAAGAAGAAATTATTTTTAAATATGCTTTTTTAAACAAATTATACTATTTACCCTCTTTTTTTATGAGACACAATTTGAGGACATTTAAAGTAAAAATATGCAAAAAATTGAAAATACTTGGAATCTATAAACAAAAATCTTGTTAGGAATAAATTATTTATAAGTGCTTAACTCAATGTTACACATTTTTATAAGAGGAGGAATATAAGTAAATAAAAGAATCTGCAAAAATCAAAATAATTAACATTCAGACAAATTTTTGACTATTACTTTTATCATGAAAAATTCAAAAACAGGAAAGAGCACATTTATGCATAGCACATTCACCAACAGTGCTATTGCCAGAGGGGGCTCGGGGGTGTTATGGGTAACACCCAAAATGAGATAAAGAGGTTTTTGAAAATACATGCACTTGAATTATAAAATGTTACCAATGCTATTTCAGTATATCGTAACAGAAAATAACTGTAGCTTACTAAAACTCACACTAAATAAATAAAATAGAATTTCTTAAGACTTTTTCACTACCAAAAATAATATAAACTAAAAGTTTATACAACAGAAGATTTTTTTGTGAGATAGTGGGGTTGACTGTTGCTATAAATTATCACTCCAAGTGACACCCAAGCTATGAACGCAATACATTCACCGAATCTTATAGAAAATTCACATGATCATCGGGAGCCAAATTTCAAGTTGCTAAATGAGTTCTAGTACAGTAGAGCCTCGATTATCCGAGGTAATGTGGACGGAGGGTACCTCGGAAATATAATCGAAAAACTCGAATAACATGGACTTTGTCCAAATCGAGAGGGAAACATGGGTTGAAATAAATTAATGTTGTCAAACATGTAACCAAAAAAGGCATTTACTGTACATATTATGAAATGAAAAAATTACTTTACATACATACAAATATCTAATTTTACATGTACACATCAGTACAGCACATGCTACAATTAAAGTTATTTCCTGAAGAAGTCTATATACAGTGAAACCTGTGTAAGTTGACCACTTGCAGTGCAGTACTTTATTGGTAGGGAACCATAACCCTCCAATGATATTCTTTTAGTATAAGGATATCAAGGAGGGCCAGGTCCACACATTAAGAGGTAGGGAAGCTGGGCTGGCAAGGTTGTTGTACGCATATCAGTCCGGAAGAACTACCCCGGCGCAACTGGGGCCACCGTAGTCGACCGACGGCCATCGGCTCTTTACCTAAGGCTTCGGTTAAAAGGTGCAAGGGTGTCCGATTGAGAAATGTACTTTAGTGGTCAACTTATAGAGGGTGAGTTAGTGGGTGAAGGGCTGGATCTGTTCCTGACAAAAGTGATCAACTTAGACAGGTGGTCAACTTACAAAGGTGGTCAACTTTGCAGGTTTTACTGTATATACTATATTGTTCTCTGTTCAACGGAACTCGCTCTTTTCTTTTTTGCCGTTTTATGCAAAGGTTGTAGACGTAAAAACTCTATTGAAGTTGTCTCTGACTGTTGTTCTAGGTCTTTATATCACCAGAAAATAAAATTGAAATGCAACTTATGTCATTGGATGACTGACATGAGTCGGTGATGAAGCCATCGGCTGCAGAAAAAAAAATCCAGGGCAAATGCACCTCGGTTAACCCGGAACTCGGTTAATCGGGGCTCGGATAACTGAGGCTCTACTGTACATTGGTATTATCAACTTGAAATAAAACGAAAAAAAATATATGAAAGGATCAAAAACTGACAATTTCTTTTCACAAAAAGAAATGTAAAATAACTGTTCACTTCTTACGTGTCTGCAAAAGTAAGCAAAGAAAAATTCTTAAATAAAACCTTCAGTAAGCTACTAATAAATTTTGTGCAGCAATGAACTCTAACTTACAGAACCCTCTGCTATAGTTCCATGACTCTTTCCTAATTTCCGTAGAAACAAAACCTCTTTAGCCAAATGTTTGCAGTGAATTTTCCCATTTTTTTTCTAAACCAGAAAAAATATATAGTATCTTTCAAATCTGAATCTAATGAAAATGATAAATAAGAGGAAAGTGAAAATTTCCAAGCATAAAAACTTGAAAAAAAGTTTTTGGGTATAAATGTAAAAATGAAATAAAATAATATGGGATAAGTTTGAAATATAGCACAAATTTAATCATACAACATAGCACATATCTCTGATTTCTTACAAAAATAGAAGAAATAAAGGATGATAATACAAGATATATTTTTTAAGATTTTTTTTTTTAAAGCAGAAAACAAAGGATGCCTGCAACCTATACATTAACTTATCTCCACCATACCCCTACCTGTTAGCCGAAGTCTTAGGATTGCGTTTGCACCCCTAAATTAATTGACAAACATTGACTCTAAATGAAATCTCATTTTTAAGTTCAATTAATAAACTTTATCATGCATACATTATCTAAATCTGCAAAAAATTTACTTTAAAATTCTATTAATAAATATACAGTGAAATCCGTGTAAGTTGACCACTTGCGGTGCAACACTTTAGTGGTCAACTTATAGAGAGTGGAGATTTTTTTTGTTATTTCATGATACACTATGCATTTATTCATCTATAACTACAGCCATGCAAAAAATTATAAGGACAAGAGAAAAGTCGCCAATTCTAGGAGTTGCTTGGCTAGAAAAGTATGCAAAAATTTTTGTGCTAAAAATACATAAAAAAAGACATTTTAAAGCAAAATTTACTCCGAAAATTTTGAAAATTATCAACATATATGAATTTTTAAGATTTTAATAGTTTGCTACTTGGAAAAAATTATAAGGACATACAAAAATTTGCATATTTAGTCGTATCATATGATTGTTTACAATAACCCAAAACTGTTTCGCTGTAAAACTTTTCACTTTATCTCATTCTTTATCATGCCGCTCAGCACACAAATCTCTGAATGTGAAAAGGGGCAAATTATTGCATACAGAAAATGTGGAATGAGTGGAAGTGAAACTTCAAGGAAGATAAACCAATCTAAAACTTTAATTTATAATTTTTTGAAGAATCCAAAGGAGTATGGAAAGAAAAAGTGTACAGGTAGGCCTCCCACTCTTACTATGTGCCAGAAACGTTCAATTGTTCGTCGAGCTTGCTTAAAAAAACAGCGTTCTACTCAAATTAAAACAGAAATGAATTTACCATGCACTAGCCGAACAGTGCGTAATGTTCTGAAAAGAATTCCAATGTTGGATATGCTAAACTACGGTCACGTCCGCCACTTACAAAACTTCACAAAAAGCGTAGATTGGAATTCGCTAAGAAATACATTTCTTTTGGGTCTAGATGGAAAGACGTCGTATTTTCTGATGAAAAAAAAAAATAATTCGAACGGACCAGATGGTTTTCGCCATTACTGGTATGATTTGCGAAAAGACAGACTATTTTTTTTCCAAACGACAGTTCGGAAGCGGTTCTGGGATGGTGTGGGCAGGTTTTGCAGCCAATGGAACAATACCAATAGTGTCCATTCGAGGTCGCTTGAATTCAGAATCATATGTTGACATGCTATCTGAAAATTTATTACCTGAAACACCCCTTATCACAAGTGGTGATTATTTGTTTCAACAAGACAATGCAAGTTGCCATGTGTCTCGTGCATCATGTTCATGGTTCAAGGCTAATTCAGTGAAACTTTTGGACTGGGCGGCAAGAAGCCCTGATTTAAATGCCATAGAAAATCTGTGGGGCATTTTAGCTACAGAAGTGTATAAAAATGGGACACAATATGGAAATAAAGACGAACTGATATCATCCATTAATTTGGCGTGGAAAAACATTTCTAAAGAAACTTCAACTAAACTTTCCAAGTCAATGACTGGACGATTAATAAAGGTAATTGAGAAAAAAGGTGATTTTGTAGAATACTAATTTATTTCAAGACATATGCGTTAATGTCCCTTAATTTTCTCCCATATTTCATATAATATATTTGTATTAATTTGTAAGTTAATAATTTTATTGTAATTTAATTTAATATTAACAAGTTTCTAATGTTTCCTAATTACAAGTAGTTAATTAAATTTGATTTTGTTTGCAGTTAATGATTATTTTAATATAAAATACTCATTTTTCAACGTGTCCTTATAATTTTTTTCCATGGCTGTAATTAAAATATAGCTTCAGGTAATGACCTTATTTTAAAATAGTGATTACCTTTTCACAATCATCTAAAATAGCATTAAAGAAATTTAACCCGAATGACTTACAAATGTCTCCTGTACAACTTCAAAAGTAAAGCACTTAGTTAAAATTAAGATAAATATTATATTAATTATGTCGGTTAATTATATGATGCTAAAGATTTCCTAAAAATATATTTTTTTCAAAATGGCTATATCAGATCAAACAAAAAAGAAAAACAAACTTTTAAAGAATAAAAGAGTGTTAATAGTAGTTTGCCCATTTGGTTAACTTACAAAGAGGTTTAGGCAAACTTTATATTGATGTTTCATCCATTCAGACAAATACGGGTTTAACATTATAGCATAAAAAATTTCCTGGAGGAACTATTTTAGTTCTTTTCTATCTTCCCGAAAACAGATAAAGAAAAAAAATTAGGGATAATTAGGCGATCAACTTATAAAGGGTTTTTTACAATACTCCCACCCAAATTTGGCTTACATAAGTGGTCAACATAGACAGGTGGTCAAGTTACAAAGGTTTTGCTACATTATCTTTTATATATATAAAAGAGCAGTGTCTGTCTGTCGGTTTGCTATAGAATCCCAGGCCGTTTTACCAATCGGGACCACATTCAGCACGGTTAATGTTCATGACCCGAGAAACTTAGCGCTGCAAAAATAAAAGTTGTGACTCAATTAGTTTTTTTGAAGTCATTTTTAAATTTTTCCATGCTCTTTTCTATGTTTAGATCTTTTAAACTATGTACGCTTAGATCTTTAAAACTACACGACAGATTTTAATGCGGTTTTCCTCAATAGACAGAGTGGTTCAAGAGGAAGTCTTATTGACCCGTTAGAAAAATATCCTACAGGTAGTTTTTTTATTCCAATTTTACGCAATTTTCCTTATATAATTCACAAATATGGGACTGAAAAAACCTTGCACATATTAATGTACTAATATATTAATCGAAAGCGCCGATTTTTCTGCACAAGATGATATTTGTTCCAAGTCAATAAGAACGCCAGTTATAAGCTTTTTAGTTTGATTTCTTAAGGATTACCTTGACCCAAAAATAATAATTTGCAGTTTCCTCAACTCTGGGTGAATAGTGTCAGCATTTCAGCATAATTTCAATTTAAAACTTATATTTCAAAATAGAGACATCAGTTTAGTTTTCAGCGGAATCAATCTAAAATCATCTCCAAGACTCATTCCAGATGAAAAATACACAACAAATGACGCCGTGCTACAATTTGGCAGTTTTAGTACTTTTTGGTGACAAATCTGACCCTTACTGACGGAATTGGTCCCAAGTTTTCTAAATGATCCTTTTACATTGTAATATCAGTTTTTTCAGTACTACTGTAATATAATCCCCCCCTTGGCGACATTCGAGCTAGCGCGCCAATTTGTAATGATTTTCGGTTGGCGATATCTTTTCGTTTACCCAGCGCCATCGATGTTGGCTGAGGTAATGTGTGGCAACCCTAAGTGGATTATGCAATGGGTGTTTTTTGGGTGTGATGGTTGGACTTTTAGAAAGTTTTCTTTTACTAATAGGTAGCTTTTTAGTAGTTTATTTCATCGTTAAAGTTTGTGGAGATATTTCCTGTTGCTAAAGGAAGAATGTAAAGTGTTAAAGTGAATTAATTTGGTTCAATTGTTTTGTATTATGGCGAGATGAACGAATTCATATTAGTTTGCTAAGGCACCATTTTTCGAATCTGACGGAAACGTGGTTTGTAGTTTGTGCTATCTGAAGTACGAAATTGTTTTGGTTGATAAGTGCATAAGTTTGGTTAATTGTGACTAAAAGCAAAGAAAAAAAAAAGTGGCAATTTTCGGACCATTTCGTCGTATTGGATTGTAAGTTTGATGCTATTTGGGATTAACATTGAAAAGTCAACTGGTTTAAAATGAGTTCTTTATTTTTGTTAGTTTATTATCTGCTTATGTTATGTGTTTGTAAGGTTATAAAACAATGAATTTTCAATTGTTCTAAAATATTAGCTGTAGTAATGAGGGGCGTTGCTAGTTTTGATAAAGTGGGTTTCCGTTAGTTTAATGTAAAATGTATTTGAAATTTTCCGTGAAATTGCGCGATATTTTTACTATGTTTTTCGTTGAATAACGCATGTCATTTTATGAAATGATAATTAATTGCAACAGTCATTTTTGCGCATGAAATGCGTGTTCTTTCAACGAATTGTTTTTATGGTATTTTTAATGTTGGCTTCCAATAGTTTAAGACAAAATGTACTTGAAGTGATGACCGTTATTAATTTTGTTGTCTAGTTTTTATGCTAGTTTTAGTGTAGGCTTCCAATAGGTTGATGTAATATGTGCTTTAATTGATCAATAGTATATATTTTCTAATGGAGTCTCTTATTTTAAAATTCCCACAGCTTTAATAAACATTCGTTTTGCGTTGAATTGCGCGACATTTTAATTATGTTTTTCATTAAAGAATGCATATCATTTTATTCAATAATGAATCATTGCAATAGTTATTATTGGGCATAAATTGCGTGTTCTGTTAAGAAAGGGTTTTTATTCAAGTTCGAGTGTTTGTAAAGTAAATAATTCCATTTTTCGAGTAATTATCGATCCGTTAATGTATTGAACTGCTGTTGAAAAATGCTGTACGTGCTTTACATAATAGCGTTGATATTGTGTCTAAGATATAATTTGCAATTTTTGGTATTTTACTGTTTTTTAGTGATTTTTCTTGACATGTTTGCTATGTGTATGATGTGACATTGTTGGCGATAAAATCATCGCCAAGAGTGTTGTATTCTATTTGAAGTTGGCGACATAAAAATCTTGTTGTTGGCGACAGTACAGTTTCTTGGCGCCAACGAAAAAGTCGCCAAGGAGGGGTTATATCACAGTAGTTCCGTTTTTTCAAGCATTAACAATTCTCCAATGTTTTTTTTTTGTTTGACAAATAGACAGACAAAGTCTTTTAAACGCTACAGGCTTTATGCCGCAGGCGGTTTTTTATATTCCTAGCAAACACAGCGTCGCACGCGATGTTTTTATAATTTTAGCTGGAACAGCACATCAGGCAACATTTATTTACATTCTTATTAAGGACATCTTGGCAGGCAACAGCTTTTTAAAACTCTTAGCAAGGACAGCGACTTAGGCAACGTTTTTACAGTTCAGTACGTGCAACGCCGTGCAAGTACCGCTAGTATAATATAGGGCTAATTCCTATCCTGACAAAAGTGGTCAACTTTACAAGTTTTACTGTAGTACATGATTAATAGCCATAGTCATACATTACCTATCAGTGAAATCTTCTTGCATTGCTCTTTTCTTCCAATGTTTTACGGAGCCATCTTGGCGACTTTCATAGCCTTTCACTGTCCGCTCTGCTGAATAATGTGAATCCTTGTAATAATTTGAGTCTGAATTTTTCTTGTAAGAACTTGAATGATCATAAAGTTTTTCATCAGAATCTGAATCAGAATGACTTGTATTTTTAAAATGTTTCTTATGTTGTTTATGAACTTTAGAAACAGGTAAAGAATGTGAATTATCATTTTTTCTATGTACATTTCTTATTGGGGAAGGTGAATTTGAGCTACTGGATTTTCTTTTAGAATTCTTTTTTGATGTTTCTTCATAGGATGATGATCTTGAATGGCTACGATGTCTAATGCGAGCCTTTTTTGCTGTAGATGGAAATTTCTCTGAGTCATGACTAAGGGATTCCAAAACATCATGTCTCTTTTTTGAGTATTTGGAAGAAGAAAACTTCATGCAATCTTTTTCAGTCACTCCTTTCAGAGGAGACACAGCTTTTTCTTGCCTATATTTTGAGCTTGATTGAGATGAAGACTTTGAGGAAAGGTGACCTTTCCTTTTTCTTTCAGGAGATGGTGACTCATCATACCGTGTTCTTGAGCATTTCTGTGGAGAAGGTGATCTTGAAAAAGAATGTTTTCTTCTAAGGGTTTCTCTCTCAACAGAGACGGATTCAACTCTATCTTTCGTATTTCTCTTGAACGAAGGAGATCTTGAAAGTGAAGGTGCTTTTCTCTCTCTTTTCCTTGAAAAAGAAGGTGATTTTGAGTGATGATTCTTTTTTGGATTTCTCCTACGTGATGGTGAGCTTGAACAACTATTACAATGTTTTGAGGCCTTCTTATTTGAATAATCATCATACGATTTATTTGAGGAGATATTTGGTGAGCTTGATCGGCTGCTAGCTTTAGAAAACTTGTCATATTTATATGATTTTGCCAGTGAATCATGATATTTTTGCCTTCTATCTTTAATATCATACTTCCTAGATTTAGGATATTTCATGTATTTTGAAGATGATTCATCAGACGCCGAATAATAGTCTTTACGTTTTCTATGAGAATGCTTTGATGCATCTGAAGATTCACTTTCAGACCCTGATTTCATTTTCTGAAAGAAAAATATTAACATATACACATATATATATATATATATATTGACATAATAAGATATTCCACGCAATCAGAGGAAATTTGGGTTCCTTTTCAGACTGTTCACAAAAACTCCAATGAATCAAAACTGACACTTCACAAAATTCAAATCAATCCAAATGGATTCCACAAGCAAAATTTAAGTAGAGCAACAAGTTTCTTATTACATAATTTGGGTGAAATGTCAATTTTTAAATTTTTTTTCAAAGCAAAAAGTAAACAACAAGAGTAAATGACTTTTTCAAGCAAACATGCACACACACAAACAAAACCAATAAGAATTGAGAATAGTTATTACTTCTTGGATTGCAAGTGTGCCCTTTGGTAGTTCCTAATTACATAGATAAGTCAACCTTTGTCAAATGTTTGGAAAATTTTTTCAAACCAACATATATAAAACCACAGGCATTAGAAATAAAATCACGCACGGGCAAACTTTACGGTAACTTTCGCCCGTATCAGACACGAGCAAATGCGTTTTACGTGATTAAGCAAAAAACGAAAACTCAACGAAAAAGTGGATTTTGGAACACAAATACTAGGAAAGAGTAGAAATACGCAAAATGGCGGAGATTTGGCACACTATTTGGGCATAAATTTCAAAACGAGCAACAACAATATAGGAAAAATTGAAAATACAGGACAATGTAGAAAGCATTTTCAACTTTCTTCAAAAATATAGAAAACATAGGAAGTCTGCGATTCCTGTATTTATGAAATGATGTTGAAACAAAGTTGACAGTATAAAACGGGATTCATTTCAGAGATTACAAATCAAAATAACTCTAATACAATATGAACACCTTTACTTGTATGATGCTCTATAAAAACTCTTTTCTACAATCAAATCGCTTTTCATTAAATTAATGAAATACACTCTATGACAGTAGTTAAAAAAATATATATTTTTTAAAATTTATTTACCATTTACAGGTTTAAAACGAAACCTTGTTTAAGAAATAACGTCACGCTCTACAAGTACCAGATGTTGACACATCAAGCTTAAAAGTATTTTTTAAGATTTTAAAACTTATATCATGTAAAACTTCAATATTTATGATATAAACATAAGAAACTTTTCAGTTATTTTGAATTACTCACTTTTGCATGTTTTTCTCATTCGTAAGTATAATCACATTATATTACAGTTACATTAAACACCTCTGCGACGTATGCTGCAGAAAATACTGAAAGTTTTAGAATGCAAGTCTCTTCTCTTCAGTATACATAGAAATAAAGCGGCTAAAAATCCCCATTTTGTAGGGCATTTGTGTATCCAGTTTCTATTCATTGTTCTGCCACATTGCACAAAATTTGTAAATTGTTAGCGTTAAAATATATATTAATTTACTTTCCATCAATTTGGGGACATGTCCCCAAATCCATTAATAATGTGACACTTGGAAAAATTTTCGGGGATGTATTTGGGAACATTCTAACATTCATTTCTAACACTCTGTGGTGCGCCTTGATACAGCAAAAAATACTCGTCCCAAGGGCGTTGCTGTGACGGCCGAGTGCTGCTTCATCACTATCCAGTTGTCTGAACAATTAACTTGTTAATACTGGTAAATCCAGCTAAGTTTACTACAGTTAGTGTTGTTTCTAATGTTACTTGGGTATCCAAGCTCTCCTTCGCAGAGCAACCAGGGATTAAGGCAGTAAGGATCGCCTTCCGCTTATAGATGAGCACCACAGCAATGGAAGAGCGCGTTGGCTCATTATATGTATTTGGATGTCACCAGATGGGGCACCCTCCAAGCCCGTATGCAGAGGGGGGCCTATGAGCCCAGACCTCCCCGAAAGTTTTCGCAATGTAGCATATGCTCCTACCTGAAATTTTCCTCAAAATAAAGTGTTTCAAAGTCAGCCCCCCCCCCCCCCCCACGAAAAAAAAATTCTGGCTATGGCCTTGGGCCACCACAAATACGCCCCCTTCTTTTTTGACCTAAGAGTGAAGAAATTCTCAAACCATTCGGTATCCTCGAAATTTCAGGGTTCATGAATTTTTCATGCATGTATCCCCAAGTGTACATGGTGGGTCTTTAGCGGGTCAGGTATCAAACACTCAATCCGCCATTGCAAAGATGGAATTATCCAACTCCCAAAAGCTCCTCCAAATCTGTTTCCTAATTACTGAAGGCTATGCGGAGAGAGAGCTGTACCCTTAACTTATACCCCTTCTGGAGCAGGGTCTTATTTTTCACCATATCCCGGTTATCCTTAAGTTTCTACGATTGGCTTCCTATGATGATTCCACCATATAGTTACATGTGATCCTAAAGAATTTTTTTCTGAAGGTAAACTAAAAATTGAAATTAGAAGGAAAAATAAAAAGTTAGTAATGAGCGAAATATTTTTCTCATTTCTGGTTTCTTGTCTAAACCTCCTCTCCTCAGGAGGAATATTAATAATCAATCCATGTATAACTGCTTTACCTTAGAGAGTTGTGCATGAATGTCACTTACTAAATGGCTATTGGTTAGACAACAGACCTAAAAAATCAGACATGCAAGTACCATTAAATCGGCAAAAAGCATGATTTTCATGCTTCTTTCATAACATTGCTTGTTCTATATGTATTTTTACCTTAAGTTGAGATATAAGGTTCAGTCGTGATGTAGTCCTGGAAAAAAAGGTGGGCGGACGCTTACATATACGAACATCAAAAAGTGGGAGTACGCTTATGTTAAAATTCAAAACAAGTTGGGAGCGGGTGCTTGTTTTAAAATAATAAGGTAGGCGGATGTCGTCTCCCCTCAACTACACCACTGTCCCTTACTCAAGATTGAACAAAATAACACTAATGCATTTAAAACACAACAACTATTTCAGTCAATTAAATAGTTTCATTTCATTCAATTTAAGTGCTACCATTTAAAATGGACTTCAGAAACATCTCAATGCAGACAACGGAGTATTTCTTTTGAAAGGATACTAGCCAATGTTCTCTCCTTACTTCAAAATTAAACCTTCAGTACTTGGAATTAAAAGAACTCTAATAGAAACGGGTACTGAATGAAAATGCAGTAGTTCTGAAAAAGACATTAACAAAAAAAAAAAAAAGCTCCATGTAGAACGACATGAGCAGGAGGGCTCACAGTTGGGTGATCAAGGCACAAATTGCACCATCAAATTTTTTATTGAGGGGAAGTGGGGGAGAGGATTTTTTTTCCAGATTTGTTTTCTTTTTGTATGCATTAAATACCTGGTCTTCGACTAATTTTTAACTATCTGGAATCTGATTTGGTTAATGGTTGAAATAGTCGGTTATCCGAGATGTCAAAAGTGAATAATAAAATTTAAGTAGCTCATGTTTTGAAAATATATGTAAATTACAAACTTACTACAGTGAGGACTTGATATAAGGTCACCCCTTGGGACTTCTCAAAATTGACCTTATAACTGATTCGTACACATTTGATATTTAATGAGCCGGCCTTTAGAAAAGTGACCTTATATCGAGGTCTGACTGTACATATTTGCAAGCTGTGTTTGCATAGAATTTACAAGTTTCAAACATCAGCGAGAGGCAGATATCCAGTACAAATGTTGGGCCAAAAATACAGGACATCTGCAAAAGCAATTGAACTGAGGGAGAGTGGTGGGGGGATTTGTGCTATTGAGCTAGGGGGATGGGCACCTCTGCATACAACTGTCCAAAAGAATAATTTGTGGACGTTGCGGGTTACAAGAACAAATTAATACTTTTTAAAAGAAAATGTTTTGTCTTAGAAACTTTACACTTCAGATTAAGATACCTGATGGCAACTTTCATGCAAAAATATAAAAATTAAAAGCTCAAGGTTGAAATTCTTAATTTGTAGTGTAAATACATGTGTAGTTATTTGGGGTAACTTTGAACCCTGTTTATCTTCTTGTACATTTGACTAAAAAAAAGAAAGTAGAAGGTCCAGTGTTTCACTCAGCTAAATAGGTTATAAAATCAGCTTTTTACTTTTAATGCTTAAATTAAGCGAAATATACTACAAAATATGATGCCGTTCAAAGTAAACCCCCATGATTCGAAGTTACCCTGAATGACTGTACAGGCCTCACACCCACAATTATGCATTGAGCATTTAACAATAATAGTAGTATCAAAAGAAAAAGAAGAGTACTAATCATAGGACTTTTAAAAAACAACTTTATATTCAAAGCATTTCATGTACATGGTTGAAATTAACATTATTTAAACAACAATCATTTAATATTTCCAAATAAAAATGGTTAGATCTTTACAGGGAATGAGTAGCAGAAATTAGTTGCTCATCGTCTATTCTGGCTCTCGCATTACATAGTCGAGAACCCATAAAACCTGTTTCTACTTCAATAGCATATATTAATAACTGAATTAAGTTATAATGATTAACCCATTCTGAATAAGGCTGTACACTTGGATGATATTTCAGATTATCAAATTGCACTTTTACAACATCAACATCATAAAATATTATTCCAATACCATTGTATAACTGCTTTTTTGATACACCAGAATCAAAAAGGAACTCCACAACTTGGCGACAATTTTGCAAAGATGAAAAATTAAAGTTAGGATATTCTCTCAGTTTCATTTCAATATTGTTTTCATCACATTGCAATGCATCAGCAAGGTAAAAGCACACATCATTAATGTGACAACGACTTTCCCGGAAACACAAATACTTTTCAAATTTCGACTTTGATAGTGTAAACATAGAAATGCCCGCAGGAATATCCAACTCTTTTAGAGACGCAAGTCTATTACTAATATTCTTGTAATAGAAAACCAACCACAAAAATTTTTTGTATGATTTAAGGACAGAAAAATCTTCTGAGTTGCACAAAGCTTCCAATCTTTCCTGCAGTGTTGTTGGTGAAAGTATGACAACTTTTGGGCAACTAATAAGCTGTTGCTCATTTATACTGAATTTCTTTAAAATACTTTCAACTTCCAAAACTGATTCTACTGGTCGTCTAAGAAGTAAGGGCAACTTGTGAACCACATGTGATGTACTTACACCTAAAATATCAGGCATTTCTGCAAGGAAGATTTCTACATTTTCATGATGCAGTGATAGCAAATTAGGAGCTTGGAAAATCTGCAATATAAAAGAAAACAGTCATCCTCTTTATTTATAAAAAACTTTACTTCATTATTATCATAAAAATAAATAGTTTGGATAAATAACTTCTAAATGCATTTAATTGGAAAATTAAGAATTTCAAATTTACAAATAAACAAAGAAAGAAAACATTGTAAGCATACACCATGCAAGGCAAGATCCTACCTACATTTACATGAAAGCATTCAACATTAGGAGATCTGTAGAAAATAAATTTATAAATCTATAAGGGAAAGTGAAAGACCTTTTTCATAAATAAATCTAGACTTCAAGTATGATCCTATACATGCTGTATGCAAAAAAAAGATGAAACTAGGGAGGAAATTGACTGGCTTTTCCACTAACTTACTGGAGATTGTTTTCTTTCAAAAACCAACTACCACATAAAAATAACAAATATACCATATACTGATATATATGGTATATTTGTCAGTATATATGGTATATATTTACACACAGATAAAAAAATTTGAAAATTTCGTTTGCAGAAAAATAACAAGTAAAGATCTAACATTTTAGGTTTTTGTATTGTAAAGGCAAAAGATTACAAAGAACATACAAACATTATCCTAATATTATTCATTGTCTGAAGATCCAAAAAGTTTTTCAAATTTACTTAGAGGTTGGACTTTATCATTACAGCCATCAGCAAAATCACCCAAAGGCATAATCTTTCCTAGAATCTCCAGAAGACAATTGAAAAATGCCCAATTTTTAAAGTAGGGGTTGGGCTACATGTGGCTATGCAGTATATACTGGTATATATGTTTCTTTAATTATTAAAATATTTCAGATAAGTAATTTTCAGCTTATGATATGGGTACTGAAACTAACAATCATCTTAAGAACAAACATGTTGGCTTCAGTTATTTATGCAATAGAAACCTTAATATGAATATATTAAATAAGATATACAGAACCTTTGAAAGAGAGAATCCAAATCTTCCACAGAGAAGATCCAACAAATGGTTGGTATTGACGATACTTTGCAACCGTAATGGAGGATAGCTCTTGAATAGCTGGTGTGCCTTGCTTAGAGAAATATTTAGCTTTGCTGACAAAAACTCTGCATTCATAGCTTCTCTGATATTTCGAAGGCAACTTCCATTGGCATAAAGATTATTCAAATGATATTTCTTTTTATTTCTATATTCAGAATTATCCAAGAAGTTTAGACAATCTTCCGAAGGTAGATTCAAGTTGCAAGACAAATTTTCACTAGCTAGTTCTTTAGGAGATTTTTTCAAAATATGTGGAAATCTGAAAATAAAGCAAAATTACGCAGCTTTTTATTTGCAAGACAATGCAAAGTAATCTAGAAACATATTTTACATTAAGTAATAAAAGATTTTTTGTGCAAAAAATTGCTGACATATGTTTTGGAATTACAAAGGTATTCCTTTGTCAATGCCAAAAGGTTAAAGTGAGTTTATTGCTGCAAAGACATCTGACTAAAGGTGTTGGTTGTCATCCCATCCATAAAGCATTTTTTTCCCTTTGAAATAGATATTCCTTGTACTTTTGAATCATGTGTCAGCAATTTTTATTGCAATTTGGGCTCAAAAAGTATTTATTATCCTTTTTAAAATATTTCACACCATTTAACAGGTGTTTAATTATTTTACTAGC
This sequence comes from Octonoba sinensis, assembly GCA_038502835.1. Lineage (NCBI taxonomy): Eukaryota > Metazoa > Arthropoda > Arachnida > Araneae > Uloboridae > Octonoba > Octonoba sinensis. The sequence continues at coordinate 109,535,875 of CM076599.1, read as the reverse complement.
TGATGCTGATACGTACAACATTAAGATATTTACTGAAATAAATAGTTGCCACTATGCCACGAACGATTGTCGTTGCATAATGACGGCTTTGTGGGTTGTTGTTTAATTCATTGCAAAACAAGTTAGATAGCATTTTCTGAATGATGTCTCTAGCAATAATAACCAAAAAAAAAAAAAAAAATTACAAAATTTCTAAATAAGAGCACTTGCTTAATATACGAGTTTAAGAGCCAAAATGGGTTAAAGCACTCTCTTTCATTTAACTATGTACTGAAATTTTCTTAAACTATAACAACATTTTCAAAGTTGATTTAAGTTAATTTTATAACTTAATTTAGCTCCTGGAAAACCTTTTAAGCATGACTAACCTTATTATGTGAATTGCAGATACATTTGTGCATCCCAATTCAATCAATGAAAAATACCGGTGTTGTAGTAAACTTGTATTCATTGACAAAATAAAAGGATATTCAACAATGTCACTAAGTTTTAAATGCTCGCAGCAAAACTTTGTATTTCGTAAAAAATCTGCAGATGCTAAAGTTAGAATCTGATTATTTTTCGATACTATCTTTCTCGCAGTAAGAGCAGTACAACCAAGATTTTCAGACAGTTTATGAATCCGAATCGCTACTGCTTCTTTAGCATTCGCATTAAATTTCAGTGAAGACACAGAGGATTTAAAACGAATATGTTTAAATTCTATTATTAATCTTGAAATTGAAATACGGTATTTTTGGTCAAAGAACATATTTAGGGTTTAATGTTTTAAAACATTTCCTCAGTATACAAGAGAACTAAACTACAGTGGCTAGAATACCTAGTGTGCCGTTCGGCGCGAAAATGTTGAAAACGAAACTAAGCCACCAGTAGGTGGCGCTAGCATCGACAGCGAGGTAACTGATTAGCAGAGCGAACGTTAAAGAATCATTTACTCGCCTTAGTTTTCGCACTTTTTTCAGTACTAAAAAAAGGAGGTGCAAAAAATATGTGATTTTTTTAAAAATATTCAATCATCGGTTCAACAGAAGAATTTGGAGCAATAAATAGACGGCTGTCGTTTAGGTGAACACAAGCATGAAAAATATTTTTATTTAGTTTTCGGATGCAGTCATAAATGAAAACCATGTATTTGGTTAAGAGAATATTGTTATACTTTTTAAAGACAACGGTTTTTTAGTCCAATATAGTGGGAATGAGCTGTTGAAGATAATTGCATTATTATGCTCATATTACCTAAAAAAAGAAAGACTATATGTCTAAGTACTATATTTTAACATAAATAAATAAATAAAAATTAACCAATAATTACTATCACATAAGTTTTTTACAAAGCACATTGCAATCTGATGTATATTTTTTTAAAAAATAAACACTTGCAATGTCATTTTTTAAATGAACTGCATGCTTAAAATTTTGTGTTAGATTTTTTTTTAAATATAGATTTAATTTTTTTTTTTTTTAAATTTACATTTATTTAAAAACACATTATAATGCACAAAGTTTTGGTCAAGTTTCAATTACATACAGAACCAAAATAGAAACAAATAATAAAAAAATCTTGAACCAAAGCAAAAAGCTTAGCTTTAAATTTATTTTGTTGTTATGACAAGCACAATTTCATTTTGATATTACATTTCTTCTTCTTTAACGTCAATATTGTTTCATATATAAAATTTTATTTTTGAGTCACATCTTTTAAAACTTTTTGTAGTTCCAGACAAATGTAGAATTTTGTTAAAAAAACTGAAATCCCCCCCCCCCAATTCCCCCGCCCCCTCTTGTGGGTACCTTTGTCACATTATGATACACAAAATGTTGGTCAAGTTTCAGTTACATACTAAATCAAAATAGAAACAAATAATAAAAAAAAATCTTGAACCAAAGCAAAAAGCTTAGCTTTAAATTTATTTTGTTGTTATGACAAGAACAATTTCATTTTGATATTACATTTCTTCTTCATTAACGTCAATATTGTTTCATATGTAAAATTTAATTTTTGAGTCGCATCTTTTGAAACTTTTTATAGTTTCAGACAAAGGCAGAATTTTATTCAAAAACTGAATCCCCCCCTTCTGGTGGGTACCTTTGTCACATTATGATACACAATATTTTGGTCAACTTTCAATTACATACTAAATTAAAATAGAAACAAATCATTAACAAAATCTTGAACCAAAGCAAAAAGCTTAGTTTAAAATTTATTTTGTTGTTATGACAAGCACAATTTCATTTTAATATTACATTTCTTCATTAACGTCAATATTGTTTCATACATAAAATCTAATTTTTGATTCACATCTTTTAAATCTTTTTAAAGTTCCAGACAAATGTAGAATTTTATTAAAAAACTGAACCCCCTCCCCCCGAATTCCCCCGCCCCCTCTGGTGGGTACCTTTGTCACATTATGATACACAAATTTTTGGTCAAGTTTCAATTGTATACTAAACCAAACTAGAAACAAATAATAAACAAAATCTTGAGCCAAAGCTAATTTAGCTTAAAATTTATTTTGTTGTTATGACAAGCACAATTTCATTTTAATATTACATTTCTTCTTCATTAACGTCAATATTGTTTCATATGTAAAATTTAATTTTTGAGTCACATCTTTTAAAACTTTTTTTATAGTTCCAGACAAAGGCAGAATTTTATTCAAAAACTGAACCCCCCCCCCCAATTCCCCCGCCCCCTCTTGTGGGTACCTTTGTCACATTATGATACACAAAATGTTGGTCAAGTTTCAGTTACATACTAAACCAAAATAGAAACAAATAATAAAAAAATCTAGAACCAAAGCAAAAAGCTTAGCTTTAAATTTATTTTGTTGTTATGACAAGAACAATTTCATTTTGATATTACATTTCTTCTTCTTTAACGTCAATATTGTTTCATATATAAAATTTAATTTTTGAGTCACATCTTTTAAAACTTTTTGTAGTTCCAGACAAATGTAGAATTTTGTTAAAAAAACTGAAATCCCCCCCCCCCCAATTCCCCCGCCCCCTCTTGTGGGTACCTTTGTCACATTATGATACAAAAAATTTTGGTCAAGTTTCAATTACATACTAAATCAAAATAGAAACAAATCATTAACAAAATCTTGAACCAAAGCAAAAAGCTTAGCTTTAAATTTATTTTGTTGTTACGAGAAGTACAATTTCATTTTAATGTTACATTTCTTCTTCATTAATGTAAATATTTTTTCATTGTTTTTTTTTTTTTTTTTTTGAGGTGGTCAGAATTAAACCGATTTATCGCGGATAAATTTACAAAGACCAAAAATGGGCATATGTTCCTCTTCATTTATTTATTTTATAGAATAAAAAAATGAAACTTGTTCGTATACTATATCAAAGTACGAATGAGGGAGATATTTATTTCATTTCCTGCTTCCTTAGGGGAAAAACTAATCCGAAAGTAGTTAACAGCAATCAATTCATGTTGGTGCTTCAGTGTCACTTGTAACTTTCTATATGACAATCGGCTAATCGAAAGACTTTTGGTTCACAGGGCCTTTAATCGCAGCCGCTGGCCCCAAAGCCGTTTTCTGCGGGCTCGAACTTACCTCGCTGTCGAATAGAGCGTCATCTAGTGGAGGCTTACTTTCGGGTACAGAAAAAGCACTGGAGGACAATGGCGAACGGCACACTATCTATTCTAGCCACTGTAACTAAACAGAAGGCCAGAAGGTTTGTTTTGATGGTGTACTTCACTTCATTTACTACAACGCTACGGAGGTAGTAATGACACGAGCTGAATGATGCCCAAAAAAAGCATTATTAAAAGTATTAAATGACAACAATGTTTGAAAATTCCACATTACTATAAAGTACTCTAGTAAAACTTATGAAAAAATGTTAAATAGCGGAAAACTATTTTTCTCTTCAAATATTTTTACAGTGACATTTGGCAACAAATATAATATAAATACAAAATGAATTTTTAGCAGAATCAAGTTTAGTACCTACCTAGTGTTAGTATAAAATTAAAATTTCTTAATAAAATGTATTTATGATTGCACTCTCTACAATGAATATTTGTTTAAAACTTGTTTTTGTTCCCGAGTATAAAATTATTCATAGTCAAAATAATTTTTATATAGTTTTAAATATTATACTAAAGTCACAAGCGTAGGAGGATTTGTTCTATATATAGATTTTCACCATATTCATAAATGTTTCATGTAAATGTATCGCATTTCTCTGCTTCAGACCTTTGTCCTGTATGCCTATTTTATCTATAAAATTCGGATGTCAAAGTTTTTTTTGAAGAACTATTTGTTATTTTTATTATTCTTATTATTACCTTATAATAATAGCACCAATAATTTATTATTATTATTATTTCCTCATCGGTCTAAATTTCAAGAAGATAGGATAATATTTAAGTGTTGCACTCACCGATCACTTATATTTCCAATGTAGTGCAATTTCTAATAATGCAGTGCTTTGCATTTAATGGGTTTCTTTACATTTCTTTCTTATTTTACTTTTAAGGTTTAATTTGCGTAAATATAAGTTGAATTTAAAGTCGATCTTTTTTATTGGATCTTGACAGTTTCAATTAAATAAATTTTCGTAACCATATTTTTAAAAAGTGCAAAAAACTAAAAATAAAACGTAAAATTAACGGGGAGAGAAAGGAAGGTTGTGGCGGTTGAGGCCATTTCAATAATATTATTAAAAAAAGTAGTAAAAATAAAATCACATTTTAGTTTAGGTTTCCGGAAATTTTGAGCAATTGGTCTATGAAAGTGAGGGAATGTCAGGGAAATTTATTTTAAAGTTTCTGTGGTAACCCAGAAAAAAATTAATTTGATTAAAAAAACATTAAAATTTTAATTTTTTGAGTAATTTTTAAATTGTTTTTATTTATCTGATCTATTAAAACCTGTTCCAAAGCTGCTCCAAAATTAATATTTTTCTGCTTCACATCAAAGCAGATTTTACCACTTGCTCCTCTGTTATTGCTTACTTTGATTATTTTATGTACATCTTGTTGCTGCAATTAGTCCTATATATTTTTTCCTTGTAGAACAGAAGTCTGATGTTTTCAAGTTTCAGCTGCCACTCTGTTTTTCTTCAAGCTCTAAAAACACCATTGAAGAAAGTGAAATTTGGTGCCATTCAGGCTGCACCTTTTTCTGTCAAGACAAGAGTACAATATTTGAGGGAAAATCCAATCAAAGGAAACACACTAGTTTTGAGTAAAAGTAGATATATTTTTATACATATTAATGTTTATTAATCTGTGATGATTTTTATATGTTTTTGTTGTGCATGCTTTATTACAAAATACATCAAATTTAGCACATTATGTGCATGCATAATGCATGAATGTAATAAATAGAAATGTTACAGTTAAATTTAGAAGGGATATTTCGTAAAGTGGCAAAGCCTTTATGTTAGTTAATTCAAGATAAAGTACCTTTAGAACTCGTTAAAATTGACATTTTATGTAATATTTTATGAATAAGTTTGCTATGAAATACAAGCAATACAAATTTTTAACTTTTTTCCTTTTCTAAGATAACCATTCTCAAAATGTGTTTATTCTCATCTGTTTTGTAACACTTCAGTTCCTGAAGAAGTTAATTTTTTAAAAAATGGGACAAAAAAAAAGCTGTTTTTAAAGTCAAAGTGATTGTACGTTTTGGGTGGAGTGAAAACGGCCAAAATGTTTTTTTCTTAATTTTAAATAGCTATATATATCTAGCTATTTAAAATTAAGGAAAAAAAATATACCAAAATGTGCCAACAGAATATAGTGTACAAATTTCAATACTTTTGTAAAATGTTTTGATCTGCCTTTACAGGCTTTTATTTTTCTCTAATAAGCGATATTTCAGATTTTCAATATTTCAGGAAGAAAATTTGAGAGAAAGTACTAACATTTTAATCTACTACTTAACCATGTTTTATTTTATTGCATTCTAAGATTTTTAATTTTAATTGGCCAAATGTTAAATGTTAATTTTTGAATTTGGCTTCTTCTGATGCATATAAGTGAAATGTTATTTTTTTGTGGATTATGGTAATTGTTTTACATTTTAAGGTGGTTTTTTCTTCTTTCTGGATATTCTTTATGGATTGTTTTGTATCTGGATAATTTTTGGTCATAAGTACTTAGAATAAAAGGGTTTACCTTCTATAACTAGATTTAAACCTATCTTAATCAATTTATCTTAAACTAATCATGATTCTTTTTGCTTCATAGTTATTTATTTAAAACATATAAAGGGTCATTCCACAGTAACGGACATTACATTTACACAGCATTTTTCAACTTCAACGAGCTTTCTAACAAACTTGTTGGGTATTTTTTAGGTGTTTTAATTTTGGCTAATAAAAGTACATGTGTTCTAAGTATGCAAGAAAAATTTGCATACCCGAAAAGAAACACACTTAACGAAATTTCAGAATTTTTTTTAACAGACATAAAATACATATATATCTTCACATTTTTTTTGCATACTTAGAACATCTGTACTTTTATTAGCCAAAATTAAAAAACCTAAAAAATACCCAACAAGTTTGTTAGAAAGTTCGTTGAAGTTGAAAAATGCTGTGTAAATGTAACGTTCGTTACTATGGAATGACCCTAAAAAACATTTGTTTTGTGCTGTAAATGAAATATCAAAACCCTAATCTATATTGATGAATTATATATTTTTCATTTTAATTTTATTCGAAGGATATTTAGTTGCCATTGCGCTATTTTAGGGTTTCATAAAATGGAGTGCTGCGGAAATAGCTGTGGTACAGATTTCTCAAAGAAATCATTGAAACAAAGGTTGACACCACAACAATACCAAGTTACACAAGAAAAGGATACTGAAAGGTGTTTATTTACTTATGTATAACTGTATGTTTTAACATTTCCATTTATTTTTATTACTTATGTGTATAGTTAAAATATGCAAAATCCTAAAAAAAAACTTGCAATTTTGTTGCCACTTATTTAAATTTTTAACCCTTTCGGGACGGGTGTGAGGTATACGAACCACCAGCGAGAGCTGCCGCACAGCCGGGTGTGACGAATACGTCTCGCTGTTCTAACAGAGCCTTGAGGACGGGTGTACCGTATACGGGATTTCAGATGGAATGAAATATTAGTATTTCTCTTTGATACTAGATGGGACCCTATGACTGTTATGGTGTAATATGTCGAGACTGGAGAACGTTGACCTTCCTTTCCATAGCATTTTTTTATTCTTTTTTTCTTGGTTCGGTAGGAGGGAAGGATTTATGACAGAGTAGTGGTGGCAATGAGTAATGAAAATAAACAAGCTGGAGCTTTAACTGGATCTGCTGATATAAACACATGCAAATGGTTCTGATCATTCCAAATACTTTTATTTCTTTTTTTGTCGATGTATAGAAGATATTCAGTGGTTGGCTTCCTTGTCTTCATTTCTATTCGGATTTGGCTAGCGCTCAGAGGAGATTTTCTTGTATCATTTGACAAATGCTTTATTATTAAAACGGCTAAGAGAAAACTAAATTTTAAAAAAGAGGAATACACCCAATTAGTGAATGATTCATACTCAAATAGTGATGATAGTTTTGATATTTCAGAAGGAACTGGAAAGTGATAGTGACTCTAATGCTGTCATACTATCAGACACATAATTTGCAGCATGCATGCCTCCTACATCCCGCGACAGCAGAGATAATTTTTATCAATAAAATAATTTGTATTATTTTATTTGTATCTATATGCTACGTGAACTAAATTGTGATTTTTTTAAAAAATATTTTTCATACATAACTTTTTGAGGTGAGTCAAGAATTTCATCATTCTAAAATTAATTTTATAGAATTTTTACGGAAAATATTATGATGAAGTTTTAAAATTTATCCTTATAGCTGACAACAAAGTTTTCTTATAATGTACCAAATTTTGAAGCAATTGAATAAAAAATTAATTTTTATTAATTTTTTTCCAAAGTTAGGCTTAGCAGCGCAAATCGCCCGTCCTCAAGTGACAATCCATTCTGCTAGAACCCCGTCTGGTGGCGGTGGTTCGCTGACTGCGGCGCCCGTCCCGAAAGGGTTAAAGGAATTGTTTTGTATACTAAAGTGATGACTTAAGAGATCATAGTTTGTTCTATACTATGGCCACTCTGACATGGCAAGCCATCCCAGAGTGCTGCTAAAATATCTTAGCAGTGAAAGGGTTAACATAAAAATATAATTTTAAATCATAATGTTGTTCCAACGCAGGCAGAGGCAGAGCATGTTACAAGACCAGCACAGATGAAAAAATAAATAAACTGCAGTAGTTTCAACTAAAGGACATATAAAATATTCCAAAAGAATTTTGCAAGACTTTCTTTTTCTTCCTCTCTCCAGTTACAGACGTTTAAAATTCAGCTCAAAATTGGCCGTTCAAAAAATCAGGAAAACACTCACTTTAAAGTGGCCACTGTTTCAAAAGTATTAGACTAATTTGAATAATTTTTTCCCTGTAAATAACTAAAATGCAGTATTTTATTTAGACATCATTTTTGAGAATCTAGTTCCCTTTGTTGATAAAGACAAAAATGGTTTTGTGGTGGAAAAAATTGGATATTTGTCAATTTTATAATTTTTTTAATTATTTTTTTAACAAAATGGGGATGGTCTAAAGTACTCTTATGGAAGTTCTAAACAAAATTTTGTTGTAAGCCTAGTTGTATACCAGTTTAAAAATTTAAGTTTGAAATTAGAAAATTTTCAAAAATTAAATTTTTTAAAGTGATTACTTAAAAATGCCACTTAAAAAAATCTAAACATTTGTTTATTTGATATCCTTTAAGTGCTTAGCTAGCTGCTATCAATCAAATTGTGTATTTTGGCTCAAAAGATTTTTCAAAAGTGGTGTTTCTGTGCGTTTTTCAGAAATTTGAGCTTGCTCTTATTTAATCTTTTACCTTATGATGTAATCAATTTTTCTTGAGAAGTATACTATGTTGTTACACAATTACTGTTGATGAATTATACTTAACCTTCTTAAAATTTAAACTGCATCATGCACAAAGTGTAGCCACCATCTAAATAAAATACTGTTGTCTATTTATTTATAATAAAAAATTATTTAAATTGGTCCAATACAAACAGTGGCCATTTTAAAGTGATTGTTTTGCTGGTGTTTTGAAAACAGCTAATTTTGTGCTGAATTTTAAGCGTCTGTAACTTGAGCACAAATCTTTTCTTGCAAAATCCTTTTGCGATATTTTATATGTGTTTTAGTTGGGTAACTACAGTAGTTTTTAAAAGAAAATCTATGATAGTCATGTGACAGGTTTCAGGCTTGCTTGCCTGATTTGAAATGAAATGACTCATTAGTAACAATATATTAGTGTTTAAAATTTTGGATTGATTTAAAAAATTATGTGTAAGGTAGCATTGATGTTATGTAAAGAATGAATTTATATTTTATTTTTGAGTGCAATATATAATTATTTGAAGACCAGTTTGATTTTTGCCATGATTTGAACCAAAATCTTTTTTTTTTCTCTTCGTCTGTTGAAGGTGTATTAAAAGCAACTTTTTAAAATGATGTCAGTTTTAGTATTAGAAAAAGTTAATACCTTAACACTTTCATCCTTGTTGGGACGAGAAATCTTGTCTTCCAAGATCATGTTTCTATATATTAGACACAAGGTAATTTGTTGTCTACAGAATATTTTTATGTGCTGTTACATTGTGTCCAGTGATGCTTTAGAAAATTTTCAGTACAGCCCAGTTCATATTAGCATATTTTCACAAAATTTCTACAGGATGGGAAAAAAAGGCACGTCCATTATGGTGATGAATGTGCTAAAAGAGAGATTGTAAAGGTCAGCAAAATGTGTCTTAAGTCTCCCTAAGAAAGCACCTAGATCCAGTACCTCATATCAGGGTTCACACTGGGGAAAAATACAAAGTGGGATTTCCCACCTTGAGCAAGATTTTAAGTGGGATTTTTAAAATTTAAATGCAAACAAATTTTTTTTGAGTGGGATTTCAAAAAATATTGCGGGAATCGCGCAATCGTGCGGCCTAGCGCGAACTCTGCATATGTATACAATACACTTTTATAACAAACATATTGCAGTAGTGGAAACTCGTGGCTGATATTTTAGAACTATTATATAAGAATCACATAAAATAACCAATTTACATAAGCCATGATCCTAATTCTAATATGTTTGAGAACTCTTTTGTCCATACCCAAAATATGGAACACAGGCAAGAGGTCGTATGACCTATCATGTTTTTTTATATCTCTGCTGTGTATGAACAAATACACATTTGTTCCCTTCATATAGCATTTGAACAGTATACCATACTAATTAATTTTTTTAGAAATGTTCTTCCATATATCTAATGACATTTGGTGGCCTAGGTATTCTTAGGCTGTGTATAAAGCATTTTTAGGTTATGAGTAAGCATCATGAAAATGTGATGCCTTGTCAAACACATTGACAAATGATGACCATAGAAATTGTGTCTACCAATTTGGTTAATTGTAACACTGAGCAAACATATAATTTTCATTTGATGTTTCTGTGATCAAATTACTAATATGAGTTTTTATAGAAATTGTGTAGTGAAAAAGATGTGTTAAATAGTGGTGGCATATCGAGCACCTTCAGGGCTTGCGCCAGAAAAAATTTGGGTCCTTTTTTCAGACCCTTCAAAGCCAATCAAAACGGACCCTTCACAAAATTCCACGCTTCCAAATCATACTTTTCACACCATTATTTGTTATAAAAGCGGCAAATAATAATAAAATTTTTCATCACTCTGTTTAAATTTTCAATTTTCACAAAAATCTCTTTAAAATTCACAAAAAGGACCCTGTAAAAAATGCTGGATCGACCCTTGACATTGGCAAAAGATGTCCATAGAAATCGTATCTATCAATTTGATAACAGATTGTTATACTGGCACACATATAATTTTCATTTAAAGTTTCATTGATTAAGTTAGCAAAATGAGATTTTATAGACATTGTGTTGGAAAAAAAATCTTTGTCCTTGAATCGTTTTTCTCTCAAGCAGTAGCGGATTTAGGCTTAGGCCCGGGCCTAGGGCGGCAAATTTTGAGGGGGGCCAAAATGTTTAAGACGACTGAAATTAAAAATCGATTGGGTTTTCTGTAAACTGTAAGACCAAATTTTAAAGTTTATTTTATTGCACACTCTTACTATCTAAACATGGTACCATTTTGAGGGTAGAAGTTCTTTGTTAAAATAATTAATCAGGCTAGTACTAAAATTTGAAATATTTAACAAAACGATTTTAAAAAACTTTTTTATAGTGCTAGGGGGCCCCATATCGTCTCGAGTCTAGGGCGTCCTTAAACCTAAATCCGCTGCTGCTCTCAAGCACATTCAAAATCATCTAGTTATATATATTGTATTACACTCAAACAATAAATTAATTTTTCATCAAACATGGTATTAATTGCATCTGTACTCTTCTAATGCACATTTTGTAAGATTTACTTTGCATTGTTTTTGCCACTTAATTGTTTTTAAATTTAAAAGCTCAAGTTTTCTTTATTTTTCTAGGCCATATAGTGGAAAATACTGCAAGCATTTTGAGAAAGGTATTTACACTTGCATTGTGTGTTCTCAAAATATTTTCTCATCAGAAGCTAAATATGATTCTAAATGTGGTTGGCCAGCTTTTTTTGATGTTATAGATAGCAGTCATGTTAAACTCAAGAATGATTTGTCTCATGGTAAGTAACATTTCTCTTAACATCTCTACTTAAAATCAATAATTTTTTGGCATGCTATGCATGATTTTATAGTCATCAAAAAATACAAAAACAATGTTTTGGGGTAATTAATTGTATAGAATATTGTTTCTGTTAAATAAAAAAAAAAAGAAAAACTGTTAATAAATTAACCAGTAAAAAAACCCTTTTTTTTTTTGTCGATACCATTTTACAACTTTATACGTCTTGTTTTTTTATCAATTAAAAGCATGATTGATAAAATTTAGTACTAAACATTCAATTATTCAAAACTGCCCTTCCCCTTCAGAATATGCGAATTTAAATATATTTCCTCCAATTTCTTGGTAGCATTCTTTAAAAGCACTATAATTTTTTGACTTATGCCAATAGTATTATATATCCATAGTTTCTCTTATTTCAGAAAAAAGGGCATTTCATTCATAAAACTTCTCTAGAAATAAAAAAAAGTTTTAAATAAGAAGTAGAAAAATACATCGACTCATTAAACTAGGAGCTGCACTGTTTTTTTTTTATTATAGAGAATTAATTTTCCTAGCATACTTATGTACTAATTTTAATAGACAACCAATCATTATTACCGCTCTGACTGCTCAAATTTTTTTAAGCACATTTGCTTCAAAATATGCATATATTTTTTAAATCAACAGATATTTTGGAGTTTATATGTTTCTGCAACAAATATTTTTTTAATTATTATTTTGGATCATTGGAGTAGATGTTATGGGACATGAATTTGAGCATAAAATTCAAACTTTGTGCATAACTTATTCTGATTTAATTCCTAATTTCATTAAAATTTATCTAACTGCTAAACGTATCAAATTTATTGACTTACAATCTTCATATTTAAAAAGATTATTTATGTTCCATAAATTCTCCAGGCATGTGATAGATAAATTTACAATATACAAATAAGTGCCATAGGTAGAATAATTTTAGAAGAGAACTAACATTTATATTAGTTTGGTCCCTTCTGCAGAAATTATTTTTCTTTGCTACATTGTAACTTTCTCTTTAAAGCAGTAGAGTAGACTAACAAGTATGAAAAGTGTTCCTAGGGTGACATATTTTTTTGCGGTGTAATTTCTTCCAGTGAGTTGTAATCTTCTTCTCCTCACTATGAAAACAGACATGAAGAGGACTGAAGTGTGCTGTTCAAAATGTGGAGCTCACTTAGGACATGTATTTGATGATGGGCCAAAACCTACAGGAAAGCGTTACTGCATAAATTCAGCAGCATTAGATTTTAAGAAATCAGAAGAGGTCTGAAATAGGACAATTGTGAAACCTTAGCACTCATTCTGTTGAAGAATTTTTAAATTGTTATGTTAGGTGATTTGGAAGTAAATGCTTTTGTATTTGATAGGGGTCTTGTGTATCTAATATGTAATTTTGATTTGTATTGCAATTCCTGTTTTTTTTTTTTTTTTTTGAAATTTTGTGCAATAATTAAATTTATGCATGTTTTTAATGTTTTGAAAGCTAATTTGCTAGTATTAATGATATTTTTATGAATGAACCTTCAATTTAATTCCAGTTTTATAGTGAACCTTCTCTAAAATGACTCCTTCCATTTTAAGGTATATAAATAAATCAGTGTAAAGTATTCAGAATATTGTTTAAAGCAATACAAAATCAAAATACAATAATCTCTCACTTATACACCAGCATCAAAAGACACATAGACGCGTCTAGAAGGGAGGTCACTGCAAAACTTGCAAGAGTTTTCTTTATTCAATAACTTTGGAAGCAGCATTACAATCATTCACCCCCCTTCAATATATATATTGCCGATAACTATAGAGAGTCGTCAATAATAGTACTCAAGGCATCATATCCATTTTGTATGCATAATAAATTTTAAACTCAGTCAAAAACTACTCCCATTTCAGGATTCCATAAAATTCAGCTTTTCATTCGTTAGATTTTGAATTTCTTCCCTCTCCCACAGAAATTAGTTAAAAGAGTCCCTAAGCAAGAGTTACGTGTAAGAAAATCTTTATTTTAAATCAATCTAGAAAAAAAAAAGTCAAAAAGAATAGAAACTTTTTATTTGAATAGTGTGTTTTCTCTTCAAAAATTCCTTTCAATGTTGTTTCTGGGGTTGTAAAATGTACGGCTAATGTTTTCATGACATTGTACTTTTATTCTAACAGTTTATGACTTAATTTGAAATAAAATCAATGTCATTATCCTGCGATCATTTTAGAAAGCAATAACTTAGTAGCTCAATCATTCAACTAAAATGAAGTAAGCAAAAGGCTGAATATAAAGTTGATCACCATTGGGTGCAGACAAATTATCGTTATGACAAAAACTTCGCAATTGGGAGTTTTAAAATTGTTGTATAACTGAAAAAGATTCATAAAGGATGTGACACATAAGTGAGATTTCTATTATATATAGTATATTAATATTAACTAATATGACCAGATATACATTGTCAAAAGTCACATTTATATTTATGAACTGTAATATTTGTTTACCTTGTTTTTGATTCAATACCAATGTCAAGTGTTGAGTTACCTATATTTTGATACTTCAGACTTAAGAAAATAAAAATCAAAAATTGAAAAATACGTGGTTAGTTTGAAAAAAAAAAAAAAAAACTCTTCAGGTGGCATGATTATTAACAGAGAACATTAAGCTTGTACTATTAACAGCAAAAAATAAATAAATAAATAAAAATAATAATAATTATAATTTAAAGAGAAAAACAAGATTTAAGATAAATTCATATTGTTTTTCATGTACATTTACAAATATATTTTCATATGACATGTTGAGAATTTAAGGCCAGTAGTATTTTGTATCTTGTTCTGCTGAAGCTTAACATTAGATATACATGATTTGTGCCACAATTTTAAATGTTACTCATTATTTTTGATTTTTAAAAGTTTAGCTAAGTCAGAATCTATACAAATTATAAATAAAACTGAAGTTTTTAAAATAAGCATAGTCTTCTAGAGTTATTGATTTCACAGAAGGGCAATTTCCTCAAGAAAATTATTTTCTGAAGATATTTTTCTATATTTCTCTTTTTCAACTGCTCAATTTAGAATAAGTATTTTAGTTAAGTAATCAATATATATGTATATTTTTTTCAAAAGGAATAACATATAATTTTAAACTTTTTAACTACAGTGAAACTCCTCTAGAGCGTACGTTCTAACCAGCATGACAAAAATGTTTGTCCGTAAAAGAGGTTTTCTTAAAGGCTCAGTGCTTTGCTGGCAGGGAATAAAAAACTGCGTCACCTAAGAGAGGTGTTCACTGGGAAGAGTTTCACTGTGTATGCTACTTTTTAAAGGAAAAAAATGCATGCATTTTTAAATACTAATTTGGATAGCTGTTTAATTAACTCATTTTTTCTACTTATTTGAATCAGTATTCAGTTTATTCTTTCTCTTGTAATCTTTTAATGCAAGAACAGGAAAGCAACGAATTTGTACTTTTTTTATCACCTATTTCGCAAGTGTTGTGTTCTACTTATTTTTAGCTGAATTACTTTGTTATCTTTAATTAATACCTTTATGTGCATATAAATGCTGCATTAATTGATTGATATAAATTCTAAAGGCTGAGAGTCGAAACTGCACTCCTTTGTAGACTAAACTGCTAATTGAAAAGAAAATATGTTGCTGTCTTGTCATGAGGATTTATAATACAAACAAAAATTGACTACAATGTCTGTACTTACAAAGGGCTTGCCGTAATTTTTTATGCACTAAAATTTTCCTCCTGATTCAATTTTATATTTTTAAGAGAAATATAATGCATTTAAAGTTGTGTCAACTCGTTGTTTAACAAGTTGACACTAAAGTTAATTATGCATCTGAAAAAAATTTTTAATAGTGGAAGATTTTAACCATTACTGTTTTGAGAAGTTTAGTCAAATGAAATACTACATATTTATGTTTACTTGGTAGTTTCATATATTCAAACTTTGGGTTGGGAAAAAATCATGATTTTTTTTAAAAAAATCAAAAAAATCGGATTTATTTGATTTAAATCAGATTTATTTGATTTTTTTTAGAATCCTATTTTTCATTATCATTTTTTTAAATATTTTTTGCATTATACATGAAACAGTTTGTCATAAGAAATAACTTCTTAACTATATTGTATATTCTACTCACTGATTACCTAAAATTAAATATCTGAGTTTTAACCTAAAGACATTCTATTATTTTGTAATTGGATAGCGCAAACTAAATAAGAGATAAATTTAAATAACAGATTAAATATTCAGTTATTTAATACAAACTATTTATTTAAAGAAAAAAAAACCACAATCACAATTTATACAGATATTTTTTAAGCAAATGAATTATGGATTCGATCGTTTCAATAAAAACACTAGTTTTGATGCTTTGTCCACTCCTAAATTGTTACGAAGACTAGAATGAACAATACCAAAAGAAGAAAAGTGTATTTCTATTCCAGCAGATGACGCCACGGCTGTTGTTATTTGATAGATAAACTGGATTTCAAGTTCTGTGATACTCTCTTTACCTCCCATTACATAAAATGAATTCTACCAGTCATAATCAGTCATTGTATCTGTCACTTTTTTATCAATCAATGGTAATTTTTGAAATGTGCCTCTTTTTGCTTGGAAATTGGCTACAGTGCTGACAAGACTTGGACACTTTTCTTTAATGAATTCTAAACCTTGATTATTTTCATCCACACTAACTGAAATTTTATCTTGATTTAAGACAGAGGGACTTAATAAAACTCCTGCAAAATGGCATGCATTAATTGCTTGTTCATATCTTGCTTCAAATTTATTTATTGTTATTCCATCTTTATCTAACCCTTTTTCTAAATTTTTACCCAAAATTTTCTTTTGACACATGCATTCAGAAAGGGAGCAGTCCTCTTTTTGGATTGTATCTAGGGCACAAGCAATGGGTTCCAAAACTTCAATCATATGTTCTGCATTTCTTTTAATATTTAAGTTCATTACTGATCTTCTAATATCAGAACTTATAATTTCTCGGTGCTCTTCACATACTTTTACTATTTTTGACCAATTTTTTATGTATGATTGAAAACAGTCAGCATAGGAATTCCACTTTACATTTACTGGAAGAACTAATGCACTGCCACCTTCACTATTGTACCAAGCCTTAGGGAGATGAGTATTTCGGAAATATTTCACTATTTTTATAATATGATCACTGGTAGTTTTAGTTAGTAGATCTTTTGCCAACAAGTTTAGAACATGAGCGGAACACCCATACGTAATTACATTTAAACCTTTTTCTTCTAATTCATTTCGCATTTTAGCCATGTTGGCAGCATTATCAGTGACGAAGCTACGAACTTTGCATTTAAATTTATTTTCTGTTGAAGAAATTATTTTAGTCACTAGCTCAGTTAAATATTCACCTGTGTGTGAAAATCCTGATGTATCGATAGTGTCAACTAAGTAAACTTTACCTCTATTTATCACGCATGCACATACGATCGGTTCATTTCGTATGTTTGACCATCCATCAAATGTCATACACACAATTTCACCACTTAAAACATCTATGCATTTTTGACTCTCATCATTATATACTTTTTCCAATAAAGTTCCAGCAATAACTTTACGATTTGGTGGGGTATATCCGGGACGAAGTTTCTCACAGAAATTGATGAATTCAGTATTTTCAACTATACGAAATTTAAGATTGAAATATTTAAATTATTAAAAGATAGTACATAAAAAAAAGTAATTTTAAATTCCTTTACTTAAATTTCTGCTTCTTGCCATTTAATAGTTTTTCTATTTTTTATTACCTAACACCTGCCCCTGCCACATTCTTTCTGATAACTCCCAAAATTCCTGGAAACACTTGCTACCTATTTACACTTACTTCTTGGTATTTCTCTGCTGACTGATTCCCAATTCTTCTGTAAGTCAGGAATGACTTACAGAATGAATTATTAAGTCTTATTTAGAAATGAAAAAAAAAAAATTGATTTAAATCAATGATTTTTTAAAAAAAATCAACTGATTTAAATCTGGATTTAAATCATTTGATTTTAATCATGCCAACCCTGCATATATTAAAACCATTATTTTTTGAATTACATAGTTTTTTTTTATAATGGCAATCTATTTATAATGACTCAAACAAGATTTTATTTTAAAATTGCCGTTTCAGTTTTTCAATATTTTTCAAATCTAAAATCCTTCTAATTCACATTAAGCTGATTTAGTAGGCGTTGACCGTGTGCTTAAAACTCAATTCTCCCATAATATGTCAATTAAATACACTTCAAAAGAATCAAGAAATTTTAGTTGCAGAGTATTGTTATATATTTGTTTCAGTTTCTTAAAACCGGAATCAATGTCTGTAAATGACAATCACATGTTTTATGATTAATGCTCGCATACATTTTTTAATCTGAATAATTTATTGTATTGTACTTACCTCATTTGTTGAATTCTTTGTTTCTGTTGCCTTTAAATACAGGATTTGAAAATGAGAAATTAGGATAAGACCAATTATTGTTGTGTAAGGCAATTTCATAGCTCATCTGTTTTAAGCAGAAATTTGTAGAGATGTTTTAAGGTTTATTGGAATAGAGCTCCTTCTTCCATGCATATAAATTGAGTGCTTTAAAAAAAAAATATGTAGGTATGTTCCTGATCACAGAACAAAAGGCTTCTTTGTATCAAAAAACTAATTGTAATCCAAACATAGTTGCTTGTTTTATTTGAAAAACTTTCTTTGTAAAATTTGTGAAGCTTTTTTGATTGAATTGCATAGGTGATATGCAATAACATTTTAACTACATTTAATAAAATTATTGACTTTATATAAATAAAGAAATATTTGGCTCAATTTAAATGTTTTCTTCACTAAATTTTGTTTTGACATTAAGTTAAGAAAACTTCAAAGTATTAACTTTTCTGTGATCTGTATTCATGCTTTAGAATTTTATTTATCTTGGAATAGATGCATATTAGACAATTTTGATTGAGCAATGCTACTTCCTGGATTTTTTCAATGCCAGTTTCTATCTGTGATATTTAAAATATAATCTTATTACTTTGTTTTAATTGATATTTTAATGTTATTTATTAACTTTACTTTGAAATTGAGGATATAATTTTTTAAATATCCAACTTATGAATTTACATTTTTATTTAATGACTTATGAATTTACATTTTTATTTCTTTTTTAAATTGTTTGGTAAATTGAAATATTTCTGTTTTTGAAAGAGGACATTCAGAGCAATCGACGCCCCCATTATTTTTCAAATTTTAAGAAATTGAGTTATATTTCAAAAACAATTTAAATTCATTTAAAAAGAGATTGTACAAATCAAGATCTTTGTGGCATGAATTTTATTCATATCACATTAACCACTTTGCCTAAAGTTTAGTATTTAGTTATATCGTTTGTGCTTTTAACTTTTCGTTAAAAAATTGTTTTATTGTTTGTTATATGTAGCATAGAATTATTCTTAGTACTTTTGAATTGCTTATATTATAGTTTATATTGAAATGTTTACTGGGGCTTATGAATTTAGTAGTTGATATATATTTACTTTAAAAAATGACTTGTTTTGAATGGAAATTTTGCAACAAATAAAAATTTTTTCAGCATGTGCATTAGTTATTTTATTTAAAGTAATGCCAACAATTTGTGCAATACAGTTCTCAAAATTTGAAAAAAAAAAGGAAGTTTAACAAATTTTGAAGAGAGAGAGGATAGATGATTTAATCAGTTAAGAAGTTACAGGGGAAAAGGTTTTTGATTATTAACCACTTGGAACTGTTTAACCTCTTTAAAAAAGTGAATGTCTCAAGCATTTTTATTTCATGTCATGTATTTTATTCATATTATTGGTTTCAGTTAGTGTTTGCAATGCCAGCGTTCTGGTATACCTACTACAGGTATTTTGGAATGTTTGTAAAACCGGTATGTTCAGTATTATTTATAAATAATAAATATTTTTCAATTTAACAGATCTTAATTTAATTTAGATATCTATTGTTATTTTAAAACCCATAATTTAAAGTTGAAGTGTAGCTTGAAAAACATGAATAAACTGAAGAATACAAAAAGATATTTTATCTCTAGATAGTGTGATGAACCATCACATTTGCAGGCATTTCTGTGCACCATGATTTTGTTTCTTTCACTCGTTTGTCTATCCCACTTGCCGCTTTGTAAAAGTCAATTTCAAGTATCTGTCACAAATGTATTTTTTCTATAAATTTATTCCAACAGTTAATTGCAGTATTGCGTTATATTGTTATTTTAAAAATCTTTATCCCAACTATATTGGGTTTCGGGGAAAGCTTTTTCCGTTACTATAACAAATAAATACCAATATTGGTTTGTTATCTTATCTCACTATTTAGCTCTTTACTTGGCCATTTAATATCGCGTTTCTTTAAGGTCTTTTGTACTTTTGGTTATTACAACTTTAATTTTCCTTCAAGTCCCCCATGAAGTGGGTTTTTCCCAACAGTGGCAACTGTTATCAGCATTATCAGTTGCATATATAAGGCATATTGCCATGGTTTTCAGATGTGTATTCATGCCTTTAGTTGCACGCTTCTATCTTTGCCTGCAGTGTTAAAGTCGAGTGAAGTCGTAGGAAAAATTGTACATTATTTAGATGTTTTTTGAATTAGCGAGTTCTTTTTTTCCAGATAAGTACATAAGTGCGGCTTGCATTACACTTAACTGTTCAAAATATAGGTATTTGTTCCATACACTATAATGGTTATTTTTAACTTTATTTTTTTGTTGCCAATGGCATAAATTATTATAAATATTTATAATGTATGATCCGTCATTTTATATATGTTCATAAACGAAATTATTTATATTATTTTAGTTTATACATTTTTTCTATGAAATTACAAAATATGTAATCAAAAAATATGTTTTTTCCTTTTTTGAAAAATTTTTAATACTGATATTCCGGTATTGTGTTCAAAAAAATACCAAATACCGGTATTGTATTATTGGTCCGGTATTGCAAACACTAGTTACAATATTATTGGCAGAAATTTACCACAGATCTTTTGTTGTGTAAATGTAGGTACTGAAGAGGTTACAACATTTCTAGTAAAAATTTTATTTATAAGTGCTTGGAAGGTATGACACAAAAAATTACATATACATTATATGGTGGGAACATAAGAATTCTCCAATTTAAAGCTATAGTAAAAATAATTTTAAAACGTATGAAGGATTAGCTAAATTATATATGAGGCCACTCAATTGTTTTCTCAAACTTTTCTCCAAGCTTTGTGTAAACTATTTTTTTACGCCCAGGAAAGGCAGTGATACCATCAAAGAAAGTGTCGGTTTCAGGATTGAATTCTGGAGTATCAGGCATGATATGGAGATTTGGAGGCAACTGATCACTATCTCGAGCCAAGCGATCATAATGGTAGCATCCGTCAATTGGCACATTCAGGAATGAGAGGAGATCCTCCACTGTTTTCATTTTATGAAGTTGTGAGTTTGGAATATCTCTTTTAAACTGCTGTATAGCTTTTGTTAATAACTGAAATGAGAGGTGAAAAAAAAAAAAAAAAACATTCTTTTCAAGCTTACTATGATTCGTTTAAAACATTTAAAAAAAAAAGAACAACAAATGCATAAGATTGTAACAATTTTTTTTGCATCAAAAATTTGCGAAACTAACTCAATGTTAAATTAATCTGAGGATTTTAACATTAAATTGAGAAATCGAAAAAATTATTAACTATTAGTATTTAATATACAGGGGTTATGGAGCAGATTGCAGCATTGAGATTTTTTTTGAGGGGGGGGGGAGCATCCCAGTAATATAAAGTTAACACTTGATATTACTGTAAAAATACAATTTAACAATTTCCTCAAATTAGCGATAAGTTTTTAAAACTTATCGCTAATACCTGGTACAAAGGTCGATCAGGTTAAAAGGCCGCTTTAGATTTGATGATTATATTTCCCCAATTTCTTGATATCCTTAATTTGACAATAGCATTTAAGTCCCTAGAGAATTGTTTAATCGGGATTATACTGTAAATATAAATATACATAATATACTCATCTTATATGTTTATTGAAATAACATAACTTTTAAACTAAATCTTTTGTTTACATTAGAAACTAATTTCAACCTCAACAACAAATCCATTATTGATACTGATTTGGAATTTTAGTATGCTGCACCATATGGAGACACTTTTAGCAGATGAAAGAGAATTTCAATTGAGACAGTGAGAATTTTTAATTCTGCAACAGAGTTAGAAATTGTAATATATAATTAAAACAAATGAGCCATTTCTGTTTGTAAAAAGTCATGTTTAGTGAAAAGAACAACTCAGCCAGTGTACAAATGAGTGTAATTTTGAAGGTTTTACGTAACTCTAATTTAATTCTGTTCTGATAGAAAAATCAGCAGGAAGTCCTAAAAAAACCTAAAATTCAGTAGTAAAGAGTTGATCAGAACACAAGACATATTCCTGATTATTGTAATGGCATTTTTCTTAGTGTTATAGAGTTATTAGAAAATTTTGATCCTGTTATGAAAAAGCATCTTTACTGTATTTCAAATAAAATTTACTCAAGGCTGTTAATGGTGCTAAAATGAGGGGCAAAAATTCAGGCATAAGTCTTTAAAAATTAAAGGTCATTTAGCGTTTACTCTATGCATTTGACGCAGTTATGACTTAGTTCTTGTGAATATAACCAAAACTTGTTCAGATGCAAAACGTTTTTTACAGAATAATGCAGTATGTTTGGTTTATATGCATCTTCCCCCTCAGTGCAAAGATGGTCAATTTTCCAAAAGCAAATGAATGACATGTCTTTTAGTAAAGCCATTTAGTGAAAGAAGATGAGACTGGCGAGTACAAAGGATGAAGATTTTAAGTTTCGATGCTTGGTGTTATGGAACAGTGGTCAACAAACTCACAAAGCCATTGAGCAACCGTACCGTTTTCAAGCTAGATTGTGAGCGCTCCCCCCCCCCCCACCCAAAAAAGCATGTTAATAGAAGGAAACTGTTGAATTCTCAGTTATTTACTATACAGTATGGGACTCCAATTTCGGAATCCCGAACTCCGGAACTTTTTCGAACAAAAGCGGCAGCTGAAAAAAGAAAAACAACTTTTGTTTTTTGAAAAAAAATTGGCAAATGTTTTGCACCTTTTCTTTTGGAAATAGGCGTTTTAAAGAGAAGGAAAATAAAATGTAATGAACATGTTTAAAGTCGGAAATGTGCTGTTTTCAAAAAAAAAAAAAAAATTTCGCGATTTCCTGGAAATGTTCTTTTTTTGCGATTAGAGTTTTTATTAATTGTTGTTTTGAAAAAAAATCGGGATATGTCTTGCATCGTTTTTTTGGAAATAGGTGCTTTAAAGAGAAGGAAAATAAAATGTAATGAAAATGTTTGAGGTCCCATACTGCACAAGAAAAAACACTAGCCGCACAGTTATCGGCTTTTCATGCATTTTATTTGTGACCACTGTTGTAGAAGATACACGAGTCAGCATTTGGTTACCAAACTGAAAAATGAAATCTTGTTACATTGGTATAACTTGCATGACTCGTTATTTCAAGTGAACCTTCTTAGCAAAGAATTACAGTTCAAAACTTCAGATGATGCCACTCAATTTCATCCTTTAAAAACTTTCTTCATTGACTTAAGAAATACCAAAATATAGGTTTTGAACAAGTTTCAGTTGAAGGTAATGAGCTTGCAAATTTAAAATTAAATTCAAAGTTTTGAAAGATATTTAAGGAAAAGGGAATCTAGGGAAAGATAATCTCTTACCAAATGGGGTAAAGTAAACAGAATTATACATGACATTTTTTAAAATTCTAAACAAAAATACATTTCTAAGAAAAGGTTTTGTCAGCTCCTGAGCTGAACTCTAATGCCTAAGGGCACATGTGGTGACCACAGGTGGTATCCGTGGTAGCCGCGAGATGAAAGGGTCCCACCGTCCCACGGAAAAAGATGGCCGGAGGGAACGATCAAACCAACCGTGGGAGCGGACTGTGAAAACAAAGGGGCATTCGGTGCCTGGACACTTCTCGACTGGACTTGAAACGGAGAGAACGCGATCGTCCAGACCTCCCAGGAAAAGATATGTTTAAGGAGTTTGTATATAGCAACATTGTAAACGGCCATATTTAACCAAGAGGATAAATAAAAAGAAATACTAAAAATGCAACAAGCGAGTTTATGATCTCCGCGTTCCTCGATAATATGCAAAACCCTACAGGTTTTTAACAATTAGTCAATTAAAATGCCATTTTTACATTTTTCAGAAACAGTTCATAGAATTCCAAAGGTAAAAGTGAAAAAATAATTAACCAAATTAAAATTGGTTATGTAATGACTAATGTAAAAATATACCATTCACAGCAATCATCTAAAGTCAGTACTAGAAATAAAATGTCGTTAGCCATAATTTGCTAACAAATATTTCATTTTTAATCACTAATCACCTGACACAAAATTCTAGGATTGAAGCAAACCTTTTATTTTTGAAGTTGTTCTAGCTGTGACTCCAGAATTAGACAGAGGAACAGAAAATGTTTCTCCAATTCATAAAGATATTTCAGTGTTATTTCTTATCATATGATAATATGGCTTTTATCAAAATCCAGAGTTATTTATTAATTTTTTAGTTTGTGTAGAGCTTTTACAAAAGTAACCAAAATAAATCACTGATTAAATACTTCAAATTTTAAGAAGACAAACAAAGCAACTTATCTTCAACTGGAAACAGAAAAGTAAGGGTTTATGTATTTTTGTAATTTCTCACCTCTTTGGGCTGTTTGCAATTAATAAACCACTTTTTGTTTTTTTCCCCTTCCTTGATACAAATATGAATTAACGATATTTGTTTTGTCCCTGAAGACTAAAACAAAGCACACATTGACTAAAAAACAAGTAAGAGAAAAAAAGTTTTTGTTTTTGCTAAATCTTAAGAAAAATGATACGATACAAATACAATAATATACTACAACTACAGTGTCAAATAAGTCTCCTACTATAGTGTTTTTAACCAGAACCAAGCTTAATTAACAATTAAAAATGATTGACAATATGTTTAGAATAAATGATTATGAATAAAAATAAGAATTAAATTGTCCCTGAAAAAAAGATAACCGAAACTATTGTGTAAATTTATGACTATTTTAGCCAATTTACCAATTTTGAACTCTTTATATTTTGTATACAGTCATTCAGGGTAACTTTGAACCATGTCATGTTTTGAAGTATATTTAACTTTTTAAAAAAAAAGTCCAGTTTTACTCTCAGTTGGCTGGGTTATAAAATCCAGTCTTCTACCCTTAATTTTATGCAATAAGTTTGTAACACTTTACACAGATAATTGTATAATTAATTCTGAAGTTACTGCTTGGAAACTATTTTTCAATTCTGGTTTGATGTTGCTGAAATCTTTGAAGTTGTTTATATCACTATCATAAATTATATTTTCAGGTTGAAAGTTGCACAACAATAACATTTTTATTAAAATAATTCTTTTTAAAATAATTTTATGATTTTAGTTCAAAGTTATCCTAAATGGAAAGATCACTTTGAAACAGCTTAATAATTCATTTTAAATGATTTTATAATTATTATTTCTTAATTTTTGGTTCCTATGCAATACTTTACGAGTTTTTTAGTTTTATGCCGGTAAACACAAAACACTTTTAAAATATGAGTCAGGCATTAAAAATCGAGAAATTGTGGATCAAAGTTACCCTGATTGACTGTAATTATTTTGTATAAATATTGTATAATCATAAACTACTACTACAAAAAACTGAAGTATTGAAAATAATTACAAACCTTATATTTTATTACTGGATCAGTTAAACTTTGGCTTTTCCAATCAGAACCTAGTTTTGATCCAAATACCTTTTTACACATCTTTAGAAGTTCTGGCTCAAGATCTTTGGGAGGACTGTATGAAACTTGTTCTTTAGCAAATCTAAGAACATTGAGAATAATTTTATTATAAATATATCACAACTAACATGTAATTAGTATTACTTTGAATGCCATCATGGGATTAATACAAATTTAATGATTTATACGATTGTTTTAAAATCAAAGGAAATTGTGCATAATATTGAAATTTTTTGTGTGGACAAAGGAAATGATAAATGAAGGAAGGAATTATATTTAAATATTCTCCATGTTGTTATGGAACAAGGTTCGTGATTTTTTAAATTCAAATCAAATTTTTTAAAAATTTAAATCGGATTTTTGAAATTTAAAAAAAAAAAAACCTTAAATATTTTGGATATTTATTATGTTATATTCATAGAAACAATATGGCATGTTAATCAATATGCAAAAACACACTTTAAGCTATTTTCACAGCAATAAATATTTAAAAATAATAATAATGATAAACAAATTTTAATATAAATGCATGGCTCAAATGAAACTTAACCCTACCAGGAATAATAGTACACACATAAGTATAGAGAAAATGAACAAATTTTAATCTGAATTATTTTGCTGTTTAAAGCTGAAAAAAGTAACAATTGTATGTACTTAATTTTTACAGCAAGTGTACTTTAACCATTTTTCTATTTTATAAATGAAAAAGCCTGAAATGTTTTTACCCATTTAGTAAAATCATATGCTCACACCATTACTAAAAACTGAAACTTTTTGTTTTAATCAAATATCTTTATTGCAAACTTCTATGATAAAAAAGTATTTTAGAAGGAAAAAACCTTAAGCTACGAGGGTAAGGTGAAAAGTTCTCGGCCTGACAATGAAAGATTGCGATTTTCAGTAAAAAAATGATCTTATTTTTCAACATAATAACCATTGACTTCAATACACTTGGTCCAGCATTTTTCCAACATAATTATTCCTTCCCGGAGGTGAGAGTCTGGAAGGCTGTGAAAATAATCATTTACGGCATTTTCAATTTCTTCATTTGATACAAAACGCTTCCCAGAAACAAATTTCTTCAAGTGTGGAAACAGATGAGAGTCTGAGGGGGCCAAATCAGGAGGATAGGGGGGATGGCCGAGCAAATGATACCCCAAATCACGCAGTTTTCCCATCGCCAATGTGCCCTTGTGAGCAGGTGCGTTGTCCTGGTGAAAGATGATTTTTTTTCTTCTTCAAACCCGGCCTTTTCTGGCGAATTTCGACATCCAGCTGATCGAGGAGGTTGGCGTAATATTCACCAGTGATTGTTCGCCCCTTTGCAAGGTAATCAATTAGCAAGATTTGGGATGATAAAGGGATCTTCTCTTTAGCATCCCAAAACACACTGGCCATCACCTTTATGGCAGATGCAATTGACTTCCCTTTCTTTGGCGCTGAACCATCGGCTTCCACCCACTGCTTGGACTGCTGTTTCGTTTCCAGTGTGTAATGGTGGACCCATATCTCATCCATAGTAACACATTGCCACACAAAATCCGTCAGATTCCTTTTGAATTGGTCCAAAGACTGCTTTGAAAATCTTTTGCTCATTTGTTTTTGGTCGGCATTCAGCAAATGCGGCACCCATCTTGCACAGAACTTTCGCATCCCTAATTCTGGGTGCAAAATATTTCGCACCCTTTCTTCGGATATCCCTACAGTCTGAGCTAGCTCACTCACCTTCACTCGTCTGTCGTCCAACACGATATCCTGCACTTTTTCGATAGTTTCCGCTGTGGTTGCGGTTTTTGGCCTTCCTTCACGTGGGTCATCTTCGAGGGATGTGCGACCCCGTTTAAATTCAGCTGCCCACTTTTTAACAGCTGACATGGAAGGAGCAGAGTCCCCGTAAACTTTCGTCAACTTTGGATGAATTTCTTTAGGGGTTAATCGATCTAAAACGAAGAACTTTATCACCGCACGATATTCAAGTTTTTCCATTTTGATGAACAACACGCAAGGCGTCTACTGCAAAAAAACGAATAAACAAACTATTTGACAGAACAAGCTTAAATTTGCCATATGCACTAACGGTAGATGCATCAAGGCGTGAAAGCTAAATTTTTGCCGAAGAGAGCGCCATTTCTATGTCAGGCCGAGAACTTTTCACCCTACCCTCGTATTAGGGGAGATGGATGAAACTTTAAGGATACAGATTCCAAATTCTAGGAATTGCTGCTTTAAACACTATCATTCTGAATTATTTACTGTGTGGAATTTATTAAATGGATCTAAAATACTATTTTTAAGATAAAAAACACAGAATTTCTCATGATTATTGTGAATTCTAATTCGAATGATTGAATGAATTATGCTTTGCTGTTAAGACGCTTGAAGAATAAGAAAAATATTGTAAAATTAAAAAAATAGTAATTAATTCTAAACTTTAGAAATATGTTATGCATACAGATAGATGGACCCAAGAAGTTTTGTTTGAAATAGTGGTTGTAATTGTAACATATTTCATTTTCACAACACTTTCTAACATTGTAAACTTAATGATTTTTTTCAAATATAAATCACTTGATTTAAATCAACGAACCCTGCTATGGAAAGAATTATGCTAATTAATTTATTAATATTAACTGTGTTAACATAAACTAAATTGCTATTAAATATTTAATTGCAATGTTGAATATTACTAATTTATGGTATAAATAATCTTTAAAGGAATTTTAACAATAAATATGAGAAAAATAAAAAATGATTACCTCTGTCCTGAAAAATAAATGACAAAATCAACATTATTAGAAAAAATTTGCAAAATTGTTATTTGCACATTTTTCAAGGTTTACAAAGGATTTTTGATGCAGAAAAAAGTTGTGAGCATCTGACACTAAGCAGCAGCCAGCAAGGTAGTGCAAAATAGAGATAAACAGAAGAAATTCCGATTTTGAGCTTTCTTTTGAGTTAAATAAACGTAGTGAATTTGTCATATTGAATACTATTGCCAATGTTTGTCATGGCAGCAGCAAGAAATATCATCAGCACATGGGACCTAAAATAAAATTCTACCCATAATATTAATGCCATTTTTTGAGTAAAAAATTAAATCCAGACTTACTGTAGAATATTTTAATGGTTTGAAGTTTTCTCTTGTAATCAATTTCAACCATCTATCCAACCGTGATCACACTTGGAAACTTAAATACCGAGAACCTATCTTTTGATACATACAGTATAGTATCATTTATACGACGCTATAGAAAATGTTGTATAAACCTTGAATTTACCCTTCTGGCAAAATCCAAGAAGTGGGACCACACTAAAATGTTGAATAAACGACGCTCCACTGTAATTGGATTTCAACACAGAAATGCAACAGGACAAAGGCATGCTCTCAGGAGATTCAATTAGAAAGAGTTTTATTTAGAAAGCAGATACTATATATGGAGCTTTAACTAAACATATAGCAAGTTTAATAATTTCTTTGGTAGTATTAAATGTTTTAGCCATAAGCGACAACAAGGTCTAATTATTGGGGGGGGGGGGGGGGGGTTACTGCAATTTTTCTTGCCTTCCTAATTTTATAATACAGTATTAATTAGATACTTTAAGTCTTTAATATTTTTGTTCTAAAATTAATTTTTCTTATTGATATAAATTGTGTTGGCTTTCATATGCAAACATATATATAATACTTATTTTGTGAGCCCAGCAGCTAAACCAGAATCCCCCCCCCCTCCCGTGTGATGGGGGGGGGGGGATTTAAAATTTAGCATATTAGTGGAATATAATAAGAAATACAAAAATGGTTCTTGTTATTTTGAATAAGCTTTTCAATTATACTTAAATAATCATGCATTAGAGTAGGAACATCGCATTTTGTATGAAATTACTTTTGAAACACAGAAATTTTGAAAAGCATAAGGGGGCATAAGAGGGTTTGCAATATAAACGTTTTATCCACAAGTAAGTAAAAGATACAGAACTTGTGTAAGTTGACCACTTACGGTGCAGCACTTTAGTGGTCAACTTATAGAGGGTGAAGAGCTAATTCCGTTCTTGACAAAGGTGGTCAACTTTACAGGTTTTACTGTATCTCTGAAAGGGACGCACAAAAATGATATTTTTAAGCTGAAAATACTATCAAGTAACTTCAAGGCCGTAGGCAGGGGGGGGGGGGGGACCGAAGGGCCCGAGCCCCCCCCCCCCCCCGAAATACTTTCGAAATTTTTAACTTGTCTAAAAAAAAAAAAAAAATTTGTTCCTCAAACCAACCTGTTCGGGAGCGTGGGGGGTGTAGGTTCTCTGTTTTACAAATGGGGAAACGACGAGACGGCGCTTCAAAAATCCAGGGTCTATAAACCAGAACTCAAAATAAGATGCTTTCCCTCAATTCTAAAGACGGTAGGTCCCCAGTGTCGTGTCATCAACAGATAACGGATTGATTCCTTGCCTAAGGGCTACATATGGTTCTTATCACCCGACCACACAACAAGAACAGCAAATGTACTGATCCCTTTTTGGCAAAATGCAAGCCACCACATCTGCCATAAATATACGTACAACAGTTTAGGTGCTTTGTCCATCCTTGCCTGAAGGTTACATTCGTGGAAATGGCGACTCTTTTAAAACTACCCACATTGTGGAAGTAGAAGATAAAGGAACTTTCGGAGCTAATGCCTAAATGGACCCCCTCGTCTACTACTACGATTGCGGGATGTGGATGTTTGTGCTGTTATTGCTGGGACAAATCTTTTTTTTTTGTCTTTTCTTTTTTAAACTAGCAATTCGTAAAATCGAATCTACATCGAAACGCTTCCGACAAGGGGGGGGGGGGGGGGCGAGGAGAGGGCTCTTGCCCCTTTGCGGATGCCTTGACCTTGCCTTGCAGACATAGGCAGTTGGGAATTTAGTGGGCTCGTGTGCGTCGTGTGCTCTTGCAAAAGTCTTCTTTGCTTGCCTGCGTACAAATTTTGATTATGAGTAAAAGAAAAGGTGAAAGTATTTTGTCTTATTTTGGGAAGAAACCCTGTAGAAATGTAGCAGAAAAGGTATGATTATTTTTATGTATTTTTTCAAAATAATATTTTAGCTGCCCCTCTTTTTTTTTTTTTTTTTGCAATTTTAGTTTCAACTTTGTATTTTCTTCCTCACATGCTGAGAAACTGCATATTAATCTTTCTTTTTTCGTTTTTTAACTTCATAGGGGATGATGTCACACTACTTCGAGGGAGGGGGGGGAGAGGGGTTCGAGCAATTTTGACAAGAAGTGTGACATTACATTTTGATTTCTATAAAAACATGTAAAAAATCAGCTGATTAAACTTATTTTTGATGTTTCTTTATTTTCATAATTTGATTTTAAAGTTTCATTGATTTCATTTTATATTGAAAATACCGCTGCTTATTAAGGTTTGAACTTACTTCTAGTTAAAATTTTAAAAGAAAGTCTTAGGTATTTCCTTTTAAGATAAATAAGTGCGGGTGTTTTTTTAGAATTCAATTAATTATTTTTTTTTGCTATTATGCACTAATTATCTTTTTTTCTATTTTAACCTTAATCTCATTTTATACCAATTAAGCCCACGTGTAATCATTATTATTGTTATGCTCACAAATGTCATTAAAAGTTAAAAAATAAAATTAAAAATTTGATTCTTTAACGTAAGTACTTTATTTCTGAACTGCAACACTGCAAGTACATGTGCTCCTGTAATATAGCGTGATATGTGACAAAGGGGGTAGGGCGTGTTGGAGAGTGATATCTTGTGACAAAGGGGGAAGGGGGATCAAATATATTGAAAGAAAGTGTGACACTGTTTATGAATGGTCCCATAGAGCGTTTACAATAACATTGCGAAGGTGAAAAATACCGCGACAAAATTACTCTTATACTTTTACTTAGCCTAGTCATAAATTTACATTGAACAAAAAAAAATCTTGATTGTTTCTTCTTATTATATCGCTCATAGGCTGCAATAGTGGCACAACTCAAAAAAACTCGCGTTTCGGCCAAGAACAGATTGTAAATATAAAATACACATTTTTTTCAGCAGCAATACTAGCATAACTCATAATTCAATATTAGGCCTTAAGATTTAATAATAACTAAAGCATTTCTTTTATGTTTTTTCCTTAGCAATGAAAAGTTTAAACCCACTTATCTCAAAACATGATTTTTTGAGCTGTGCCGTAATTGCAGCCCATGAGCGATATGTATAATTTTGGAAGTGCTTTATAATTGTCCACGACTGCAAATCAAAGTTATACAGCTTTTTTTGACTTCAAACTTAAAAAAAAAAAAGGAGTTTGCAGCATTTAGGTTAAGGAAAAAGAAAACATCCAGTTTTTAATTATTTACATTTAGTTATGACAAAATATGGAAGGCTTGAAACTTGAGAATAAGTATAAATTGCTTAAATTGTCAAAACTAAAACGGAATAGGGAGTAATTAATTCTCAAAACAACGTATGTTTTCTGTTAACTCTCTCTCATCTTTTTTTTTTGAAGTAATACTTCTGTGGGCGAAATTGAAAATATAATCTCATCATGCAACCAGTCTTTCTTTCAGGCCGGTGAGGGGGGGGGGGGAGGGCACTGCCCCCTCAGAGATAACCAACTGCTCCCCCCCCCCCCCCGGAGAAAAAATTCAGATCACAGATTTAAAAAAAAATGAAAGAAAAGAGAGTTTAAGAAAAAGAGAGTTTTTACACTTTTAAGACTTCAGTTTCAGAAACACTTTTAGGGAAAAGACATCGAACACTGTTACTAGCGACACCAAAAGTAGCCCAAAAGATAAGAATTTATTTTGAAGAATTTGCGGGGGAAGACAAACCAAACTCCCTTCTGCTTCCTCTAAAATTACTAAAGAAGCTCGAAATTGCATTGTTAGGCAGTTTTCAAAAAGTTTCCTGGGGAGAGCCCTCGATCCAGTCTATGCCTCCAGTAACATTGACAAAGATAGACTGAAACTTCATTTTTAAGACTGCAGTTTCGAAAATTTTCTTTGGGGAGAACTTCTGAAACTCCTCCCTCTAACGTCCCGAAAGGGCCTAAAATTGCATTCTCAGGAGCTAAATTGTGAAAAAATTACGGGGGAGGACCCCCGGACCCCCCCTTCAGAGATAGTCAAAACGTTATGGTTGTAAGATCAGTTTCAAAAATTTAAGATAAGAAGCCAAAGCCCCCAAAAAACACTGCCCTAACTTTCACCAAAGATAGTCTAAAATGTACCTACTGTACATGGTATCAAAAATCTATCATATACTGTGACATCATAAATTTTTAAAATTAAACGAAATATGGTTTACAAAAGACCGTATCCAGAGGGGGAGGCCCACGGCCCCCCCCCCCCGAAATTCTTCGCAATGTAGCATGTATATTCCTCCCTGAAACTTTCCTCAACATAAGTGTTTCAAAGTTAGGGCCCCCCCCCGAAAAAAATTTCTGGCTACGGCCTTGAGTAACTTATATATATTTTGGTGAGGACTTTTGTAAATTGACATACAACAGAATAATCTATAAAAGAGGTAATGTATAAGTGAAAAAATAGGTATTTATAGGTACTTATTTCCTGTCTTATATCAACGACCTCCTCTGTATCAACCATCAAAATTTTCTTCAACTCAGCAAAACTATTTATCCAAATGGCCTCACACTTGAAAAAACTAGCCACAATAATCTTGTTCACAACTTCCTCGACATCAAAATAGAAATTGGGACAGATTGTTTAACGTCCATCTACGATAAATGCCGTGAATTAAACTTCACCATCAATAGCCTTCAATATTTTTCTTTTCAGCCTCAGTAAAAAACTGCTCATTGGAATTGTTATTTCCCAAGCAATTAGGATCAAAAGAATTTGCAACACCAAGACTGCCTTTAATAGCGAAATTGCTACACTTAAAAAAAAAGGACTTTTTATATAATAATTTTCCTCCTGCATTTTTAAACTACTGTTTTTCAAATATTTCCTTCGACAAACACTTTGCTTTTTCTGTAACCAGTTAACTGTTGCCCGTATGACAATACTTTTCTAAAGCACATTATATGTGGTGAACTTTATTTGACGTTTGGCAACCGCTGGTTGGACGACTCGGCATATTTTATGGTTTTGATTTTTCGACATGATTTAATTTTCGCTTTATAGATGACAACTTGGAATAAAATTTGACCAGTGGTATACGGATTTCCTCCTTTTAATCTGATTTTTTAGGTAAGAGTGGCTTATTTTAATTATTTTGGTAGCGGGTCTGTTGTTGTGTCACTTATTTTAATCTCTGGGCTGTGGTATGGACGAAACTCCACATTTTGTGCATTTCAATTTTTTTAAACGCTTGTTTTGATATTTTTCTGACCTATATTACTGTTGGCTCTAGTGTGTTTTTGCTTGGGATTTGTGAGGTGCTCTGCATTGCTCATACTTGGAGACAAACCAACACTGAGGAGTCCTTGTCTCATTCTCAATTTTTTTTTTTTTTTGATTTGTTAACCTTTCAAAAATATTTTACTACATTTTTGTTATATATATATATATATATACATAGACACAAGAATTGCTCGTTTAAATATATAAGATTTCATCTCCTTAATCAGTAACAATCAGTTCCTTTTAACTTATTTCATTTTTAGTTTATGACACACACACACATGTATATATGAGGAGCAAACAGTCAAACGGTTTTTGGTTGGATCTTAGGAGAGCCCACCCCATTGGCGTGGTCTTCAATGAGTACGTAATCTCGGTAACCCTGATTTGATCGAAACCCAGCTTCTATCGCTTTGCGAGATGAACGCCAAATTGGCGATTTTGAAACGGGGTGGGCTCTCCTAGGAGTTTAAAAGTATGTTGTTATTTGTAACCAAAAGAAGCTTTAAACTTGTTTTGGTTACAAATAACAACATACTTTTGTGCTAGTTAATGAGGAGTTTAAAGAAAAACCAGTAACTTTGGACACACGGAACAGAAAACACGATTTGACTGTTTGCTCCTCATAAATAGAAGAAAGAGAGAGAAAGTTTATACCCTTTGTTAAGCAGTGATTTAAAGAGATTCTTGACTTCTTCTTTTGGTCCAATACCATAATATTGTGGATCTTCTAAATCTTCTGGCCGTTTGTGTTTCCTTGCTTTCTCTACTCTGCGAGTTCCCTAAAATATTTATAATATGCATTAAAAAATAATAAAGAAATAAAACCTTTTATAAGACATAGCGGTTTCTTGTACCACAAGACACGTTATGTATAATTTTTTGTTAATTTGTGCTTCCATTACATCTTTTTTATCAGTTATTTCTATCTTTTTCTGCATATAAATCAGCGTTTATACTTATCATAATAGAAATGTTGAGAAAATCATGTAGAAATGAGAAACTCCTCAGATCGTTAACAACACTAAACAAAGTACACATTATAAATGCATGTTCAACAAATAAATTCGAACATAAGAGTTTCAAATAATTACTTTGCTCTTTGACAAGTACGAATTAGCAAAACATGTTTTCTGAAGATTTTTAACATTATATTTGAAAACATTAAATAACAAAGACACATTTAGAGCATTCATATTTCTTTTCTACTATTTAAATAACTTAATTGTAAGGGGTAAATGTCTCTCGTTCATGAGATAAAGACTGAAAATTAGATTTCAAATTAATATTTTCTTGTCCATGCCGATGTTGTAGTTGTAAGGCCGTGGCTATTGAACCGAACAGTCGGTAAAATAGCTCCACCGCTATTTAGCCGAACAGTGACAACAGCGCCACTTTAAAAGAACTAATCCGAGCATTTGCTCGGTTCAATAGCAGTTACATTATTGAACCGATTTCTTTGCTCGGTACAATAGTGGTTATGTTATTCAACCGATCTTAAACTGTCGCACATACAACCACAGCTCACAAGAAGGGAAAGCCGCTATCATCAACAAAAACACCTCCGTTTTTACCGCCGAAGCTATAGCCATCGCATTTGCAATTTCTGAATACATCTCTGAAAATAAAAACTACACCATATTCTCGGACAGCAAATCTAATCTTATAGCCCTCGATCACTTTACAGTCAAATCCAGTTCTGCTACCTTTCTTATCCTTGATTCAATCACAGAAGCACTCTCTAAAGCTAGCTCGATAAAGCTAATATGGTGCCCAGGACACCAAGGCATCCTCATCAATGAAAAAGCTGACATGCTTGCTAAAAAAGGACCCTTTAACTATTCTTATCACCACGATATCTCCACCGAAGACATCATTTCAACCATCAAGAAAGAATCACTTAAGAAAATAGAGAAAGACTGGCTAAATTGTAAATATTATCAAAATTTTAGTTATTTATCTTCCATCCACAATTATTCCAATTGGACACCTAATCGTAAAATGAACGTTCTACTATCCCGTCTCCGCACCAAAACGTTGCTTCTCAACACCACTCTCCATCGCATCAACAAGAACATCTCTCCTATGTGCTTCTCCTGCAATCAACTCGAAACCTTGGAACATTTTCTCCTGTCTTGTTCTCGCTTTGCTCTCCTCAGACGTTCTCTGTTTTCCTCGCTCGGTCTTCCCTGCTCTGGCAGTTCGGTCTCTGATGTGATCAAAGCTATCTTTGCTTGTCGCTCGTCTACTCGAGCTTTTTGTGCTTTTCTCGCCCGCTCAGGGCGTTTTTGAGGGTCTTCCCTCGTTTTTTTTTTTTTTTTTTTTTTTTTTTTTTTTTTTTCCTCGGCTTCCCTTGCTTCCCTCCGGAACGGCCGCCGCCATTGTAATCTCGCCTAGTCCTTTCTGCCGGGATATAAGCCGCCCTCTCGGGAAAGGCCAAAATCTCCAAAAACACTTTCAATTCAATTCAATTCAACTGTCGCACATGAGTTTGGTGTTCGGTTCAGTAGCGGTAATGTTATTGAATCTTCGTGAATCCCAAATCGGAACATTATTGAACGAATTGATTATTGTTTGATAATTTCTTAAATTGCGTTTGATAATTCAGTTTGAATTAATCTTTACTTTTTTTTTCTTTCTTTTTTTTGCAGTATCCACAGTGCGCATTCCTTAATTTTGCTCAATACATATCTATAATCATATTCAAAAAATATTGTCAATAATTAAACTCAATTTCAGTTTAAACTGTCTCGTATGTGTTCAGAAGCATTAGCTTACCTAAAACATTTTTGCAGGGGGGAGGGCAAGCCCCCAGCAAAAATAATTATTAATTCCGTAATTTATTTGTCTAATCGTACTCGACATTTATGTATCTACTACATACCAGTTTTATCCGTATACAAAACAAAGAATATAATTTGACCAGAAAATTTATTTGGGTGTAAAATTGCAGATTAAATTAATGAAAGGAAAAAATTAATATAAGAGAATAATTTTGGTATAAAGTGAGTTGGAAAGATGTTTGGAAAAAAGTTCCTTTTTTAAATTGATGGACTTGGGGTTATTTAAGTAGGAGCTCCCCCCCCCCCCCCCCCCCCCCCCTTTCAAAGGGCTTTAAATTTGCCTTTTTGAAGGAAGGAAAAAGGTTTACATTTCCCGTATCAGGGCCGGCCGGAGGGAGGAGTGGTCGCCCTATTCTCCTGCGCAATCTAAAAAAAAACAGGCCTTTTTTTTTTTTTTTTTTTTTTTTTTTTTTTTTTTTTTTTTTTTTTTTTTTTTTTTTTTTTTTTTTTTTTTTTTTTTTTTTTTTTTTTTTTTTTTTTTTTTTTTTTTTTTTTTTTTTTTTTTTTTTTTTTTTTTTTTTTTTTTTTTTTTTTTTTTTTTTTTTTTTTTTTTTTTTTTTTTTTTTTTTTTTTTTTTTTTTTTTTTTTTTTTTTTTTTTTTTTTTTTTTTTTTTTTTTTTTTTTTTTTTTTTTTTTTTTTTTTTTTTTTTTTTTTTTTTTTTTTTTTTTTTTTTTTTTTTTTTTTTTTTTTTTTTTTTTTTTTTTTTTTTTTTTTTTTTTTTTTTTTTTTTTTTTTTTTTTTTTTTTTTTTTTTTTTTTTTTTTTTTTTTTTTTTTTTTTTTTTTTTTTTTTTTTTTTTTTTTTTTTTTTTTTTTTTTTTTTTTTTTTTTTAATGCAAAAACTATCTCTATATATATCGTTTGATATAACCAAATGTTTCACCTGTGATATGAATGCTTTCATCTCTTGGTTGGGGTCATTATTTCCCCCTCCTTCTGAAATGTCGTCTCCCATCGGCACAGTGGCATAGGGTGTTGGGAAATGAATTAGTGCTGGGTCGTGATACGCTGGAAGAGACCTGGTTTTGTCTATGTCCACATACCGCTGTGTAGCCGCCGCATAGATGTACCTCTTGTCTTCTTGAATTGCTGAAAATATAAAAAGCAAAATTCTAAACAAAAGAAAATGAATAAGAATAAAATTGTCTCACAAAAGGAATTTGTTTCAAGAATTATTTCTAGCTATTTTCCCACAGAAAAGTTGTCAGAAATAAAAATTAAAAAAACAAAATTCCTTTTTCCCAGCGATGCAGCTTGAATTAATGTAAACCACGTTTTTGAGGAAACCATGTCAGATTTTTAAACTTCAGAAAGTTGCAGAAAAAGTATATTTCAAAATAGTTAAATTTGATTTAAATTTTAGATTTTGTAATTGTCGAAACAAAACAAAAAAAATTGCAAGCTAAATAAAATAATTTTTGAAATATTTTTCAAATAAGATTTCCAAGTTTTCTGAATAAACGATTAATTAACTGGTACCTCTTTCCAAATTTCTTCTGGATTTTGCCTTGAGGACCCACACGCATACAGCAATAATGACAACAATCACGGCCAACAAAGAAGCGCCTACTGGTATCAATAGGGACATGTCCATCATCATTTGTGGCTCTTTGGTGCCAGGGAAAAGAACAATATTGTCGTGGCCAGCTGTTAAATAAGAAAAGTTAACATATATCTAAGATCAATTGTTCAGCCAAGGCTGAACTTGATCCAGTATACAGCCTGTTATCCAGTTACAGTAATGGTTACGATCAAGTTCAGCCTTGGTTCAGCACTCAACACAATATCAATACGTCACCACATATTCATAATTATAATACGGGAAAAAATTGCCGTTAGTATCTTTGCATCAATGATATCTGAATTGTGCTGAATCATCTGTACTGATGGATGCCCATTGCGACAGTTGCTTACGTTAACGAGATGAAATTCTTGATTCCCTATTTTTAAACCGCGTAATCGTACAGCTTTCAGATGAAAGCTAAGTTTTTTCTCTACTTAAAAATTAAAGCATTAAGTTGTTCTGCGATCAAAAATGTATTTCGTTTTTATATAAGCTTTAGTCATCTTCTTAGAACCTTCTCTTTTTCTAGAATTTAGTTATGTTTTCTAGAAGTAGTACACTTTCCTTAGAAATAAGTTTCCTTTTTAAGCATTTTGATCATAATTCCTTTTCAGACACATATCATTGTGTTAATCCGTTAGAAAGATTACACCTATAATCCCCTTTTAAAACTTCGAAACCGTTTAACGTTTATAATAATCTCGTTTTCTTTGAATTAAAGCAGATATTTTTGAGATCATTGCGCTGGAAATGTTTCCTTTTGTTAGATAAATTTCGCAATCTCTTAGACTTTAAATTTTTAGTAACTAAATCAAAGTTAGTCATGAAGCAGCTGGATACTCCCCTTATTCGTAAATATTTTAAAATATTGTTCGGCTATATTATATTACTTGTGAGTTTGCTTATTAAAATTTCACGTTTTTAATAATTTTAAAGACATATCTTTGTTTCAACTATTATATTTCTAATGAATATTATAATACTTTATTTACTTAAAAATCATTGTAATCTTAAGAATTATTTTGTCCTTATTAACCAATATTTATTTTTGTTAAGTAACACAAAATCCTTATAAGTTTTTCCCCTTTATCTCAAGTAGTTTTATTTCAATTTGCTATTCACTATCACCATTTAAGTTTATGAAAGAACTGATTTTATATTAGTATTGATGCAGTACCATAAGTTTTAACTGTAACAACATCACTGGGATCTCCCTCTCCATAATCACTAGTTGCAGTAACGTAGAGTTGATAAAGAGCCCCTGATTGTAATCCTGTTAGAGTGTACGAGTTCTCATTTGGTGACGTCAGGGCGACGCGTTGCCAAGCCTCTCCTTTCTTCCGGTAATGAATGGCATGACCTGCAAAAGAAAACAATAAAAGCTACAACCTGAAGACAAATGAATAAGCTTCTATACAGTAATAAATATACCTATGTATCGTTCTCCTCCTCTTAATGAAATAGCGAATTAGGAAAGGGACCGTTCATAAATGATGTCACGCTTTTTTTTAAATATATTTGTCCCCTACCCCTTTGTCACAAAATGTCACACTTCATCATACCTCCCTAGCCCCCTCTGTCACATGTCACGATATATTGCATCATCATATGTATTTGTAGTCCATAAACAAAGCACTCCATTATTGATCACGTTTCTAATTTTATTTTTGACGTTTTAATGACATTTGTGGGTATAATAATTCAATAATAATAATAATGATGGTAATGATTACATTTGTGCTAAATGAGTATAAAAAGAGGTTAAGGTTTATAACAAGAAAGATAATTAGCACATAACAGTAAACTGTGTTAATTGTTCGAATGCTGAAAATATGACCCACGCAATTTTATCCCTAAAGTGTAAATGCCCAAGAAAATTTATTTTTAAACGTTTAACAAGAAGTGAATTTAAACTTCAATCAGCATCGGTGTTTACGATACTGTGGTGAAGGAATAACACCAGGATTAAAACTAACATTTAATGAACTGCTTAAGATACAAATTAAATTAAATAAAATAAACAAGTTCCATCCGGAACGTAAACTAAACAAAAATAGTATACAATCTGCCACCATCAGGCAAGAGCTCCTGTTCCTATATTGCTGGCCGCTTTAAGTTAACCAGCGTAAAAACGCCACTGGCAAGATTTGCATGTTGGTGCCTCTTCTTCTCTCCACAATACAAAATCTTCAATTAAACTTTAAAATCAAACTATTAAAAGAAAAAAAAACTGTAAAAAAATTTTTATTTGCTGATTTTAAATGTTTTTATAGAAACCAAAATGTGTCACGTCACACTTCTTGTTACCCCCCTCCCCTTGTCACAAACTGGCACAATTTCTCGAACCCCCCCTCCCCCTCGAAGCGTGACATCATTATTTATGGATGACCCCAAAACCCTTTTTCTAATGAATAAAAGACTATGAAAAGAAATATATGATTTCTCTATTATTGTCAAATGTTTTTAAAATGGTAAAAAATAAATGAATAGTGAAAAACGACTAACTAGTATAACAGATAAATTGCTAAAAATAGGGTTTGAATAACACATGTGTAGAAAATCAATTAAAATGTCAATTATTTAGGTACTTTTCTGAAATTTTCTCCCAAAT
Organism: Octonoba sinensis; assembly: GCA_038502835.1. Lineage (NCBI taxonomy): Eukaryota > Metazoa > Arthropoda > Arachnida > Araneae > Uloboridae > Octonoba > Octonoba sinensis. Next base: position 109,494,869 of record CM076599.1, on the reverse strand, counting down.
TTCGTCAAAACAGTAAAAATAGGGTTTGAATAACACATGTAGAAAATCAATTAAAATGTCAATTATTTTGGAGCTTTTCTGAAGTTTTCTCCCAAATTTCGTCAAATAATAGAAATAGCGTAATAACATAACATTTAAAAAATATTTTCAAAATAAATTTTTAAAAATCGGACGACAAAGGTTCGTATATACTGATACAGTAAAACCTGTTTTTGTGCGGTGGATAGGGACCGCATAAAAGAAATCGCACAAAAAAATATTCGGAAATTTTCTAAATTCTTACATATAATAAACAACTTTGTACGATATACTACCTAAAAATTTTTTTATGCGGTGGATAGGGACCACATAAGAAAAGTCGGACTTAGAAAATACATCAATGATTTATGAAATAGATAAGAGAATGCTTTCAATTAAATTAGACCTAAAGAAATTGTAAAAATATTTAATTCTTCATTGTACATATAGATGGATAAGTTTTCAGATTATACATTAAATATTTTACTCCTACACATCGTAATCCAAAACGCGCATCTTCTTGTGACGAATTGGTTGAAAATCGCTTTCGTCGCTTGAGATAGGATTTCAATAAATTTCTTTTTTGGTACCATGAAGTCAGTGATCAGTTTTTGTAACGACGGTCGACTGGTAAATTGCTTGTAAACGTCACTATAGTGAGACATGCATGATCTCAGTTCTTTTTGGAATTTTAAGCGTCTTTCCGCATTGGTATCTATTTTAAGAAAATGCGTTTTCAATTTTTTAGAAATCTGGATCCCTTCATATATTTTATCTGCTGTAATAGATTCCGGTTCTTTTTGTCCATTTTCATAATCTATCAAACTATTGATAATGTCACTGTCATCAATAGTTTGGTCCTCAATCATCTCGTCAAGGTCATTTTCGCCGAAATTATCAAAGACTTCTCCTATAATTTTTATTTATACAGTAAGCACATGGACACTTACCATGTGCTTACTGTATAAATAATAATTATAATTAGTTGTCATTTTCAAATATGTATATGTACATTGATAGGAAACATTAAACTGGTGCTAACGCCGCTAAAAGATTCATATACCGCAATAAAAATAAATCGCACGAAAAAAATCGCACAAAAATAAAATCGCACAAAACCAATCGCACAAAAACAAACTCGCATAAAAAAGGGCCGCACAAAAACAGGTTTTACTGTACAAAGTAAAGAAATTTGAAGAAGGGAATAAAAGTTGTTTGGGTAATTTACACACATTAAGTACACTAAACCTGGCTTAGACTTCTAAATATTTGTGGAACCGAAATGGAATTCGTACGAAAGTGTTTTTAGCGTAAAAAACAAATGTGACAATTTAATCACTGTACTTACCTGATACAGGCATTTTGTTATCAACTGTTCGCCACTGTATTTTTATGGATGTTTCTGACGTGGCCACGACAAAAACAATCGGCGCTTGGGGAAGATCTAAAAATTAGAAAAACAAGTTTAAAGATTAAATTTTATTAATGAAATAAATCAGATTTTTATTCTTTTGTTCAAAAAACTGTTATAGGGCATGAATTATTTTGCACCAATAAGTATTCTTATTGTTGCGTTTTTGTCTTAAAATACGTAAGTATGCGTAATATCAGATTCAGTGAATAAATTCGATTAAAATGATTCAATTTTCCCCCTTGATGACATAATTAGTTTCTTTTCCAAGGAGGAATAGCAAGTGCTCCCCCCCCCTTTTAGTAAGACGCTCTATCGATGCATAATTCAATGTTGACGTTTTTATAGATGGAATTATATGGGACAAAACAGTTCCGACATGTTTGCAAGTCATACGCACAAGACCAAAAAGTTTAAAACTTGAGCTTACCACCACCAAGCGTTCTTACAACCACTTCTTGTGAAGGCGGTCCACTTCCGGCTGTATTGAAAGCTTTTACGATGATGCTGTATTCTGTGTCTTTTCGAAGACTTGTTATCATATGCTCCTGAACTCCTCCTGGAACGTAATCCACGGTCTTGAAGGAGTATGGGTGGCTGGAGTCGTGCATTATTTTATACCCAACGTAATATCCTTTAAGTTTACCATTCCATTCGCTCTTTGGTGGATTCTTAAAAATAATAAATTGGTTTTATCAGTTCAGCTAAGGGATGGTTATATCAGGTTTGTGAGGAAATAATGAAATATTTTTGAAGGAATATAGTTTTTTTAAGGTTAGAAATTGGGAAAATTAGTACACAATAGAAATTACAGTGAAAATTGATCTTAAACTGAAACTTCTTATTCAAAGAGAAATACGTTAATTAATTAATAAAGTAGTCACTCTCTTAGGCACGAATTTGATTGCTATAAGGGAATTCACTATATTGTGTACTGCAACAATATATATACATCATGAAAACTACTACAACGTTCAAGAAAGTTTATTTTATTATTTGTGCATCAACTTGTAGTAATTTTATTATTATGAAAGTGAGTAATAAACAGGTCATTTTACTTTTATTAATAGTTTTTAATGCATTTTTGGTCTACGTTTCCGTAAAAGAAAAAATAATTAAGTATGGAAGTAGGCTTAATGTATCGTCAACATATCCTTAAAAATACAGACAAGTCAAAAATAAGTGATGTAATTACACAAGGATTGAAAAATAAGAAAAATTGAAAGCAGGGTTTTGAGATGGGGAAAATTTGTCTGTGTCTCCCCCCCCCCCCCTCCCGATAGCTTTTAAGGAAATGAGGTCGAAATTCCGATTCGTAAAAAAAATCATTCGAACTCGTCTAGGACATCTCATTTCTATACTTTATTTTGATTTGAACAATTTTTTGTTCAATTTTTGAACGGTTCAAAAAAATCTTAACATTAGCGTTATTGGGGAAAAGCAAATTACATACAACTTGTACATAAGACCCAAGGTTCTACAGACAAGCTTATTAAAAGAGCAGTCGGCTTGAAATATTTTTTGATTTGAACAATTTTTGTTAAATTTTGAATGGTCCAAAAAAAAAATTTAACATTACCGCTTGCGGAAAAAATTCACTCCTATATAAATCCTGATCTTAACCAAGGCTGAACTTGATCCAGTTGCGATCAAGTTCAGACGAATTTGCTAGGTTTAAACTTTATCAGAAAGCTCTAATGATGTTGAGCATGTACAGATAGGAAGTTCATCCAGATCTACGTGCATTCACGAGCTAGTGAAATATCGATTCTACCGAGTCGTTTTGACAAGTTTTGTCGTGCCGTCTGTATGTTTATATGTGCATATCTCGCATTTCTCAAAAATAATTGGTAGCTAAAGGTTGAAATTTCGTGTGCTGGACCTGTATACAAGCTAGTTGTGTACCTCCTGTTTTGGTTGCAATCGAATGCTCTAAATGGGCTGTTTTCTGCGATTTTGTGTCTAGAATTGTGCTGTTTTCATTATGAAGATAGTTATCTAAAGGCATTACTGAAGCCAACTCCATAGTTAAGTGGCGACTTGCTAATATTTTGCCAAATTTAATGATATTTCACCAAGTTTAGAGCACAAATTACGAAGCCAAATCCAGTGTCAGTTTGGTCATTTATGTGATATTTGGCGACTTCCCGAAGAACTCTCATGTTAAAGCATTTGCAAGAATTAAGATCTTGTAAAACTGTTTTTCCTCCATTGGTTTGCAAAAAGCTAGTAGGTATAAGTGTTTAAAATGCTCTTCTCGCCTCACCCTAAAACACGCTTACAATTTTTTTTTTTTTTTTGCAGATTCTTTTCAGTTATTGCTGCTTTAGCTTTAGATTTCACACTCCAACAAAAATGTTAAATTCCTTTAATCCTGAAAGTGACCATCTCTATATATACTATACTGTATAGGTCAAGGGAAGTAAAAATGAACTAAAAATGTATTTAAAAAATAATGAAGCTAAGAAATATAACTTTTAATGTGCGTGTATGATACACGTACCCTTTTTCCTTCCTTAATGTTTTTTTCATTCTTAAAAAGGTGTATTAAACAATTAGTGTAGTACCAGAACGTCATGTGATGCACACATCAGATTTTTTAATTTCAACATTTTTGTAAATTGCATATGTAAGTATTGTTTATTTCTGGAGTTATCATTTCAATAATATTTTACAAATTGGGGTAAAAAATCAAAACTCAAAAAAATATATATTTACATACTTTCCAAGTTACAAGAAGAGAAGCAGTGCCTTTCACATCTACATTAACATCCATGGGCGATCCAGATGGCTCTAAAAATTTTATGTTTTTGTTTGTAATGTGTTTAATTATATACATCATCGAATGTCTCAAGAAAATTCAGCATACTCAGAAAAATTACAAATTGAAATTTATTTACGTAACATATTAATTTATTAATATCGCACAGAAGAGTAAAATATTTTAGAATGCCTCAGAAATTACTTACTACGTTACTTTAAATTATTTTTACTTTTTACTACTTTTATTTTAAAAATCGTTTAACACACTGAGAAATATGCTAATAATTACAGGCTGAGGAACAGTTTTTATTTAATAATCATTCGTATTTTTCGCCTGGTTTTTTACCATCGTTTAAAACAAAACAAAACAAAGCATTTTATTAAAATTAATCAAGCAATTTTCAAAACACTGAATTTTTTAAAGTTTCACGCAATCAGTAAAATACATTTTGTTTTTTGAAAGACTTCTATTAGAAAATATTTTCAACTTAAAATTTAAAATGGTGGGTATTGAAACAATAAATTGAACAGCTCTTTTTTAGAGCTTTATAAATGATTTGAACATAAAACTTTTATACAATTACAAAATTCCACTAATTTTAATTACAGACTGGTTAAGAATTTAAGATTAACATTAAAGGTGCATAAAAAAGCTCAACTAAGGATTTTTTTATTATTGAAAGAAATACATAGTAATGTTGAACTCACGTAACGGAAGAAATTAATTTTAATTTTAATTTCAGTTTTAAACTAGTGCAAGAAAAAAACAAATAAATAAAAGATATGCAAATCGTAATTATTTATTTTGATGAACTTCCTCTTGACAGTTTCTAAGGCTCTAGTGGCATGTAGAATGAAACGAATTGATACTTTTTCCGCCGTTTGTTAATTTCATGTACTATTGCTCAATTTACGGAGCAGCATGAAACTGCAAATGAATAATAAATCTCATTTCATTTCAAACAAGGGCTACAAAGCGTAATTGTCAGAGGAAAAAAATGCTTAAAATAAATAAATAAAAGGAAGAAAGAAATGAAGTTAAAATAATAATAATAATAAAAAAATAACATTATAATAATTATGTGTAAAATTAAAACTCTATTCACGATAATTTCATTGAAAACTTTTCATTTAACTGATCTTCTCCCTCTCTCTCTCAAAAAAAAAAAAAAAACTACACTCGATGTATTTTAAGAATGCTTTTATTCGTGATGCATTTATCAAATCCTTAATAAGAAAAAAACTGTTTACTTTTAATACAATACAGTTAAATGATGTTATAATTATATCCACAAAACTGATTTCTTTACCAAATTATCCCATTCCAAAACTTTTTTCATTCCTTAAGAAGTGATTTCTATACGAGCTCAAGGCTATATAGATGGTTTCTGCGTGAAGCACACACTAGGTGGTAACAAAGAACTTCCCGGAGAGTTGTCTTTTTACCACTTACCAACCACGTGCTAGTAACAAAGAAAGTTCGTTTTGCAAGGTTAGTTTATTTGTTGTCATAGGCGTAACCAGGGGGGGGAGGGGTTCAACCCCCCTTTGAGTATTTACTTATTTAGGCACACAAAAAAATTTCTGGCTTCCGCCTTGAAAAGCACATATTTTTTTCCCCTAAGAAAATTAAACACACATGCATATGATTTTATTTCCTCTTTCCCTGAAGGGTTGTGATCATGACCAAAGTATGCAACTCATAATAAAGAGGACTTTTCATCTGGTTATAATCAACCCCCTTATCACCTTGGGGGGGGGGGGGGGGTTACAGCGAAAGGTGGCTTCACTCACCGTACCACACACAGACAAATAAAGATCCTTTCAATCATTCCAGATAGTTTTCTTTCCTTGATGTCTTTTTACCGAAAGGCAGCAATTTGGGAATACAAACGTACAAGTACTAAGTTTCGTGGAAAATATTCTCTACTGTGATGGAATTTTGTTTTCTGATAAACCCGTGTTGTAGGCCCTGGGGTCTGAAAATGAAGGACCCCTAGCCAACAATTGTCCTAATGGGTTAAACCCTTAAGCTAGGAAGGGATGCTCATCAAGAAACTTAAAGAGCAGTTTGCATTTATTTGTGACTTCCTGTCCAAACACCCATGTTGGTAAAATCTTTTTTGTAGATGAGCCGATTGGAAAACTGATGAACTGTATTTGCATTGCATTCTCATTTACAGATGTTCTCTCATCTCTTATATTTTAAATGTTTTTTTTATTATTATTATGGTCCATCACTGATTGCATTACGACTCTGGAAATCATCCGTTCAACGTTTCCAATCTCACTGCTACGGTTTAATGCTGCATTTTAATTTACAATCAAGTATTATTTATATTTTAGCCAAATTTTTAATTATTTTCGATACATAATGTTTGCACTCCAGCGATGGACACGTTCGTCATCCAAAAGGAAAAGAAAATTTGATTCAGACGCTTCCTCTGAGGTATGTTTTGTTACAAATTTAACAAAATTTTTAGAAATTTATTGTGGGGATAAGCATTTTTGTAGGGGAATTTGGATTTTTTTTTCTAAAATTCCACTATTTCCCAGTTTTAATATTATGAATGCCTGGACATAGAAGATTGCTTAGCGCTAAATATTGAATTTTCTATTGCATTTGAATTAAGATCTAGTAATGAATGTTTAATGTTTTTGTGAATCAAGGCCGTATCCAGAAGGGAAGGGGGACCCACGGGCTGCCCCCCCCCCTCAGAAATCTTTTGCAATGTATCATATATTCCTCCCTGAAACTTTGCTTAACATAAGTGTGTCGAAGTCTGCCCCCCCCCCCCTGAAAAAAAAATTCTGGATACTGCCTTGGCTCCGGAGCAGGGGAGCATGTTAAGAATTAGGAAGGGCAGTGTATGCTTCAAAACCATGCCCTTTATACATACACATACACATATATATAGATATATAACTAGAAATGATGTTAATATGATTTTTTTTACATATATGATAGCTTTTTGGTGTATCTATAGTAGATGTACGTTTAGGTCTTTGGTGAAGTTAGAGGAGTGGGTGTTTGGGGCTTCTGCAACCTAAATTTTTGTAACTGGTCTTACATCTATAATGCTTAGGCTAACTCTGGAGGCAAGGGTTTGAGGGCTCTCCCCAGGAAACGTTTTGAAATCTTCCTAGCAATGCAATTTCGGGATACTTTGGTGATGTTAGAGGAAACAGAAAGGAGTTTGGTTACTCTGCCCCCGCAATTTTTTTTAAAATAAAGTCTTATTTCTTTTAAGTTACTTTTGGTGTCGTTCGTGATAATGTTCACTCTCCTTTCCTTAAAAGTGTTTCTGAAAGTTAAAGCGTAATTTCTCTTTTCCTTCTTTTTTTAAAGCTTGTGATCTGAATTTTTTGGCCGGGGGGGGGAGTTGACTTGCTCCGAGGGGGTAGCCCCCCCCCCCGGGAGATGCCTGAAATAAACACGGAGTATATCTTTAGAGACAAGTATTTATGACTAGAAAATTTGCAGCTCTTTTACACTTCTTATTGGTGTTTAGTCTGTACATTTTTAGGGTGACCATCCTCCCCTTTCACCAACCCTAGTTACGCCTATGTTTGTTGTGTATCAAAGTGAGAAATAAATTTTTATTCCTTACAGGTTGATTTTTGTATCACACACGAACCTTTAATGTCGTTCGTAAAGTTGTTTATTTTACAATTGGTTTTAGATTAAACTGTTTACTTGTTTTCTTATTAACATGAGTATACGATCATATATACCTTGTCGAGTTCCGACAGAACCACATGAAGCATTGGAGCATTTTTCTAGCCCCGGCCAGGCCCTTTTGTTAATTGCTTCTCAAAGGAAATTTTATGAATAGTTTTAGTATTTAAAATTTCGTGACAAAAGTTATTCCTGATGCAATTATTTATCACATGTTAATTTAATCCAGTTCCACTTCAAATTAATTTTTGAATGATAAATGTTCTCTTTGCAATGTCGTGAATGATTGCTATTCTGGGTATTGAAGCTGAATTAATTTTGAAAACACCCACTATTATCAATTGTGTTATTAATTTTGTTATGAAAAAATTTGATTGACTCACCTCATTACTCAAAAAACAATTAAATTTTTCGTTAACATACTCGTTAAGTGCTTGATTTTGAGCTTATATTCATTTATTTTTTATTTGATTTAGTAATTCAAAATAATTTCCCCTTCAAGTAAAAATATATTGAAATTAATGTCTTTTACATCACAGTTCTGTAACATTTACAAAACTGTGATTTTGAAATTACAATAAAATTTTCTTCAAATATCTATAATACAAATAGTTCATCTTTTAAAAATCTACCATAAACGCAATTTGATAAACTACATTATATAATCTAAAACATCATTTTTAGTAGTGTAAATTTCGTTCACAAATGCATTTATTTATTTATTTATAATTAATAATAATTCTTTTTTATGTCATATATATTCTTCCGGGCATCTGTAAGCTTTTCCTAAGAGAAATTCCACTATGCTTAAAGTATAATAATGGGTGGTTTTAGAAAAAAAATACTTTATTTTCTAAAATTAAAAAATAATAATTTCAAAAATATTTCAGTTAATTGTTTATAAATATTACCTTCTTCTCCAGTGGAAAACGAAATTGTGTCAGATGGTTCTCCACGTCCAACAGTGTTTTCGGCCACAATCGCGAGACCATAATTAATTCCAGGGTGAAGATCTTTAATTAATGCAGATGTTTGAGCACTAGACACGACTTTCTCTTCTAATCGATGGCGTCCGCCGGAAACTGAAGATATGAAATATTTTAAGGTACGATTTTTAGAAAATTTTATTAGATTCGAATATAGAAGTATAGACTCCTATTTGCTATGGATATTATACATATAATGTTGATTTCACATTTCGTATGAATGTACAATCATTTTAATATTTTGAAAGTATTTTAATATTTTTACTTTGTATACATTTTGACATTAAAGTTAACTGTTGTCTTGCAAAGAAAAACGGAAAATTGTGCTCCGAATAGCAATGCACAATGTTCTGACTGATCCAAAAAATATATATTAGAGGATAAAACCTGACATAGTTTTATTTAAAATGGCAATCCTCTAATTTACGTTAAAAGTATTATCATTCTTCCTAACACTAGGGTCGGTCAAAGATTGAGGAAATTTTTCAGGAATAAATTCACATTTTTTCTTAAAACTGACATTGAAAAATACACTATGTAAATGAAAGAAAGTACAAATCCGCCCCCCCCCGGAACTTAATTCATTTACTTAAAACTAAATCGTACTGGTGGGTAAAAACATTTAATATTTGGGGGGAGTGAGGAAGTTACTGCTAGTCGGAGTAAAAGAAAAAGATATAATGTAAATAAAACACAAATTGACGAAACATTACTGCAAATCGCTGTTTCGAGTGAACGGTTCACTCACAACTTTCCTGTTTCTTGACCATTTTTTTTTTTTGCACTGATGAAGAGGTGCATTGTAGCCTCGAAATTGCTATATGCAGTATTATTTCGTTAATTTTTTATTTACGTTTTCTTCCCCTTTTTTACCCATATTTTTGCAAAGTATTTTTGATAATTTTTCGTGCATTACTATTTATGACTTAATTGTGTTACTTTCAAAAGAGACTCATTCGTGAGTATATATTGTTTTTTAAATCATTCACGTGACGGAATTTTTTTAGTTTTGTGATTTAACTATACAACAACGTTTTAGATGAATCGTACGCGAGACATTAAGGTTAAAAATTCTTTTACTCGAAACTAAGAATCTCTTGCAAAAAAGTCTAGGACAATAATGCTTCACATTCAGGATAAAAAAAATCTATGAATAATTTTTTTTGTAGAAAGTCGTGTAAATATTAAGGTGTCGTTGCTTCGTTATATCTGTGATTGAAGCAGTATACATTCAAAAAGTCATCAAACATTGTGTACCTGCGTCTCTCCAATACTGTAACACATATTTCGTAATAGGACTATTTCCAGTGTACGGTGGTGACCAAGACACACTAACGCTTCTACTCCACACTTCTTGAACTTTCAGGTCAAGGGGTGTTGCAGGTACCTCTAAAAAAATTTCAGTCGTTTTAGATTTAGAGCTAGTGGTAGATATAAAAGATAGGCATTTTCATTAAAATGCGTAATTACGAAGGGGCGAAAAGTTGCTGTCATTTCTACATGACGATTGCAAAAACCTAATGCTTTTTAGATGATATTTCACTTTGCAAGTAAATTAAGTAACTATTACTTAACCTCAAGTAAGATAAATCCACAAGGTAACAGGATTTTAAGTTCTGACATCAGTTACGTTTTAAAAATCAAACAGACCATTAAGTTCTCAGAGCGCTCATTCCTCCCCGCTAAAGTTTATGCGGCGAAAAGTACTGTCTATAATGACATAAAAGAAGGTTTTAATTAACGTTTCATTCAATAAAATCCTATGTTTCTTCTTACTCGTGAGAGTTATCACACTCTAAAAACCACTTAATATATGCCATTAAAGAATATTTCTGTTATTGGTAGGTTACAAATGGAGAAGTTGCTCCTCTACATGATGGTCTACAGTCGTTTTGACTGAATGACAGGTAAAAGCTAAGCAGCACTTAGTAAATAGCAGATAAATTTGATCGGCGTTAGACGACCATTCCAGCAAAGCATTCGTCAGAGAAATCAACAAAGTAGAAAATCGGTTGATCACCCATAAACTATCATACACTGTACAAAACAGAGGTCCCATAAGGAATCAAAGGGGTTACATAATACTATAAGTACATATTAACAGGAGCCATTGATTATATTTGCAAGCATGCTACCGTTTGAATCGTCTAACACTTAAAACAATACGATAAGCAACAGAAATCCGTACAAAATATTGCTGTTTATTGTACTACAATTTGCCGTTAATGCTACGCACGAAAAAAAATCACATAAAAAAAGAAGTGGTCTGAAGTTCTGCAGTTGTCAATACTGATTTATTGTAGAACAAATGTAAGCAGCCGATCAGGCGCAGCTCGCCCTATAGCGCAGCGCACATAGACGTAGGCGAGCGAAGCAAGCAATAGGAGGAAGCACTCTTCTCGCTAATGTTTTTAAAACATGACTTCTTCTGTCTGTCCATCTCTCCCGAACATTGAATTTGCCAGGACCCAAAACTATGGCATCGTGTTAGGAATATCATGGGGAAAGCATTGCGCTCCATCGCATCCCTCGGGAAGTTTATCTATCGGAGATATGACTTGAAAACCTTAACCATTCAAATCCCAGCAGAAGCAGCCACGGCTGTTTCCATTCGATTGAGTATTCGGGGAACCCATATGGTGAGCGCAATTATCATAGGAGTTGGCAAGACAGCACGGGGTGGAGCCCTCTAAAATAAAAATAATTTAACTTTGTGCAAGTAAACAATAATAAAAATATATTTACACGTTAATTTAAAGCACAAATGAGCAATGTTTTGCATCTAGAAGCTCCCTGTCGCATTGAAAAAGGGATTCCAAGCAATCCCGAAACATATGTCTGCATTTTATTGCTCATTTGTGCTTTAAATTAACGTGTAATTATATTTTTATTATTGGAGCCCTCTAGTTAATGTTAATTACAGAATGATCTAAGCTATGCCAACTTAAGCTGAATAATTAATCAGTTTATTCATGATCCTCATACAGATGAAAAACTCGAAAACATGCATGGCAAAAATATATGAAAGTCATTGTTTAATGTATTTAGTTATATATAACACTGCAAAATAGCTCTTAACCCTTTCACAATAGTAGTCCCAGAAAAAAAAAATGTATTTTTTGCTGTAATATTTTTAGGACAAATATGGTATTAACAGAACATGCTTCCCATAGAACAATAACTATATTAGTATAAATTTTGTTTTACAGCAAAAACATAGCCCAAAACTGTTGACTAATACATATAATAGCAGAAAGATATCATAAAACTGCAGAAATTTTTTTATTCGTCTCCTGTAGTCAAGGAGTTAATTTTAGAGTTGAATATGCACCTACTTGCCTCGTTTGTTTGCCCTTTCCTTTTCGATGCATATTTACATTTCTTTATAAATAAAATTTAATGAAAACGGTGTAAAAATGATAGAAGTTCTTTCTGTGTTGAAAGTGAGTTAGCGATGCTATTTTAAAATTTCATGTACAATGCAAAAAAAATATTTAATTCAACATAGTCATTTACAATAGAAAGTATTCAAAAATGGCAACGTTACTGCTAAATTCCCTTGTTGTAGAGTTCCAACAACGGAAAACGTATGACTAAAAGGTCAAAAATTATACTAATATACATTAAAAACCATGATTTAATTGACTATTTCTTTTCACAATATTTTTTTTGTGTTCATTTCGCTTAATATTTGTTTCTATACATATATAATAAAAACTAAATAACTTACCCATCACTAAAAGTTTAATATTTCTTTCGTCTTTTCCATAAGGATTTTCTGTCAGGCAAGTGTACAATTGTCCATCTACACGATCCGCTTCACGCAAGACAAGCTCTGATTTTATACCCTTTGGTGTGAGGGTTTCAAATATTTCGTACCTGTCGAGAAACGTACTTACTTCATTTACTTATTCTTCACAGCAATGCAAGGGTTCACAAAATATGTAAGGTTATTGTTAGTTTGTTTGCTTCCGATCACAAAGTTATTTTAAAAAGTATTTTAAAAACAATTTTTTTTTTTGGCAATTGCAATAACGCTTTTCTTGACACACTTGATAAAAATACTAAGTATTAAGGCGGTTTCAAGCATGTTATGGTTGTAAGTCATAATTAGGTTTTCTTTACAGTAAAAATTATATAAATAAAATTGTTCTTAGTTTGCCTATTTGGGGAAAAAATATCAGTAGTTTCTAAATTAATGTTAAATGATAAAACATTTTTGGAAGAACAGATACATTAGATTACAGAAAAGGTTAGATACATTAACTACTATAAAAGTAATTACTTATTCATAAAATTTTTAAAAAATGAAAATTAGACGGGCTTACCGGCCACCATTTATTTTTCTCAGCTCATTTCCGTCCCTTTTCCAATTGACAGAAAGAGGTTGATCTCCTACCGCTTCACATCTAAGACTGGCACTATCTCCTTTTTTGACTGTAACCACCGTGAATTTATCATCAAATCGGGCAGGAACTGAAAGTAGAATATATGCATCAGTTTATTTGAAAATATAGTCAATTGTAACAACAAAAAATATAATTCAAATAATTAAAAATATTTTAACAGAAATTCTTTAATAAACATCAGGAACGAAATAAGTAGAAAATAGTTTAAAAAATAATAATTGTAAATCACATTTTCAAAAACCCTAATAACAAGCCGTAACTTATAAAAAAACAAAACAAAGTAATAACAAGGAAATCAAGATTTTAAATAAAAACATTAATAGGTAAGAACGACACTTCTAGCCGTTTTTAATTGATTATTATTAGCTTGTAAAGTAAATTTGAGTTATTTTTGAATATTTAAGTGAATAATGACAGAGCAAACATGGTTAGATAAGGGACATTCATAAATGATGTCACGCTTCTAGAGGGGGAGAGTGGCTTTTTGAAATTGTGACAAAGTGGGACAAGGGAGGAGGTAACAAGAAGTGTTGCATGTGACAAAGGGAGAGTGGGTCCAATATATGGGGAAAAAAGCGTGACATTTATGAACGGCCCCTAATTGCATTTTAGATTACTTAACAATATACAGATAATGCATAATGTGGTATGTCATACAAATCAACTGGATAATTGAAGCATTACACAAAATGTTACTATAGATTGCTTACTCTTATTTTTTACTCCGTGTAGTACATGTAAATTTGTGATAGGTAGAGAAAATACCATTTTGTTTTTGCAGAATCATTTTTATCCAAAATGAATCTTAAACACATTTTTCTGAAAATAATTCATTTTAAATTTTAAGAAAAATATAATTTCATAGCACTATTTTCATATTGACGAAGTAAAGAGGTACTTAACCGTAAGAGGAGGACTTAAACAATGGATTTAATTTTAGAAATATAACCTGTAAAAGTTGGTAATAATATTGTACGCAGTTTGTATTCGTCGCATAACGCACGTCAGGAAATGAAAACAACTCCCAACAATTTTACCATTGACAACAATATTTATTTCTTTTATAAGTCCTTCTCCCACTCCGTTATGCGCAGTACATCTGTACGAGCCTTCGTCCTCTTCATTCAGGATGTTGATGGTGAGAGTGCCGTTACCATGGGCAACCACGCGACCGGCGTCCCGCCGAATGACGTCAGCTTCCTTATACCACGTGACTCGGGGTTTGGGGAGACCGGCAGCTGTGCAGGGAAGCGACAAAAATGCTCCGTATACGCCTGTAGTGTCAGTTGGATGTTGTAGCCACGATGGTGGAGCTAAAAAAAAGATGGTCGGGAAAATGAAAGGTTTTTCTGCTGTAAAACTATTTAGATGATACTATTACGCTACGACAATTATATGCTTTATATATAAAAGCGATCTAGTTGTAAAAGAAGCCTAAATTCACCCTTATAAAAAATTCTAAAAAAATTATTTAAGAGATTTATTTTTTTAGTAACTTTAAAAAATTTAGTATTAATTGCAAAAACCTCGTCAATTGTTCTTAAGATCTTTCCGATGTATAATAAGTATTACATTAGATGCTTCTTTTTCTCTTTCTCTCTCAACATATATATCAGTAATACTATTATTATATATTATTAATTTTATGTTCTGTAAACTGTGACATTTAGTTAAAGTTTTTACGCGGCAAATTGATTCGAAAAATATGTATTTATTTTGAGCATTTTTTACAAATTTTAAATACACCTATAAAAGAAAAATTACGCAATTTTTTTTGCATAATTTTATGAAAAAGATCAAACCAGTACTTTTCAAATGCCATCAAAACGGAACCCAATATGAAAGTAAAAAGAACGTATTAAAAAGAAATATAAATACAATGGATTAAAATAACTCAGGTTGTTCTAACCTTTTGTACAATAATTCAGGTTGCTCTAACCTTTTGTAAAATAACTCGGGTTGCTCTAACCTATTGTAAAACAACTCAGGTTGCTCTAACCTTTTTGTAAAACAGCGTGATTCATGCGAAGTTTACTCTAAACATAGCCTAATACCGTTATTTAATCTTTTACCAAATCCCATTTAATATTTGCTTTTCATTTCTCACATTGACTTTGATAATTTAAAAATTCATATATACATGCACTTCTATAAATAAATTACAACTTTTCAACGTGTTTTACTCGATTTTTCTTCTTCTTCTTCTTTTTTTTTTTTTTTTGGTTGATAACGTATTTTGATACGTTTATCAGTAAAATGCACGTACTAAATAATTAATGTTGATTGCAATCTTTTCAGTTACAATCTATGATTGTTAAAAATAAAAAACATCCATAGCTGTTAAAAAAACATAAGCAATACCAATAATTAATATCTAAAATGCTTCTGTGGTGTAAAAGGCCACTTTAACAATTTTTTTTAGGCTTTAAGCATTGTAATTACATATGAAGCTGTTGGTATTAACGAAAACAAGCTAAATAAAACTGCCTCTTAAAAACATTACAATTGAAAGGTTTAGGGAGGTAATCATTTTAAATCTTACGTAGTTTTAGTTCTTTAGCTTATTACAGTACAGCAAAAGATTTGAACGAATAAAAACTTGCTGTATATAAAAAACGCTAGGAAAACTTTAAAACTGAAATGTAACCAGTGTTTTTAAGTTATATCATTTTTAAATAATTAATTTTAACAAACAGAAACAACAAGTGAACACTATATAAATTTTCTCTCCAGCTAATATATAAAGAAAGTGATGTCAGATACAAATCATAATAATAATGAAATGAGTAAAATCTTCTTATCGCTGTCTAAGGGACGGGTTGGAAGAATTCTTGAAAACAATATAAGATTTTTTTACAGAATTCAAAGACACCAAATATGCTCTTTGTTTCATGTTCCATTAAACACAAAAGAAGTTTACAAGAAAAAGAACTACTCAAAAATGCAGCTTTTGTCATAACTCCCAAACGCTCAAAAGTTTTTCAGACACAAAAAATACTCATATTTCAAATTCTTATTAACTTTTTTTATTGAGTAGGAAAAAATGTAAAAGATTTTTGTGCATAAAATAAATTATTAGGCTTGAAAAACTAATTAACGTATTTTATTTCGCAGTACCCATTTTAACATTTGAAAAGGAACACATGAAATATTAAGTTTAATACTTTTGAAAAAGTGTGTTGCGAAATCAGCGTCGATGTATGGTAAATTAGGCTTGTTTGGTCAAGTTAAACATTTATTTTCTGCAATGATTAGAAACTGAATGAAAAACTGGATTGCTCAATCTTATATGGTAATACAATCATGAAGAAAAAGCCTTTATTAAATTATTGTTTATGATTTCATAACATTTTATTCTAAGGATTTTTTTTTTTTTTAAATTGGAGAATTTATCTTAAAATCACGTTTCAGAATGGCTCGAAAGAAAAAAAAACTGTGTTAGTCTTCGGCTTACATGTTGTTTTGGTCCTAACTGGTATTATACAGGCTTAAGGCTTATTTAAAATAATTTAGAACTTTAAAAGTTATTTAGAACAAATACTTAATAAAAATTGAAATGGTCAAATCGCTTACCTTCAACAACCAGTTGAGCAGAGTGGCTGGAAGATCCGACTGAATTCTTGACCAGGCATGTATAATTACCAGCATCTTTTGGTTTGATATTACTAATAACAAGCATGGAAAAATCATCTTGAAAAGATACTTGCAGATTTTCAAGCGCACTTAAGTGCTTTCCGTTCTTGGACCACTGAAAATCCAGCGGTCTTTTTCCATGAACCACGTTACATAACACTTTCGCACTTGAACCTTCTCCAAGCCTTGATGGAAACATAAAAGGTTGAATTTCAGGTACCCCTGTAATCAAAACAACCGGTTAATAAGTGTTTCTTGTGAAGGATGAAAGAATGTAAGTATGAAATGAAGAAAACACTTAAAATTAAATATGCAAGTAATTAAAGCTGTATGGAGCAATGTGGAACCGGCATTTTAGGAAAAGTTGCATTTAGGGCTTTTCAGCATGATAAACATTTATAGGGGAAAAAGGATTTTAATATTTATTTTTGTTAATACATTAAAACATAACTATGGCTGCTAAATTTGGAAAACAATTTTATCTACTGACTGGTCAGGAGAGAAATTTATTATGAGTATATCAGTTGGTTAAAACAAAGAATATATATACATTTTGCACTATAGTGATATTTGTTATTTGATAACCAACCCGTTTGGTACAACTTTGAGTCAAAGACGCTCTCACATTGTAGTCTGTCTATTTCAACACTTCGCCGTGAAGCATTCACTTTTTATTATTTGATAATCAAATTAAATCGAAATAAATTAGCCGTGTTAAAAAAATAAATCTCTTTTTAAAACGAAAATGTTATCTTTTGTAACAAATTGCAAACTTTAAAAAAAAATAACTGGAAGACTAATGCGATACAAATATTTTTCGCAAAGAGGAAAGAATATTATTATTATTGCAAATAAAAACAAGCAATCACAAAAAATTGGTAAATTTATACAAGTTTACGTTAGCTTGGTAACTTGTATACTTAATTTATCCCGTTTCTATACTAATTTTATAATTAATGAAACGCAAAATATTGTTTTCTCTCTTTATTTATGATTTATTTATTTATTTAACATTTGCCGACTTTCCTACCATTTAATAAAAATTATCATTGAGAACGTCTTTTGATATTTGAGTTTTTTAAAAAATATAAAAACTAAAGATTCATAAAAAGAGTTACTTTTTTTTCAATTAGAACTTAAAAATATATAAATTATAATAAAAATTTAAATATAAAAATGTATAAGCTATTATTATAACGTACATTTTCCTATACATTTTACATCGTATACTTTTAAACTATATGCCTTTAACTCCATAATTACCAATTAGGAGGCGATATCACTACGTACTGAGAATGCCTGGTTTAAATGGAAGGTCTTTACAAAATGAGTATTCTCTTGAGAAATTGAAATATGTATGGCATAATAGTAAACAGCAAAAAAAAAAAAAATTCCTGAATTCAAAAAAAAAAAAAAAAAAAACCGTACGAATAATGTTTTCTATTTTTACTTTCATGTATTTTGTATTATTCATTTCATATGTGTACACCAGAAATATACACATATCTAAAATGTCTCCTAACAGTTCGCCTGAAAGCATGATTATGTTTTAACATGCATAGTGCATGGTTTATGTTTTAGGAATTATGACAAGAAATATTTTCAAAGCATATTTGAACATTAACACACGACTAGGAGGTAATGAGAGAAGTAACTCGAGAGAAGGAAAAAAATCACTACTTACCATCCTCTCCTGCTACTGAGTGGGTTTCGTACAGCCATATGAAAAGTAATGCTACTAAGAGTAATCCATTGAACCTGAAATATGTGGGTGGCCCAACACATGAGAATGCGTGTGATGAACACTTCAACATCTCTGAAAAGGTTATACGGTGATAAAGCGTTCGTCATAAGGTTTCTTCTTCCATTGCAGATATGGCAGTAGAAATGATATTGTTAAAGAAGTCTTCTCAGTGAGGCGCGATGCAATATTTCATTTTCATTGGCTTTAACAGCAGGCGCCATACAGTGTCAGAAAATGACACTAAATGTTATAACTTCCGAGGCCTTGTTTTACTTATATGGTATCACATAATATTAAATTATAATGCTTGTTTGGTGCGACGGTATTTCCTAAAATATCATTATAAAAAAAATGTTGCATAAATAAAAACTAATGCAGTTGGCAAGATGAAAGTGAAATTTAAAAAGTATCAATAAATAAAATAGTAAAATTAAAATTTTAAATAAATCATATTATAACAACGTAAAGCGATACACAAATTCAATTTTTATAATTGTATTAATGAAATCATTTGCCTTCCTTTTCTTTGTTACTAAATTCAACTTATATTTATGGTCAGTGACTATATCTATTTCGTATTGTAAAAATGTTGCTTGAAAAATCTTTGTTACCTTGTTGAATATCCTTCTATAATAATAACTAAAAAAACCCATAAAACCCTTTGTTTTTTTTACTATAGAATGATGTTCAATCATCCAAAATTCAAAACAAAATTAATTGCTGTAACGAGATACATAGGTAGACAGATACATAGTGAAATATTTATTTATTTTTACTCTAGTACAATCATCCAATGAAAAATCTTTAAACAAAAGAGAGTTAGGTTAAGAAACCTTAAATTAAACGTGAAATTTTATAATATGTCACAAGTATGTTTTAGAATAGCATCAATAAATTTTTATAAAGAAAATGAAAGCTGCAACATGAAGAATTATGCTACATTGAAACCTTTAAGTGCATTTTTAATTAAAAATACATTAATATTTATCACAGAAAAAATTTATAATGAATGACTCTGTTGCATTCTAGATGATTACTAAAATTTACATTTTATCAAATGAGTTTTAAAAATATGTAAATTGATAAATTTAAAAGCAAAATCAATGCGTAAAAAGTTCACACGTTCGATTTACATGATTTTATCTTTAATATAGAAAATAACGCCGATTTCCATATTTTTCGAACAACAAAGGCCCATCAAATGGAATATTTTTTTTGATAATCCATCCATAATTCAATGGAATGCAAAATGTTGATGATGCATATACGCAGAAAAGTTTTATTGCGTATAGAATAATATTGTTTTGATTATTCTTTTGCTGGCAACAAAAAATTAAAAGGAAGGGGAAAAAGTGAACAAATAAAGCGCTTAGTTTTGTCCCAAAAAGAACAACATTTTCAACAAAGTTCTTGTGAATCATTAATATATTTATAAAAAAGACACACACACACACACAGTCTTACCAATAACAGGTAAGTAATTTCAATTTTAAAAGAAGCTGAAAGAGAGAATAAAATTACTTTCGAATTCTATTTTTTCAAAATTAATTAGCAAAAACTACGACCGGGAAACCCTAAGCATTTGTGCGAGACAAGTAAAAGTTAAATGAAATTCCATACATTTTTCGTAAAGATTTGCCGCGTTCCCGGGTTATCAATTTGTGCGTTAAAATATGTTGTCGAAATAACAAAGTTGTATGCATGGTTACTAAGCTTTAAAATTTATTCATATACCAAGCATTTCTACAATTCATAAAATAAAAGTGTTCATCAACCATAAAAACATCCGCGTTTAAACTACTACATTGCATATAAATGCTTACCAATAACCGAGAGTGTTATTACTTTCTTTAAACTTGCACCTACATTGTTAATTGCCTTACATTCATATTCTCCTTCATCATCTGCTTTAAGTGATCCGAACACAAGGGATCCATTTTTAGAAATACCAGTCATTTTTTCTTCTCCTCCTAAAATTGAAAATTTTAATTTAATGTTTACATTTTGGACTAAAGTTAATTTGGATGCATTACTTTTTGAACAATATTTTTTTAAATTAATTTTTTAAAAAAATGTAATCTTAAGAAATAAGGGAACACATTTTTTCGTTGGCAGAACTAATTTATCTTGTCAAAATAATAGTATTTGCAAAATAAAATTTATAATATGAAATTTAAAAAAATTGTAATTTGCAAGTAATTACACAGGGCGATGGGTGCTTCGGTGATTTGGATAATGTTATTATATGAATGTTATGCACGAAATTCAAATATGACATTAGTTTTTGCCTGTATTTTTAAAGTGGGGCATTTTATATAACTTAAATAACTTACTCTTTAATTTGGTCCATATTATCTCAGGAGGAGGGTAACCAGTAGCTGAGCAATCTAAGGATACTTTGCTAGACAATAAACCCTCCACTCCAAATGGTTCTTTAATCCATTGAGGAGGGGCTGTAATGTGAAAAGTAAATGTTGTTAAATATGTGTAAACCTAAGTTTAAATCTCAGGCAATGCAGCTCCATTTAAATACACTTTTATTCTGCATTAGTACAAGAACCAGTATTATCAGGCCTGGTTGCCTTTAACATACAACATCCGGAGTATCAGTGGTTCAGCCAGTTAAGCTCTGTTACTGCCACTTATATAGCTGATACGGTTACAGGTACGGTTGCAGTAGATTTCTTTACAAATGTATTGATTTTGTAATGCAAATGCTTTTGATGCATTCAAAGGAAAATTATTTCAATTTATTTCCAACGTTATTTATGTTAATGTACAGTTGCATACAGTATTTATGCAAAAGCGCAGTTCGTTTTTTGCTACTTCACCAAGTATCTTTTCCAAAAAAGGAAAACAAATTGGTTTTCTGCGACACATTCGAAGTTCACAAACAAATTTCACATTTACCGACCAAATGAAATGCATTTCTCACCACCAAGAAGTGAAAAGTCACTAAACAAGACTTTTGTTTCTATTATTGGTATGTTTTTCTCTAATAAATCTGTAAAATTAATAATTCTTAATCGAAATGTATTGCATTTTTAATTAAGACGAAAATTTGATTTCATAAGGTATAATTTTTTAAGGCAGTTTACGCAGAAAACAGAATTCATTTTTTTAACAAATGTGAATTTAACTTTTTAGTTAAAAATTTTTATTTTCTATATATTTTTAATTATATGTGTCAGCACTAAATGCAAATATTAATGAAACTGCTGACGTTCCTAGAGATTTAGTGATTAAAATAAAAGAAATTAGAGTTCACCGTAAAAATGAAAGATACTTTAAATGAATGAACTACTAAGTAACGTTTTAATAACTTATATATATTTGGTGGATTATTGCAAAAAACGAAAATTTTCATATGACCACCTCACGAATTCAAAAATTACCAATTTGCTTCTTTTTTATGTACGCTGTATTTACATCTATTTACCACGTACTTGTTTTTAAAAAACAAATTAATTTTTATTTTAACTAAAAATTAATGTTTAGTATTCAGTGGTGTATTTATAGAGACTTCATTTTTACTGGATTAATAAAACGAATTCCAAAGTTAAGGATTACATCACTTTTCCCTTTAAAAAGTAAAAATATATTTATAAATAATTATTTTTATATTTTCACAAGAATATTAATTTCACACCAAAAAGTACAAAAAGGGATAAATGTAAATCACAAGCAGTGATCGGTTCAATGATTGTAGTGTTCAAATTTGACTTGACATAAAGATTTTTAAAAAAAAGTTTTTTTTTTTTTAATCTAACAAGCTTATTCATAGCATTTCTATTGAGGAAAGAAATCGTGAAACATCCTCATTGTTTTTTTTACTTATTCACAAATCGGTTTATAAAAATAGAACATCAACTTAGAGAACAGCTGCAAGTACTTAGGACCAATTTGATGATAAATTGCCTATTTTTTATTGACAATACTGCAAGAAAGACTACATACCGACATCGTTCTGTTTTGCCAGCTCTCCCCTTTTCCATCGTTTGGCTTAGACAATTTTTTTAAAAAACTTAGTTTCTCCATTGCAGTATTTGTGACGAATTCCATTCGTTTCAATACTGCAATAAATTAAACTTCTTTTGCGCGTTTTCGTTTTTAGGGATGCTTTTACGGTACATAGAGCTCCCTTTTAAGATTATATTTATTTATTTTTAAGCTTTCGAAAGAAACAAAGCTTAAAAGGAATAAATATAAAAGGGGGCATATGTTTACCATTTACGGTTCTTCATTAATTTTTATTTATTTTTCTTATGACGCAGTATTTCTTCTTGATATTTTGTTAATTTTATATTCGTAATAGGTTTTTCAGTGAAATAAAAATTTAGACATTAAGGAAACACACACACAGAAACAATCATTATATGCTTTAAAAAGCATTTTACTGCAGCTCGCAAGAAATTATTATTTCATTTTTTAAGTTAAAACTTTGTTATAAATTTGAAAGAATTTATTACATCTGAATATCATTACACTTTGCTTAAATATAAAACAAATTTTTAACTTAAGCACTTACCTGTAACAACAAGTGGAACAGTATATCTGTCATCTCCAAAGGAATTTGAAACATGGCACGTAAAATTTCCGCTACTGTGTCCAGTTAGTGTTTTGACGATGAGGAATGACACTTCATCTTTGCTGTTAATTTCATATTCTAAATTACTTTTCAATTCTGAAGTCCCTTTAAACCATTTGAAGTGAAAAGGTTTACTGCCTTTTCTCACTAAGCATCCAAGTTTAACTTCTTCTCCTTCCGTAAGCTTTTCGGGGACACTAAATGGCTGGATTTTCGGAGACTTCTCTATAACAGAAGTGTTGAATTAGATGACGCCTTCGCGTACTTTAACATAACATTGTACATACATTTCACATTAAATAAGAAAAAGCAAATACACATATATTGTCGATTATATATTTTTACTGGCTGAGTTTTTAATGTAATATATTAATATTTTAAAAAATGGGACAATAAGAGACGAATATTATAAAATATATTTCCTTAATATCTTGGCTATTCAAAATATAATTAGGATTTAATGGTAATAAAAATACTAATTTAACTAGGTGTCATGGTAAGTATTGACGAAAACTTCAAAAAAGGCAATGCTTTAGTAAACAGAATCATATTCAGAATATTAATTGGCCACAGATTTTTTGCATAGAAACGGAAGTAGCTTTATTGCCGTTATGCAAACAAGTTTCTTTAGTAGAATGTGTTAAAATAATTAACGGGAAACACGTAACATATTTTTAATTTCATTTAAATATCCGCAGATTTAAGAAGAAAAATTAAACCTAAAACTCAGTTGTTTCAGTAATACACATATTTAAGGAGTAAAAAATAGTATTTTTTATGAATAAAATTTTTTGAGTTTAAACAAATACAATCAAAAATCATTTCCGATGAAATTTGCAATGTTACCTGAGGGTACAAATTATGTAGTCTGTTTACGAGGATCGACAACAACAAATCAACAACTTATTTTAAAGTTGAGCTCGAAAACAGAAGGTGTATTTAAGTAAGCGCTTCTAAATTCAAGTATTGTTGAGGTTATGAACGCCTAACTGCACTGAATAAGGCTCATAAATATACTTAAAAGGATTATAATATAAGTTTTTCATTACCCCATGTTCTGAAATTAACCATCAAAGCTTTTTACATTTAATAAAATAATATTAATTAAATTGCATTGGAAGTTAGCACCGGAGTAATTACGAATATGTTTTCAATATTAACTTAATACATAAGTGAAATTGTTTAAGGTAGTCATAGTAAAAATATAGTTATTGCTTATAATAAACTTGTTTCATCACTTGCTGAGAAATAGATAAAAGCGATGGAAACTTCTACGTTGAATATCTGTCGCAAAGTTTGAATTCTAGGAATTTGAGTGTTTAAAATTTTACGATATTTAAAATGTTAAAAACAGTGTACTTAATTTTTTAACATCTAGATATTTTATTTAGTCTGTATGATTATATGTAATATAGAAGCACGTAATGGAAATGAAGGGGGGGGGGTGGAAGCAACAGATTTAAGGCCGCTTTTGTAGATAGATATATTATTGGGACATTTATAGCTATATATGACTACAAAAGGGAAATAACAACACAAAGTTCATTGAAATACATATATATTTCACTAAAATAAAATCAACATACCTTTTGCAATTGTAACTGAAGGAGTCAGAAGAAGGAAGAAAATCATCATCATCATGTGGTACAAACGAATTTTTGCAAACATTCTGTTGCATTTCACGTACCAGTAGTATCAATTAAAATTATTATTTTATGTAGAGTTTCTCCTTCACCTTGAACTAAACGTAATACATGCATTATAAAATACAATTTGGCTGATTGCTGTTCCACACATTTGCGTTTATAGCGTCTCCTTTCTAATACTGAAATCACTTAGGTTACTAGCGCACATAGGTAACTAGCGCCACATATCGACAAAAAGTAATACTATTTTAAATGTATATTAAATACAACTAAAAACAACAATAATATTGGTACAGAAACATTTTTGTTTTTAAGTCTCATTGAGATTAATTTAACTGGACAGAAGGTTAATATTTTACGTCGTATTGTGAGTCCTTATACAAAAAAGTCATAGCTACAACAAAACGTTGTAGAAATATAAAAGCATAACAATGTGACTTTTCTCTACGAAAGATGAAATTTCTCTACGAAAATTTATTTCACTTCAACACACTCTCAGATAATGAAAGTCGTTCTAACGCTATTAAATTGGAGAAAAATGTAGTGTTCTAGTGAATTCACATATTCAATATAACATTTTCTTTATAGCATCTGAAATTAAAGCATTTTCGAATTTGTCGCAATATTATTCTAAATAAGTAATATCAAACATTAAAAAGAGGCAAAATTTAACAAATCAAATAAACAGAAAATACAGAGGCAAAATAAGACGCCCATGACATTATTTTATTTTATTGTAGACTTAGTTTATTCTTTACTGTTTGATATTTTGAACAAAAAATGTACACCAATTTCCAGTACTCTTACCATGAATTACTAGTTTAGAAGATTTTCGTAGATTTTCACCTATGCCGTTTTCTACATCACATACGTACTGTCCTGCATGGTCTATACTTACACGTTGAATGGTAAGATTGCCATTGACTGCCTGATGAATAATTGTTGTTTCTCTTCCTGTAAACGAAAAATAAACACGTGAAAAAGAAAAAACAATGCAATGTAGTTTCCAATGAGAAACATGATAATTAAAATTGCTTTAATATAGCAACCACAGTGCAACAGAGCCACAACTCAAAACTGACTATCTCCTCCAAAGTAGCATTTGGAAATTTCAGCCATAGTCTTACCAACCAGTTTTATTTTTATTTCATACTTATATGAGATTAAATAGTGTTTTGTTATGTTACAATCTTATACGGGCATTATACATTGCTGTTTTTAAATGTATGCACAGCTTTGTGTAAAAATTATGGAATTATCTCGCCATTCATTTCTAGGCATTATTTGAATTTTCTTGAATAACTTAAAAAGTAAGCAAAAATAAAGATATACTATTAGTGACCGAAGAAGAATGCAGTAAAGCATGCTTAATTCTGAATTCACTGACACTTTTTTTTTTTTTTTTACTTTCTTTCTTTTTTCTTTTCTTTTCCTTTTGAATTTTGATGCTATTGAACCGCAGGGTGCTTTTTGAACTATAGGTATACGGAATGCAAGCGTTAACTGTAGTAAAAAGTTAGATATTCTCATCAAACCAGGTTGGAATAGTACAAAAAGACAACTTGAATTTCCATTCCAATCGAACTTCGATTTAAAAATGATAATTTTTAACGCAATTTTTATGTTCCAGATTGCAGTGACGTTTTGAAACCATTTCTTCAGTACGCCTGTCCTTTTGGCAAGAGGTGGGGAGGGAGGAAGAGTAAATACTCGTTACAAATTACATTTAAAAAACTATAAAATGATCACACATTCTTTCAAATAATTCTCAAAGCCTGGGGCAATTAATCAGCCCCTTAATTGACTGGTTTTCTTGTTGCGCGTTTGCTTTCAATGCTTGCAGTAAACAGGTCTCTATGAAACTGTTACGTACCTATTGAGTCATTCTATAGTAAGTGGATCAGCGGTCCTCCCTCGACCGTCACCAATCTTGACGAAACTTTTCACACCGCTTCTAGTATGTGTGAGACTAAGTTTGATAAAATTTCAGACCTCAAATGTTAAAACTATAGCAATAAGAGCCACCCAAAATTTGGTCCCAAATTGTTCTTCGTAAGATATGAATCTTCAAGTACGGGGTGGGGCAAAAGTAATGACCCTGTTTTGAAGGGTTGTAAAAAAACTATTACAATTTGAGATTTAAACTTTATTTTATTTTGATCTGTATTTAATACATTTTTTTTATATTAAGTATTGAATACCACTTCAGCAAGATGGCGACCTTCTGCAGCAATGCACTGATGCAGTCTATTCCTCCACGCACAAAGACTGACTGCATCTTTGTGTGCATTTCAACATCCCGCTTAATTTTACGGTCAAAAGGTTTTTTTTTTTTTTTTGTGGGGTTATTTGAAGGAGAAAGTTCCCCGTACTTTAGAAGAGCCGAAGGACCGAATTATTGCGGAAATATCCGCCTTACCCCTTGAAATGTACAGAAAAGTTTCCTAAAACTTCAGAAATGGACTGCATCAGTGTATCGGTACTGAAGGCCGCCATCTTGCTGACGTGGTATTCAAAACGTAATGAAAAAATGGTATTTATTTATTTATTTATTTATTCAAAAAAAAAAGAGAGAGAAAAAGACATGCACACTACAGACAAATCCATTTACAGTGATGCATAAATAACATACAACAATAGAAAAAATAAGGGATTAAGATTTTAAAAACTCACGACATTTAGACTTAAAAACAGTAAGAGACATATCAAAAATGTCTAAACCCGCAGAAAACTCATTAAAAATTCTATAAAATTTATACAGGGAAAAATTACCAATATAATTATGTTTTACAAAAGGAATAACAAACAAATTGTAATTTCTAAGACACCTAGTTGGTACATTAATGCTGATAGAGGCCAGGATATCATTACAGTCAATCACATTATTAATAACTTTATAAAAAAAGAGTAAACAACAAAGATCACGGCGAGATTTCAAACTTGGAATATCAAAACAATCACGAAGAAAGGAAGAAGAAATATTCCGTACATACTCTCGATTGGACTTGAAATATAAATACCGGATAAATCTGGATTGAACCTGCTCAAGAACTTTAATTTTATTAACGTAGCATGGATCCCAAATAAGACTGCAATACTCTAAATTAGAGCGAACCAAACTAAAGTACAAGACCCTGAGTGCTCTTATATTAGTAAAATCTTTAGTACAGCGCTTAAGAAAACCCAATTTTTTATAAGTTTTGAAAACAATATTATTAATATGGATTGAAAACTCAAGTTTGACATCAAAAATAACGCCCAAATCCTTTACAGTGTCTGAACGAAGTAAGGGAAGATTATTAATCCTATAAGGATAATTCAGAATGCCAGATATACGAGAATAACTAAGAACACAACATTTCTTGATGTTAACGGATAATTTATTGTCCAAACACCACTGGTAAAAATTATCAAGGTCATTTTGAAGAAAAGCAGCATCAGTAGAAGTACGAATTTGCTTAAAAAGTTTCAAATCATCAGCAAATAAAAGATGATCGGAAAAAGATAAAATAGAACACAAATCATTAATAAACAGAATAAAAAACAAAGGACCGAGATTCGACCCCTGAGGTACTCCAGAAGAATTAGTAAAGTCATTGGAAATAGCACTATTGAAATGCACATACAGCTTTCTATTATTTAAATAGGAAAAAATCCAATCAGTCAAATTAATATGAAAACCCAAAGCAATAAGTTTCCTAATCAAAATACCAAAATCAATAGAATCAAACGCCTTTGAAAAATCCGTATAAATTACATCAAGTTGAGAACCATCTTCAAAAGAAGACACAATGTTATTAGTTAGAGAAAATAAGTTAGTAAGTGTCGACCTCCTAGCAACAAAACCATGCTGAGACAAAGAAATTAAGTTTTTAACCTGAAAAAATATCTTATCGTACACAATAGTTTCCAGCAATTTCGAAAAAGGGCTCAAAATAGCAATAGGACGATAATTTTTACAATCAGATGAGTTACCACTCTTAAACACTGGAAGAATTTTAGTATACTTCCAAGCATCAGGAAAAGTGTTGGTCTTTAATGACAAATTAAAAATAATAAGAAGAGGATAAATCAATACATCAGCACAACCCTTTATAATAAACGAAGGGACACCATCAACACCAACAGTTAAAGAAGACCTCAACTTCCTAATAGCCAACACAACATCCTCATGAGTAATATTATCAATCTTAATAATATCATGCATATTACAGTCATTTCCAAAACAATCTCTGTCATAACTAGAACTCATCTGATAAACAGAGCCGAAATAATTGGCAAAGGCATCTGCAATATCGTTATCATTATTATACCAGATATCATCATATTGAATGCTATTGGGCACTGAATTCTTTTTGTTGAAATAGGACCAAAACTTTTTAGGCTCAGAAATCAAATTATTTTCAGTTCTTTGTATATAAGAAGCATAATCCCTACCGATACTAAGTTTTAATTTAGATCTCATTGACTTAAATTCATCATACAGTTTAGGATCACCACTATTTAAGGCCCGCTTACGTACTTTACTCTTGGATTTGATCAAATTAATTGTATCAGTAGTGTACCAAAAAGGATACTTGTTATTGACAATTTTAAAAGGAATAGTAAGATTAAAAACATCATATAAATAACTATAAAAATAATGTACAGCATAGTTCACATCACTACAAGTATTCAAGAAATTCCAATCGATAGCAGAAAACATATGCCACATAGACAAAAAATCTGCTTTTTTAAAATCATATCTACTCTTCTTGACAAACTTACCACCAGCACGACAAGTAATAAAATTGATACTAATAGATAAGGCAGGATGATGACTATCTTCTAGGACTAAAGGCATATCACAATGTTTAACCGAGATATTAGAATAACCAATATTAGAAAGCACCAAATCCAAATATTTGTTATTACAATTAGGAACTGAATTAAATTGATCAATGTTATATAATTGCACAAAATTAAGTAACTCATATACTTTCGGATCAAATAAATTAGTGTTCAATAACTCACCTATAATAGGTAAATTAAAGTCACCACAGATAAAAATATTATCGTAAGAAGAAAATTTAACAAAAACATCAAAAAACTGCACATAATCATCTTTAGCAGAATTAGGTGGAAAATAAACTACACAAAAAAGAACCTTTTTACTATACTTTAAATTAATAGAAATCCATATACACTCAAAATTTAGATCAGGAACCTCGATCAATACAGGTAAAAAATATGTTTTAAGAGCAATAGCCACACCCCCACCACGTCTAAAAGAGCTAGTCAAAGAATCCCGATCTTTACGGAAAACAATATATCTATTATCAAATAATTCGGTTGAAACAATGTCACTGCATAGGCAAGTTTCAGTTAAAAAAATAATATCATAGTCCTCAGAAGAAGTAGAAATAAAAAAATCTTTAACCTTGGACCGCAGACCACGAACATTTTGATAAAAAATAAAAAGTCACTTATCAGGACCCGTAATCGGCACAGTAGGACCAGCACCAACACCAGAATTTTCAGCATCATCCTGGAAGATCTGGTCACTCCTCAATCTTCCAAAAAACTCGGAAACCAAACATCCCTCCGGCCATACAGAAGCATCCAATAAACGGTCAAATTCCCTCTCATACACCTCAATATGGAAGGATGTGTATGTTCGAAATTTCGTTCTTAGCTTATGACAGTGCAGAAAATCGAGCTTTAAAGGGTTTAAAAAATCAATTACCTCTGTTACCGAAGTCTGAGGACTTAGTCTAGACAAAAAAACAGCCCTTTTTTTAGGTACTTTTGAAACACTTCTTAGTCCCGAATCTTTCATGGATCCATTGAGAATACGTCTGGGTTTATTTATTTTTTTCCCTCTACCATCACTGGCCCTAGGAATATTTACCTGTAGATCATCCGTGACAGGATCCGAAACAGGCCTAGTCACAGACGCGTAACTTTCCACACTTACATCAGAGTTACCAGCTTGTACAAGAACGGGAGAAAAAGATGATTCAGATACCTTAACTGGATTAACATTAATTGGCAAAATCTTGCCAGGTACAGAAACAAGTTTAGCCAAATTTTCAACCTTATTGGTAATATCTGCTTTGAACAAATCAAAGTTACTTCTAAATTCCATAAACAAAGTCTCCAGATTGTTACCTCCAGAACAGTGTTGATCATTCGCTATTATAGATGGCACCACATTACTAGTTGACTGAGAATTCCTTACATAGTCCACAGCAGCTTCTTTGCAGACGTCACGAAAAATAGTAGATCTAATGCATTCAATTCTTTTAATAATTGATGATTTTACCTCACCCAAGGCACACCTGGCCTCATCACGGACCGTTGGGTTCATGTTACACTTAGAATTGATAGCGGTATCCAATTTACCGTAGAACACATCAAGAGCACGAAAAAACTCAACATCACCATCATCCGCCATCTTGAATTCCGGTATTAAATATAGATCAAAATAAAAAAAAGTTTTAAGCCTCAAACTGTGTTAGTTTTTTTTTTTTATAACCCTTCAAAACCGGGTCATTACTTTTACCCCACCCTGTATGAGTAAAATATTTTCGTAATATTTTTACACCAACTTTAACTGCTCTTAGCTTCAACTGTTATTAAGTTAGAGTTCTGAAACTTTCAGATTTTCGCAGAAACTAGAGTATTTGAAAGCCTAACGAGAGTATTTAACTCAAAAAATGATTTGCTACTGAGTTAAATAATTTCGAAATTCAGGTTTAGATCGCGAGAGTGAGTTTTGCGCCAACTTTGACTGCATGTACTACAAAAGGTTTAAGCTTATGGTCCAGAAAATATCGTAGGTCTACTAAGCATAAAATGCTATCTGGGCAGGGAAAATATCAAGTCGGTGTCATTATTTCGCTCTCCAGGGACATTCAAACATAGCTATTTGATTTGCATAGCATTCACTAACGTTTAGAGCTCAAATTTTGGATGGCTTCTATACACACAAGAAGCAATGCACAAAATTTCGTATGATTGGAGATACCAGGTGGTGATTATTTCAAAGATTTGTCCAGTTGACATAAAAAGACAATATTATGCACGTTTCCCATGCAGTTTTGCTACAAAAAAACACAATTTTTAAAGAGAATTCCTGTGCTAGTGCAGTTTAAAACGCCTGACATCCAATTGAAGTAAAAGAAACGTTAGTTTTAAGTATTTGAGCATAAAGCAAAGCCATAATTTGACGGTTATTTCCGAATGAATGTTATTTTCAATACATAGGATTCCTAAAAACCAATTGCGTATAAAATCCTTATCACCTATGTCCTTAATGTCTTCAGAAACCAGGTTACAGCTATCTTTGCCAAAATTTAAAATATAATTAATACTTTTCCTTACTAAAAAGAAACGTGAAACTGACAAATATTACATACTAGAATAAATGAAATGAGTGATCTCTCTAATCCATTAATTGCTATTAATGCTCACAAAGCATAATAAGTTAAATAAATGGATTTGAGTTAATCCCCGATAGAATTTTATATGATATATTGCATGATTAACTTGAAATTGTACTCATACTTTAAATCTAGATTCATGGTTAATATTTATTTCTTTCAGTACAAATAATTGTATAATGATGAATAAGTATGATTAGTGAAATTCATCTATTCTAAAAAAATACCTTCAATTTAGCAAAATTTACTTTTTACATCATTTTCAATTTTTTACGTAGAAGGTATGCAAAATAATTTAATTATTGTTAATAGTACATAAGAATTTTATCTATTGACCAGGGTGAATCCTGGTTTTACTGTAGATAATAATTTATATTTTTTTCGAGAGGAAAGTTACATTTAATACCATAATAATCATCCCCTCCCGATTTAGAAGGGATTGTGACAAAAAATTGAACTAATAACGCATGCGATTATTAAACATAAAGAGCAGTTATTAGTTATTCATAGTGTATTACATTTAAAGCTTTCTAAAATAATATAAACAAAAATACTTTACCATTTATTTTTTTCCATGTATACTTTGGCAAGGGCAGACCATCTGCTTGACAAAGTAGCACAATTTCATCTCCTTCCATTGCTTCAATATCCTTTGGCTCAATCTTCCACCGAGGTGGGGCTTATTACAAAAATATAATTTATTTACTTTAAAAATGTGGACTTATATTAAATTCATATAAATATTATTATTAATGCAAAAAGCTAAAGCATTAAGTACAATAGCACAAAAATGGAAATATCAATGAAAAATATTAACAATCTTTTATAATTAATATTTCATTGTATTTTTTAATTTTGATGAGACTAATTCTTGATATCATTTTTTCTTTGCTTAATATTTTTACTTTATCAGATTTCGTACATAGTTTATTACAATTCTGATTCCCATCAAAATATTCAGTAACGTGAATCCAATGCAGGCACATTTTCGTAAAATACAGACTGAAGCAATCTTACAAAATGCGTAGAATAATTAAATTATTACTATTACTATTATTTTTATGATACAAAACAACGACCAGAGATCTCATCAATGAAGCAGCATCAAACTCATAGTGCTTCATTGTACTTTTGTTAAATTGCATGTTTTTACGTTACCATGCTTATGTAAGCCCAATTTTCAACAAAGAGACTGAGAAATAATGTTATGTTAATCTATTTTAAATAACCAAAAGTAATAATGCTTCGAATTTTATGCTTCAGATTTCTAACGTCACAAGACAAAAAATAAATAAATAAATAAATTTTGTTCAAAATGTAAGAAATGTATTTTAAGGTTAAATGTTTAATGATTAATGTGGTAAGAATAATATGCTTACACTATTCAATATCCATGCCATAATAACAATACATGATACCATTATATATGACATTCATTAATTGAAACTTTTAATGGCGTGAACGCAATAATAATTTAGTTTCTTATTTATTTCTTGAACGCAAGGGGGAAATAATCATAGTTTCTTTTTGGAGCGCTGGAATAAGGTATCATTATATTTATTAGCAAAAAATGATAATTAAATGATGCAAAAATTCGCGCACGCTAACAGTAATTTGGTAGTTTCATAATATTTATCTAATAATTTTTAAAAAAATATGCAACAAAATATAATCCCCACATAATATAAAAACAAAAATTATCTGAATATTTTAAAGTTTTTGCAGATGTGTGGTGTTTTTTTTTCTTTTTCTTTTTTTTTAAGAGCAAGCATTAAGCAATTTTTTAGCTAATCACTTTAAAGATATATTCATATAACTGGCTTAAAGATATGTAGGTTTTATGCAAAGTATGTAAGTACCTACACATGAGATTAATATCTAAGAGAATAACAGGAAAAAAATCAAGATTCGATGCATAACAAACACAAATAAACTAATGAGCATACCACATTTCATATGTCACTTGATTAATTTGAAAAAAAATCTTACCTTCAACTTCTAATATAGCAGAGTGCGTATTTTTCCCAAATAAATTAGTCACAGAGCATGTGTAATTTCCAGAATCTTTCGGTGAAACTGGGTCTATGGTTAGAGCTGACATATCATCCAATGTTTGAATTTTTATATTCCCAGTTTCTGATAAAATTTTGTTATCTTTAGACCATCTAAACGTTAACGGTAGTGTCCCTTGTTTCAGAAAGCAAGCGACTGATGTTTTTTCTTGGATTTGGACCAATGAAGGAAATGTAAAGGGTGAAATTTTTGGAGCATCTGAAAATGGATAACATAAATTATATGCATGAAAACTTAACATATTTCAATTAACATTAAAAAAAAATCACAAGGTTAGTGCATTTCAAAAATGCAATGGAATGTCCGTTTTAAATATTTTCTTTCCATATTACTCGCATCATTGGGAAACTATAATGTCCTTCAAATTAAGTAAATAGTGATGCATGAAGACATTTTGAGTTAACAAACACAGGGAGGAAATATTTGAGATTAGTATACACTTGTACATTATAAGGTTATAGTCTAAATGCATTCAACAAACTGAATTATAAAAGACGAGGTTTAATATTTGGAAAATGCTCAGCCTATACATAGGGTGACCTTTTTGCGATTTAAATAATGTTCCTATAATAGTAATATTAGACAAATAAATTTTAGGGATAAAAATATCGAAAAAATACGAAATAAAGATTGAGACTTTTTGTCAACAGTAGTTACTTTGTAATAAAGCAATTAATTTGTGACGTACCTTTGTTTGATTCATGGTTTAAGGGAGGGGGACATTGCCCATATCGTTGTTCGCACATTTCAATTGAAATTTTAGAATAAAATTTTCATTAAAAAAATTGAGACATTGTAAATCTACGGAAATTGCTATTTCCTCATCATATTCTGCTTCGATATCTATCTTACAGTGTGAAAAAGGAATATATAAGTATACTAACGTGACATAAAATCGTAA
Source organism: Octonoba sinensis (assembly GCA_038502835.1). Classification (NCBI taxonomy): domain Eukaryota; kingdom Metazoa; phylum Arthropoda; class Arachnida; order Araneae; family Uloboridae; genus Octonoba; species Octonoba sinensis. Next base: position 109,459,594 of record CM076599.1, on the reverse strand, counting down.
AAAAATTAAATACAGTTTTCGTAACTCTTAGAAATGCGGGTACATGAATTACTTTTAAAGTTTTTTGCTTGCAAAGAAACTAAACACATAAAATACTTCAAACATATATCGATGAGATACATAAAAGGATATATTTCACTTACCTGAGCCAAAGCATTTTTCTGCTATCCATAGCAGCAAAGAGAACTTCAATATGTTCTGGAAGACAGGCACTAGTTTCATTGTTCTCTTGACAGTGCTTAATATGCTTAAAATAAATTATCAAACACGTTGAAATAATTCTCCACGAGGAATTCTTCAAACGGCTCCACACAATGTAATGCCATGGCGTCTGGATGCGTTAATGTTGTTAGCTAACTTTGCGAGGACTCGGAATCGTAGCGCCACATCACGGCAATAAGCGAAATCAATTGGGAAAGTGTATTTTTTGAAATTTAAAGCATTTAAAAATGTAAATATTGCTCTAAAGACATGTAAGAAAAAAAATATAAATTGCTGATAAATTGAAAAACATTTAAAATTGCTGCGGTAACCCCCCTCCCCTTTTAAATATAAATGTTGCTTTATTAGGCAATGCCGAAAGGAATTTTTATGGTGAAATACAGAGAAACTTTTGAAGCATAGTTAAGTTTAGTTTATAAAAAAAAAACAATATAATGTAAACCTGCAAAGCATTGGAGATTTCTGAAAACAGACTAAAAGTAGACAAAAATATTGTTTTTCAAGTGTTTACTGATACTTACACAAACTATTTTTTATTAAAGAAAAATTTTAATTAGTAAAAATAATAATAAATAAAACTATGTACTTATAGTAGTATTTTTCTTAGCAATAGCGAAAAGAATATAGTTAAATAAGAGAAAGACAAAGATCAAGTCATCCCAATTTGTATCTTTGGTGTTGATTTTGGAATTTAGAGTTGGTTATTCCTTTTCTTAATTTGCGTTTAAACCAGTGTTTCCCTGTTGCATCGAAACAACTTATTTAAAATTTTATGATATCGAACAGTTGCGTCTTTATAAAAAACATTTATGTAACCATAGCTTGTCCTTAACACTTAAATTTCCCAGATCATTTTTTTCAGGTTTTGCAACTTTAATGTTTATTCTTATCTTCTTATACGTGTTTCTTGAAGTTATTAAAATGTACCGCTCGACAAAGGAGTAACGTACCGTTTTATTTAATTATAATTAATTGACATTTTGCGATTTTTTGTAATTCTTCGGACCTGATAAAATGTTATATGATTAAATTCCTGCAAAACCTTTTTGCAATACTGCAATATAAATAAAAATTAGTATGATAATGTAGTGCATTTTATAAACAAAAATATTTTGCGAAGAACTAGTTTTATTTAAATGATATTCACTGTATTACGGCAGTGAAAAGCAACAACTTCTCCCAAAAAAAAGTTGCATTAGAAAAACATATATGTTAATAAAAAAAACATGAAAGACGAAATTGTATGTCACTTAATGTGACAGACATTACGATCTGAGAGCATACGTCTATTTTTCGCGTTTTTTCGACGATGTTAAAAAATAAATATTTTTGTTACTATAAGATTGGACTTTTCTTCGAACCTTAGAATAAAGATGCCCGATGGGTGATTTAAAAGTTCGGAGCACTGATGTAGCTTGCTAGTAGCTTTGTCTTTGGTACTTTGTATGTCAATTACGTAGAGTCCGACAAAAGTGCAAAAATCTTAGGAGCCAGGGAAAATTTTTAGGAGCCAGCTCTAATATTTGCATTTGCAAACTAGTCGCCACCTGAAAAACTAGTCGTCAAGGCATATTTTTTAGTCGCCCGGGCGGCCTGGCGCCCGGGATTTGTTGGACCCTAATTAGGTACGAACTCTCAAAAAATAAAAAAATGGACTTCATATACTATGACTCTTAAGGTACAGATATATTTCCAACACCATAAAAAAATTAAAAAATGGATTCATATACTATGACTCTTAAGGCACAGATATATTTCCAACGTGCTGCATGGCTTAAAACATAATACTAATTACAACTACATTTTACACATTTAACACATATAATAGATTTGCGCACAAAGATTCCCAATCGTACATTCGTACAGTCATCTTAAATGAATTACGAAAGAGATAAGGACGCATACGATGATACCGAAATGACATACGGCAATGGAAAGAGAAATAAAAAGGTGTTTAAAAGAAAAGCTTGAATTGATAAATTTAAGAGTAAATTATATATATTTGTTTTTCTGATTTTACCATAAACGACCAAAGTGGCTGATTTCTGCAGTTTCTCACCAACTTCATTGTTTACTTCACATATGTACGTGCCTTCATGTTCCTTTAGAACAGGGTTCAGTAAAAGTGAACTATTATTGTTTCCATTGTTCTTGTAGATAACGTTTGAAACTAGCTGGTTTTGAGTTGTGCCTGAAAAATAAAAGCACTTACATTTAATAAAGGCGAAGATATTTGATTTGTAAAGAAATTGATAAAGTGTAAAACGTATATTCTACGCGCTAATATTGGTATTTATTTGTTTATTTGCTTTTGAGTTAGAAAAGTAGAAGAGCCAAAAAAAAAAAAAAAAAAATGGCGAATATGCGAGTCAAAAATTGTTGAAAAAATATTTTCCTTTTTTTTCTTAAAGTCACTCATACGTTTATTTGAGTTTTCTTGAAAGAGCAATCTTGAAGCGCAAAACGATTCACAACTTCTGGGTGAGTATTTTAGGTCAAGTGTTTTAGGATCGCTAAAAAGGAAGTCGGTGATTTCCACTTCAGTGTGATACTAGCTGAAGTAACGTTTCTTCATAAAAATTATTAAAATGCACTTCTGTTTCAGCCAACTAGAATTTCTCCAGAAATATTAATTTTTTTCACATCACGACTTTAGAAAGAATAATGCGTATTAATCAGCTTGATTAACATTTGGTCATAAACATATAATACAAGATGAAATGTTATAAATAAACTTAAAGCTCTCAAAACAATTTACTTATTGACGTATATTTTTGTCTTTGTGGCATATTTAATTGCATAATTCTTCTTTAATAGCTAATAAAACAACATTCAGTTACTTTTTTTTTACATTTAATAAACAGCTTGTATTATCAAAATATTATATTTCACATTTCAAACGTAATGTTTATTCGACGAAATTCATGCAAGCAGTGAATTACGTTTACGAATTGTGTTAACGATTTGTAATTACATACCAATTTTTTTCCAAGTTATTTTGGGAGACGGCATTCCACCAGCATTGCATGATAGTGATACAGCCGATCCTTCTGTTGTTTCTTTGTCTTCTGGCTCTTGAGTCCAAAATGGTGGAGCTTTAAAGCACATATTATGACAAAAACATTAGTTAGTTATTTCTAACATAAAAAGGTGAATAATAATAAATAATGAATTGACATTTTATACTTCAGTATCATGTTTCGAAAATCAGCAGAGTTGAGTAAACATGTATGAAAATAAATGAAAATATTAATTAAATAATAAAATTTATGATGCTACAAAACTAGAACAAACTTTTTTTTTTTTTAAATTTTGGAATTAGTTCTAATGAGATGCTTGAAAACTAAAGAGCAATCTTTTATTTAATGGTAAACTATAATAAATGCATATCATTATATCTTTTACCTTAGAGAATTTCTTTGAATAAAATTTACTAAATTAAATTAGGAAACATAAAATTATGATAAATGCTTTTTTGTCGCAGCACTTGGGAAAGAGATATTGCATTTTATTTGAAAAGCTGTATCAGTATTTCCAAAAATGTATCAGGATAAAAACATTAAGGAAAAAAATGTACGAATAAAAATTTCCATGAAGTGAGACCAAATTTATTAAATTCGAGTTTTCTTTATAAACTTTGATGCACATTTTGTATGCCATATTTTAAAATTATATAAAAAGGGAAACGAAATGTAATTTGATTTGGTTCTTTGGCTGGGCTGTACAGAATCTCAATCAGTCATTAAGCTTTACGAAATGTAAGGCTTCATTTTCCAAAATAAAAATAAGGAAAAGTAAGGGAATGCTGATACTCTGGAGAAGAAAAGTTAAAAACAAAGTATCATGCAGAAAATATTTTTAAAATTGTATTTAGCTAAGTCAAGATTAACAAGTACAAAAAACTTTGTACGTTGCATCATAAATGTTCTTTTATTTTTCTTTCTGCCAAACAATGAAAACGATATTAGTACTAAAGGATAATGAGTGTTCGAAACATAAAACTTGATTTTGTTTTAGCAAAAGACATACATTTACTTTTCAATGTAAACAAAATGTAGATTGATAAGATCAAGAATTATATGTGTTTTATGTAATCATTTTCGCAAATGTGCTACAATTCAAAATGAAAAAAACTCGCGCAATGAAATATGTATAAATATTGATATCACAGGATTTTTTAATCGCTGAAAGTAATTATTATTAGATTAGTGAACTACGGGAAATCTGGAATTAAGAAGTAATCGAAAAAAAGACCTCAAGGTTGTAGGTGTTGTTGTTTCTTATCCCACTTGGTAGACAGTAACATCGAGACCAAGCCCATAAGCCTGTGCGTTTTTAAACCACACAAATCAGCAGAAGAATTGGAGCACAGCTGGGACTTGACACATTCTATACAAGACAAAACTTGGGCAGGAGCCGCCTGATACCCATCGCATTTTTGACAAAGGATAGACTTTAAGACCAGATACGTGTCGTTGTGCTCGGATATGCCCACTTCGTAACCTGGCAAGTGCAGTTTGATCACGTCTATTGCTTTCCCTAAGTAAAGCAGCACCAGTGCGGACACCTTCGTACCACTCGTGTGCTGGGGCCCGTCTCCAGGTAGAACTTATGGCTCGTTTAACTCGAGCAGTTTGTAGGAGTACGAAAGTTAAGTAAACTTCATGTTATTATTTTAGATCATACTAAGTCAATTACACAGTCTTTGTTTATGATGCAGTGTTAAATGTCTGTATAAAAATAACTAATTAAATATTAATATTTACAATAATATATAATAATATTAATAAAAATATACCTACCTCTTACAACCAGAATTACAGAATAACTTGTTGTTCCAAAGTCATTTTTAACAACACAAGTATAGTTTCCTGCGGAAGATGCTTTTATTGGATCAATAACCAAATTAGAAAACTTATCGTTGATCTGAATTTGATTGGAAGGATATTTTATCAAATCGCCATTTTTGTACCATTCAAATCTTAATGGTGTTTGCCCTCGTATTACTGAACAATGTAGACTTGCGATATCACCTATCTTCAATTTAGGTGATAAATGAAATGGGTTTATTTCTGGTACCTCTGAAAATAGAAAAATCATTATGTATCATATTAATAGTTGACATATATGTAGAAAATAATTTTATTTGCGTAATAGTAAGATTCAGTGATAGTAAATTCAGTGTGGCAGTTTGGATGATAAAAGTCAACTACAAAGTTAAGAAAAGATAATTGAAAATAAGGTGAGGAATAGTCTTTAAATTATATGTTGATTCGAATCTCAGTTTCACACAATCCTAGCGATATTTTACTCCCGCAAAACAGGAACAAGCCTTCGTCTTTTAAGAGGCAATTAAGTGAGCCTTGGGGGAAAAAAATTAAAGAACCGGTATATAATACGCACACTAAAAATAGTTTCCAAAGATCCCTATTTTGCTCAAATACCCAACAGTACTAAAAGTAAAGTCATAAGTAAAAGCAAAATTTCTAAAAATAAATATAATAAAATATAATAGCTATTTCTTAATTTTTTTAATCCTTTAATTTGCTTAATACTTTATTTTTGCTTTTTTTGATTAAAACAAATAATAGTCTTTATAAATCTAAGGAAATTGCACGTGAATAAAGCACATGTTTTACGATAAAAGAAACAAATGAAGCAAATTTTGAGTATAATATAATAGCATACTAAAAATATTTAAATAACTTAGATAATAAGAAATACTATATATTAAATATTTCTCAGTTATGTCTGTTAAGGTAACATACAATTACAGAAAAAGACATGCTACTGTTGTTTAAGAGCTTTTTAGCTGTAGCATTAATTCAATACAATTAAAGATAAAGAGTATTGCTTTACTTCGTACCTAATGTTATTTACTATATCAAGGGAGAAGATATTTGTAGTTCACTGAAATATATATTTGTTTCTGATACGTTTCATAAATGTATAACATTAAATATTTTCCGTTCATACGTGGAAGATTAAATGAATATGAATTATTTTTTTACCTAACTTCTCCCAATAAAACGATTGCCAAAAATCAAGATTTGTTTTTTTAACAGAAACATTCATTCGAACGTATAAAACTTGACTTGATACTCAACAATTGTACAACTATTTAGTTATTAAAATCTTAAATACAATTTATAATAATAGCCTGAGATTTAGTAAAAATTAAAGTTTTATTTCAGAAGACCAAAAGAAAATATTGCACATTATAGTTCAAAAAGTGAATGTATTTATAATTTAGTAAAGTTAAGAGAAAATAAACTTACCGTTACTGCAAACAAGGTGTGCTGAAGAAAACAAAATTATTCCTACGAATTGAACCAAGACTTCTCGCATACTGAAAAATTGTGAAAATACACATAACATTCATAAGAACGTTTGATTTGTCAAAACATTCTTCAAATTTTCTAACTTTGTTCACTTGTTTTACTCATTGCACACGGAAGTAATCACAGTATAAACTTTAAAGAAAAATCTTGATAAATGCCAGCAATGAACGATACATACAGGATAATGGCGTTTTATGAAGCGGCTTGAACTACTAACTATAGTGTATACCACAAACATGAGCAACTAGCGCCACATGTGGGATGAAATTTGAATTACTTTTTTCCTGTCATGAGTGTTTATGGAATGATTATTGGAAATTATAACAGTACCGTACTTCATTAGATGCTTGAGAAACCAAATATTTGTTCTGAAAACTGTACATCTACAAATGTTTTTTACTACCGTTTTCATCCCTCTCATCGTAAAACACAACTATAAGTAAGTAGAGAGCTGTTTATAACAAGCGTTTAAAAACATGTTTCAACGCTTGCAATAAGCAGCATGTAATTGTCAAGTAAATAAATCAATTAATTAAAAAGTACATTGAAATTACTTTATTCATGAATAAATGAGATGAGATTTATACATATATTTTTCTTCTAACAAGTTATAACTATAAGAGAAACATAGAAGTGCGGACGGATTACCAATAATTAATAAAAAAATAATCAATTAAATGTAATAAAAATATTCGTAGAAAGCATTAGGAAACTAAACATTTTTAAAGTTGTAAAAGCTCGTGAATTTGTTGTGAAGTGAAATATTTTGTAGAACATGGTTTATGCGGAAAATATTAATAACATTTCAACTAATCCAAAATATTTTCATACAATGAAATTTTGTTCATACTTATGTTATATACACGGCATTATTATTTTATTGCGAAATTTTATTAGTTTATTGCGAATCACGAATAGTTCCTTTGTCGTAAAACGTTTAAATAGTACTGACTGATAAATATCATATCCAAACAAGCTACTTTGTCCTTATGAAATCAAGTACTGAAGCATCCCTTTAAAATATTCAGCAGTTTCTATTTCATGTGACGTAGGATAAAATAAGCATAAAACGTTTGTTTACATGATATATAATCAAATAAAATGTAAAAAGTCCATTTTGAAGTATTTTTAAATAGTGATACAAACTGACAACATTTGATTCATATAGAAACTGTAAAAGGAAATAAAGTACTATGATAAATACAATTATGTAGTACTTGTTAGAAACATATATGTAAAGTGATAGAAGGGTATTTCTGAGAGCGTGGAATAATGATGAGCGTTCTAAATGTAAAAATGTATTTTCCGTAAAAGAAATATTACATACTTTTATGAAAAAAAATCGTTTTTTTTTTTTCGTTTTGCTTTCAACAAATGGACATAGATTTTAAACACCAAAAACTAATAGAAAAGCAAATAACTTAATCACAAACTTTAAAACCCAAATCGTATTACACATATGGAAAATGTGCAAACAAAATCTGAAGATAACATTACCTAAAATAATTTAATTCCTAGCAACTTTTAGATTTTTACAAAATTATTAATCTTTAGGAATTATGGGTTACAAGCTCACCAATTACTGATAATAAGACTTTCTTCTCAAGAGTTTCACCTACTCCATTATTAGCTGAACAAATATACATTCCGCTGTCGTCACTTTTGATGGCAGATATATAAAGTGATCCACCTTCTATTTTGATCCGACTATGACTAATGATGTTTATTCTTTGCTTATCTGAAACAAAAAAAATGTTTGTTTTTTTAGACTATTTAGTTTATCAAAATATAACAGTAGCATTTTCTTGAAAAACTACGTAATAAAAATTATGATACTTCATTTCATAAACGCAATTTGTAAAAAGAATAAAATCAACACGGAGTTATTTTGTTTGTGTCACTATCCAATTATATTTTGGCTAATTATATATTTAGACTCCATGGTTAGTACAATTATTTGTCTGACGTCATTATTAAATTATTCCCGAACTAGGTAAGCGGATTTGGAAGCAAAACTTGTATTGGACCAATGTTAAGATGGAACTTTGGAAAGGGAAAAAAATTGAGGGGATATCAAGAAGGTCCCGGCCCCTAACAATTTGCCGGTTACGAAACTAAAGTTCTTATTGGAATGGAAATCCTGACGAAATAACATAAAAACACATTAAATATTAACCATAATGGAGAAACATCTTCATTTACATATTTTTATAATTAAAATATATATACAGCTTAAATTCTGTTGGCAAGAAACGAGATTCAAATGCAGATGTTTTTTCTTTAAAAAATGCGCAAAAGCACTTAAGTATTTCACGCATACACCAGGGAAAAAAAGGCCTCAAGCGCAAATAACTGTTATCGGTAATTAATATTTTAATGAAAATAAATCGTAATAATTAGTGCATATAATTATTTATTGAGAAATGTTAAATATTTTAATCGGATTCGTGAATGTACCCCATATCACTTACACAAATGACAGTAGCAATTACGATATGTATGATATTAACTCATGCAACATACCGATTTATGCCCATTTCCGAAGACAGTTCTTAGCTAATAACATGAATAATAATAAAACAGCATTAAGAGACTGGTAGGAATAATGTGCTGTTTTCTTCTATGCTATAATTAGCAACACTTAAGTGTTAAAGTATTCAGTTTATTTTGCAAATGCAATACAAGTATACTATGGCAAAAAAAAACTGAAAGCGAAATCGTAAATGATAATACGGACTACAATGAAGGGGTTTAACTCTATCTTCAGTTTTTTCTCCATTTAAAGTTTTAAGTTACGTAATGAAAATTATGTATCCTTAGGATGAAATTGAAGCACATTAATATTTACTCTGCAAAAATGGCATTAACATGAATCCCTATTCACGTTTTTGCATTATCTGCTTGGGATGTCTTAAAAATAAAAATTATGGAGCTGTTAATTGTTCGATAAGCTATTTTCTGATACACGTTTCAGAGTCCAATGTGTAATAGTATGTAAAATTGAAGTAGGAACGACTTAAACAAACCTTCGCTGTAAATTCCTTAGTACAATACTAAACAAGAAGCGTTTCATCTTTCGCATAATTATAATGCAAAAAATTAAATAATTACTCTTTTTATCTGAACATAATCTTTAAGATGAGTTTGATACATCTCTGTCGGATTTTTAATTTGTAACTTTGCTTATGCTTTTAACTTATATCTTTAAAGAATTATTACAATCATTATTCGAAAAAAACCATTGTTTGAAATTAATATCCAGTAATAATATCAGAATATCAAATATAACCATTAAAGGAAGAGTCTGTAATTCAAAAGGTACAGCAACAGATATTCTAAAACATGTATTAAAAATAGTATCAAAATTATTTTTTTACCTGCCAATTTCGACCATTGGAGTTTTGGTGGTGGAAATCCTTTTGCAGAACAAAAAAATTTAACACTTTCACCTAATTTTACTTCTTGATCAACCGGTTCAGTTAACCATTGCACTGGAGCTGAAATAAAACTTAATGAATTCTATGTCAAAAAATATTTAAAACATACTTGAAACAAAAGACGCTTCCAGAATCTAGCTCGTCCTTCTTTTATACTTTTGTTTTGAATTATTGTTATTATATATCTATAAATGACTGCACTTTAATTTTTACTAGAAAACGACTAAAAATAATAACATTAAATAAGTTTAGAAAAGGTTTCAATTACATCATTTATTGAAAAAAAAACATTTACCATTTTATTTAAAATTTACAAAATCCTTTTCATAAATTTAATTACTGAAAATAAATTTAATAAGATGTCATTTTCCCTTTTTACAGAATTTTCAAGACTAATAAGTTTTAACGAACAATTTTTAAGTGCATTAATTAAATACGTTTTTATCCTAACTTTAGACTTTTAAATCCAAGTTTATGGATTAATAAAATATACATCACTTTTTATTTAGAAATAAATACAAAAGGTATAGATTTATTTATACAGCTATTTTAGTTTAACAGAACGGGAAAAAAGGGAATTTTATGCCTAACGTTTCGAAATATTATCTTTTTGTTTTTAACGCCGACTTCTCCAAAAACTTCATCCCTTTTACAAAATTTAAAAGACAGAGAGAGAGAAAGATAAAGCAATTTTTAAGCTATGTACGGAACGCAATACAGGAAAAATGAGACCTTGCAATTAAATTTAAGAAGTGCAAATAGCTATACTTTTATTAAAAGTTCTTAAAATCAATTGACTTATAAGTAATTTTGAAAAAAATATTTATTCTTGTATATAAAAATATATATTTTCTAGTTATCTATTTATTTTACATTTCTATTTAGTATGTAGAAACATCTTAAACGTACATAATTAAATTCTTAAGTTATTACACTTAAAATATATTACCTTCTACGGAGAGTACAGCAGTATAGTTTAAAATACCATTTGTTGTGCGTGCTACACATGTATAATTTCCAGAGTCCTCGGAAGAAATTGTTTTGATCTTGAGCAGCGAATAATCAGGGTGATGCGAAATTTCAGTTCTGTCGCTTGTTTTAATTTGTAGTTGATTTTTTAACCATTTAAAAGTCAGCGATTTCTCTTCAGTCGTAACAGAACAAATAACTTTTGTTGATTCACCTTCTCGAACTGTTGTTGGAAATATGAAAGGCTGGATTTTATATTTGGTGGCTGAAAAAACATAAAATTATTACCAATTTTTGTAAGATTATTTCTCGTTTTTCTTTAAAATATAACAAATTTAAGATATTAAATATTTGCAGAGTGTATTGAATGAATAATTTTAATTACATTGAAGATTTGTGCATTAACAATCAAACATAATGAGATAACTAACTTCCTACTCTATGAAATAGCATGCATTTAAGAGTAAAAGTATGTTTTAATAACCAAAAATAATAGTATAGAAATTTAGTTAAGTAAAAAATATAACTACTGGAAAGTCCGTAACACATTAATTTATTTAAAATGAATCTTTTTTAAAGTCTACTACAAGTGCGCCAATACTAAATACAAGCATTGCATGTTAAAAGTTATGTTAATTTAGAAAGAAATATCCTAACTTACCACTTGCTCTCCATATGAGATTTTGGGCCAGCACAAGGAAGAACGGTGAAGCAAAAAACATTATCCAGCTCTTTTAGTCGCTGTAAACACTGTCTAATCTGTCTAATCCACAAACGCTCTATAGAATATCATAACATAGTATCTGAAGAAAATACGGTTGTATATTGCGGGTTTAAAAATTAAATAACTCTATGACAGTGAGCTGCTTATGAGTAACTACAGGAATAATATGTCTATCGGTAATGCACAATGGCGTTATGTTACAACTTCATTGGAATCTAATGTACAACTAGCGCCACATACAGGGGAGAAAGTGAAATATTTTAAAATTATTTACAATCAAGCCCTCTTAATAGAATAGTCAATTCTCCACAAAAAATAATTTTAATAAGCGGGATACTTCATTACCCGGGTTTACCAAAACAATATACTATAGTTTGGTACGTTAGAAATTTATTACATTAAGTGCGATATTATTTTAACCGAACTTCCAATAGGCGGGTTCGACTGTATATCAAATTTAGTTATTTGTGTTCTAATAGTATTGTTCATATATGACTACAATTATTTTTAAATAAAGATATACACTATATGGTTTTATAGCGAACTTTATCAACTAATTTAATAGAATAAAAGAACTACTTCTGTACCCTACCATGAACCAAGATTGTAAATTCTCTTTCAATTGGAGCTCCAACACCATTTTTGGCTCGACATGAATATTTTCCGTCGTCTAATTTTTGGACAGGTGCAAAATCCAGGGTTATATTTCCATTTTCTTTGTATTTCACTTTTCCTATATTTACAGAAATGTCATCCTTCGCAGCTAAAAAATAATAGAAATAAATATTACGAAAGAATATTTTTGAAAATACATGATCATTAAAAACTAAACATACATATATATGTGCAATAGAGTCAAACTTAACCTGCTATTTAAATTATTATACTTTTCCTCACTCAAGTTTATTTCTTATTTAGAGGTCGCTTTTGAAATTTTCTCATGCATAAGTTCTATCCATAACATGTTCATAAAACATTAGTGCCAAAGGATCTAACTGCAAAACGGCAGGAAAAAATGCTTAAATAAAAAATAAGTACATGAAAATGCAACAGTAAATACTCCGCATTTTTTACAACAGTTTCATGTAGCATTTTGCTACCTTAATAGTATATTCTCATTAGGTATTGTTAACTTTTGTGGTATTTTTAAATTTATTTTTCCTAATAAAAATATGAACCTCTTTTTCTGGGGTAGGTTGTAATTAATATATAAAGCAACTACAATTGCTACTATTTTTAAATAGTTACCTATTTTTTATTAAAATTACATTAAAAAAATAATGTTACCTTCCTTAATAATAGAGAGTTTTGGCATGGGGTATCCAATTGCAGCACAAGTTATTCGAATAATCTGTCCTTCTACTGCTTCAATACTTTCTGGCTCTTTTATCCACACTGGAGGAGCTAAAACAATTCCGTGATAATTTTATTTTACAAATCTTTGTTGTGCTATATCTATACTTTATATATCAGAGTTTAAAAAATATGCCGTTTTACATTTACACGTAGATTTTATGATTTTATTAAAAGTTTCTTCGAAAAAATCAAGAATTAATTAATAAATTTTATAATAACATTTCAAAACATAACAATAATTAACAAAAGAATTCATTACAAATAAGTATTCATATATAGTCGTCTGGACAAATGGCAGGCAAAGCGGGATAATTACTTACATGAGTATTTATAAATGAACATTAAATAATTTTGCAAAAAATATTTCAACATACTGCAAAAAGGTCCTAAATAAATTCAACATGTTTTATATTTATGTGACTTGAGGTGGCAAATATTCAAATAAAAACTTTATTGGCATTTGATTCAGTTAAAATATTAGCAATTTTTAAGAGCAATTGCGTAACAACTAAATTGGACAAAACAGTACCTTTAACAAGAAGGAATGTAGAATATCTATCTTGCCCACTTCTGCTCTTTGCAATGCAGGTGTAATTGCCGACAGATCCTTCTTCTACAGGATTAATTATTAATGTAGAGAGCAGCTTACTGTTCTCAATGTTAATACTTTGAAAGTTTCTTAAAGGATTCCCATCTTTTTGCCATTCATAAGAAAGACTTGAGTGATCAGTCTTCACGATGCAGGTGATGCTAGTTTTTTCTCCAAGCTGGACATTTTGTGGAAATTGAAAAGGTTGAATTTTTGGAAGATCTGCAACAATATAGTTTTAAAACATATATGTAATTTACACAATAAATCACAGATTAAGAATAGTCTCGCATTACATTCATTTGCCTTTTTAGTAATTTTAATGTTAAAAATCGTTTTATGGCCGTAAGGTACGCAGCGGTGAAAAGTTTTTTAAAAAGTGAAAATGATTCGCTTTTTTTTAAGCCTTATGTTGTAATTTCGGAAAAGTTTCAATAAGATAAGAATTAAAGTAAGAAATATGAGTTTATCTCTAAAGCTGAATGTGAATGTATATGAAAACTGTATATACAGTAGAACCTCCATAAGTTGACCACCGAAGGGACTGGAACTAAGTGGTCAACTTACGGAGGTGGTCAACTTAGGGAATTTTTCGAAAAATTTCAGTACAATATTAGAGATTATCTATTAAATTTTTTAAGTAATTTTTAAGGAAAAATTTAGCATTTTGCCCTTTCTTATTTTTACAGAAGGAACTGCAATTTTTTTTTACTTTTTTTAAAGAAATGATTCAATTTTTTTGAGTTTTCTGTCTGTTCATCAGGTAACTGTAAAAAGCACTTTCATCAAGAAAACATCAGTGGTCAAGTTACAGAGAGTAAATTATAAAAATTTATTCCAAATAACCTACTAAAATGGGGTCAACATACAACTTATGGAGGTGGATAACATAGAGAAGTAAATCTCCATTGTAAATGTGTTGTGACCATTCAAACTATAAAATTTCGGTCAGCATAGAGAGGTGGTCAACGTAGGGAGGTGGTCAACTTTGGAGGTTTTACTGTATATATATTTTTAATTCTAAATTCTATTTCTTTTTTTTTTTAAATTTAATATTGTGTAACATTTGTGTTGTAATTCAGCATTGAAACACAATTCTAGGTAATGCATGCAGATATCGATAATATAATGCAGAGTATACAATACCAAACACGTTAGTTTAATTTTCTTAATTAATTACTGCGATACAATCATCATGTGATCATAAATACATTTAAACGGCATGACAGAAGAAACACCTAAAACTCACGAGGAGTAATACAAATTGATGTCAGACACATATTTCTATTATTATAAGCTAAACTTACCTAAACAAACATCTTTTTTATTCATTATAATTAACATAGACTATACTGATTTATATGCATTTCCTTATCGGAAGCGCTTTTACAAAGTGATTACGATTAACAAAGAGTTTTCTTTACTAATTGTTATTATATTCACGCTTATTGACACTATTCTTTACGTGCTTCTTAGCATAAGTTTATGTATTCTCAAGTTTATGCAACGTTCAAATTTGTTGAAAAACATTTGTAAAAATTTCAAATTAATTCTTTGATGTTAGTAACATAACACATCTTAGAATTATTTTTTAAACACGAAAAAAAAAAAAATGTTTTAAGAAATGATATAAAAAATTCAATCTGTGTTTACAAGATATGTTGCAATGAAAATGCGAAAATATATTTCTATACAACATGCACCAACTTCAAAACGTTAAGAAACTACTATTTTGTGAAAAATATTATTGCTATATTTAAAAACACCAATAGAGTTCATTAAATACAACTTACCTTCACTGGATCCCAGTTGTAAAACGTTTAAAAAAAAAATCCAAAAGCAGGCAGAAAACATTTCTTTCTTGTAATGTCTTCTGATGATTTCTCAGTCTCTGCTAAACTTAATTTTCTGTCATATTTATTGCACACTTTATGACATAGTTTTAGATAGTTGTTGACACAAAAGTATTATTACTTTCTCACTCAACCAGTAGAGTTGCACATAAAGCTAGAGTATATGCACATAAATGGCGTTTAACAGAAGAACGTTAACATTATGAACAACTAGCGCCGCATACAGGAGAAAAATGGAATTAATGCTTAAATATTCTAAATTTCCCTGTTAACGAACCTTATCAATTACAATATTTATAAAAAACAAAGTTTTCAAAATACTGTCTGTGCATCTTAGAGAGCTAAATTTTAAGCATTCTATTGAACCGATAAGTGAAGAAAATTATAGTCATAATTATAGTAACAATTATTGAGAATATAGGATAAAATGTATTCTTAAAATTTAAACCTTCTGTCAGAAGACCCAAAGAAAACTATTGATTTTGCAACACGAGCGAATGAATAGTTTAACATATTAACAACGATAAAAAGCGTCAAAACTGGTAAGAAACACTTTATTTGTACATGAATACACTGAGAGGTCCTCAAGAAATGCGATGTATGCACAGTGGAGGAAATTACTTAGACAATTTTGAAATCAAAAATATTTTATAACGAATATTTTTAAAGGCTTAGAATTTGTAAAAATACTGCATATATTCCAGTGTTTTTCCTGATATAAATCCAACAACATTAAATGAAACACTTATCAATAAATTATATATAGTCACACATTATGACTTTAACATAACAATGTAGTAGAACAGTTTTTACACGTACAGTGCTTCATGACTTTACTATTAGTGTTCCGTTAACATTATGTATTCCAATGCTCATAAATAACATATGGGCTGGAAAAAATCTATATTTAAGGGAAAGAAAATGTTAGTAACGTGAAAACGGAAATATGGAACGGACCTTTTGTCAAAATGTCAAAAGGATCACATTAAAAGAAAGTACCCAAGAAAATATCGGAAGATAAGACCTGGTTAAAAGTAGTTTATTTAAAGCTGTACATTGAGGAAATTTTTTTTTTATGAAAAATAGTTCTGTGCTACAAGTACTCGTATTTTCAACAATGTACCATTGCAAAAACAAATGTTTGAAATTTTTCTTCTTTGAAGTTTTTTCGAAGCGGATATTCATAGTTCAAATAGTTTAGCTCAAAATTTCATGGTTGAATGGGAATAACAGTAAATCATGTGATTTCATACATATTATTTCAAACATTATGTAAAAGGCAATCCAGGAAATATTTGAAAGCAATTTAACATTTTGTCATGTATGTTGAGCAGCAGCCTTAAAGTATAATAAGAAAATGTGAAAAAAAAAAGTACTCATCATCTGTCGAATATCGCACTTTATTTCAATATTACCATCAAACTACCAATGGTTTATGAAAATATTTTGCTGTAATACTCATAAAAATTTCAAAGTATTTAATGTGTACCCCCTCAAAAATGTTTGCTGGTGCAGCCCATTTCTAAAACCCGAGCTGTTAATGTTAGATATGTGTTTTTTAAACATATATATGTTTTTTCACTTTCTCATTAAAACTTACGCAATCAAGTAAATTAGCAAGTATTAAAAGCACGTATGGTGATAATACGTTCTGTCGTGACGTTTTGAAACATCTGTGATTCAATCTTTAAGAAAATCACCAAAGATAGTAGAAAGAATACGAAATTTAAAACTAAGGGAAAACTTTGTGTACATCATAAAAAATTTCCTACCATGTACAGTGAGAGCAATAACTTTACTAAGTGGTTCTCCAGCCCCATTATCTATTTCACACATGTATCTTCCTTCATGATATTTTAACGTTGGAGCAAATGTTACAGTTCCATTCGACGAGGCTTGTATTACATTAATCTCCTTTTCTCCATCAATAGTTCCTAATTAATAATAAAATATCTTCAAAATAATGCAATATAAATAGCAATAAATCATTTAAATGTATATTTTTAATAGTGGAGGAAAACTGAAATATTCTTTAAAAATGAATTTTCCCAAAATATTATACGTGTGTACAAGTACAGAAGCTACGTTTATGGTTAAACTACAAACATCCTACGCCATTAAATATGAGGTGCTAACCATAGCTCCTCAATAATGATAAACAGACTAATCCGTGAAAAAAGATACCTGAAGCAATTACCTATCACGTGTCATTGAATAATATAACGCAGTTTTCTTCTCTACCTCACTGCATCAATTCATTTTTACGCACGTTAATCATTTCGCTTTGAAATAAGCTGAATTATCCTTAGTCATATACTTGTAAGGCAAAACAAATTAATAAAAATTACAATGCAATATATTTTAAAATGAATTACCTTCCTGTCACCCTTTTAAATTGAAAAAAATCCAAGTTTAATGTTAATAGTTTGCTTTGCTTCTTTATCTAATTATGAATGCCAACTCGATACGCCAATTTATTAGCTGTTAAAGGATTATTAAACATCATATAGTAGTTTTTAACAGACTTCAAAAAAAAAAAAATATTGTTTTAACTAAACAAAAGAATAAATTGACATTCATTATTTCAGCACCATTTTAGAGTGAAAAAAAATCAATGATTTGAAATCTATATTTAACTTCTAAAATTAAAATTATCCTATTTACAGCTGTCCATAACATTATGAAGCTTAGCTTACATTCAATTCTTTCCACATTGAAAAACACGTGTCCACAAAGTAAATTATTAATTAATTAATTTACCGCAGTTGTTGAAGAATCCCAGTGAGTTCAAAGTTTGATTGATTTTAAACTTGACCAGTATAAGATAAATTAATGATTTTGTTTTAATTTTTAAAGGTAAATAATGCAATTACTGAATATGTAGCAATAAAATTAATATTACTCAACAAATTACAATATTAGCGGTTGTTTAAAATTACATGTGTAACAATGTTTTAATCATTTCATTTTTTTGCTTAATATCTTCAATAAAATGATGTTTGAAGGAAATCCATTTTCGATAGACATTTTAACATAGGAAAGATTATATGTAGTTTTGATTAAACTCTTAATTACTGGAATACGTTTTTGCACAGATAACATTTTATTACTATACCCATTGTTCTCAATCATTTCCATAAAATAATGAGAAGGCTTACCAATTCTTTTCCATGTTATCTCTGGATATGGAAAGCCTGATGCTTTACAGTCAAAAGAAATCTTCAAGCCTTCTACTGTTTCTATGTCACTCGGCTCTGTTATCCAAGAAGGCGGAGCTTGAGGAAAAGCATAAATAAGTTACATATTTAACCTCAATTGAGCATTTAAGTTATATTTTTCAATTAACCTTAGTTGTTATATTATCAAATTTCAATCATTGTAATAATACTATCTTCCTTCTTTAAAAAAAGAAAAACAAAGCGAGTAAACATTAACACAGGGAAAATGCACAACGTTTAATGTGTATAGAATAACTACACAAAGCAACTTCTGTTTCTGAAAAAAGAAAATAATCTGTAAAATGTATTGTAAATTTCTACTAATATAATATTTATCGCAGTAACGTTATTGTAATTTTAATGAACGCAATGTTATTGTAATTTGAATGATTTGTATTGTGATTTCGAAAATAAAACTACTTCATTTAAAAAAGTACTAAATGTATGTTTTTTTACTCCCCCCCCCCCTCTCTCTCTCTCTATATATATATATATATATATATATTTCTCTAAAAAAAGCGATAAAAGTTTGAAAAGAAGAAAAACAGAATTCCACTCCAGTAATTATAAAAGGAGCGTCCATCTAAAAAGGATGCATAGTTCAATAGTTCACATTTATATGGATATAATATACAGATAAATACATTAAGTAAACAAATTAACTGTTTCTGGTAATTTATTTCCGAAAATAAGCAATTTAGTGCAATAAAAAAGAAAAATATTTCTATAATAATAAATGAATTTTGCAACCCACAATTATAGTCATTTTCTTGTTTTACTATTTATCTCATATTAGTTTCAAGAGCCGCTTGTATGTCTGGCTTACACAGGAATTTCTATAAGACGGATATACTTCTTGGTGACCTCATATCCACATCTGTTTAAAATGATATTTATTGAAATCTTCTATGTAAAGATATTATGATCAGCATGATAAAAAGTATATCATAGCGAATAAAGACCTTTTTTTTTCTTTTTATTATATTTTTAGCATGCTTTATAAGCAATTTTTGGGAATCACAACAAACTTGTTTTAAAATTTTTTAGCTTTGCTTGTGTTTTTAAAGGAACAGCGCATTTGATTTAAAGTAGTTTAAAAATAACTTTCATAAATGAGAAAAAAAATCCTTTTTGCGATGAAGAAGGT
The DNA here is from genome assembly GCA_038502835.1 of Octonoba sinensis. Taxonomy (NCBI): domain Eukaryota; kingdom Metazoa; phylum Arthropoda; class Arachnida; order Araneae; family Uloboridae; genus Octonoba; species Octonoba sinensis. Next base: position 109,439,738 of record CM076599.1, on the reverse strand, counting down.
TTGCCCACTGATAAATACGATATGTTACGAAAATCCGCAATCCGATTAATTAGTCTCCTTTAAGTGTTAAATGGAGTAGGAACGTTTCAGTTCAAAAAGTAAGCTTTATTTATTTATTTATTTATTAGAAATTTTTACGGATACTAATACGCATAAAATTCACTAAAACATTTATGATTATTTTACAATATCACAAAAAAAATATTTAACTTAAATGCACTTTAACTCTAAAGCAATAAAGATTAATTGACGTGGTAAGTAATGCTTAAACAATGCTTATGCAAACTTCAAAATATGCTTATGAGCTTTTACAATCAATTTCATTAAATTATTACTAATATTGTGTTGCTTAATAATGGGAGATAGTTCATAAAGGAATGAAAAAATCACAAAATGAACGGTCTTTAATGTTTTTTTTTAAATAAAATATTAAGTCTGCAAGATTTATGTTTACACATTATATTACGTTTTTTTAACAAACATGAAAATGTTTAGATGATATACTATTGCTAATACAAAATGATTTCTCGACTTATCAAGAGTATCGTAAACATTCATACAGAAACAAAAAAATTGTAAATTTAGATCATAAGCAGTGTTTAATAAAACTTGTTGAATGCTATAAATTAAAGATTTTATCTACTTGCATATACGTTCAATATAATTAATGTATATGTGTTAAATGAATCAAAAAATGCTTTTGGTGATGATATTCACAGATATAACCATGGATATATTTTATAAGGTAATAGTGTTACTTAGATTTTCCTATTTAAAATTAGTTTTTATGCATTGAATTCATAATATTGTAAAAATATTGTAAGTTAATAACAATGCTTAAAATAAATACAGCTTGTATATGAATAATATTTTCAGTTCTCATTGTGAAAATAAGGATATATCTTGCTTACCTCTTACGCTTAAAAATGAAGAAAACGAGGTTTTTCCGAATACATTGCTGACTATGCACGTATAATTTCCTGCAGATTCTTTACTAACTGGATCAATCATTAAACTTGAAACTTTTTCTTGCGTGTTGATGCTAACACTTCTCTTCAATATTTTATTGTTTTTATTCCAAGAAAATTCAAATGGAGGCTTTCCTTTCATAACTGTGCAAGCTATACTTAAAGTGTGACCAATTCTAACATTGTCAGGAAATGTAAAAGGCTGTATTATAGGTGCTTCTGAAAAAGATAAGGTTCTGTGATAAAGCAGAAAACTATTTTGTGAGTAATTTATCGGTAAAAAATAAAAAGAAATTCATTAAAAATAAAAGAAATTTTAAAAAAAATTGCTTACCATTCGTATCAGCTACTCTCAGCAGTACTGTCATTAGCAATGGAATAATATAGAGTTTCATTACAAGTTCCTTGAAAAAATCACAGAATTTCTTACATGTAAACATAAAGATGTGTTATATAACTGTGTTATATAAGTGAAATGTTAGCAAACATCATATTGTTATATAATTGCTACAATAACACAGCCAAAGTAAGGTGATCAGAGCGGCGTCCTCTCGCAAACAGTGAGCGTTTCTAAACAATACGCTTATGGGCGTACAACTAGCGCCACATACAGGATCATATTGAAAGGAAATGTTATTTTTCGTAAAAAAATAGTAATGTTTTGATAGCCGTTAGTATCTAATTCGACAATTATAAATCCTATAAAAAATTGTTTTCAGTAAAAAATTTACAAAAGCTATTCTACAGAAGCATAATAGCGTGTGGATTACTTTTTGTGTTATTTATTTTGGAAGTTACAGCAGAATGTAAAACATTTTACGTTAAAATAGTTAACGAAAAATAACGCCATCAACATTCATTACTGAAAGAAAAATTACTGCAAAAGGGTAAGCAGTAATTATTTAGATTAATTATACATAAGTATGATGTGTAGTTAAAGACACACGGAAGTATGTTAAGGAGACCATTCAATCAGGCAGTTTTTTAATCTGCATTTATACAATAATGTAATCGTTTTTGATTAGTAAAATAAGCGAATATATATACCATTCTTCAAAGAAAGTTTCGAATTGATATAGTATGTTATTGATTATTGATATGACGTGGGAAAATTAAATTTTTCTTCCCATGAAATAAAAATTCCACAACTGCATTAAAATATTAAAAAAGAAAAAGTCATTTGCAGTTCGTAAGCAAGAATCTTCATTTATAGTTCAATATCAACATTGTTTAAGGCAAAAATTGTATGACACTAAATAAGATACGCATTTAGTATTATAGTTTTCAAATGAAAAGCAGCTTTTCTAGTAAAACCTAAGTTGAGAAAGCAAAATCATGTGTTTAAATGTTAGTTGCGCACGTTGCGTCATAATCGTATCAATTCTTTGATACGCATATGTAAAGTACGTTGAAAGATTCCCTTTTTCAGATAGAGCTAAAGTCGTTGCAGAATTAACCGTTTAACGGGAGATACAATTAATAACAACTTAGTTATAACAGTTAATTTTTGGACATATTCATAGAAATAACACAAGCCTACCATGCACAATTAAAACAGCACTTTTTTGCAAAGTATTTCCAATTCCATTAGTAACCTCACAAAGATAAGAACCATCGTCAGATGGTGAAGCTGAATTAAAATACAAAGTTCCATTTTGAAGAGAGTTGGTTATAATATGTTCTCCTTTATGTGTTTCTTTCCCTAAAATTAAAAGATAAAAATAATATCATGTCATAGTTACATCTTTAAAATAACACATTATATACATAATGTATACGATTTTCATGTCCTTTAGAATTTCGATTATAATTCTACTGTATTTAACTCCAAAGTTTAGGTATTTTGTAATTGATAGTTCTCCAAGGACAATTTCATGTCTAGGAATAAGTGAGAAAAAAAAAATAACAGTAAATATTGGCTGTATTTTGCAATGATCTTTACGCATATATTTTTAAAAACCTTTCTGCATCGATTATAGTTTTTACCCCTTTTCCACCATAACTCGAATGATGATTCGCGTTATAAAAAATGAGTCATGATAAAAATCGGGCAACTTTTAAGAATCATGATCCAGGATCGTTCGCAGTGAATAAAAATGATGAAAACTTTCAATTTTAGGTTGCACTGAAATTAAGCCCTAGTTGATGATTTTTTTTATCAACCGTGGCTGGCGATCCTTGATCAAGGCATGTTTTATTAAATAGTTTAAATACATTTATCGAAATTTAGCTTCCCTCTTGTACAGTCATAAGGAAGATTTTACGACTAAATTTAAAATAATCATAGTAAGATTTACCCATACTTTTTCTCCACCAGACCCCTACCTGTTAGCCGAGGCCTTAGGAATGCTTACGCACGGGGAGAGGTAGTGGGGTCTACGGATTTTACATGCACATATCCCCAAGTATACATGGTGGTCTTCAGTGGGTATCGAACGCACGACCTTCCAGGTGGAAGTCCGACGTGCTAACCACTAGGCTACCACGGCCCTAGATTTACCCATACTAAAAATAATAATAAAAAAAAAAATTCTGCAAAAACACAAAAGCAAAACTGAGTGTTTCCTTAAATTTAATGTGGAACATACTTTAAATCAAAAAATTAAAACTCTTGATAACAGTTTCTCAATAAAATTCTTTTTTTCGAGCAGTCTGTAAAACTGCAGAGAAAGATTTGTTAAGTTACATAAAACTGAACACTTAAGCACTTAAGATCTGTGACTATCAGTTTATTAGTTGTAAGCAAATGGATAAATAAACGCTGCAGATGTGTTACTATGAGTTTAATAGTTGTCAAAAATGCATTATTTATTGTTGGATCCTAATTTAACTTCAGCTCTAGTGAGCACCCTGCCAGGCCTAAAGCGGCCAGCCTTCCCGTCTGCCGAGGCATCATTCGCCGAGCGGCGTGGGATCAATTGAACTATCCTAGGACTTCGTACACCTAAGATAGTAATTCTGCGTACTCGTAGATGGCGCTACTACTGCTGCACTTTATCCGTTGAAGCCGATTCACAGAATGTTCTCCGGTTTTTATTCGCTGTAATTTCTTTTTTAAAAGAGTTTGCAGTTTCTTGTTTTTAAGTGTCTGTAGCTTTATGCTAGACGCGTTATAAGTGATAAATAAATATAAAAAAAAATTTTATTGAAACAACAATTTTCAGAAATACTTCATACACGAGATATGACGTTTCATTATGCCTGCTGCTTTGTGCCCGTAGATGAAAACAATTTCTGCGTTGAAAAGGGACTCGTTATAACTCTAAAACACGTGTATGCAATATTTTATTTTCAAATAATGTTTACTTTGTCACTAATAAATACTTAATTACACTTTGTTATTTTTACTTCATTAAGAAACCTGAAATTTTGTAGTATTTCTGTTGAAAAGAGTTAGATCCTTTTTTTTTTTTAAGTTTTGAATGGTTGAGCTTAAGATATAAAAAATAGTTAGAAATGTAGTTCTTTAAACTAAACCACAAGTAACTAATTCACATTTCTTTATCAAAAATAAGCTCCTTTTGTTGTCGTAAAAAAATTAATAAATAAATAACTACCTATTTTCTTCCACACTATAGTTGGACTAGGAGAGCCACTTGCTGAGCAAAATAGGGAAACTTTTTGTCCCGCTACAACTTCAGAATCATGAGGTTCTTGGACCCATGTTGGTGGAGCTAAACCAAAAATATTCAAATGTTTAACTGAGTTGAAATTACAAACATACGATGCGATATTACGAAACAATCAAAAATTATATAATAAGCAAAAAAAAAAAAAAAAAGATAAAAATAAGATTTCAAATTTTATTCGGTTCGTTTTTCAGTTTATATATTTTACTTTGTTTTAAATACATGGTTACACTCTTAGCTTTAAAAAATATACTAGATGTGCTAAAGAATTTTTTCCCCATATACTATGAGGATGTTGCATCTGCTATGCGACAAAATTGGTTCTTTAGTTCACATACAATCAGTGAAAAGTTCATCTAGCATAAAATTAAGGCTTCCTGTTAAACAAGCCCTACTGATTTCATGAAGGAACCAAAAAGGAAAGAAACCGTACATTATTTTCAAGTAAAAAGAAAATGTAAAACCTAACTCTTTAATAACATCGTAAAACATGCATAACTTTTGTAGAAGTTGGAAAACATGACTTGGAACATTTTCATAGTGTTGCATATTTTGAAAATTGTCGTAATCATTATGCTTCCAAATTTCAAATATTGTGCAGTTTTTAGATAGAAATTAGAAATATCCGTAGTAAAAAAATCAAAAAGTCCTTAAAAGGGCACATGCAAATGGTTTGAATTATGTCCTGATACTTGGAATGTTTTTAGACCATTATTTCGGTCAGTTCCATGTTATAACGTGGTCATATGTGCCAAGAAAAAATGTATAGTTTAGAATTTTACTTCAAAGTGGAGTAACAGATTAGAAAGTTTTACTTAATCAGATATTCGCAAGTGGAGAAACATTAAAGTAACTCATAACTGATCAAATGGAATCTTATTTGAAATTGGACACATTAAAATAATGCAACGAGGGTGAGATAAAGTCCCTCTTCCTCATCTCCGTCTCCCATAAGTTTTCCATCCGACAACAGATAATTGTTTGTAGAAACGCTTTAGCGGTAATATTTTGCTTTCCGATACCTTATACATTCAAATTTGTATAAAATTATTTCAATGACACAAAAAAAAAAAAAAAAAATACATTCAAAAATTTAGCTTTTTTTTTTTAAAGTTGCAGTTTATTTTCTTCTTTATCATGCCAGTCCCCTTTTAAGTTAACTTTCTGCTTTCTTATCTTGAGAACATTATACACATAGCAATAGGAAAATATATATATAACACTAGGAAAAATAAGTAGCTCTTTATTATGTATAAATTATTTGATTCGTAAAGGTTCTTTGTTATACCAAAGAGAGATGCTGATACGAAAAAAAAATAAGAATATTACAAAGTGGAATGAAAAAGGCACATTTTATCAGATTCACTAGAAAAAAAACTTTCAACAAAGTTCATAAAAACAGAAGAGATTTTAGAAGTAAATTTTAAAAATTGAAAATGTTAAACGCTTTTATCATCTATTATGTAACTTTTTTCTATTTTCATAATTTCTGAAAATTATTTTGAAATATTTTGTTTTAAAAATCGGTGTAACTTTTACATAAACTTTAGCGTTTTATTAAAAATACTTCGAGATCATGGACTTTTTAAATGTATGAAAAGTTGCTTACTTTTAACACTTAAATGCGCTGTGTAGTTGTCTTCTCCACTGTTGTTGCTTACTAAACAAGTATAGTTTCCAACTGATGATTCGTCAATAGAATCAATCACTAAACTTGAAAGCATTTTATTAGAAATGACATTAATTGATGAACTTTTCTTTAAAGGAATTCCATCCTTTAGCCAAATAAACCTCAAAGGTGGTTTTCCTCTTGTTACAGCGCATGTTATGCTTGCCATGTCTTCTGTTTTTATTTGAGGAGGGAACTGAAATGGTTGTATCTTTGGCGAATCTGAAAGTATATGATAAATTTTAAAATATTCACCAATAAGTATGAGTAACTAAACAACGTCATTTTTTAACTTTAAAAGTATAAAACAGAACGGCGATCTTACTATATTATCCCCATAAATTGTCTAATCTTTAAAATATTGTAATTATAAAAGTTATTAAACGAACAACTGATTTTTAACCCGTAAGTGTTAATAGTAATTTTAAATTAGAGTTGAGAAGAAAATTATCTTTTTTGAGTCACAAAAACATTCTCCAAATTCAATATAAAGCAAAATATTGAATGTAGGAGCACGAAACTCAATTATAAAATATTTAGGGGGAAAGAGAAAAATGAATTAGCATTTAAAACTGAATTATTTTAGGACGAAAGTTATCAAGTCCTGACAAAATAGTAATAAAATATCATGTTTTATAGGTAATGATTCAAGTAATAATAACTGCAAATATTTTAAAGAAAACGTTTTTCCTTTTAAACTGCTTCTGCTTTTAAATATTTTTTAAAAAAATTAGGAAAGTTTTAAGAAAAATGTAATTACGTTTTAAAAATATTGTTATGTATTTTTATTTTCCTTTACATACTGATTTCTAATTACACATTTGTATAACATAATTTATGCGTTAGTTCTCTAATATAATCTTTCCCAATATCTCATTTTGCTGTACGAATGTGCCCATTGAAATATAAGTTCAAATAAATTTAACTTAAAATTGAATTATTCTTATCATTTTTAATGAGGCATTTTATTTCAAACTTCATCAAATTATTAAAGAGATTTTTCTCGAACGTACAAAAATAATTTAGTAGAGCATATAACTTTTCAAAAAATTAAATAAATTACAAAAATTATTATTCAAATTTCTGACGATTTTCTTTTAATAACTAAGTTTTGTATAGTAATAGAAAAAAAAATAACAGAGTAAAGTAATTATGTGGTTGAGTTGCAAAATATTTCGTAAATTTTCAAAGGTATTGAATTTTTATTAATGCTTGGAACAACAAAAATTGGCTTTTCTCTAACAGTAAAAAACTTAGTGGACATTCACTAAATGTTAATATGTTACATACCGACTCCGTAGCTTAATAAATATAAGGAAATACAGAAATAGATAAAATACCGATATATTTCAATTTAAGTCAGTTCAGCAAGTACATTCTTGTTTTTATTCAAGTTCATTTCAATTGAATTTGTTCATGCAATATAGTTATGCAATAAAACGAAAAATATGCTGTTTAAGCTTAGTGCAAAATATAAAGTATTAAATATAGGTAGAATAATGTAAAAAGTTAATTTAGTCAAAAATAGGAACAGAAACAGTTGTAACAGGAGGAAAAAAGATATACTCTATTTAGGTAATTGAAATAAAACATACCGTTAGAAGCAACTGCATGAAAAGGCACGTAAATAAATACGATGAGTCTTATTGTAATATCTTGCCACAAATGCATCTTCATCTTGGCAAATAGGTGTGTTTGTCAGACGTTCTACAGCATGATGAATAGTTTTTGAACTTATCCTGCTGAAATAATTTAACAACAGAAAAAAATACCACAGATGATGTTGAAGATGTTCAAGCTACGTACACTTAAACGATGCATACGCGTAACGCTAAAAGTCAGATGCATAACACGATGAGAGATGAACAACTAGCGCCACGCATGGGACAAAATACGAAACATAAATCATTCTCAAATACGGACTGTAGATCATAAAAAGGAAATGTAAAATTTTAAACTATTCTGAAAATGAATAGTACTGTACCCGTTTTGAAAAACGTAACGATAACATGAATATGAGAATTAAGGCAAAACGGGTTAATCAAATTAAAGTCGGAAATGTTTCTTAAACGAACAGTACTAAAATTTTTTTTAAATAAATGCAAAAAAAGAAAGGCTGCGGTGTTTTTTAAACTCCGGTTTCAATAAAATTTCATGAGTTACTTATTTGCAAAAAATAACTATTTATAAAGAGCTGCAAATCAAATTTGCATTTCAGTGTGTAAATTGTAAGTTGACGTGAACTATCAAATGATGGATCAAAGGTTTTAGGCTTGAAAAAATGCAGTGAGAGCCATACTAATGAAGGAAGTAATTCGAGAACAAAGATTATTTTTTGCTTGTTTTTCATACATTACACACTATAACCGACTTCGGACCATTAAATCATTTTCATTTGCTTAAGACGAAAGACATAACGATATAGGTTTTCTTTTTGTATGCTGAAAATAGTACAGACTCTAATACTATGTACTGAATAAGTAATTAGAATCATTTAATAGCGTGTTTACATTACGAATATGAATGACACATAAACATAGGAAAAAGTCACAACTTATCGTTCTTTTATTTTTAAAAATATTTTTCGAGATACTTATAACACCCATGTTTCACGTTTATATCAAACATAGCGGAGAAAATCTCGCTCTATAATGAATGCTTAGTGCTTTTTCAGTATGCATTAGCAAAAAATTGTGTATTAGTTATGAATAATTCAATATTTGTGCAGAAGATTGAAGTACATAGAAAAATTTAAGAGCAGATAAATGTTGCATATACATTATACTCACAGTTGCTAAATATGTGGTTTAATTATATTGTTAATTATGTTCCAAAATCTTATTCTTTTCGCTTACGCAAGTATCAATTGGAGAAATACCTTGTAGAACCGCACAGATTCCAAGTACTACGAGTTTTCGGTTGTTGGTAAATAAAAGTAATACCACACTAACGCGCGCGCGGAGGCATAGTGTATTTTTCTAAGTTTAATGTAATTAATGAATATTGTATTTTCTTCTGCGTACAATTTTTTCAATTAAATTTTATGCTTGGAGCATTCCAATGCAGACACGTAATTTAAGTAACGAGAGAACAAATATCAAAGTAAGGGTTAAATTTCGGTGGGTAGGTTAATTTTGAACCACTCATTCTATCCGTAATTGAAGAGCTGAGTAGATTAAAATACTGTGTTTCAAAGGCTATCAAGAAGGCGAGTTATACAATTACGGGAGAAAATTGCATATTTCACTGAACAAGCATTTTTATTTCTTATAAAATGTGAATTAACATTTTCACCCATCCAGATTTTCAGCTGCAAGCAATATTTTTCTCAAAATAATCACGTCATATTAATGTTTGCTCCGCATTAATGTACCAATATTATGAGGTAAATTTTCTCCATATTTATTGTACGTTGGATGTTTAAGAGCTACTTGTATCTAAAGATTGTATACAAGAATACATAAAATGTTAATCAGAACTGTATTAATCACATACGCACAGTCATTGTACAGACGTGTATCGCACTACAGTAGAGATTGACTTCAAAAAGACATGACGTAATAGTATAATGTATTTCTTGCAGGATTCTCATGTCTTCACTATTTTTTTATATAATAGGTATCTCTGAAGAAACAAAATTATTTAAAAAATAGAAATAGTTCACAAAATATTTATATTTTACCAGAAACAACTAAATTAAATGTCTTCTGAAGGGACATCCCTATGCCATTGTCTGCTATGCAAATATATTCCCCTTCATGTTGCTTTTGGATGGGTTTCAAATGAAAAGTGCCGTTTTGAGCTTCTTGAACTATTAACTCATTCTGACCTAGAGAAGATATTATTTAGGTAAGTATGAAAAGGGACAAAATATTCAAAAACACACAAGAGGTACATGAACACTTCAGAAAAATACAAATGTATTTTACAAACAAAAGTCCTTCAATATAATTGCGATAATAATATTTTAAGTGGGTGTCAATAATCACTGTCTGTGGCTTCAACTTGAATATATTTCTCCGTAATATTGTAAAAAAATGGAACAATATAGTTGAAAAAAAAAACTGAAAAATGCTAATTAAATAAAAAAATCGTCTACCAAATTATAAAAATAGTCAGTAATAAAACACATAATGTCTTAGAAAATATTATGAAATCTATATATACAACGAAATAAAGAGTTTGTTTTTGTGTTTGTCTGTTTGTAACGCGTGTCCGGAAAAAACTACGGTCTTAACACATCACATTTGATTTACAGGAGTAATAGACCCCTCGAATCCTGGTATACAACATTAATTACTTTATGCGATTTTTAGCAATTTTTACCACGAACTACTTTTTAATTGCAGTATGTAGCAGCTATGCTTTAAGGTCTTTAAAATTTCTTTAAAGCTTCATCTTCTTATACTTATATCCTTTCATACGTGATTATTTGTCTTCCATCAATTTATTTCATTAATCATATTGCACATTAATAGAAATAAAAACCTACATTTACTAAAGTCATTAGTGTTAAACATGGCCTCTTAAAATACTCTTATAGATTTACAGTTGGACTTCAAATGAAGTAAAATCAACAGCGCTTTACTTGTACAAACATATTTTCACATCATTTAATGTAAATACTAGAAGTATATGTGCCTACCAGTTAGGTTTTTTCCTTTAAACTGAAATACGCTAAATAAAAAAAAATTACCTGTCTTTCTATAAGATATTTTTGGAGTTGGTGTTCCAGTAGCAGAGCAAATAATCCGGACATTTTCTCCTTCTATAGCTTCAATATCAACTGGCTCTTTGACCCATGATGGTGGTGCTAAAAATGATAGTAATTTATAACTAGATAAGCTTAAGAAAGATTTAGTTAGCGAAAGGTAGATGGTGAAGTTGTTTGTTAAGTTGGATTTTAAGGTTAAACGTATTTTAATGCAAGCAACAATATAGCACATTTTATCTACTATGTTATAAATTTAATTTTTTTCAAATACATCTACATAAACATCATCTTTAATTATTTATGTGCAATTTATTATTGATAGTATTAAATTTAATATTTTTATGAAATTGTTTTTTAGTTGCGAACTTATGCGACTATATATAAACGAGATCGTTTTTCAATTTATTTGTATCAAAAGCGCATATATGCGCATCTCCCACAATTGAATTCCATCAGTTGAATGTAAATAGTTAAGCAAATTCTGAAAAATTAGTACCCAACAATTTTACAACAGTTTTAGTTTTATTTGTATGCGTGTATATTATTTTAATTTAGAGTTCAACATAACTACCAACAATATTAATCCATACAGCACTACTCGCTTTAAGTTCCATACTCATAGAATTCTGCCGACAGAGCGAAAACTTTGAAATTATCTTTATATTAGCCATGGACCATCTATATAATATTTTAGTAAGGAAACAGGTAGTAGTCACAAAGGGAGGCAGGCAGCTCAGGGCTGCATAGAAGGAGATGGTCTCAGCCATGAAATTTTGCCTTCTTTAGAATAGTGTAAGCCCTTCTCGTACTATTCTGCTGATCACAGAATTTTTTCCGATATACTTTACTAGTTTCCCAGTGAGTTTCGGTCCTCTCACGCGTTTTGCATTAAGAAAAAAAAATTACAATGAATTATTCAAAATTTACTGGTTAAAATAATGAATGTATCGCGAAATTAAAAATGTGCAATTTTTTAAAATTTTATCAAATTTATCTAACAGCTAAGCAAATAAACTAAAAATTACACGTAAAATTCAACACAATTATTAATTATGGCGTTAATTAAGTAATCTTAAAATTATATTTTGTCAAATAATTTTGGAAATAATTTTTACAGTGTTATGTGTCTTCAAAATTTATTTCAATTATGCATAAAAAGTTTAATTGTGCTTCAAAAATATGAAATTTCTTATGAAATATGATAAACACTACTTAAATGCTTCAAATGCTGTTTTACGTTTTAATGCAAAAGTAATTTAATTTGCATAAAAAGGAAAGCACACATTTTATTTATTTGCATATGGATATTTTTTCTGAATTTTTTTAAAATCTCTTATGAAAAAAATACATATATTAATGGAATTATTGAGTAAAAGTTTAAGTCAGAATAGTTAAGATTACCTTTTACCGTTAGAAAAGCTGAAAAGCTATCCATTCCATGCTGTCCACTTACAACACATGTATAGTTTCCAACTGAAGATTCTGTTACTGGATCAAAGATTATATTAGAGAACTTTTCATTCATTTCGATGTTCACTGCGGTACTACTTTTTAAGAGATTTCCATTCCTGTACCATTTATATGAAATTGGAGATCCACCTCGCATTATCATGCACGGTATAATTGTTTTATCCCCTATTTGAATGTTTTGTGGAAATTGAAAAGGTTGAATTTTTGGTGATTCTAAAAAGGAATAGAAATAACTCAGTATTCAAACGATTATTTATATATATATTTAAGATATATAAGCAGTATTCTAATGACTAATGTTTGATTCATTTATTGTTTTATAAGCATCTCTTCTTTGTATGCAGTAAATTTATTTTGCAAAGGGTATAGTGTGCAAATACTTTGAACTATTTTAAGAAAAAAAAATATTCCAAACTATTTCCTCATGCAGATTTGATAAATTTACCAGAGAGATTTATTATTTTTTGAAAGTTCAAATTTTAATGTATACATTTATTATAAATATATATATATATATATATATGTGTGTGTGTGTGTGTGTATGTGTGACTGTGTGTGTGTGACTGTGTGTGTGTGTGTGTATTTATAATTAATAGCACAATTCATTTCTTAGGTAATGCTTAAAAGTACGAAGTATTAATTTTGCCATAAGATAATTTATATTTATTTAAATTACAACTTTACATGAAAGTTTATCTCTTGTTTTTGTCATAGAAAATAAATGCTTTTAAAGAACTAAGGAATATATTTACCACGTAAATAACTACCATTATTAGTTCTATTAAGTTTAATCAAAGCATTTGCAGTATACTCTAATGAACGATTCTTAAAAAAATGTTTGGCAAAGTATCTCATAGTAAAATTCTTGCATGAATTGTGACTTAAACTCTAAATGTTTTGAAGAAACTATAAATGTTTTGACTTAAACTATAAACATTTTGAAGAAAGAATCTGCACTAACTGATAACTGATGTCTTGCACAAATTTAATCTAATATTATGAATGAACTGCAGTATTTAGCAACTTATTTGATTTAGGAAATGTGGAAAAGTCGATACTTTTATGTTTTAAAAATGTATCAACAAGGAATGCTCAGAAAGATTATCGTTTTGTTATAGGGAAATATTTGAAGGATTACAGGATTTATATAAGGGATTATTTGAAGGATTACATTTTAGTTATAATATATAGTTATTTTAATGATTATATTTTTATTATAAATTATAATAACTTATTACATGGCATTAGAAAATGTATGTAATGAGACTACTTACCATTTGCAGCAGCAAGAGTTACGAAGATCATTGCCACACAAAACATAAGCATTGTACCCGAAGTCAACTGAAATAATTGTTAAAAAACGTAAAAAATATCCTAACATATATGATATAAATTAACGAAAAAGGATGCACTGGAGTAAACGTTTTCGGATAAACCTTTTAAAATGAACTATAACGTGTACATAGTCCTATGCACCTACAACAATCTATGTGACGCTCGGATTTATCCATTCATATGATCTAAACACGACTCAAGCTAGCAGTATAGCGGTGAACTACCAGCGCCACACATTGGTACAAAAGTGAAACTTTCCTTGGAGTTTCGTGAAAAGTCTTTTGTAAGATCAATCAGGTAAATTAACATTTTCATAGAAAAAATAACTCTACGTCGCATGTATTGTAAGTACGGTTGCAGCTGTTTTTCTTGAAAATATTACTATAAATAATGATGCGAATATTATAATTTTCCAATTTAATATTTGCTTCAAAATGACCACTGTCTGTAAATATTATCCAACGTCAAGTACTGCGATATTCTACGGCAACAGCAAAAGATGAAAGTCATTATTAATTGTAAATATTATTTAATGTCAACTACAACCCAATACTATGCTAGGAAAATTTTAGAAATTCTGACATGAAATAGTTATTATCACATAATTAGACGGTAGTATAAAACAAAGACGCGCTGAATTGTTATATAGTGAAACGACATGTTATGCGAGTGCAGAAAATAACGAAAACTAAACTATTCGATTGCACCAGAAAACAGCACATAAATATTTCATAATATACCAATGTAAAAACATGCAACATCTCATTTGACGTATTTTATAAAACGCATAAGATACCCTTCTAACAATAACCCACACAACATAGTCATTAACATGTATATTAAAATCAGTTTTATTGAAGTAACATTTCATGTACAGTCTTCTCTTCAGTTACGCATGTACTTCATTTGAAGCAAGAAATAAGATGAATTAAATACTTAATTTGCATTATTACTAGTGATTTTTAAGCTGGTGGAAAAAAATGTCAAAAAATCCTATTTGTAGAGCAAAATGATAGAAATACGATCAGATTAATGACTCCGTAGCAACAATAAAAAATAAGGTGCAGTGATTGCACCACATAAACAAATTTATAACATTTATCAGGAAAAAAGAAACATTAATCCTTAAAATGTCTTTAAATATGTTCCTCATTAAAATCAAAGTAGACTTTTAAAATAACTATTCCAAATCTCAGTTTGTTTTTGCAACCTGCGCAATTTTTACACATAAGTATTACTTTGATAAATTGCGTATGTTGACTGATTAAGCACATATTACGCTATTTTCATCAAGTGTTTAAAACACAGACCAAAGACAAATATCCATTTTGTGCAATGTAGAAATTAGCTGTCAAGAGGAAAGAACACATTGTGGTTGGAAGGGTTCTGCAATTGGCACCTTCAACACCATCACAGTGAAATTAAATCCTTTCGGCTTTAACAGAATTTGCGAAAAAGACCATTGTTGAAAAACTATTTGAATGAAAAGTAGAAACATTCCAAACGGTCAGGTGATTACGGGCAAAAACGCTTTCATGTTCACAGCCTAAAAGCAACCCTCCTGCTCAATCTAGTTGATCTGTGAACTTCAGTAACACTAGAAAACCACTTATTAACATAACAATAAAATGCATTCCTTTATGTACGTGCAACAGCGAAAAATAAAAATGCAATAACATATTTTTTTTTTTGCTTAAAAATGGTATATTCATGAGGGTAATTAATAACTTTAGTTGCGTAAACTGTTTCACCTGAAAAACATGTGTATCTTCGTAAGAAAGTGGGACGTATTTTTATCGACAAAGTAGAGAAAAGAACTATCTGACGAGTATACAAAATGAGGAATAAGAACGTCGGCTATGCAAAATAAGTACTGTAAGAAATTTGTATACTTATGGGATAGTTAAGAAAAAATCACAATTAGCTTCTCAAAAGAGAACTTCTAAATCAAATCAAAGTACGTATAGCTAAACTCTAGAATTAAGTAGATGTTGTATCATTGTACTCGAACGAATTTCTATTTTGGGTTATAAAAATGCAGTTACTTTAGAGTCTTACAACTCTTTGTGTTGAAGCAAAAAAAAGTTAGTTCATTATTTGGGTGAATCATTATTCTGTAAATCATTTTGATTTAGTACTAAAAACAAAAAAAAAATATTAAGTTCCCTTAATAAACTTTATAATGAAATAACGTAAATATTATCAACTATTTGAAGCAATAAAAAGTCTTTTCAGTGCTTCAAAGAAATTTCGTGACGTGCTGTTGGAAAAACTTCCATTAAATATATTCATTGTTTCATAGTACATAGGGAACACCAATTGCAGCTTCTTTTATTCTGAAAAAGATAAACTGAAAATCGACAGCGAAAGAGACAGATCAAAGTGGAAAAATCTCTTTTCAAAGTGCACTGGTTTTAAAAGATACTTGGGTTTTTGGTAAGTTTTCAGTTCTGCTTTCACAATTTCATTTTTAAATATTTGACGAGAAAAAAAAATTGGTGAAAGACAAAGAATCGAATGAACTGTAATTGTGTGACCCATTTATGCTTTCTTTTTAAAAATATATTATCACCATTTTTTTGAGTTGATGTTAACTATTATGTAAAATAAAGATTTAAACAAACATAATATATGTTTACTATTGCGAATTTGTAATTTATATTCACATCATTTAAGTATTTTTTTTAAAAAAGAAACGAATAAATAAATTTAAAGTTTTAATTATTATGTACAACAATTTGTTTTTAAAAGCATAACTTTACTATTCCTACCGTGTACTATTATTATGACAGCTTTTCCAATAATTGTTGAAACATCATTTGAAGCCTCGCATACATAAGATCCCTCATCGTCTTTGCCAATTGGATTGAAAATCAATGTTCCATTCAGTGTAGATATTAAGCTCTTTTGTTTTGTTTCACCTACAAGAAAAAAAAACTCCTTTTAAATGTATGTATGTGAAGAAACGAAATTAATACATAAGCAAAATAGTATGATGTAAAGAAACGAAGTAAAGAACGTCAAAAAGAGTCTAAGAGGTTATAAGGGAAGACTTCCTGTATTGGACCACTGCCTAAATTGAGCCTGAGGAGTAAGTCCAATCTTATAGTAACAAGGCTTGCTGCCCCAAGGTGAACGAGAAGGAATTTTTAAGCGTTCTCCAGTTTTTCGACCCTTATTATTATCATTATTATTTCTTCATTTTTTTTTGTATTCAATCAATTCATATTTATGATTTACTCATCGAAGGTTTCTAACCTATCGAATGATTCTCATTCAAGGCTTCTTTCTTTTCTTTTTAATGTAGAACAAATTACTGAAACCTCTTAAAATAAAGAACAGGTAACTTACTTTTTGGAATTTTCTTAATTCTAAAGTAAAAAATCGAAGCAAGTGAATTATTTCCCAATGTCCTAAGAAAGTGGAAATTTGCTAATTTAATGTTCGAATCCTGATCTTAACTTTAATGCAGTTAAAAGTACTACGAAATGCTCATCTCATTTGCGTTTTTTCGGAGAGAGGGAAGGACTTTTCACATTTTAAAGAATCATAATTTTCTTAATTAATGAATTATTATTTGTTCTTTTTTTATCCAAAAACTTGCATTTGTTTTTGTAAATACTGTACGTTGTTCTTTAGGATCAAAAATATTTCCCTTCTTGGAACCTTTTTTATGCTTTCGAAAGTTTTTATAAACGATATTTTTCCACCTACCCTTTCAGAAATTAAAAATATATATTTATTTGTTGCAGTTTCGTGATTTTTCTTGTATTACTAAATTTTCTTGCGCAGCTCTTAGTAACTCCAAAACAATTCGTGAATGTTAATACTTTCAAAATTATTTTTCGTAAAATGTCAAAGCATACTAAGAATTAAAAGTTAAGCTTATGGTTTTCTGCTTTCAAAAGATAATAATCTTGTTCCGTAACATAAAACTGCTAAAAATACGTTGTACTTGTAAAAAAATTGACTACACAGCAATTAGTTGAGAAGTTCTTTATATTTCTGTAGCAACAATAAAAAAAAATCCTATCGATTACATTTTACATCGTAAAGCAATGCTTTTCATAGTGGATATGCTGTGGACTGTATATAAAACATTAACGTAAAATAGTTGGTAATACTATCCTTGATGATCCATTGGTTTACATAAGTGACAAAAACAATATATATATTAGGGTAGGCCGAAAAAAACTTTTTTTTTATTTCGAAGTTGTAATACAGCGGAAAACTTGCGAATTATATAGAAAAGAAAAATTTAAAAAAATATCAAAATTGGTTGACATCTTCCGGTCGCGCATAGGCCCTAAATTTTGACAAAATATGAAAAAAATCTCATTTTCAATATATTTTTTTAAATTTTTGAATTATATGTTTTTGCAATGTAATAGTTTGTAACGTCTTCAAATAGAGCTTAAAAATAATTTGTTTTAATTTGGTTTAGATAAGTTGATATCTTCCGGTCGCGCACAAGCCCCAAAATTAGCCAAAATATTGAAAATTTCACATTTTTACGAGTTTTTTTGCTATCTTTAATATACTTCATTTTAACGTACTAGTTACAGCATTTTTAGTTTTGAACATAAGAAAATTGTATTTTATTATGGTGTGAATAAATTAACAACTTACGGTCGCGCAATGACCCCAATGCTATGCGAGAACAGTACCCAAAAAAGTGTCTCTCAAATTCCTGCGCCCTCTCTCCCAGTTACGGGATCTGCAAGTCGCTAGTTACACGACTGACATGCAGAACCAATCATTACATAAAGCCTCACAGTCATGTCAAAAATATCTGTTAAATTTTAAACAAGAATTATTTATCAATTAATATTGTTAGAAATGAAGGCTGTTCAGCATCACAGTACAAAGAAAATCAAATTTGGTCAAAAATGCAATTCAGTAGAACAAAGAATTTGTTTTTAAATGAAAAATTTGAGTAATTTGAATAACATTTAACAAAAATATGACATTCAGATTTAGTTTTCAACCTTGAGCTACAAATTTTTAATTGATACCTGCCACCATGAGTTTATAGCGTTGATGAGATCAACCATTAAATCCAGTTTTCTATTTTGCTTTTAGATTCTAATTCAAGATTTTTTTAAAAATTATTGTAACTAATATACTACATATTTACCCCTATCTCAACTTTTGCACTAAGATATTGAAATTTGTAGGGAATTGTTTTCAGGTGTTCTCTTAGCTTTTAAGCGGTCATTGTTCTTGGGGCTCCATAGCTTTCTTTGTGTATGCGGGATGGGAAGAGTATGCAATCGCTTTTAGGAGGGTATCCTGTTGATACCAAAATCAATTATAAAAATGATTTATCTATTTCAACATTCAACAATTAAATGTTTAAAATAATAGGCACTTAGAACCAAGGGGTATAAATGGCAAATTTGAAAATTTAGAGATAACTATGCAAATGATAGGGAAAGCACCATTCTATATTGGATAAAGGCCGGCAGGGTGGCGTAGTAGTAAGGTACTGGCCTCGGACGCCCAAGTTCGCAGCATCAAACCTATCCCCAGTCGGTGGATTTTCAAGATGCGGAAAATCGTCAGAGCTTTATATGCATTTTATTCGCTGTACTCGAAGGCATAAAAATATCAATTTTCTCTTTCAAAAAGTTCATTTTCAAAGACAAAGATTCATTCTTAGAACACATAACATAAAACGAATAGTGAAATCGGGAAGCTCCGTTACGTTATTTAAAACGTTAAATAAACAAAAAATACTTATTTTGTTTATTCTTTTACTAAATTTTAAAATTAAAGGAGCGCTGTTTGTGCAGTAACACAGTAAAGCGTTTATTAAAAGATGATTTTCAGATATTATAATTGCAAGTCGGAAATAATATCCACCACCTTAGTCTTGCTTTTCCATTTTATTTCCTATTCCAAGAGATATGAATAACAACGCCATAAGGAAATCGAAAAATACCTATTCGTTTCCATTGTATTTTAGGAGCTGGAGATCCTTCTGCTGAACACTTTAATGTTGCCTGATTTCCTTCAATCGTTTCAATGTCAGTGGGTTCGTGTAACCACGAAGGTGGAGCTAAAATAATAATTTAATTTAATATCAGTTTGTGTTTCATTAGACGTATTTTAAAAACTTTCCCAAAATCTCTACAAATAACTGAATGGCTCATGAAACGTTGTGATTTCAAGATCAAAAATTTTATTTTATTTTCCGTTTGGTATAACGTCTGTAAGCTATATTTATTATTTAAAAAGACTGCACACAAGCGGAGTTCTTGAATGTTTATCATAAAAATTGATGAAAAAGTGCCGTTTCATTGTAGAATAAGTTGACTTATATTCTTAATTGAGAGTTTACATTCTTATTAAACTTATATTAGGTAACTATAGTGTAATAAGAATAGCTTTAGAGTATAAAAAGAGAAAAAATATGTGTTTTTTAAATCTACTCTTATTGTTAATAAAGATTGCTTTCTGTTAATCAAAAATAATTGGATGACGCGGTCCATGTGTCAACTGCCCAAAAGTGAAGAATAAGGCAATTTGGAGTATGTATTCCTCATTTTAATAGCCAAGATCACGTTTTCAGCACTTTTATATGAACAATTTAATGAATTAATGCGCAATGGAATAAATGTATAAAACCTAATGAAAGAGAAAAAGCAATGAAATTTCTTAAAACAGGAACTTCAAGAAAAGAGGTGAATGTTAACTTGGTTGAATTGGTAATTTCATTGAAGTTTCATTTGAAACTTTTGGATTAGTTCAATTAGTTCTGAATTTATTTTCATAACTTTTGTAGTTAAGTACAATTTTCTTTAATTATATCAAAACTAGTTTCAAATTTAGACTTTAATAATTTAACAAGCTCAAAAATATTCTTTTTAGGATAAGTAGAATTGTAGTTAACATTTTATTTCCTATTTTTATGTCTTAGTTTTAGGACCGGTTAGAAAAATTTTCTGTTAGTTTCAGTAAGGCCTAATTTTTATTGCCAAGTGTGCTGGTATCTCATTTTTTGAATATTAATATTTTTTTAAGCATTTTAATATTTAAGGTCTGCTATTTTAACCAAGCTCTTCAAAAAAATAAATGTTACTAATATATAGAGTCAACATGTAGCCAGATTTCTTGTTTTTAGAACAAAGTCAAGAAAAATAAGCTGCTTTTAACAAAATCATGCTACTACGCAAAATTAAGTAGGGAAAACTAGGTAGATTCGGACATAGCCCTCCCTCCCCGACCCACCCTGTATCTTTTATATTTAAGCACTTATTTCATTCAAGAGCACCATATAGCAGCACAATTACACATTTCTCTGGCAGTTAGCAATTTGAAAGTAAAATGAAGCGGAAACTATATTTTGAGGATCTTTGCTCGGAAAAAGTTTTTTTTTTCATCGTAAGCTCTTCCTAGCTGTGCCAACTGTCCTTAAAATACGTAAAAATAAGATGAGTTTTTTTCTGCTCTGAGATTAATATACTAAAAGATAGCATGCTTAGTTTTTAATTTTTATTTTCATTTTAATATTTTTAAAACCTTTTTCTCGAAATGGCTATCAAGTGACGTAATCCATCCATTCTGGTATATTGGACCCGGGTCAAACCTCCCCATTTAGTTTTGTTGTAACATTTCTAACTGTACAAAAATTAATTAGAGTAACATTTTTTTTTTTTCAAAACTAACTTAAATCAGAGAAACATGATTAATGAGTTCTTCTGTATGTCTTAGAATGGATTACCTTTGCTTATAATAGATTAGGCTAACAAATAATGTCAACTGGGTATCCTCACGTAAAATGAAAAATATAAAAATACATTTGTGTGTGTAATAATAAGAAATTTTTTTTTTTTTTTTTTGCCATTTTTAGTTTATATAACCTTTTCTAAGTCAAACAACAATAAATTTATACATTTAAGTTTCTTAAAGTATGGAATTAAAAAACAAAAATACAATACCTTTTACGGTCAGGAACGCCGAAAAACTGTCAACCCCGTGTTTACTGCTCACAGTACAAGTGTAATTTCCAGAAGATTTGTCTGTGACAGGATTTATGATGAGCCTGGAAAAGTCGCTGCTTTCGATGATTTCTATATTTCTCCCGCTTTTAAGCACTTCCGAATCTTTATTCCATTTAAACTTGAAAGGAGACTGGCCTCTTGTAACCATGCAAGGAATGTTGATTTTATCGCCAATTTTTACCATTTGCGTAACTTGAACTGGTTGTATTTTGGGAGCTTCTAAAAAGCACAATATCACGTATTTATTAACAAGGTAAATAGCATGAAAAGAAAATTACATTTTCACCAAAAATTAAATTACTCAACGATAAATCTCTTAATATTTATTTTAATCGTGGTTTTAGTGCATAATTATAGTGCTAATGTGATAATAATTATTTGCAAATTATTCTCCGTTTTTAACCGACCTAAAAAGAGCAAGTTATTATTATTATTATTCTTTAAAAAGGGAAAAAAAAAGTAAAGAACAAAGATTATTTCTGGTTATATAAGACTTTTATAAAAAAAAAAAGGGAGGGGAGATGAAAGAAAGTTAGTAAAATAGCACAGCAAAAAGTGTTTTAATACAAAAGAAAATTATTTAAAAAATGTATTACGTATAATGGAATTAATTTTTTAGTTTGAAGGAGACTTTACATCTAACGACCGAAATAATAACAATAGTAATAGTACATGTTTTCATGTCTACGTATTTTTTTCCTCATCGTATAAATATACATACGAAAACAGCATCAATCACGAATGCCTTGCTTTAATAAATAACTTAAATTTCAAATCACGTAATGCACGAGAAATTATGCTTTGAAAATATGTGTGTGCGTCTGTTGGCTAGACATCAGACTGTTTCTCAAAATATAACTTTTGCCACTGATTTTAAATCAAAGATTTTTTAAATTAAAGTAAAGCATAAAAACAAACAATATGGAAACATTTTTGTTACAAAACATTATTCATTAAAAAAATCCGAGAAGATTTACTTACCATTGCAGCATACTGCTTTGATCAACAACAGGATCAAGCCCTTTTTGAAATGAAAATCCAAAATATCCGTGAAGTTTCCTTTGTAGTTCCATAACCGGACAATCATAGCGTCGTTTCACCTCGTGAAATAATTGCTGATGAATCCTTTTTTGATTAAATGTAAATAACTCAAAAGAACAGTCAATGTAGGAGTTTATCACAAAATTATCTTCACTCGAACACTTTTAAGCTTAAGAACTCCTTGCACTAAGAAGCTAAATATACAAACACACTAGCTATCTACAAAAGGCAAAATAGCATTCAGTTGGCAGAACCACTAGCGCCACGTATAGGCGATATTCGGAATGAGTCCCATAAAAATGCATACAATGAGTATGATAATAAATCACAACATATACAGTTAAACAAGCCAAAAAGTTCATCAAAATATAACACCTTATCACATAAAGTACATATATTTTCAATAATAATTAAATGTGCACTGAAAAAAAAAAAGCATTTATGTCGTATGATTGCTGGGGGGAAATGAAAGCAGAGCATCAATACTAATGAATAAGGAAAAATCAGATCTTGAGTTATCACTTCAATAATGTTTAAATAATTTCATTAGATGAAGACTCAATTTAAAAATGCCTCTTTAAAAATGTAAACAAAATATTTACATACATATTTATATATAAAACCAAGATAACATTTCGTCAACTATATATTGAATTGGAATATTTTGTGTAGGATTCATCAATTAGAAAAGGATTCAATCCTCTTTTAACGCTACTGAAGCAATGTGAAGTGCAAAATAAGTATTGCTAGTAAAAGGTAGAATTAAGTATATGTTTATACAATTCATCTCACACATTTAACCAGCCAAAGTTTTACAAATGACATGTAAGTAGTTCATTACGACGAAAGTAACATTTCATTTTTAAAAAGTAAATAACAGTAAAAACTGATTGAAATTCAACAGAACTGTGTTAATATAATGATAATTTTGAGAAAATCCACTAGTAGCGCAAATTAAATCACCATATCAAGATACAACTTTTGTCTAAAATTATAGAAACATCAAACTTCAAGACAAATATAGAAATATACTGAGGAAAATCAGTGGCCACTTTTTTTACGGTATAAGTGCTTGAGCTGTGCGATAACGTAATCATGAACTACATAAGTTCTGCATGAGCTTAAATTTTTTAACCTTAATTCTGAGTCATTTAGCACTTGCATTCCCACGTAAAATTAATATCCAACTTAACAGTAATCTCGGCGCAGCAGTAAAATATTTTTCAATTATTATAGCAATGATCCTTAGACATTAACCGCTGAAAGTTCGTAATTATTAAAACGTTTCTTTTGAACTTTATAGTTTCTTTATTTTAATGTCCAGTGGAAATGTTTTTTTGATTAAATAAAAATTACATTTCAGTCTTAAGAAAACAAAATCAACATCAATAGGTACGTAATTAGAGCTTTGACAGTACATAGATCTCTCGTAAATGAATTTTATGAATAATGCTTTCTTGTCAGTGCAAAAATACAACATTTTGGCTGTAAAATAAATATAAACTCAATAAAACTTTGAAGATTAATTCGTGATTGTGTGGTCAAAAATCGTTTAGACTGAACACTTGTTTCAAAAAAAATTATTCATATTGTATTCAATTCATTTCAAATCAAAGTAGCGAGGTATCAATAATTTCACATCTGATTTATGGGAAGTTCTCTCTTAGTTATCACATTTCTAAAGGCACCGCTTGGCTATGTTGCTAAGGTAAAGGAGAAGCATTTTGTTTTTCTCTGAATTACAATGAATGTTCAGCACATTTCGCATCATCACCACAATGAAGTAGGAAAACAAACGTCAACAATACTTAAGTGATTAAAAAGAAACCTAATGAAAACAAATCAAATAATATAAAGAAAAATTATTCAGTTGCGATTTTTTCATGAAATAAAACATGGATGATGTAAGAACATGAAATCAAAACTCTGACATTGCTTGTGTCTTACCATGAACTAAAATCGTTATGACCTTTTCCAAACTGTCTCCTATGCCATTCCTTGCAATACACGAGTACTTTCCATCATCAAACTCCGTAACAACATTGAACGTTAACGTACTGTTTCGAGTGTAATCCATTGATTTCAAGTCAGCAACAGCATGTCCTAAAGCAATTAAACACATTGTTTAAGAGCACTGTTACAACTATCTTACTTTCTAACCATAAAACTCTTTAAAATATTACTAACTACGACGTAGCTTAGTGTTTTATTAACTTTTATGTTAATGTTTCCATGTTATTGATAGTTAATATATTGATAATTAATTAAGTAACTAAGTTAAAACCTTAAATTTTAATTACCTTATATAGGTGCAGCACTTTAGTCGTCAACTTATAGAGGGTGGAGAGTTTTTTTTTGGTCATTTCTTACGCTATGCGTTTATTCATTTTCGACTAATTAAAATATAGCATCATGTATTAATGAGTTACTTTAAAATTAGTAATTAGCTATTTTTAACAATTATCTAAAATACCATTAGATAAGTTTAATCTGAATGACTTACAATGTATCCTATACAACTTTAAAATTAAATCACTTAGTTAAAGATAAATGTGTTAGTTTACTTATTTGACTCTAAAGATTTCCTAAAAATACATAATTTTTCGAAATGACTAGATCAATTAGAAGAAAAAAAAAGAAACTTATTTAAAGAACAAAAGAGTGAGGCTCATAGTAGTTTTCTAGAATAGTTAACTTACACAGAGGTTTAGCATTTAAGCAAACTTTATATTGATGTTTCATCCACCCAAACAAATACTGGTCTAACATTATAGCATAAAAAATATTATCCTGGAGAACTTATATAAGTTTTTTTTTTTTTTATCTTTGCAAAAATAGATAAATAAATAAATATAGTAATAATTAGGCAGCCAACTTACAAAGGGTTTTTTATAATACTCCCACCCAAATTTGGTACTTAAGTGGTCAATATAGACAGGTGGTCAAATTACAAAGGTTTTCCTACATTAAATAATATAGGGATAATTCCGTTCCTGATCAAAAGTGGTCAACTTAGACAGGTGGCCAACTTACAATGGTGGTCAACTTTACATGTTTTACTGTATTAACACGTTATAATACTCAACTTATACAGGCCTTTCAGCAAATTATTAAAGAAATAATTATTATGCGGGTTGAGTTTTAATGAAAGCGTATTTTACTAAATCAATAAAAAATGAGCTAAAATGAAAGATACATTAAAAATAATGTGTGTTGATTTACAGTATCAGTAATAACAACAAATGATTACACCATAACACTTATACAAATCAGCAACATTGGCTTAGAAATTATCACTATTATTTATATATATTTTTTTTAAATACAATTTTTCCAGATTAAAGAATAAATATATTTTTAAAAAGAAGAGAATAATTCAGGAAAAAAAAGAAAAATTTGCAACTGATTAAAAAAAAAGTTTGTTGCTTTACAAATTCAATAATTCATGATTTATCTAATGCTGTGCTTGCAATTTCTGTGCAACTTGGATTTTGCGATTTTTTATAATGCGAAAAATAAATGAAAAAAGATTTTTTTTTTTTTTTTTTTTAATTGTTATTTGTAACATACATTTGCAAATTCGTTATTATGAAGTTATTTTATTATTTCTAATATATATTCTTTAACTCCAGGAATTATAATTGCAATATCATTTTAATTTTTATAATGACTGAGAAGAGTTTTTTTGAAATTAGCTTTTTTAGAGCTAATTTTAGAAAAACCCAAATAGTCTGACATAGGTAGTCTGTAGATAGGAGATGAGAAAAATTTGTACTGATTAAAAAAAAGTTTGTTAATTTTCAAATTATCCAGTGCTGTGCTTGTAATTTCTGCATAAATTGGATTTTGCAATTTCTAATGATGTGCAAAATTAATGAAAAAAGATTTGGTTTGAACTAAGTGGTTTTTTAAAAAAAAAAACCATTTGGTTTAAACCAACGTGGTTTAAACCAAACAACCCTGATTATGACATCTGGTGTTGTAATATTGTTGCATTTAGTTTCAAAAGTATATTCATTCAGATACGTCTGCGTTATATTTCCAGCGGAAAACTGCCAAAAACTAAACAAGAATACGGAGAAGTGCGTGCGGAGATGTGGTAATACCATAAAATCACCTTGCTACAATTTTACTAAAGTGTATATGTTATTAATTTCATCAGAGGGGGATTTCAAACAGCTTGTTCAGTGCAATAAAACTATTTTTCCAGAGTTGAAAATCACAGCTTGAGAGCTTGTGAAATGTATATCTACAGGCTTTCCAAATATTATTTATCGCATTATTGTTAATGCTCATAGTTTAAAATAGCCCATACGGTTTTTACAAGATACAGTAAATTGGTCATATTTTTACCAACATTTCTAAATGTTAAAGGAATCTCATAAAGGTTTTTTTTTCTACGAATCTTAAATGCATAGAAAAGTCTTATGGATTTATTTGTGTTCAAACTTAATGCACTTTTCTGTAATAGGGGGGTGATGTGTCATTGACCCTCCCCCGCCTGACTTTCAGAAATACATTGAATTCATTCGTGTTTTTATGTATTTTACTGGTTTTTATTTATAGTATGCATTTAAAATATACCCTTTGCCCCAAATCCCCACCCAACTGGGAAAATTTTGAAATGATGTGCCTGTTTAAAATCATTCCAATAAAGCAAGAGGGAATGCCTTCTCTAGTCCTCTTCTGGAAAATAAATTTAAAAAATTACTTTTATAAGTAAGTGTGGATAACTTTTAAAAAACACTTTGTTTTTTAAAAATTATCTAAGCTCAGACATAAGTGTACGCTCGCCGTATTTCCTCATCTTTTCTATTTTAGTTGAAAAAGAAACCTTTTAACTAGTGTTTTTACTTTTTTCTATATCCAAAATATATAGAAAAAAGTATTGGGGATTCGTTAAAATTTTCGAACTTCGACGGATTTACACGGTTTAAGGCATGCTCAACCCATTTTGGCCATTTTTAAAAATGACACACAAGTCCTGATTAAGCTCTCATGTTTTGGGTTAGATTTTCCTAGTACATTTAGTGCCCTTTACGCGTTTCATGGATTAGGGTAGTACACAATTTTTTCTTTTGGGAGGGGAGAGTTTCTTTAGGAAAAAAAACTATTTGTGCAAAAAAAAAAATCTCGGGAAAAAGTGATTTTATGCCAACACCTGACTGATCTAAAATACTAAGAAATATGAACCCCATGTCAATACATTCTTCTGAGTTACAACCACTCATGTTATAAAACTGCATTGAGAGAGAAAAAAAACTCCAGAAAGTCATCTTTTTCTGTTTTTTTTTGGTATTAAAATAATATTAATAACAAATACATAAATAAACGAATAACCACAATTACAATCAAGTAGCAAATTTAACGCCGCAAAGCAATCACATAGCCAGAAACATTCTTAAATTTTGTTTCCCATGTTCTTTTTTTTTTTTTTTTTTTTTTTTAGTTTATGTATGATACACATGCGAAGGTTTTGAATATAAAAAGGAAAAATTACCCAGTTTTGTCCATTGCACTTTTGGATGAGGATATCCAGACGCAGCACAGCCAACGGATATTTTTTCCCCTGCGATGGTTTCAACATCAGAGGGTTCTAAAACCCATACAG
This sequence comes from Octonoba sinensis, assembly GCA_038502835.1. NCBI lineage: Eukaryota > Metazoa > Arthropoda > Arachnida > Araneae > Uloboridae > Octonoba > Octonoba sinensis. The sequence goes on along the minus strand of CM076599.1, from coordinate 109,411,295 downwards.
GTGAGGCTAGAAAAAAAATTTATTTTTTTTAATTGTTATTAATCATTTATAAGAAACGGATATTCATGCATTGGGTACACTAGACTTTTTTCTTTCCTATCACAAAATTACTTTGTACAGAAAACTACTGGTTACCCTTTCTGTAAAATGTATAAATATAAAGCTATCACTTACCTGTGACTGTAAGTACCGAAGAGTATGAATCCATTCCATCCTTATTGCTGACAACACATGTATAATTACCAGCAACTGCTTGGGTCACAGGATCAACCATCAGAACTGACACGTGACTACTAGTTTGAATGGTAATGCCTTTCCCATTACTGATTTCTTGTCCATCTTTATGCCATTGGAAAACATAAGGTGGTTCACCTCTTCTCAAAGTACATACAACGCTTGCTTTTTCATTAATTTCTAATTTTGGGGGGAACTGAAAATGTTGTATTTTCGGTTCATCTGTAAAAAAAGTTAGGTTAAGAAAAATAAATTGAAACCTTCTTGTACTTCAAATTCATGTTTTTGTGTTTCTTTGATTTTGTAAGAAAGAAAAAAGAAAAATGCCGCTCAGTCAAAGTGTGAAATAATTCTTCGGTTAAGAGATACTTCCTTATTTTCGCAATTTAAATCTCGGTCGTACTTCACATAAGAAAATGTTTTTCTTTTGAAAATGCACATAATTTTCAAGTGATTTTCTTGCATTATCTTTAAATTATAGCAGCATTTCTCGGATAGTAATTAGTTTATAGCTATATGTATTCTTTTGAGTAGAATTTACATCTATATTTGTTATGTTTCATTTAATTGTAACTATATTTTTTCATATTGTGTTTACAGTCAGCTCCTAAATTTTAAGTTAAAGTATGTTTCTAAAACATATTATTTTTTTAATAATTTGTTCATAAAGGAATAAGAAACAGCAGTCTCTTTAACATTTTATAAAGTGTACATCGCATTTGTATTGGCCTATTACTATAGAGTACTGATTTTGACTATTAACACCGCTACTTCAGTCGATTAGCACAAACTGATTTGTATTTTTAGCTTAAATATATCCTTTTTTAAATTTATTATGATTATGTTTTTTTTCGTATTCATTATGTTTATTTGGTTAGCGCATGTGCAAATTTTAACACCAAGAAATACTTTTTTTGCAAAATTCCTAAAAGAACACGTTTAAAGAAAATACTACCACTTATAAACTATTAAATTAATTAATTCATAAAACATTTGTAAAGTTTGAGAAACTATAAACTTGTTTAAGAAATGAAACATTATGCAAGTCAGTTTCAAATGTTTTTTCAATATATTTAAAAATAAAACATAAAATATAAGTCAGAGCCAATATAGCACAATTATTGTTAATACAGGCATGCATACGTGTATGCATAAAAATATTTGTAACCTATAGCATTTCTTCTCTAATGTGGAATTTAGTGATAATGTTTTACTTACTTATGGACGAAGAGAAAACCATTTGGAAAGAAGGTACACAAGCTATTAAAATTAAATTCAGTAAGGATGGCGTTATCGCAGTTCCCAATTTATCAATCCATAATTTGGGCATTTTATCTACAATTACTTTACGTTTTGATTTGTACATAACATGACGTAACATTCACTTCGTCAAGAAACACCGTACATTACAAAATAACATAGTAGCGTCTGGTTGTTCTAAAATAGTGCTAGTTGCGCCACGTAGCGGGGAACAAGGTAAACTGTCAACTGGGGAGAATTTTAGCTTTAAAATGAGATTTTTAATATTTTTCTAGGGAAAAAAAATTGCTGATTGAAAAATTGTTAATACAAATTTTTCATTTTTTTTCATTTGTTTTAGTGATTGATAAATGTGTCTTATCTTAAAATCTTATAATGAAGATTCCGAAAACGTTGTCCTTTATTAAAAAATTAGATACATAAATAGTTTTAAAATTTTCCTTTTAAAAGAAGTTTAAGTTAATATTGTAGCAATTTTTATTCGAAAGTAGGAGGTCATTAACCACATCCCCTCAGACATAATAATGTATAGAATAAGATAAAAAGTGCTAATTACATTTAACAAATAAATAAAACGTCTTAGGGCTTTTTTAAGCCGCAATTCATCAACTCTTTACAAAATATTAAATTTCCGATTTTTGAAATATCCCAACGTAATGGAAAAGTGAATATAATTTACTTTTCGTTCCTGTTACGGATTCAGCGCAGAAAATTATGCAAGGATCAATTATCAAAACTAAAACCACAAAATAATCGCCTGCTTGTGTTTTTATGCATTTAGTTTTCAAAAAGCTTGGCAGTGATATTGTTGTGTGAGATTGTAGCATGCCCCCCCCCCCCCTCCTTTTTTTCGCTTGCTTTACTACTCTCCTATAAAATTTAGAATTCTTTTTAAATATGTTTGTAGGGCTTATACTATAAAATGTATTTCGCATCGAGAAATTAGACCATTTTTACTTAGAAAAACGTGCATGAAATTACCTTATTCAATTTGTGCATTACGTTGCTGCCCTCAATGAAAACTTACTCACAAAAGGTATTTATAATGTTTTACTGAAAATAGATGTTAGTAAATGTTTTAAAACTGTTTTAGGTTATATTTTATGAGGTAAAAGAGTTTTAAAAATTTCTTCTAGAGAGTGAAAAACCATTCTCACGGAACCAATAAATAAGGATGATGTTTGTCTCTAATAGTTTTGATTTCTATTATAATTTGTTTCTGCTTTTATTCTCTTATCTTTTGAGGGATATCCAAAAACAAATTGAGACTTTAGAGTAAGAATACACAACCAACTTAGCTTTCAGATAGACGGTATAGCCTGTTCTTCCCGTACCTAGGTGTGTTGTACCAAAAAACTGGTGCCCATTTTCTGGCTGCAGAGAGTGGTGCTTAATTTTACTTTTTCAATACTTACTTGGGTACGTTGCACCAAGGTCAATCCCCCTCTTTTGTAGCCAAAAAGTTGGAAACATTTCGAAACCACGTGATTAAGTTGAATAATTTTTAACGTTATCATTTGTGGCTGTAGTCTAACATATTAGCACTGCAATCCCGCAATAAAATTTAAAAATTGAAAATTTGCACTTATGGTGGTATAGAGTTGGATGTACGATGTAATAGTGCAGCGTAGCATCAAGTATTGTTAATGCACCCCGACGCTATATTTGTCCTGTTACTCCGTTAGAATATGATTTATAGTCACGCTGTTACAGTCCTTAGATTTGAGCCTTCTTTCCCATAAAAGTTTTAAAAAATGAATGAAATAAGGCTTACTGTATCCTAAAAGTATCGTTAAAAACTGCAGAAGTCAAAAATATGTTAAGTAATTTTAAAAAATGGTGAAAACAAAAAATTTGACAGTAGGGCTTTGAAGAGAGAAAAACGTGTGTATCTCCCCCAGGGTGGAAACACAACAGGGAAAACCGGGAACTCAGGAAATTCTCAGGGAAGTTTTATTTACTGGAAAATATCAGGGGATATTTAAACTTTATCCAAAAAGGGGAAATTTATCGTTTTCAATATCCAAACCGTCAAGCGTCCGGACTTTCGTTTGCGGAATTTCATTTCGTTGCGCGTGGTCAGCTAGATTGCCGATTTTTCATTGGTTGAAAGCAGGGTCCGTTGATTTAAATAAGCTTGATTTAAATCATGATTTAAAACGCGATTGAAATCAAGGGATTTTTTTAAAAAAATCATTGATTTTGCAATGTTAGAAAGTGTTGTAAAAATAAAATATGTTGCAATTACAACCACTGTTTCAAACAAAACTTACCAAGTCCATCTGTCTGTGTGCATAACATATTTCATAAGTTTAGAACTAATTACTATTTTTAAAGTTTTACTCTTATTCTTCAAGCATCTTAACAGCAAAGCATAATTCATTTAATCATTCAAATTAGAATTCATAAGAATCATGAACCATTCTGTGTTTTTATCTTTCAAAAACAGTATTTTAGATCAATTTAATGATGCCACACAATAAATATTTCAGAATGATACTGTTTAAAACAACAATTGTAAAACAAGAATTTATAATATGTATCCTTAAAGTTTCATCCATGTCCCCTAATAGCTTAAGGGTTTTTTCCTTCTAAAATATTTTTTATCATAGAAGTTTTCACTAAGGATATTTGATTAAAACAAAAGGTTTCAGTTTTTAGTAATGGTGTGAGCATAAAATTTACTAAATGTGTAAAAATATTTCAGGCTTTTTCATTTATAAAATAGAAAAATGATTAAAGTACACTCAATGTAAAAATTAGGCGCACACAATTGTTACTTCTTTTCAGCTTTCATAAGCAAAATAATTCAGATTAAATTTGTTCCTTTTCTCTGTAGTTATGAGTTCTTATGGGTGTACTGTTATTCCTGGTAGGGTTAAGTTTCGTTTGAGTCAAGCATTTGTATTAAAATTTGTTTATCATTATTATTATTATTAAAAAATAGTTATTGCTGCGAAAACAGCTTAAAGTGTATTTTTGCATATTGATTAACATGCCATATTGTTTCTATGAATGTCACATAATAAATATCCAAAATATTTAAGGTATTTTTTTAAAAAATCAAAAAAATCTGATTTAAATTTTAAAAAATACGATTTTTTTTATTTATTTAAAAAAATATATAAAAAATCACGAACCCTGGTCTCCCTTTCTCTGACCAGCCCTTTCTCTGATTAAGCCACAAAAAAGTGACTTTTTTTTGTCTATGAGTTAAGAAGACATGTCAATTTTGAGTAAGACGCGTATCAGCGTTGATACTTCAAAAAATCCTCCAGTTTTATTTCTGTAAGTCAGCCATTTTTGTTCGTGCTTCAAAATTCGGCCTAACACCGCTCTCCATCGTGCTGAATTTGGGGTGCGGTACTGTGCATTATACTGCTGTAGCGCAACAAGGGGGGCACAGAGCGACCATGGCCCCCTCTCCCCCCACAAAGTGATAATTTGTAATTTTTACAACAGCATTTTCTTTACTCAATAGAAGAACAATATGCAGAAGAAAATAAAGTTATTAAAGCATAAAATAATGATGGCGAGGAAGGGGGAAGCTGATTCTCCTTTTAAAAAAAACTTTATATTTAAAATTCTTTCCAGTTGCAGATTATATAACTTAGAAAATTACGTTATTTTCTCTTTTCTTTCACTCTCTCAAAAAAAAAAAGAAAGTTTAGATGGAAAAGTATAGTGCACAGCCCTTATAAATACTTTTTTGGGTTTCACCACTGTCATACTGTCATTAGAAAATGATGTTGTGTAGCTCACAATTGAAATTATAAAATCAGGGACATTTTTTGAGCTCAATCAGGGAATATCAGGGATTTTTTTTTCTTGGATTGTATTTCCACCATCTGCCCGTCCCCGATAACTTTTGAATTACTTGTCCTATTTGAAAGATTCGCTTTGCATTCGAAAGATCTCGACGAATGCATCTCATTTCCCTATTTTACTTTTTGATTTGAACAATTTTTCGTTTAATTTTGTACAGCTCAAAAATTTAAACATTACACTGGTGAACAATTCTAGTTCAATCTTTCTCAAAAAACATGGGGAAAATGGTGAAATTTATCTGCAACCAACATTTGGGATAAAAATTGAACCATTATAATGGGTGAAGTTTCACCAAAAATGTGAAACAAGGAACCATTATAATGGTTCAACTTTAAGCCAAAATGTTGGTTGCAGCTAAATTTCACCATTTTCCCCATGTTATTGGTAAAAGGTTGAACTAGAACTTTTTACAGTGCAGTGTCCATTTGCAAAAATGAAGCCAATTATGTAAACTCTGATCGTAATATCCAAGTTCCTTTGAACAAGCTTATCGGAGAAGCTCTTAACGGAAAATATTTTTTCATTTGAACAATATTTGTTCAATTTTGAACACTTCAAAAAAAAAAAAAAAAAAAAGCATTAGCGCCTACGGGAAAATTTCAGTCCTATATAAATCCAGTTCTAACTGACGGATTTGCTTGGATCAAGCTTTATCCAAAAGACATTATGACGTAGAACATGTACTGATACGAATCACATCCAGAACTAAATGAACCTATTTTCCCACGAAACTTTATGATCTGGATTTTTAACCCCTTAAAGGTGGCATAATTTTCAAGAAAACAACAACAAAAACGCCTATTTTTTTCCATAAAAGCATTTTTAAAATGTTTAATCTTTATTTATACTATAAATAGTTTGATACTATCATCTAGTATATGACAAGTAATAAATAATTTTTCGAGATTGAGGAGAGGATTTTGTAAAATGTTTTGGTGCGTTACTTTGGAGCACTCCAGCCCGTGATTTTGACGGGAACGAGAGGGAAGGGGTTAAGGACGGTTTGCGAATGGATGAAGGAATAAATGTATGAGTGAATGAATGGCGACTATGTAGAAAAATAGTATTTTAGTCCCACTTTCAAATTTATATAATAAAAAAATTTTCTTCTATTTCGTTTTTTTATATACCAAAACGTAACCGACTTTCTGAATAGCCCTTGTATAAGCCGTTGGAAAAGCTATATTTGAAGTAATTAAAAACTAAAGCTAAATGAAAAAGATAGCTAGACATTCAGATTATTTATTTGATATTGATGTATATCGGGAAAGTAGGTTCGTATCTTTCTAGACAGAACTTCTTGCTAATTTTTGCACCATATCACTCGTTTTTCGTTGGGAAAGACCCTGTCTTGAACATAAATTTGTTGTAGATTATGCAAAATGTTCTGGAATAAAGATTAAATTTCTACGAAATGAAAAAAACCTTTTTATCATACTAGTGCTCGAATTTTTCTTTACCGCGACGTCTGCGCAAACTAGTGATGCATGGTCAACAGCAACGAAACAGCACTACCAAGGCAAGAGCAACGAAAAACTTCATCGTAATTGTTTCTCTATAGTTTAATAATCACGCCTCATATTGACTCATTGTTAATTTTTATCAAGCAATTTTTTCGCTTGATTAAAAGCTTTCACCTAGAGGACCATGATTTGTTGATTGCGCTATGATTTCACATAGAACTGATTTCTCGCTGTAGTTTGATAACAATGGCAAGTCTACTACCACAGATGAAACGTGTTATCTTCCTTTGGGTAAAGATTACGAAATTGTCTCTCTTCTTTTTTTTCCAATTATATTTTTCTTATCTAAATATTAAGAGACAAATGTCTGCTGTCTAAATTCATTGATTCATTGAAGGAGACTCGAAAGTCTAAAACAACTACAGTACTTAAAATTTGGTACACAATGATTTTGAACTCTTACTCCACACTTCGAAGCTTTTTTTTTTTTAAATATTGAATTGATTCTTTTAAGCTAAATTTTCATATAAGCTGCCTAAAAGAGAAGAATTTTTTAAAAGTTATATGTCATTCAAAAGAGCTTTTTTCTGAAAAACATGAAATTTTATCCAAATATCAAACTTAATTTTAATAAGAGTGAAACCCAGTCTAATTTATCGAAATTTCTAGGCTCAACTCGATTCACGTACAAATTACGTCATCTCTAAGTATTTCCATTTTAGATGCCAAATTTCTTTGCAATTCATAAATACGAGCCTTAATGATGTCCTACATTTTTTTGCCTTTCTATTTTCCTTTAAAGGAGTCATGACCAACGCATTTTAAAAATTGTTTTTGATCGAATACATTTAACAATACATTTTACAAACCAGTCCCAAATATTTTTTTTTCAACATTAGCAAACGTAAACTGGCAACTACATTGTAAATATTTCTTAAAGCTTTTGTGACTAAATTATCATACATTATCCCTCAGCAAACCGCAGCATAATCATATGAAAGCAAAGGCGGAGTTCTTCCGGCACTTTATCGATTTTTTCGAAACGAGTGAGCCTGCGAAAATTGATTTAAACAGAGGGCAGCACTGACCGCGGTTACAGAGCAAATTGAATGAAAATGGAGAATAAATGGAAATTACTAGTTTGAATTTGTCCTTAATATTTAAATTTCGAAATAAGATTTTGCAAAATAATTTTACAGATTAAATGTTGAATAATATGATTATATAAGCAGATGAAGGATTCATTTTTATTTTCCGAAATTATATCATTTTCTTTGTCTTCACTTACTTTGTTGACACTAACTGCAACCGTACCTTTCAGGTTTGTAATGTTTCAAATCATGAATTCGAATCTAACTTTTGTTTTAAAGGGAAACAGCAAATTTTTAATGGTTTTCAATTCAAAGTCTACGTTAAAATTTTCGATATTATTTTTTTTTTTTTTTTTTTTTTTTGTATCAATAGTAAGTATAGTTCCATAAATATTGTACATTAATATAAATTTCAATGTGTAAATGAGTTTTATACTATGCTCGCATTTTTAAACGTCATTTAAGAATTCTTGAAATTAGGACAAATAATCTTTGAAATTTAAATAGAAACATTTTTGAATGCTACCATAGTGGTGAAATGGGGTGCTATTGTAACACAAATAACGTCAAACATTTAATATTATGTAGTCGTTAAATGTTTGACGTTGTTGTAACATCATGTTAGTCGTTATGCATGTTTCTTCTTTTTTTTTTTTTTTTTTTGTTTTTTGTTTTTAATTGTTTGTTTTTCAATCGCTAGCTTCTTCCTGGATGAACCGATTATCATGATTCTTTTTCTAATCGTACTAGGGCAGTTTCATGTAGATCGTGTACCTTTGTTTGACTATATTCGATTATTAGAAAAAAGTTATAAGCGGAAAATCAATGTTTTTTTCATCCATAGCTTTCAACTAAATGATTTTAATTATTTTTGTTTAAACAAATAAAGGGTCATCTAACTTGAATATCGTACACAGATTTGACTAATATTGTACTTTAGAAAGAACGTTATGAGTGATAAATAAGTACTTTTATTTTAATTGGAAAGCTTGGGATTCATATTTCATTGCTGGATAAATTATTAATAAACATAAAATTCATTGTTAAACAGTTTTTGCAATTGAGCGTTTGAATGAAGGCTTCTCTAAAACCAAAATTTAATTTTTCCATTCTGTTTGCTTAAGAGAGTTTTTAAAAAACTTTTAAAAATGCTAATTTTGAGGATGGAAGCAGTCCTGTAATTGCGTTTGTACGTGGATTCGCTAACTTTGAAACATTTATACTTCCAGTTCTAATTAACTAAGGAACTTTAAAAAATTTTTATCTTGCTCCAAGAAAGGGCTTTAGAATTATATATAATTTTTAAGGTGCGCAGTTTTTTTTGACCCCTACTAATCAATTTATGTAAACATTTCCTTATAATTGACTTCTTTGCTTTTAAAATTTTTGAAATTGAAAAGAAAACGATTCGAGATGCAGACGCTCATTTTTTTAAAACTGTACACCACTTATGTAAACTAATAAAAATACTAGTTTAAACCAATCATATACGCAGTTTAACATGGGTAAAATTACTAACTATTGGATGGACTTATTGCTCTATAGAATAGAAAATATGTTGTTTTTGTTTTTTGAAAAATAATTACTTATTTAACATAGAAAGTTTTAAAAAAGAAAGAAAAGCAGAATTTCTTTCTATATAAGAGATAGGTTTCAAGGCCAACTCAAAAATTGCACTTTGAGGGGTTTGGTTCATATAAAAAAGGTAGGAGAGTCCCCATATCTATGACTATGAATTACACACAACGGATTCAAAATATTATCAAATATGAGTAATTTATTTATCAGCTTCTAAGAATTAAAATGAAGACACGGTAAAAAAAAAGAGAGAGAAATGGGGAAATGAGAATAGTAGGAATTTATATTGATTTTGCTTTATGTGTAGTAAGTTTTCTTTATGCGTTTAACAGAATTCATCAGTACTTAGCGCTCCACTACCCTGCCTCAAAACCTTGCTAGAGCATGGATGTTATTGACTGGTTTAGCATGTGTTCCTATGATGTGCTCTAATGTTTCGGAATTCACTTTTAAGTTGTATCTTCACTAGTGATCCTTAGAGGCTCTTAGATCTGAACATATTTATCCAAATATAAGAGCACAAAATAGTTCGTCATTGAGTTACAATAAAAGTCAAAAACCAAAAACAAATTAAAATAGTAAATATTTTTGATTGATTCTACATTACTTGTTTGTCTGAATTTAAAATAATAATAAAGTGATAAAAAACAGAATAAAAAAAAGAAAACACGTGATCAGGAACTGTATGACGTGAAGTTTCTTACTTTTTTGAACTAAATTTATGAAAACAATTACATCAAAAAATAAAAGAGTAATCTAAAACTCATAAGTTAAAAATCTAAAATATTTAGTTATTTTCCTCAAATAGAATCCTATTAAACAGAAACTTATTCCCAAAAACTTTTTTATCGACATTTTATAATTATTTTAAATAATACTTTAGTAAAACATGTTTACAATCATGTATCAAACTAAGCCTCTAAATGCATTTAAAATTTTAATCGTATTTCAAATTTTATGACTTCTAATAATGAGAAAATTTTAATTCCCCCCCTCCCCGACAAAAATTCAATAGCAGATTTTTCAGAACGTCTAAAGTTATTTGCATTCCTAGTTTTAATGCAAAACACAAAATTAAAGAAATCTTCACCGTGAAGTTAAACTTTTATTGCTGCTTATACAATATTGCTATCCATAATATTCATTTCCACGAACAGATTTTAAAACAATTGAAATATCCTCATAAAATGTATTGCCAATTTTGTAAAAAAAACAATAAAGCCGTATGAAACCCGACAAATCACAATAAAATACAAAAAAAAACCCAGTGGGTTGGGTTTTTGCAACTCTGTGTAATGCCAGAAATGTTTATACAGCTCTAATAAGATATCAAACCATTCAGAATATGAGCCTTGTGGACTTTTTCTCATCTGTGTACTAATGTCCACGATCTGCTATACTAGTTATTTTTCACCATGGCTCCCTACGGTTTCACAAATTAAATAAAAATGTCAGTGACTTCCTCTCTGAGCAATTTTTTCCTTTGAATGGCTTTTTCCCCCAATTTTTATGGCATCATGAAAATAATCACAAGAGACTTATTGTTGAACACATTGGTTTATTTCTACAGTTAGACATTCTTACAGGACGATAGAAACATGAATATAAAACAATGGTCAACTGTGAGTTTCATTAACAATAATTCATTTCATCGTTCAATTATGAAGAGAAATAACGACGAAAACGTTAACAATATCTTATATAAATTCCATAGGAATATGTACAAAAATGAAGCTAGAAACGCGTGCAAGTTTTACGACAAACTGTTGCACAAAACCCCTTGCGTGGTGACAATGGAGGCACAAATACATGGTTATTTTTTTAAATTGAATAACACACATTAGAATTCAGAAAAAGATGTATATTTATAAAATAAGGGGTTAACCACATCGATTACAGCAACGCCGGGCACGTCAGCAAGTTATAAAATAAGAAATATTGATAATATTAATTCAATTTTTTACCGGCTGACGAATGAAAGACCGTTACTCAAAAACGGCTAATAACTCAAACCGTAGTAGAAAATATAATACTTGTAAGTCCCGTTGCCTCTAGTTGAAAATAGGTTATGTAGAAAGTGATGTAAAATATTTGAGTTTCGATAAGGTTAAAGGCTGAAATTTTTCAATTAAAAAGGGAATATTTGTGCTTGCATTGCAACTATGCGCGACATAACATTGTTGTAACACGTATAAGTAAAACAAACATGTATTTCTAAAAATAACTTAGTATAAATTTAAAAACTATGCCATAGATATGTTTTGTAGTACACTAAAGTAACCAACCTACTATCCCGGATAAATTAATAAGAAGTATTTATCATCTAAACATCCAAATTTTCTACCAGAAATTATCACTTGTGACAAAAATCCTATAAGTAAATCATTTGTATGAAAATGAGGCACGTGTACTTTGTAAAGCGCAAGTGGTTTTTAGGAAGATTATTTGACTAGTATTTTTTTTATTAAAGCATTACGGTCATGCAAAGTATGAAATAAATAAGTGTGAGAGAAATATAACCAAATGAACTTATTTACAATCAGATAAAACAACTTCTTGCCATTTTTAGAATGTTTATAAATAGCATTATTTCCTAAAAACACACTCACTGCCAAACAAAAATTATCAAAAAATTATGTGTCTACAAAATAAGACACATATTTCAAACCAAGAGTTTGTTTATACTTTTTAGAAAATGTTAATGCTGTGGTACTCTTTATAAGGCAATATTATTTACAATCCTATTTGCTGTATTTCTACATTGCTAAACTGAACATACTTAAGAAATATTGTGTAATTACTAAGTGCATTTTGCAAAATGGAAAGCTGTTTAAATAAGCCCATTTTAAATAGAAGCTGCCATTTAATAATAATGATAATAAACATTACCTTTGAATTCGTAGATATACTGACGTTATTCACACACATATATATTTTCAATACCATGTTTATACACATTTTTACACTTATTTCCACCACCTAACTCCAAACAGTAAAAAATTTGAGCTTGAAACGCTTTGAAGTTTTTCATTTGCATAGTTTGATTTATAAATGAAGATTTCAAAGATGCGATACGTTGAAGTGTATATTTAAGTTACTGCTACTTACTTTATATTTTACAACGCAAGCAAAGATTGATAAACGTACTTAAACATTCTTTATTCTCAAACAAACTTTTGATCTATCGTTGTCAAAAACGAAACAAAAAACTCAAGTAAAGAAAAGCCAAAATATTCTTAAACTTAACAAACACTATCCTTCTGTCCTATTTTATTTATTTTGAATTACTTTTTTTTGTCCTGCATTGGTACTGCCATTTGTTAATCCTGACGGTTGGAGAGTGATAAAAAAGTTTTTGATTAAATTAAAACTGTATCAGAAATTACAGTTAATTGCATAAAATATATCAGCCAGACTTAGACGTGTCAATTGGAAGAAAGGAGTAATGCGCAAATACAAAATTGGTAAAAAAAAAAAACAAAAATACAGCTAGTGTGCAAAAAAAGAAAAACAAAAGCAGTCTTTATCAATAGCTAAAAGATACTTTAGTTTTCTTGTCATTCATTCTTGTCATAGAGTCTTTGAGACAGCTATAAAAACCGTTTGCTTATATGCAAATTTTGTGTTGCGTTTCCTCTTTTATTTATTTCTTTTCTGTCAACATTTCTTTACGTTTGCTTAGAAAATAATTAACATACTTTAACATAAGTACTTTGTCTCAATCTAAGATTTTTTTTTTCGGAAATAAATATTAACATTAATTTGTGTAGTAATAAATTATATTAACATTTTCTGAGTTCTTATGCTCAAAAACTGAGCAAAAATTTCCTTAACAATACTCTGAGCAAGAAAATAGAGGCACATGATATACAATAAAATTAAGACAACGGCAATAATTTAAAAATAGTAAGGTAAAAGAGGGTGAGATAACGAATTCCGTGTTTCTCCAAAGCATTTATAGATCGATACTCATGTCCAAGCACATCTTAAAATCCAGGTGAGGAGTAAAATAGGGCACCGCAAGAGATGTCTGGGCAAATTTAGGATGTGTTTTTCGACGTTCAGAAGTAATTTTCAGAATTTACAGGGTAACGAATTACTTGCATAGAGAAACTTGCTTTTGCTCTTCCATAAAAAAAATTATCAAAAAAGAAAAGAACCCTCGTACTGTCACCCATGTAGGGCGAAGGTTGTAGAGGACAATCTGGAAAATATAAGCAATTTCAAAACAAAAATGGAGGTGTCTGGTAAGAAAATAAGACAGTAAGAAACATACGGAAAGGCATATGGGGGGAACACACACAAGGGCTGAGCAGGTATCAAAAACTTCTTCTCGCTATATTTCTAGTTCTAAGAGTAAAAACAAAGTCTGAAAAATAGTTCAAAAAATTCAAGTACCGAAAACAAGTTAAAAAGTAAAAATAAACTATCAACTAGATTACTCATTGTCTGAAGAGTCACTGCAAAAGATTTTTTTTTTTTTTTTTTTATCGGCTAATGCATAATTTTATTTATTTGTCATTTCACCCAACCCATTTCGTCATCTTAGCTCGAGTAATTTCGAAAATTACTCTTTTTGATAAAATAGGTCTCATATTTCATTTGAAAATCGATCCGCAGTTTCAATCTTTTTATTGAATATAACAAGATACTTCCTTTCAAGTTTTTAATCCCTCATCTAAACCTAGGAGAGAAAAAAAAATCTTAAGCTTAAGTTCGTTATCATACCCTTTCTTCCCTTACTTTAATAAAATGTATTAGGATAGACTAAATTTAAACTTTTTTTTTACAGAAAATACCTATTACAAATGAATATTGCTAGAATTGAAACCTTCGACATTTATTCGTCGGTATTATTAAATAACTATTTGTATATTAAAAAAATATAAACTATAACTTAAAAGTACAGTAGGCCATATATTGACCCAGTGGCTTAAATTCAAAATATTTGTGCAAATGGTTTGACAATTTATAAATAGTCTAAACAAAACCAAAATGTGTACGTAATCAAAAATAGTTTAGTTTTTTTTAAACAAATATACAAAACAATTTTCGAATAACAGATTTTAAATATTCTCTCATTGTTTTAACGATATTTAACAATCAAGTCCATAGCCATATACGAATATATTGAGCACATTATTTTGTTTGTCTTGCAAATATAATTAAAAACAATACAGAAATTTAGCTGTGCAATTGTTCAAGCTGCGAATGATATACGAAAAGCGAAATTATTGGAATAAATTATCAAATTCGCCAATTATTCGTACAGATGAGGGACTAACCCAACATGCTTTGCTGCCTTCTTTTCACTTTGTACTGACTTTTGTAAACTCAACTCGCAACGTCATTTTATCGATTTCTACTGAGGGGGTGGAGGTGGCGGCGGCGGTGGTGGGGGAGGGGGTGCTTGCACTTGCGGCTGTGTAGGTGTTGGCTGCTGTTGTTGCTGCTGCTGCACTCGAGGTTGGGGTCTTTTGGCAGCTGGTCGTGGGAACGATGACGGTCTCTCCCGATAACTCTGAAGAAAAAAGGCATCCGATATTATCACTACTATCGTCATTAACATCTGCCATCATAGCGAAAACTGCATCCATTGAAAGACATTCATTATATCATTTCAGAAACATAAAATATCATTTTAAGTAACAGAGAAGTATTTTCTGAAGCTGCAATTATTATTAAAAATATAATGAAACCATTGAAATAGTAGACATTGCCGGTTTTTAACTGACTTTTTTGTGAAGTTAATTTATGATAATTTTTAATGCATCCGTAAAAATCTCCCACATATTATCAGGGATTTTAAGCAGCCACTTTTTTGAGTTACTCTGCTAGAGCTCCGCTCTGACTTCTAGAAAAAAAGTGCTCGACGCAGTGCTCTGGATAATTTTAATAGATAATAATATTATTTTCTTTATCTTTTTTTAGTTAATTTATTTTTATAAGATTTTTTTTTTTTAATTTAAAAATCGAAACAGTGGAGCACAGCAAATTTATCTCTCCGACTTTGCATCAGTTTCGAGCAAACTCTCGTTGCTCCACTGCATATTCCTGCATATTATGAGCAGTAAGTAACAATATTTTAATCAGCAGAGAGATTTCAATCAAATACGTTAATGATTTTATTTGAACAACGAATAAAACAAATCGATAATCTTGGAATGAAACAATAATTAATATAAATGTATGATATTTATCAAAATATTTTGCGAATATTCTGAATATACTTCTCTACTTCACACCACTACCCCGTTAGCTCGAGGCCTTAGGGGAATCTGGGATTCTGAATATACTAGTAGAAAATGCGAAAATGGGTTATAATGAGTTATTACTCATCAAAAGCACTTTTAGTATTAACCTCGAGAGAATAAAAGTACTTTTCAAAGTCAACTTTTTACACTTTGTTACTTAGCGTGAAATAAAGTTACAGGGTTATACAGGTAACGTACTTATGTGTGTGTTTATAATCAAAAAATGATTTTATTAAATCCATAGATTATGTTTATAAATAGTGTATGCATAATAAATAAAGGATTGATTATTTTTAAACGATACATTGAGAGGGAGCTTCAAATACCGCAAATGCTGTTAATAGATGGGATATTAGGTAAAATATTCGATTATTCCACGCAAGGTGTATTTAGTTCCCAATACAAAAGATATAAAACTTCCAACGTTAGGGTTAGAGTTATAATAAGTTAATTTGTAAAAGAGAAATACAAGCGAAATGTAAAAAAATAACATCAACGTTAAAAGCACAAAAGCAATGAAAATTCCAATATTTATTGTTATATGTGCGTCTAACATTTATTTTTATTCTTTAGTTAATCTGACTCTGAAATCAGCAATAGAATTCAAAAACAATTTTAACTTTCTGCAACCGTAACATCTCCAAAGTTACAACAATTAAATCTAATAAATTATATTTTGGAGTTAACAAGGTACAATTTTTTCTCCCGCATTTAAGTATGTTTTTATGCTTTACGTGCTGATAGAATCAATTTTAGAATCCTTAAAACAAGTGTATGGCCCATAGTATTGCCTACAATCTTGATTAGTTCATGTTCTATTTTTTTTTTTTTAAATCCTTATAATTATAAGACTTTTCATTGGGAAATGTGACACTGTGTTATTAATGAAATGCTGACTCTACAATCTTAGCATTTAATTGCAACGTAACTGTGAATTTTAATTCTTTTAAAATTCTCAGGCACTTCTATAATTTTTAAAACTTTAGAATGATCTTTTTTGTGTTTATGTATTGTAAAGTTAATCCACAAAATGTTTCCAAATTGAACAATAACCGAATACGTTTATTACCTGACCGTAGGGTCCTTTGACCTCTACTGGACCTCCATAGAGGTCATCTTGATCTATCCTGGAAGGAATGGAAGCATAGGAAGCTAGGCTCACAGCGGGTGTACCAGGTTCCCCCTGACTATACGGGCGACCCTTGTCCACGCTGTCGTATCTACCAGAATTGCCTGCTGCAGCATACATGTACTGCTGGTGGTCTTGCAAAGCTGAAAATTAAAATAACAATTATACTTAGAGATTGCAATATTGTTTAATAATACGTACATTCATGGTTTTTGTAAAAACACTGTTCAAAAGGTAAGGTTTGCACAAAATACTAACACTAATCTTTCAAGCGGGAATAGACCATTAATGAAATTAAATGTTTAATGAAAAGAGCATTTCATGAAAACTGCATATGCATGTTGTAGTTATACAACATTTAAAAATATGTTATCCATTCCTTGCGTATTATCGAATCATTTTTTCCCCGATGAAACCAGATGAACGACACTTTGCCGACGATGTTATTGATAACATTAATATTAGCAATTTAGCAAAAATTTTGTTGTCAAGAAAAGCTTCTCGTTGAGCTCAGAAAGTGCAATAAATCGTTCTACAATCATAATAATATTAGTAACATATTTTTGAAATTATACCCAGAGTATTTCGGTTTAAAAATATTAATAGATTAAAAGTAGTGTGCTTTTAACAAATTTAAGCACTATAAAAAGGAGTAAAAAATACTAGGTGTGCGTTTTAAGCTTATATGGTTCTTCTTCCATAAAAATCTTGCTATTTGCTGGGCTGAAAAGTTTTGAAAATCTTAATTCAATATGTAAAGAAATAATAAATAAAAATAAGAAATAAATTACCTATTACGTAGTAAAGTTTCTCTTTTTCAGAAAAAAAAAGCAAATATTTCAGCAAAAAAGAAGGAATGGATGTCCCCTTTTTTTTCTTACCAGTTTACGAAATTCAAACTGTTCTTCTACACATTTTTACGAAATTATATTATAAGTCGATTGGCTTGTCTGAGTTCTAATTAAGAAACTATCATATTTTTTAAAGCTATACTAAACATTTATTAAGAAGATGAAACGATGAGTTATTGCAAAACACTGATGATGAGTGTTTCAAACCAAAGAATACAAGGAATGCGTAAGAAGTGTAAAAGTTTCACCAAAAATTAAATAACACAAAGTGCCGAAATCTTGAAATTTGCTTAAATGCAGTTTAAAAAGATTTTTTTATCGATAAATTACACAAATTAAACAAAAAAGGTTACACAAAATTATTATTTCTTTAAACCTATTCGCTTTATAGCACTTCGAAAACGGTTGCATAGTGCTAAGCTTTGAATACATTCAATTGCATTTAAAAAAAGGTATAGATCTATAAAAAAAACTTTTTTAAATGACTGATTACTATTTTAAACGTATTTCAAGATATATATTACTGTCAATATAATTTATATATTTTTTACCTTTAATTTGGTCTTTCACTAAATCTTCTCTTGACCTTGACTTGACAATGTAGATTATAATGACGACTACAATAACGATAACTGCTAACAACGCTGCTGCTGCTGGAATTACTAAAGACAAATCCATGTACATAGGGAAATCCCTTGCTCCTGGAAAATAATGACTATTTCATTAAAATGAATTATTTTTTTTGTTATGTATATCATATTTTACTATCGCGCATGATACTGCAAATCTACATCGTATTGTGATAGCAGATTAAACGATAAGAAACAGCGTGCAAATAGGATGATATATGAATCAACTCGTAATTATTGGGCATTATACTCAAAAGAAAAAGGCATTGTAATTAGCCAAAAGTATCATTGAAATAAGTAGAGAAAACATGTTTTCGGAAAACATAATAAATCCTTATAGTCCGAGAGCTGATGACAGATTTAGAGAAGGTGTTTTACCCACTTTAAAATAATAAAAAAAACAACACTATTGCTATGGGTGCATCTGAAATGGTGGGTCTTGAGGTTATTTCGCCATTGCGGAACCCTATTTGATTTGTAGAAAAATAAACCCAAAAAAATCTTTTGGGGAAGTTGAAATTATTTATCAATTGTTTTAGTAGCTGTATAATATGTAAATAACAATTCCAGACTAGTTTTTGAATTTTAAAGTATGACTCCCCCCCCCCAGGAATTTATTTCATTAATATACCCTGAAAATATACTTTAGACATATTAAATTTTTATGGCATACTCAATATACAATTTTTTAAATACATGTCAATTGCAGACAATTTGAACGGTTTTTAACAACCCCCTGACTTGAATGAAGACTTTTTAAATTTTTATTGAAATATATTTTTTTCTATGTCAATACTATATACACTAACTAATAAAAAATCTTTTAACCACTTTATATATTCTAAAACAGTAACTAGATTTTATTTTTCAGAAATTGAATTTTTTCGCTATGCTGATTCGAATTAAGTTCAAATAGTTAAATATTTCAAGAGCAAAGCCTTCTAGTCTGAATACAAATACTATTTTTTTACATTATATTTGAGAATCAAATAAGAACATGTAGTGTCGAACGAAAATGATGACTTCTAAACTGCAAAAAAATTGCTAAAAAATAAGTGAAGCTACACATAGCGTTTGTTTTAGATCGCCTTAACTTACTGTTTAGTAAATATGTTTAAGCAAAGGAATTTTAAATCAAATGTATAGTATGTTTTTCTAAAAAACTGAAACAAATTAACTAATACTTGCTGTAATTGCACAGCTGTTTAGACAATGACAAGAACAAAAAATATTGTTAATGGCTATGTCATAATTATGCCCATAAAATTTAAAAACTTCCACCGGATTAGATTTTTTATTTTTACTTTGTAAATCTTTAAACCGTATTTTTAAATAACTCGATATTTGATAGTAACATGAACGTATTCTAAAGGGGGATGTGATCAAGTAAAAGTATTTTAAATACCCTTAAAGTTAAGTCTAAATGGTAATCCCAGTGAAGTGTTAAATGCCATTAATATATAGATCTTTTGACTAGAAATTACTTCAACTTCTTATATAAATACATTTGCAGCATATTGATTTTATATATCCCATGTTTTTATTTTATTCATTACGATTCACATTACGATTATTAATTAATTGGAAAAGCATAAAATTACAACAGAATCACCTTTCTCTTTCGTCTTCACAATGAGAACGTCACTGGCTTCTCCCCTGCCATGCTTGTTATTTGCTGTTAGATACAAATGGTACAGGGTGTCAGCTTGCAGAGAAGTCAACGTGTAACTGGATTGGTCAGCAGCAACCAAAGGCACGTGCAACCAGTGTCCGTTACCTCGTTGATAATGTAATGTGTAACCTGAAAATAATCGATTTCCTGGAAAGATTATCAGAATTTAACCTGGTGTAAATATCAAAAGCAGAAAACAACTCAAAATGTGCAAAAACTTGTCGACATGAGTTTTGAGGTTACAAGAAACTTTTTTCAGTGCAAAGTACGGATATTATGGACAGATGGCTCACCTACTTCGTCCATACATCCACCACATTCATAAGCTCAGTACTTTGCATTGCAAAAGGGGTTACATTCCTTGTAACCTTGAAACACGTGTCTGTGTGCTTCATGAGCATTGTTTTTTCATTTTGACTTTTAGCACAAGAGTGCTTTGTTTATTTTTCTATTTCTTTGGTGATACATGTTTATGAAGTTTATTTTACGCGATGTAGTTTCGATGTGGCGATATATGCAGAACGAAATTATTATTGCCCTAAAATTGGCAACCACGCCAAAACCTCAGTTATCCAAAATCCTAAGCTCTTGTAATCAATCTTTTAAAACTGATAAAATTAGGAATAATTTGTTAAATTAATTTCGGTAAGATAGAGAATATTTGATAGCTGCACACGTGTATTTCGCAGTTGAATTTTTCGGAGTAAGTACTTTTGAAAATTTAAAAAGATTTACAAAAATAAGCACCAGTGTAAGCTTAACCTAACTTTATTTAACGTATCGCGTTACGCATGACATGCAGCTTAAAACTAACGTTTGGAAAAAGTATTTTTACGCAATAAACAACTATTGGTTTGAAACGTATCTAAAATGAACACGCTTAAATGAACATTTTGAATTGCGTTTTCTCACTCAAAACTTTGAGTCTTTAACCCCTTAACTGGTCAATTTTTTACCACAAGTGCTCCTAAACAAGCAGAATTTTTATTGCATATGATTAAAGTCCTAGCTTGGTATAAAAAGAAAATGAAAGAACGTTTTTAAAAATTTCATAAATAATGAAGTAAAGCATTTTTTTTTTATTTTATAACTTTGAAATACAAATTCCCCTGAATGACTCTCTTTCAATCTATTAAAAATACGGACAAATCAAAACAAGAAAGGGAAATATCAATGCCCGTACGCTGTACGGGCAAACCAGTTGAGGCCAACTTTGGGTAGGCCGTACGCCGTACGGGCAAACCAGTTAATTGTTTAATAGTGTATAACATAATTTCATTTTCATTTCGTTCAATATATTGTGAAATGTTTAACAATCTTAATAATTGTATGCTATAATCCTGTCCGACTAATTTTTTAAATAACTTTTTTAAAAAATAGGTACAAATACCTGTAAGCGGATCATCTCTATTGACTACTTGATTCCATTTCACCGTGATGGCGTTGTCCGATGTGCTTACTAATGATATAGGTGGAGACTTTGGCAAATCTAAAATTTTTTTTAGAAATTTAATGGTCAACAAGCTTTAACATTACTACACAAATAATTAAACTATAAGAAATTACCATGGGATGAAAAGCACATTATAAAATTTTAAAAGAAACACGAATTGGTACATAACTTGATGAACAATATTTCCTTATTTGGATTTGAAAACTTACCTTGCATGATTTGTCGTTGATATTAAGGTATTTTTACATATTAGCAACGAAGCAAAGGATTATCTCTCCATTCACCGCAGAAAAATATTTTTCTACTAAATCCGCATGCGAAAGTAATATGCGGAGAGGTCATACCTTTGAAATCAGCAGAATATCTGCACGTTACGGACTCATTCTGAATTTCCATCTTACTGTGAAGCAAAAACATTAGTTTCATAATTTATGTCCAATTACAACTAAGACTGCTAATCCAAACAAGCTCATAAGAATTTTGTTTCTCACTCGATGTGTTTTTCAATGCCATTTTTTAAAGCTTTTTAATGAATATTCAGCTAATCGTGTACCCAAATTCATACCCTTTTTAAATACTTTTAATAGTTTAAATTTTAACCATAAAAAATGCATTGTATGTTGTTAGTCTGTAGTTAATTTAAACAGCGATACTCCTTATTTAATTAATTATTTCATTTCTTTAAGAAATGTGTCCTTATGTCATAGAGCATTATAAAACCATCAATCGGGCATTAAGGTTGAAGAATCTAGATTCGAAAGAAAATAAGATCGCAAATTTCGTCAGTCTGACTAGTGCATTTTATACCACGCGCAAATTTTGAATCAAAAATTGAATCGATATGGTCCAAATAATTATGTTGCTGCGTTTTTAAAATAAATTTTAGATTAGTTATTAAATTACAAATTAGACAAAAAATGAAAAAAAAAAAACCCTCTTACCTCCATCCAAAGTTCTGACTACCAGCTCCTGTGACGCAGGTCCAGTGCCGGCTTTATTGTGTGCTTTTACAAGTACACTGTAACGAGCTGATTTCGTTAAGCCAGTGATTAAGTATTCATTGCTCTCATTTGTACCGGCTTCGACGCTTTTGAAAGTATAAGCGAGGTTCATGTTTTCAGGTCTATAACCAATGTAATAACCCTTGAGTTGGCCGTTCCAGCATTCCTTCGGAGGTGGCTGAAATAGATTGCAACTTAGTGGTTTTATAGTACTTGTTTTTGGTACATAATGTATATCGTCTTGAACACAAAATCAATGATGTGTAGGTAATGTTTAACTACTTACATTTTTGAATCAATGTAAAGAATTTCAGTTAAATTTAATGAATTCTTCTAACATGGAGGTTTATTGGTTGAATTAGAGCATAAAACTGAATGATTTTCGATTTAAATGCTTTTATTAAACATTATTAGTTAATAAAGCATTTGTTCTGTATTTATAATTTTCAGGGAACCATTCATGTGAAATATTTTTCATTTTTTTTTTTTTTACCTATTCGAATAAGTTTTTACAAAATATGCAAATAGTGACGGGTTAAGAATTTAAAATGGAATAAAAAATATCTTTGTCTTTAGTGCTAAATGTAAATGTATATTATTGATATATTAAAAATAATAAATGTCACACACAAAATGTTTTAAAGATTGGATTTAGTACTGGACATTATGCTGTTGTAAAAATCCACATGAAATTTTAACATCTAAAATACTCAAATTTCGTTTGCAAAACAGCAGCTAAGCTCGGTTATACGCGCAAATTGATCATTGTTTTATTATAGCATCGAACTGTAGTGTTTTAAGGGGGAAAGGATATATTTTGCTACTTGTGAAGCTAAATTATAAATTCTTTAGTTGAAATTGATCTCTGTAAATAAAATTTGAGCAAGTGTAGTAAGTACGCAAACCAACTTAAGACCGTGTTAAAGTTTTTATTTCCAAACATTTATTACTTTTGGTAGTCTCCATTAAAGCACCTTAAAACTAATTTATTACAATTAATGCAAATATATATGTAGTACTTATGATTCAAAATAAGAAAAAAATTATTTCTTTTTAAAATTTATGATCAAAATATTTCCCGGGGAAAAAACCGGATCAAAAACTACTGCATATTTAGTTAATCTATATAAAATACTATATTAGGGAATGTATGAATTAAACAACTGGCTCATGAACACTAAAATTTTCTTTCCATATTAAATTGCAATTCTCATTTTCACTGGAACCTTTTCAGTTCTACTTTTAAATAGGCTGATTTAGCTTTTTTAAAAATTTACTATTCAAAAAATATTTCGATTTTTAAGCATGTACACAGTAAAATACAAGATCTTGTGTTTCACATGAAACATGTAATTTCTTTTCACAAAACAACAGCTTCTTACCTTCCATTTTACAAGTATAGATGTTGGTCCTCTTGCTTCAACATTTAAATCTGTGGGTGGACCACTTGGTTCTGATCAAAGTGAAAAGAAAAATCAAATTTTCATTTTTAACTGTCTTGAAAAACTATTGATAATTATTAGTGAAAATATGAGCTTAACAGTTAAACTTTAGTATGCAAAAATGTCAATTAAAATGCAATTTTTTAAATTTCTTGGAAGCGAAACAACCATGCGTTTTTGAGAAATGAATAATAAGCGTGAGTTTTTTTCTAAACCTTTAAATGGGTACATTGTGCTTTGAAGTTCATTAATGATCCTCTGGGTGACAAAAACCTCACAATAACTACGAATCTTTTCTTTCTATCCTAGTGTTTTTATAAATATATTTATACTGAAGTGAAAATTAGAAGAAATGCTGTATTTCCCAGCAATCTTACATTTTCTTGAAAGTATTCACGATTATTTACTTTGTCATGTTTCGCCCAGATGAAATTTTGTGACAAAATTAATAAGTTAAAACATAACACTATATATAAAAAAAATATTTCACGTTAAGAAAGCACAAATAAGCATTAAAATGCAATTGCATTTCAATGCTTATTTGCGCTTTCTTGATGTGAAATTATTTAATATTACAGTTTATTTTCACAAAGAGATACAACACGAATGCACGTTTCTGACACTAATTATGATAAGAAACGATTTGACTATTAACATATTCTTTTCCATATATAACAAATTCTTGGCAATTATCTTTTAAACATTTTACATGAAATCAGTTCTTACCTTCTTCTTGTGTTAGAAATCGAATTGTCTCCGAAGGTTCTCCATGTCCGATTTCGTTTTCAGCCACCACAGCTAATGCGTAAGAAGTTCCTGGTTTTAATCCCTGAATGGCGGCAGTTGATTGACTAGCGCTCACTTCTTGTTCGTTAAGAGTCTGCGGACCGTCTGCTGTTTAAGTAAAAGTAATATTTTAAAAGTGAAACACAAAAAGTAGTGTGCTATGTTCAATGTCAAAGCAAAAATTGAATCCTGGAGGGCAAGAAATTAATTAAAAAGTATTCAAATGAATTCAGAAAAATTTTATAAATTATAGAGTTGTCATATTTTTAAAGAAGTTTTACACATCTAATTTAGTGTGATCAAATTATTAAAATAATTAAATGGGTTCAATGCGTATTTGCTATGAAAGGAATTATTTAAATAATCAAGCACACTCTTAATATGTAAAAAATGCAAATAAATAAATATGAATAAAATAATTTAAGGCTTCTTTTCCTTCCAAAATCCATCATGATAATATTGAAATATAAATAATTAAAACTTTTAAACACATTGCGTAGAAAACTTATAAGATTTATTTTCACTGACAAACTACTGACCTCTCGCTGATAAAGGTCTAACTCAGAGATTGCTAATCTTTGGAGTATTCAGTGTAATAAATTTTTAAAAAATGTTCAAAACTAAACTCTTTAACGGGGGATTTTGAGAGGAGAAAATATTTGCCCTCTCATAGAGCATTCAAAAACTTTTCAGGAAATAATTTAATTCGAAAAAGAACTTTTTCTTGGAATAATTTCCCCCTTACAGCTCTTAATTGAATTGCCGGATTTTCTTTGGATCTACATTATCAGAAAATATTTAAGTATAAGTGCTTGATGCATAACCCAGGCTTGTGCAATTACTCAAATCTCCCTGACAATGAAAAACATTTTGCTGTTTATTTACCAACATTTTTGGTGTTCAGCAACACCAAAATTGAAAATTATTCATTTTTTGGGTACATTTCAAACTTTTTTATGTGTCTGTCTAAAAGAAATATCGACAGTAGAAAATGTTTTAGCATATGCAGCTCGTTAACGCATTTACGTACCAAAAGTTATTTACGATTGCTGTTGCGTAGGACTCTCAACAGGCGAGAATATGCAAATTCCGCCAGAAGAACTTTTGTTTTCGACTGATTGGCAACACCCCATGAGTTCTATAAAACCACTGAGTGTGGTGGAGCAGAGAGAGAAAAGGGCCAGGAAGGCCAGACTGCTTTAAGTTGATATTGTAAGTTGTGATGTAACAATAAGGTAATAATAAAGATTGTTTGTGTGTGATAGTAATAAGGTCTCATGTCTGCACATCGTAAGTTACAACGTCAAAGTTGCTAAGTGCTATTTTTCAAGAAACCACCAGTTTAACATACCGAAAGAAAATTTATCGCACACCTGCAGTAAACCTAGATAAGAATAAGTATAAGAACTTTAAGTTACGACAATTTTTAGTGGCGAGCCAGCCAGGATTAAGGAAATCGGACGATTTCAAAGGCGTGCATAAGAAGTAAAAAGTTTTTGGAAAATGGAAGCACTGAAGCAGAAACGGACGTTTTAAGAAGTGCTTTTACAAGAACTCTGAATCATCTGGATGTTTTGCTAGAAGCAAGTGAAGTAAAAGCTGAAGAAATTGAAATTGAATTTGAGCTTTTGACCACCAAATACAAGCAATTAAAAGAAATTGATTCCGCAGCATGGGACATTCTTTCACAAGCAAACCTAACGGAAAAACAACAAGAGGAAGAATTCGAGGCTTGTGAAAAATACGACAAATTATATCACTGCGAAATTAAAGGTGAAAGGAAAAGTGAGTCTCCCGGTCGCCGGAATATATGAAGATTCTTCATTCCGTAATTTTCAAACTGCCGAAGCTGTATGCCAATACAAGTTACCGAAAATTGAATTAAGGAAGTTCGACGGTAATCCAAGAGAATGGTTAAGCTTCTGGATGCAATTCGAGAAAATACATCTAGATCCGAGCATCGACGAACGGGATAAATTTCAGTATTTAATTCAAGCAACTGTTCAGGGTACAAAACCAAGAGAAATTGTTGATAGCTTCCCCGCCACAACAGAGAACTATCCTAAAGCTATTGAGTATCTAAAAGAAAGGTTCGGGAAAGAAAGTGTCCTCATTCAAGTTTACATACAAGGTCTGCTACAACTCATCATGACTAAGAACCAAAGTGACTTAGCGAACTTATATGATAAACTGCAAACTCAGCTTAGATCTTTAGAATCCTTAGGATTAACGAAAGATAAATACGCAGATATTCTATTTCCGCTAGTGGAATCTGCACTACCTATGGATACCGTTAAGTTGTGGGAACGACAAAGAGGTTCAGCTGTAAATACGGAGGGTAAGACAGATTTAGATTTGTTAATCGATTTCGTTAAGAATGAAGTGGATAGTGAAATTAGAGTTAAAATGGCTAGGGATACTTTTCATCCTGAAAAAATAAGCAATAAGAAAAATTTAAATAAATTTTCTGAATCTAAACCTTTTGTGCCTACTGCTTGTGAATTACTAAGTGCAAATAATAAATCTTCTTTTAATAATAATATAAGTAAATTTAAAAAGATTGATAATTGTAGTTTTTGTGATAAGTTTCATGCTTCTGAGAGCTGTAATGAAGTTTCTAACTTAACCCTTAGACTCTAAAAAGGATATTCTTAAGAAAAAGAAAGCTTGTTTTGTGTGTCTTAAGAGGGGAAATCATAGGGCTAGTCAATGTAATTCTAAACATAAATGTCAAATTTGTCGAAGACATTTTGTGATTTTATGCCCGGATTTGCCTTTAAATAAAACGGATAATGCTTTAAGGGGAACTAACGAGGATAACAAAATTAATGCTTTAAATAATAATGTTCCGCTCTCAGATGTATACCTCCAAACTTTGGTTGTAAAACTAATAAATGGTGCGAAAGAAATGTTTATACGAGCAGTCATTGATTCGGGAAGTATGAAATAGTATTTAAGTTCTGATGTGGCTCGAGATATGAACTATAAACCTGTTGGTGAAGTTAAATTGAAACAATCGCTTTTTGGGGGATTAGAAACTGCGGAGAATTTATTTCAGAACTATAATATTGTGTTAAGTAATGTTGATAATAGTTATAAATGTAAATTTGATGTTCTTGGTCACTCACGTATTTGTTCTGAGATCAAACGGCTCCCATCCGGTTGTTGGTTAAATGAGTTAAAATCTCGCGGTATCAAAATTACGGATTTTGAAAATAACACATTTAAAGTTGATACAGACATAAAGCTTTTAATTGGCGCGGATATTGCAGGGAAGTTATTGACGGGAAAAGTAGTAAGTCTTAAGTCGAATTTGACAGCTGTGCACACTCGTTTGGGGTGGATAGTGTTCGGAAAACTTCTTAAAACGGGGGAGAACGTCGATAACAAACATTCTCGCGTATTTACGTCTATATTAGCTCCAACTCGATGCATTAAGGATCTTTGGCAATTGGATGTTTTGGGCATCACAGATCCGGCACAAAATAAAACGAAAAAAGAATTAGAAGAAGAAACCACTAAGTATTTTAGGGAAACTGTTTGTATTAATTCTGAGGGCAGATATGAAGTGGCGTTACCGTGGACAGGGAACCCCTCTTCCTTACCTGATAACAAAACATTAAGTGAAAAGTGTTTATTAAGTGCACGAAGGAAGTTGGTAAATTCTGGAAAAGTAGAGGAATATTCTGAAGTTTTTAACAATTGGCGGTCCCTGGACATAATAGAAAAAGTGCTATCAAAAGTAACAAATAGAGTACACTATTTGCCGCATAGGCCAATCATTAAGGAAAATAGCACAACCCGTTTAAGACCGGTATTTAACGCACGCGCTCATGCCATAGGTTTCCCTTCATTAAATAATTGTTTATCTGCAGGACCCAACCTGATAGAAGTTATTCCCTCGATTTTGAATAAATTTCGGAGAAATTATGTCGCAGTTACATCGGACATAGAAAAAGCATTTTTACAGATATCAGTTAGAGAGAAGGATAGAGATTTTTTACGTTTTCTGTGGTTCAACAAAGATGATTTAGAACAAATAGAGGAGTATAGGCATCGTAGAGTAGTTTTTGGTTTAACCTGCAGTCCGTATCTTTTGGCCGCTACTTTGCAATATCATTTCAGTAAGGTACCGGAAAATTTAACTCATACCGCTGAAATTTTTAAAACTGCTTTTTACGTAGATAATTGTGTGACAAGTTTTAATTCTGAATCAGAATTGCAGAAGTTCATTATTGAGTCGCAACTAATTATGACTTCGGGCAATTTTAATTTACGTGGCTGGGAGTCTAACTTGAGCTGTGAAATTTCTAATGATTCTAGCGAGGCAAAAAATGTTTCTGTGCTGGGTTTTGTGTGGCCTACCGGTTCAGATACGTTATCGTGTAAAATTGAACATAGATTCGACCGAGAAAAACCCATCACGAAAAGGTCAGTTTTAGCTGTCACGAATCAAGTTTTCGATCCAATAGGTTTTACGGCTCCGGTAATGTTGACACCTAAGTTACTTTTGCAAGAATCTTGGAATTTAAAAATTAAGTGGGATGAAATTTTTTCGGAAGATTTATTAAGAAAATTTAAAACCTGGTATCAACATTTGCCGAAACTTTGTGAATTGAGAATCCCAAGATGGTTAGGCATTCCCCCGACATGTCAATCTGTTTCTATACATGTATTTTGCGACGCAAGTAAAAACGCTTACGCGGCGTGTATTTATGTAAGAGTTGAGCAAAATAACGAAGTTAAAATAAATTTAGTACATGCCAAAAGCAGAGTAGCTCCGTTAAAACCAATAACTATTCCTCGTCTGGAGCTGTTGGCCTGTTTAATTGGGGCCAGATTACTTTCGGCTGTACTTGAGGATCTTCAATTTCCCGAGGTTAAGATTTATTGTTGGACAGATTCTAGTACCGCTTTGTATTGGATTGTGAAAGAGGGGAATTGGGGTATTTTCATTCAAAATCGCGTTAAGGAAATACGTTCTATAACACCTCCCAAAGTGTGGCGACACGTTCCCGGTGTACTCAATGTGGCCGATGTGGCTTCTCGTGGCTGTTCAGTTGAGCAATTGTTAGAACAAAAATGGTGGAAGGGCCCGACTTGGTTGTACGCCGACGAAGAAAACTGGCCAAAATCTGATTGCAATCCGGAGGAGGAGTTGGTGAACTCAGAACTACGTAAGACCATTGTAATTACGTTGGCGAAAAATGATGATGTAAATTGGTATTACAGATATTTTTCTTCGGTAAGAAAAATTGTACGTATGATAGCTTGGATATTTAGATTTTATTTTAAGTTAAGGAAAACAGCAACTGATTACGGTAATATTTTGTCGGTTACTGAACTTGACAGAGCGGAAATAGCTCTTATGTTGTTGATTCAAAAGGAATCGTTTAAAGGGGTAACAGACGATAAAATTAAGAAACTAAGACCTATAGTTGACTGCAATGCATCTTGCATCACAATTGGATTGATGATTAATTGATTAGTGCTAACACCAATGTTATTTATCGAGATGATACTAACGATTTTAGGTTTCCCATCATTTTACCATCGGAGCATTCTGTAGTTAAGTTATTAATATTAAATGCTCATAATGAACTTTTACATGCTGGTACTTCAATGTTAATGTCCCATTTACGAGAGAAATTTTGGATTATTAAGTCCCGTAAGACTATACGAAATTGTATCAGAAAGTGTGTAAAATGTCAAAGATTTAAGGCTAAAAATTGTGATGCAAGTCCCGGTTTTCTACCTAACGACAGAGTAAAAGACGCAGCTGTTTTTGAAATTGTGGGAGTGGATCTCGCTGGTCCCCTATTCTTAAAAAAACGGCCAAAAAGCTTATATTGCACTTTATACTTGCGCGGTTTATAGAGCTATTCATCTTGAATTAGTTACGTCTTTGACCACAGAAGTTTTTTTCCAGTCCTTAAGGCGTTTTATTGCTCGGCGTGGAAGACCAACCACAATATATTCAGATAATGGCACAAATTTTAAGGGAGCTGAGAGACTTCTACACGAGCTAGACTGGGAAAGTTTATGCAGTAAAGCCGCGGAAAAAAGAATTCAATGGAAGTTTAATCCTCCTTCCGCAGCCTGGTGGGGCAGATGGTGGGAGCAATTAGTGCAAATGGTAAAGCAAATTTTAAGGAAAGTGTTAGGACGGACCGCTCTAAATTACGAAGAGCTCATCGCAGTGCTCTGTGACTGTGAGAGAATTATTAATGCCAGACCACTTACGTATAAGTCAGAGGACGTCAATGATATTTACCCTTTGACTCCTGAAATGTTTTTACAAGAGACTTCTAAGTCGGGAGTTACGGATATCGATATTGTGGACCGAGAAAAGTTGGGTAAGAGAGCTAAGTATATTCAAAAATTACGCGAACAACTTCGTAGGCGATTCCGTTCTAAATTCCTGGGACAATTGCGTCAACAGTCTGTTAGAAATTTCAATGTGGAACCCCTGAAAGTGGGGGAAATAGTTCTTTTAGAAGATGTTAATAAAAAACGTGCCTTTTGGAATTTGGCTCGGGTAGAAAAATTAATTCCTGGTCGTGATGGGCAAACCAGACTTGCAGTTGTTAAAACTGAAACTTCAGAGTTCTTAAGACCCGTACAAAGGCTATTTCGCCTGGAGTTAGAAAATCCCCTACAGGGTACGACTGAAGATGTGATACCTGTGACTACCAGTAGTGGCAGGATTATGAAACCTCCACTGCGCCTGTAATTATTTGTTTATTATGAAGTGTTTTAATTGTTTATGCATAATTCATTTAATAATATAAGTATTTATTGATCTGTATTTTTTTCGTCTAATGTGCAGTTTATATTGTGTTAACTTTAAGTTTTGAGTGTTATTAGCACACTCAAAGGGGGGAGGATGTTGCGTAGGACCCTCAACAGGCGAGAATATGCAAATTCCGCCAGAAGAACTTTTGTTTTCGACTGATTGGCAACATCCCATGAGTTCTATAAAACCACTGAATGTGGTGCAGCAGAGAGAGAAAAGGGCCAGGAAGGCCAGACTGTTTTAAGTTGATATTGTAAGTTGTGATGTAACAATAAGGTAATAATAAAGATTGTTTGTGTGTGATAGTAATAAGGTCTCATGTCTGCACATCGTAAGTTACAACGTCAAAGTTGCTAAGTGCTATTTTTCAAGAAACCACCAGTTTAACATACCGAAAGAAAATTTATCGCATACCTGCATTAAACCTGGATAAGAATAAGTATAAGAACTTTAAGTTATGACAATTGCTAATGTATCCTATTTTCATAGAAATAAGCAGTTGTAATGACATTTTGGTAGCTAACTCAGTTCACTGACTTGTGCTAAAAATATTACACTATTTATATATTTTTTCTGCGAACACATCAAAACAAAATTAAATGCTGCAAAAAGGTATAATTTCTGAACTCCAAAAATGGTGCCAACTAAACTCCAGAATGTTTAGTGTACAAGCTTTATAACTTTGATGCTTTAGAAATGGTTCTTAAAAGCAAAATTATAAAATTGCTTTCCTTCGACTGATGCAAATTTGCTTTAATTACGAGATCAAAGTTGTAAAATCTCTCAAAACTCCATATTTGTTACTTCAATAGGGGCAAAATTAAACTAACATTTAAAAGTAAAATATAAAAGTATGCATACGCTTGTCTCTCCAGTACTGCACCCTGTACTTCGTTATGGGACTGTTTCCAGTATAAGGTGCTGACCATCGTATACTGGCACTCCGGGAATAAATATCCATTACTTTTACATCTAAAGGCTGAGCTGGAACCTCTAAATTGAATTTTAAAAAAAGATAAAATGTTGAGAAACCAAGTTCATAACATTACTGTGTTTTTTACGTCTTTTTTCCAAATATAAAAAACTAACCTACTACAAGAACTTTGATGTTCCGCTCATCACTTCCATAGTAATTGGAGGCATTGCAAGAATATAGCGCTCCGTCTCGTCGATCTACATTTCTAATGAAGAGTTCGGCACTTAATCCATTTTTAGAGCCGGTTTCAAATTTCTCATACCTATAAATTAAAATAAAATATATTTAATAAACGTACTAAAATCAAAACATTGAAAAGTACTCCGAGCTTCCAAATTATTTTAAACAAATCAGTACCTGGATAACTCAGTAATTTCTAATTCCCTTTTATCTTTGTACCAGACAACAGATATAGGTTGATCTCCCGTAGCATCACACCTTAATACTGCGCTATCTCCTTGCCTCACGGTTTCCACTTTGAATTTTTCTTCAAATCTAGCAGGCACTAGAAAATAAAAAGAAATGTAAATAATATATTTAGTGCAAATAAATAATGTGAAATAAGACGATGGTTTAAAACTATATTGTTCTGTGTGTGAGGATTTCAAACAAATATCTCACTTAAAAAATAAGAAGAAAAAAAACAATTGTTGACGTACTGTCATAATATTCAGCAGTAAACCAAAGTTTTTTAATTTTAATTCAAAATTACGTAAATTGTTTGATTCATTTTTACATTGATCAAAAATAAGAGAATTTTCCCCTTATTTTCTTAAAGGTGTAAGTATATAAAATAATACGAGAGATTCATTTGCTAACTGCATGATTTATGGCTATTAATCCATGTCCTATGTCATCAAAATTTAATAAAATGTTTTGAAATATTGAAGCAAATATATATATTCGTATAAAAGCGCAAATATAATATTATGAAACTAAAAGAATAAGTTGTCTAGAAAATATTTTAAGAACACATAAGAAATTGTAGATAGGGAAAAACATCAACAAGTTAGTAACACTTCAAAATATTACATGTCATTAAACACATAATTTTTACATTAATAAGAAAGAAACATTGTGCTAAGCAAGCATCATGTCAAATCATGTTCATGTGCAGATTTTAAATATAAATTTTCGAAACATTATGCGCAATATCTGTTCTGAGTAGTTATAGAAATTTGGAAAATTTAAGACTTCTTTTGATTCAGTCTTTGGAATCGTTTGAAAACCTGAAAAAAAAAAAAAGTAAAATAGTATTACTTTTCATGTTACTGAACTTAAATGTTACTGATATTTACATTACATATTATAAAACGTACTTACCATTTTTAATCATCATACTGCATACATTATAGACTGCAATGCATTATTGTATTTTTAAGGAAAATATATTTTGCCATAATTATTATACGATATAACAAAGCATTAAATACTAAAACTTTTGAAGCTGCTTCATTATATGAGAGTTAAATCATAATATTAATATATATTTTATTGATTTCCAAAAAATGCAAGAAAAACTATTCTTAATTTATAATTGCATTTCTGTCGCTTTCTTTGCATCGTTAATTTTTCGTTTTCTTTTAAATGCATTTCATTTCTTACCATACACAGTTAAACGCATTTCAGCTGTTAATTTATTTTCAACTCCGTTATCTGCTTCACATTTATATAATCCTTCGTCGCTATCAGTTACATCAGAAACTACTAATGTGCCATCACTTGCTGTATTCACCCTTATGTTTGGGGTCATTTTCTGAAAAGTTCCAGTTATCCCTGGAAAAATAAAAAACAAAGTACGAATTTAATCCAGTTGTATATAAAATGCATTGTTCAAGTTTAGGACAAAAGTAACTAGTGCAAATTAAATATTTTGCTTCAAAGCAAATAATTTTTCTCAGTCTTTGGAAGTCACATTCCAAATGCTTAGTATAAATAAAAAAGGTTAAAAGAGTTATAACGAACACTGAATACAAGAGTTGAGTATAAAAGTTTATTCGAAACGCTCCAATGAGAAACGAAAGAGGAGTGCTGAAGTAATGTTAAACTATACAATAAAGAAAATTACAAGCATAATTGACTGACCCAATAAATCTGCTCGCATTGACTGATTTTCGACTGCTTAAATATTGTAGGCAGAGATTCAAAATGTAAGGTAAAACTGAAATGAAACAGAAATTACGAAAAATTTTTAATAGCACGATTACCATAACTAGCTGAGCACTTCCGATATGACTTCCAAAGTATTGAAACGCCTGTCCACTTTGATGCGAAACTTAAAAGTTTGTAAATTAAATTTGTTGATTTTTCCTCTTATTAGATTCTACCATTAAGTAATTTTCATTTTCATAAATACATTTTGTGTTTTTTACCATTACATTGTGTCACTTTAAAAAACTATATGCAGCGAACTATAAAAATAAAATATGCAATGCGTTTGAGTAAACATTTATCAATTATAAACATGTCAGTTTGAAGTTTAAAAACTAAAACTGAGGTCATTTGTAGATCAAACGTAATTACTTCTCCGATTATTTCATAAACATATTTAGGTGAATCCGGGTAAGGTCTTCTTGCTTCTCTATCAATTGCCATTTGTATCGTCTAATTGGTGCAATTGATAAAGAAACCTTTGGTGCTACTGTTGAACAGACTTATAATACGCTTTGAGCATATAATTGATGAAAAGGGAAGGCACATTGAACACATTCTCTGACCAAGGTTTTTGCTTTTAATTAGTTTTTTATTCATGTGCTTCCTTTTCACTTGGTAATAAAAATTTAAATTACTATTTTTCCTATCGTTTTCAAAACGTGTGTACGAAGTTTGAATGATAGACGTTTATTAGAACGAACTCGAGTTAGTTCAAAATACGGTAACTTTAGGCATAGACATCCTGTATTCTAAACCATTAACACGTTACATAATGCTTCTGTTTCATCTGGAAAAAATATAACCTTATTAAAAAGCATCAAAAGAATTCATTATATTTTTCGTATCTTTGGAAACAGCTGCATGCTTTTATTTTTCACTTTAAATTCTGATATTACAGGGGTAGGTGATGTGTCTTTCATTAAAATCGACTTGATATGTTGATTGATGTGTCACAATCTAAGCTTGAAATGTTTCGTTAAATGATGATAGGAGGGATAGGAATAAACTATTTAAAAATCACGTTTTTTTGTGTAATACACACATGTTTTATAACACAATACACGACATTTATTACAACAATAATATATTCATACAAAGAAAAGCGCAAACGATTAGGCGTTTGCGCGTTTTCCATCAGAAGAGCATAGTGTGTTATGTGTTGACAAGATAACTTTGAAAAATATTAAGTACAGGGCTTTCAAGCAATGACGATGTGTATTCTTTGTTATTTTTAAAAGAGAAAAACGTAAAGAAGCCATCGTGCAGTTAAGATAAATCATGCAAAATACAATATATATAAAGCTCTGTATTACTTATCATGCATTATAACAAAAATCAAGTGCTAACTTTAAAAAAAAATAAAAATGCACAAATAGGAATAATAATTCCAGATACGTGTCCGATAAGGGAATGATTATTTTGTTGGATGCGTTTGTTATCCAAAAGGTCTTTTCTTTTGAATTGAAAAAAAAAAAATCCTGGAAGCTTCGACACCACGTATCTACAATTTCCTTATCGCTTTTTGTGCCTTTTTACGCTGTTAAGTTGCTATTTATTTTAAAACGGTTTTTTTCACACTTGACTATTAATTTCTACGTTTTATTCAAATAAGGTAAAACGAGGTGAGGCGGTGCAATCGGAAAAACGACGCACTTGAATTTTTGGAGAGAGGAGGAGGTGTGAGTACACCGCGATTTCAGGTAGTTGTACAGCTATAACAGCACAATGTATACTTTAATTTATAAGTTTTTTCCCCTAAAAATGTATGATACAACGTCGTTTTTATTGCTTTCTTTCTAAATGTAAACGCTTAAACTTTCATTTTTGTTTTCCTGATTTTCATCGTGACAAGAGTACTTCAAAATTGTACTTTTTAAGGAAACGTCTTTTCAACAATTTTGACAATGTACTTGCAGTTATTATTAGTATAATTTACTTATTATCTCAAGCCCTCTCCCATGTGCGTGAATCAACCACGTGCGCAATCTCACCCGCCCCATAGGGAAAGAAGCGGCTGTCTTGTCCTTATGCCTGCTGTCGCTTTAAAATTACAACATAACAAGGCAATAGTAATGGAAATGCATACAGTAAGAATAATGTATAAATATTCACCAAAAGTTTGGCAAAAAAAATCAAAGTTTTCATTCTTGTTTTATCATGTTTTCCAGTTGTAAGGGAAAGGAGGGTAAGAGTACGCACCTAGTGGATTGTTCGTTATAAAAATGAGAATTGAAAAGTGAGAACCTTGAAAATTGACTGAATCATAGTTTATTAACTTAGAAACTTAGGTACATAAAATGAAAGTTTTATCTTAAAAAAATATATGAAAGAAAGCAAGCGGGAAAAAAAATTGCAAATGCGTACTCTTACCCGACCTGGCGGATAAGAGTACGTACCCAAGAAGGATAAAAGTACGCATTCAGAAAATTTAGCAGCAGTCACATACAAATGCTCCAGTGCCTTCGTCACTGGAACATTCATCATGCCACCACTCCTTACATAATCCACACTGAATCCAATCTTCATCATATGATTGTTCGCAGCCTGGGCATATTGTCGCCTCATTGTTTGCTGAACTTGTTGAGGGAACTGGGATGTCGATACAATGCAGAGCAAGTTTTTTCTTTGCTTTCACGGTTTTTCCTTTTTCAGTTTTGTCCCCATTTTTACTTTACATAGCAGCTCGATTAGCCTTTGCTTCTTCTAATTCTCTCTTTCTATCTACTTTTTTCTTATGTGCGTACTCTTACCCGCCGATGTATTGCTCCTCCAAATCGTCCATAGATGGCTGTAGCATTCACAACAGTAAAATTCTGACATCCCCACATTGTTCGGAAGGGAACAAAGCTCATAATGATATCAACTAAAAAAGCAAACATCAATCCCTTATTGACAAAAAAATTAATATTTCGTCACAGAAAAATTACATGCCAACATGCAGAAAGAATATTTTATCTGATAAATAAACGACAGCAAGGATGAAAATAACAATGTCGGTCTCTTGAGCCAGCTGAAAACAAACGTGTTGAGTTGATCACACTCGCTTCTGTTTGCAGTGTTGCCAACAGGGAAAAAAGTCCCTGCGTACTCTTACCCGACTGCGTACTCTTGCCCTCCTTTCCCTTACGCCTACTTTACAGGCTTTACCTTATGATTTCGACCATATAAAATTACTTTTTTTGTCTATTTAGAAATATTTCAAGTCACGAAGGAAGAAAACTCGCTTCAAAATTCGTAAAAAGCTAGACAAAGGAGCTTTCAATTAAAAAATCTCTGCTTTAAAGAAAAAGTAACCTCTAAAACAATGCGAAAATCACTTTGAGTTGCGTCTTAATTAGTAATTTAAAAAATTACCTTCTTTGTACCAATTTATAACAGGAGGTGGCTGCCCTGAAACTTTGCATTCAGCTTCAAAATTAGATCCTAAATATGCAGTAAAATCTTCAGGCTTTCGAATCCATTTTGGTGGAGCTGAAAGTAAAAATGTATGATTATTAGTTATCCTTTGAAAAAGACAATAGTATGAAATTCCATGCATTACTCTCTGTTTTAAACAGTTCTGACAGTGTTTTGCAGCATATGATAATATAAATGACGCTTTTAACTCCATTTGAACGACCGTAATCTTACGTACAAATAGTTAATCTTTTCGGGGGATTTTTTTTTTGCCCCCATAAAACCTTTGTAGATGACGTCAAAGAATCAAATATAGTTAATAGGTTAAAAGTTCTTACTTTCATACCTATATAATATTAAGTAAAGCAACGCAAATAGGGACTTTTCTACTTCACTCCTTTACCTTGTTAGCACGTGGCCTTAGGGCTGCCCTCCCCCGGGCACGGGTAAGTGAAGTTCGACGACAGCCACGCAAATAGGGACTGGTTGAAAAAAAAAATCGTAATTATAATATGCGTCTTGTTTATGTTACTTAATATAATTGTACAAACCGATAGGAGTTTCATAAATTTTATAAAGTAGTTTCTTCTTTAAAAACATTGAACTCATTTATAACTCTCCAAACGTATAATAAGTATAACAACTGAATCTGATATAAACGTTTAACGGTTCTCATTTGTTTATTCTTCAAAGAGTTAAACCATTTAAATATATGTATATATATTTTCCAATATTACTATTTTTCGCTCA
The DNA here is from genome assembly GCA_038502835.1 of Octonoba sinensis. Taxonomy (NCBI): domain Eukaryota; kingdom Metazoa; phylum Arthropoda; class Arachnida; order Araneae; family Uloboridae; genus Octonoba; species Octonoba sinensis. Next base: position 109,372,552 of record CM076599.1, on the reverse strand, counting down.
TTAATGTTTCTCAAAAACTCACTCGTGTTCACACTTATTAAGTTCAATCAATAATAAAGAATGCTATCATCATCAGCACATAAGATATTTTTTTTCACGTTGCATACCAAAATTTTCGGGTTTTTTCTTTTGTTTAAAGAAATATTATGTTAGTGTGCTTATGGTAACTAAGCGGAATTAGGGAAAACTAAAAAACTAAACTAAAAAAATTATGGGCTAAATCAATAAAATATAATTTCTTTTGCTGAAAAATGTATCAATTATTAAGAGTTATGTTACAGTTAAAATGAGTGTAAAATTTCTTTTTTTTTTCTTCTAATTCATAAGTTAAGTAAATTTAATGGGAAAGAAAACTTTTATGATTTAACATGTTAGCAGTAAAGTCTTGTAACAGAAGAACTTACTTCTATCATATTTTCGATTCGATACTTTCATATGAAGTTTTTTGCTTTTTTAGCCGTTTCTTGATGTTGTTTAGGCGTTACTGATAGCCTGTTAAGCAACGCTTTTAAGCTCGGAATTTCTTGAATTTTCATATTTTCTACAATTGACCGACCACATTAGCGGAATTAGAAGGGGCAATCGGATAACTAATTCTCAGTTTTTACAAATATTTTGAACAGTTTCTGTGTTCGGCTGTAGGTACAGCCGATCAATCCCTCTATAGCGGACATCATTGGGACAAAAATATTTATCCGTAATAAAAGGGCGTCAGCAAAAGAGGGTTTTTTAGGTTAAGTGCTTTCCTGGCAACGAATTAAAAACTGTTCGCTTAAAAGGGGTATCCTTTTTTGAAGGGTGTCGTTAGGAGGAATTTCGTTGTCTATCTGAATACCACGACCGATACGCTGAGCGTTTCCTAAATAACAGTAACATCGTTCTTTGGTAACATATTTATTGTTTCCTAAGTGCTCCTTTGTTGTTGAGGAACCACAATGCGTTGTCTTTTTTTTTTGTTTCGAAGGTATCGTTAAAAATCCCTGCTGTTTTTCAACGCGTACAAATAAAGTGTTCATGCCTTGGGAATCATATGATTATGACACTGATAACTTATAAATCATTGTAACTTACGTATATTTTCAAAAATTCAATCATTAAAGTAAAAAAAAAAAAAAAAAAAACTGCTCTGAAAACATCAGTTTACCTTTAACTATTAGGGCAGCCGTAAATTCATCTTTTCCTTGAGCATTACTGACGATGCAAGTATAGTTTGCTCCACTTTCTTGCGTAATTGGATCGATGGAGAGCACAGACATGCCTTCAATTGCATGAACTTTTACATTTCCGGAGCTCAACATTTCTCTTCCATCCTTTTTCCACTGAAATGTTAGAGGTGGCTTTCCCTTATTTAGGATGCATGAAACACCTGCTTTTTGACCAACACTGAGAGCCTCCGGGAAAAAGAAAGGTTGGATTTGGGGGCTACCTGCAGCAAGGCAAAAAATGTTTATCAATATAAATGCAATATTCGTTTTCCACACACCATTCTTTGGAAATAAATTACAGGATATATGAAATTATGTTTACATTTAATAAAAATATTAGTATCGATAGCACAGTTACATTAAATGACAATATTACGTTTTGTTTGGTTGGATGTGTCGATAGGGAATGAGAGCTCACTGCTTAAACCAACATTTAACTTACCAACAACTAACGAAAGCTTAACGATAACACTCAAGATCTCTCCTTAAAAATATTCAATAATTCTTTTTGAAAATCACTTACTTTCAAATCTTTTAAAGATACACTAAATTATGTGTCATATATTATATCATACGCTGATTAGGGAGTAATTAAAATTGTTCTCTTCTGCATTTAGTTTATCATGTCTATCCACGTTAATAAGATTCCAAATGAAAATGAACTCATACATACTGAAAGTCAGTAAAATAAGCATTTACATTTTTTAGTTTTCTTAGCGAAAGATTTATGTCTATTTTAAATTGATCAACAATATAATAACACAAGATTACTATTAGCAAAATATTTTACATTCAACAATAATTATATTATTTATGATAAGAATGATGTTTTATAATATGGAACAGATTTTATAAACACAATTTTAACTTGTTTATAAATCAGAGCATTTTTAAGGTTACATCGTGTTTATTAATGTTACACAGTGTTCACAGGATTTTCAGTAGTGTATTTTTAACACTAGTATTTGGCATCGGTTTAGTTAAAATCTGTTGCAAGAATGAAATAACAGCAAAGTATCACTTACCATTATTTCTTTCTCCATTTGTCGCAAAAGAGCTCGCGATTATTGTCAGAAGCACAGCACAGATGATGCAATCCATGTTGATTGTTACACTGAACAAAAAACTTAAGGAGAATAATTAATAAAACGCGCCTCTATGGCATGGATATTGGCAAAGCTACCGGAAATTAAATAAGAACAAACGACCATGTTGGAAAAGCATCTTTAAAGTACAACAAAAGGAACCCAGATGTCGTTTACGAAATCATTAGATATGTGGCGCCGTCTAGTGTTGTATTTCGTTAGTAAAGAAATATATGTTCACTAAACATTGTCAAAAAGTGTTCATACACATGTGCTTTGAAAACGTAACAATCAGAATTATTTGCACAAAAAAAAAACAATACAATACCCTTAACGAGAAAACAACCTATTTACAAATTATTGTAATGGTAATTTTTAATATTTTTAACCATAGTATTTTTCTTGATAAAAAACGTGAAAATTAATAAATATAGGAAATAATAAAAGTTTAGAAAAGAGTGGTGATTTACTGCACAAAAGTAATAACAACAGCGTTTCTGAAGGGGAAAAAACTTCATATTGTGGTGAATGTGTTATTATATGTAAAATTATCAAACAGATGAATTATGACGTAAGAAAAAAATTAACACATTTAGTGTGCCATGAAAACGTCAAAGCTTAAGACTTACTAAGCACAGATAACTTTGAATTAGCAGTTAAACCATTTCCTACACCATTAGAAATTGAACAAATATATTTCCCTTGATCTTCCTTAATCACATTTATTATGTTTAAGACGCCATCTTGAGTAACGTGTCTTCCTCCGTTTACCACTTCTTCCTTTGATTCGGGTCCTGAAATTCAAAAATAAATTATGTACATGATGACTGCCTATATCAAAAGAATCTATATGTAGAATATATAGTAAAATAAGGTGACAACAAGCATAAATATAATAAGGTGACCCAATCATAAATATGGGCAAAAATATCCAAAGCATAAAATTCTTTTAAAATGTATACAGCAATGCATTGTTTTTAATATTTTTTGTTTTTATATGTTATGGAATAAAATTTCATATAATATTTGAAATGTTCGTTACATAAAGTTCAGTATTTAGTTCTGATTTTAAAAAAAATGAATTAGTTTAAACCTTCAAGATTCAACGCAGTTAAAAGTTAAGTGTTGCATTTGTAAGTTTTGATGCAAATAGTTTTTTAATGATGTATTATTTTACTTTAGTTTATAATGTAAACATAATTCCCGTTAATTTTTCAGCTTATCATTCGGTGTCTAAACCATTAAATCTAATTCAACAACACTTTGAAAATTATCGGTAATGTTAATTTGATTTAGATTAGTTTTTATAAGATTGCGAAAATTGATCTCATAAAAGTTAATTTATAATAATGCACTCAACTTTTTAAAAAATCAAATGCTTTCTAAAAATATAATCCTCTTAGATCTATTATTCTTACAATAGAATGAATCTTTAAGCCGATACATTTACTGATTTTCCTTCATTTACTTTAATATAATTAATTGACGTAAAATATTTTTTTATTATTTTTTTGCTTGCATAAAATGATTTGCGCTATGTTTTATTGTGCCCTAAAATTCTGGGAAAATTAAATCCAAGTATAAATATACGTGGATTGTTATTATATTATTATTATTTTGCAAAATGAAACTATTACTCAACATATTAGAAATGGTTTTATTCGCAACTAGCTGATGAGCCCGAGGTTCCGCAGGCTACCTTGAATATTACATCTTGGCAGAGCAGAGAAGTGAGAGGATATGAAACATTCAATATTCTGTTGTAAATAAATGAGGAATATTACTTTAAAATTACTATTATAATATGGGCAACAGTGCTAAAAAATTCCCATTTAAATAAGAAAAATTGTAAACCCCAACCAATATAAGGGCATGAAAAAAGTCCATGAAATTATTCATTAGATTAAGGACAGCAGCCCCAAAACATTTTGCTGATAATAAAAATACCAGTCCCAAACAATCCGGATTAAAATAATAACTTCACAGCTTTGAGAGAAAGAAAACGGTATTTACGGCTCATAAAAAATATTAAATTTGTAGCAAAAAGATGTTGATCTATTTCCATTCCTAATGAATTAATAAGTTTGGCGATTAAACTTGAGGATGTAACTAAGAAATATATAAAGTTGTATTTAGAATTTACAAGTAGGCCTGAAAAATTACACAGGCATGTGATGAACAAAATCTAAGGGATGTGATGGCTGAACTTTATGTACTTTTTGGTGCTGATTTCAAAAAAAAGAAAAAAATGAAAATTTTCTATCATTTCACGTTTTTCTGAAAAATAAATTTTCCTAAATTTAAAAAAAAAATTAACGCGACAAAAAATTTTTCGCATTAAATGTCTTACCTTTCTGGGCCTGACCACCATTCTACCAGGGTGAACCAAAACCAACAGAATACCCCTCTATGACATCGCCCGTGGCCCCCTATCCTTCCTTTCGTAATATCTCTCTACCTATATTGTCACGCAAATCCTTATCTTGGATCGTAGATCTCACAGCAATGCTCCCCAGTGTGTGCTATTAGCAGTCTGCTTCATCTATCTTTATTTGGATTGATCCTGTGAACTTATTGTATTCCTTAACACTGTATTCTCTGTATTTTTCTGTAAAAACACAGAAACAATTCCAATGCTTTTCACTGAGTTTCTGGGGTCATGGCTTCGAGTTCGACGCATTGTGAAAATTTGGCTGATGACTTTCGCTATGTATCAGGAGAATATAGTGTTATTAAAAATATAAATATATAAATAAAATCAAACAAATTTTCTCTACTTACTAACTTCCTTTATCCACTTGATGGTAGGCAGTGGTTGACCTTCTGCAGTACATTCAAAGCTGACATTTTTTCCAACAACTGTTTCTACGTCAGTTGGCCGGTTTATCCAAATGGGTGGGCCTACATAATTGTTTAAAAATTAAGTAAATGGAAAGAAACAAGGAAAAGAAGTCCCCTGACAGCCAATATGTCATTCAATATAAGACAAACTGAAAAGACGTGTTCTATAATATCCAATGCATAAAATATATATTACATTTTATTACTCAGCATTTTTAAAATCGTAATTAGAGTCACAACAAGTAACCGCAAAACTTCATAATTAAATACCTGTAAATAGAAAAATCAGACCCCATTTGCTATTTTTTAAGCATTTTTTGCGTTTGAATTTGAATCTTTAGGTAAAAGATAATATTTCAGTCAGAATTATGATTATTATTATTTAATATACATATTTTCTTTATTATTTTAAATCATACTTTTCAGTAGAGGTAGTTACACGCATTTTTGTTATCACAGCTAAATGCGGTAACAAACTGAGGATGTTATCGAAAATTCGATTGAAAAAAATACCAATTCGAGGAGTTGAGCAAAAATTAAACGTGCTAATTTTCTCCTACTATAACCTCGATTTCTAACAAGTGTTATCAAAGGGATTCGGATCCATCACTTTTCAGTCTTTTTTTTTTTTTTTTTTTTAAGAAATAAAGATGTTCAGTTGTTGTAAAAAATATATATATTTTATTGTAGGAGTTCCTTAGGTGGCTATGCATACGCAAAACTGGTCGGCAAAGAGAATATTAAATTAAATTACAACAAAAATGGCAACATAAAGTTCAATAAATATAAAGAAAAACATATGAAATAAGGTTTAACTTTTTTTGTTTTGTTTTTGTTTTCGGCAGAGTAAAATCTAATTTTAATAGAATATAAAAAAAAAAAAAAATTAATAGATGCTAATTTTAAAAGCTGATTATAAGCATATCAGAATATGCATAAATTGCAATCCTTAAAACATTCTTGGTTTGATATAAAAACAAAATTCCGAAAAAAAGAAATAAAATAAAATAAAACAAAAAATAAATAATTGGACATTGTAAGGGAAAAAAAAACACGAAATATACCATTAAGATAATTTACTAAAAAAAAAAGAGAGATAATCCTCTTATTTCAATAAGAGAAAACAAAAACAATTTTGATTGGACATCTTTTATTTATTATGTGAAACAATTTTAATGCATGTAGCGAATACCTGTTTTGAACATCAAATGCTAAAATGGCTTCAAGTTATTGAGCAAATTGAATAAATGTTAAAGCCTAAAGGTTTCACTAACCTCATTTTCCCTACTGTGGATGCTATACTTGTCTATACAATATATGTTGAACAATTGTGCCATGTTTTATTTCATAGCTTACCTATTTATACAGATAATGGACAAAATCCTAAAAGTTTTATTTTCAATAACTGCTTTAACGAATTACTGTGCTGTAGTAAATCAAAAGGTATCAAACACGTAATTGTTACTTAAAGACTCAGTGTTACTGTTTAAAAACATGGTTTCAGATGCAAAAACTAAAAAGGTTTACATGTTTAATATATATCTATGCACACATTTAACTGTACATTTTTAAACGTACAGTTTAAAGAATATATGTTTAATTAAATTAGAAAAAAATAAGTTTTTAAAAGCAGTATTAAATCGTAAATTGAAATATTTATGTTATAGCACATTAGTTCATTTTCAGGTGTATCACAAAATAGGGAAATACTAATACCTTGTACTGTAAGTATTGTAGTATAACTCACAGTCATTACTCCCTCTTGCACAGAACATGTGTAATTTCCACGATCTTGAGCAACAACTGGATTTATTACTAGTGTTGAAAAATCCGAAAATACCGACACTTTGATCCTGTCATTAGGAACAATTTCTAATCCATTTTTCAACCATTTGTAATTCACTAAACGACCATCACTATTAGGTGTGCATGTTACCAGAACCTTTTCCCCTTCAGCAACTGTTGAAGGAAATGAAAAAGGAACAACACCAAATTCTTTGCCTGTAAAATATTTTCGGATTTCAATGAAAGCACAGGATACAATACAAAAGTTTATAAGTTTTCTATAATAATCAGTGGAACATTACTTTTTTTTTGCTGTTGTGAACATTGCATAAAAATACTGATTATCTAACGAAATGTTTAAAAATAATAGTAAAATAATACTGTAAGAAATAATTAAGATTTATTTTTATTTTACTTATTATTTTTATTTGCTGAGACTTTTTAAATACAGTTTCAGCATTGTTCACAACTTAAAGGGAAACCGTTAAACTCTACCGTTAAAGGGAATATTAGCATTTCTGGTGGAATAAATTATCATGTCATTCATAAAAAGTATAAAAGGCAAATTGTTATTTAAGCATATATTAAACACACATGTAATTACTTTTTCCCTTACTTTCTTTCTTAAATAAATTACTTTAAAGCAGTTAAATATGGTAATGATTTGGGAATTAATATTTTAATCACACTGAAGAAGTATTAATCAAAAACAAGAATACTCGACAAACTAGACAAATACAAGTGATATTATCATTTTTATCTAAAATAGCGTTTGATCAATAAAATAAGTTGCTGATTAACATATCCATAAGATGTAGCTAAGTTTGTAGAAAGCAAACGATGCATTTAAACACAATGAGTGAAAGATCTAAGATATAACTGAGTTAAAAATCTATACTAAACTAACATATTTAAATTGAAAATAAATTTCCTGTTACTGTACAGTTACTTACCTTGCACAACTACAACGAAAACAACTAGGGAAATCGTGTAAATTCGCAGCAGCATCTTGAAACTATTCCTTCTTAACAACGTTTTAAACTTAAAAATAAGAAAACATGGTTAAAGGTGTATTTAGTCAATGAAAATTTGTATATGGGACACTGTTATTCGTGATTTAGTAAATATAGACGCATCTCTGTTCATACGCTTTACTCTCAACAGACATCGTAACGCCGTCTGGTGATAACATTTCGAAGCATACTCTTATTTTCGTCACGTAGTGTTGTAAAATATAAAAGAAAGTGCTGCATAATAAGTAAAAAATTATAATACTTAGCTTTAATTCCACAATTCAACGTTTTTTGTATTGCAAGTAAATTTGCTTGTGAAGTGCTAAACAAAAATAATAGCATATACATACAACATGTTATTTTAGAAATTGCATATTCGATTTTGAACAATTTCTGCACTATAAAATCTGCTTAAAAGTTAGTTTTTCATAAATATATTGAATAAGGGAATCTCTGTTAGAAAAAATTCATGAATATTAAAAAGCATCGCTTCTGCAAAAAAATCTATTAATTTTCAAAACATCGAGACACAATAAATATGAGAACTTTATAGGTGAAACAGTCTTTATTGATAAGGTTTTTTTCTTTATTTTTCTTTATAGCAAAGCAGTTTTTTTCTGATTAATAAACAAGGATAATCACACTAGTTAAACAACGTATTGCAAATGAGTGCACGACTTATACAAAAAAAATATTAATAATAATTTCATGATAAAGAGGACACTATTTTAAAAAATAATTAATTAAATATATGAGCAAAATAACCGTTATAAAAATAAAGAATTTATGGTTCGATAGCATTATAGCGTTCTCCATTAATTGAAATTATATTTATTTATTTTAACTCCTATTATGGATATCACATTTTTTCTTACCAAAAACAGATATTCTAATGATTTTGCTAAGAGCTGGTGGAACATCGTTAGTAATTTCACATGAGTACGATCCCTTATCTTCATCCTTGGCACCATGTATAACAAAAGAGCCGTTAGAAAATGCTTGTACGTTTGTTTGAGAATTTGATGCAATCAGTTCTTTTCCAGAATCTGAAATTTGGAGAGAAAAAATTTTTAATAAATAAAAAGAAAAGTTGTTTAGCTGGAGCAGCAAAATGCATTAACGTTCTTAATCTGAGAAAATATAAGATGAACTTAATAATTTGAACATTCAGTTACTAAACAAAGGCAATTTATTAAATAATAATGGATTTTATTAATTGACAAAAAAAGTAAAATTTGAAGCGATTTGAACAAGCCTCCCAGAGACTAATATAAAACGAAGAATGCATTAAATTTAATTTTAATTTTACAAGTGTATTTTTTAATATTACAGCTTGAAGTTATGTTAGTTACTCTTCAAGTAAAAAAAATAAAAGAAAAGTTTGAGTAGGAAATGTTTCTTTTATTTAAAATGGGCAATCGAGAACTAAGTACGTTAAATTTTGTTTCAAGTACGAAATTCAAAAAAAATTGTAAAATATTTGATCATACGTAACAAATTCTATAAAAACATACTAATTAAAATATATTTATCATGAATATATTATTTTCAAACAATTTCCTGAAACCAGTAAAATTATGATTTGTCTCATCATTGTTCATTACTCTTGATGGATCAATAATTTACCTGTGACCTTAGACCATATTATCCGGGGTGCAGGGTGACCATTTCCAGTACAAATTGTTTCTAAGAACTGCCCCGCTGTGACTTGCACATCTTCAGGTATATGATGCCATGTTGGTGGTTCTGAATAATTGAGGTCAATTTAAGACAATGGTATTAAACACATGCTCATACATTCAATACTTTAAAATAAGCACAATATACACACACGCGCAGAGCGAAAATCTTGTTGGGGAAAAAAGATATAAGGGAATTTAAAAGATTTTTAAAGGAGAAAGGGTATTCAATAACTTAGCTATGCCAACAAATGCAGCCACACAAAAGATATATCAACATTTACTAAAATTATTCTTTTTTAAATAATATTATCGATTATATTGGCGGTGGAATAGCATTTTTGAAAGAACGTTTGGGGGGTTTACAGTCAATTTTGAGAGAGTAATTATATTAACTCAAAAATGCAAATAAAAGTGTTATTGCCATTTCGAAATGTACAATTGTGGAAAGAAAATTGCATAGAAGAAGTCAAGAGTTTCCATTATACCTCTTAACTGTTTTATTCCTTTGGTAAAATATTAATAACAAAATTAAATCGTTGCTGTTTTTATTTGTACTTTCATTTATTGGAATCAAGGTAAAGAATAAAAATGAGTTATAAATAGTATGTAACTAACATAACAGGAAAATAATGGGTGTGTACCTTGTAAATAATTATCTACCTAGTGGCAATACAAATAATTGACAAGGGTAATATACTGTGAGAAAATTAATCCCAGAAATGTATTTGAAATTAATAATAAAGGTATGACCTGCATTTTGAATAAATAACGCTACAGCCAGTTTGTGTGTGTGAGAGCAATATAGAAAACAAACTTTTTCCTGAGAATACGAAATATTATTATCCTGCCAAAATATTTGAACGCTGTTTCGCACAATTCTTTCGCACAAAAGCTTACCTATCACTATTACTTTTTAATCTGCTCTAAGATAGTAAAAGGATCAAAAAGATATTTATTGGTCGAGTTTTTGAGGAAGAAAAATTAACACTTACCATTTAATACGAAAGAAGATGTGTGAGAATCTGTTCCAAACGCATTTCGCGCGATGCAAGTATAATTACCAGTGTTATCCCTACTTGCGGGGCCAACAGTGAGCACCGAAAATCCCGTTTGATGCAAAACTGATGTGTTTGGAATGGATTCAATATCTTTACCATCTTTCAGCCAGTTAAATTGAAGAGGTTTGGAACCTCGAGATATTGCGCATGTCACGACAGCTGTCTGGCCGCTTGTAGAAAATTCGGGGAAACTAAATGGTTGTATGACTGGAATCTCTAAAAACGAGAAGTATTTATTATGATAGGGTGTGTATTTTAAACATAGAAAAGCATTTACATACATATATATTATTAATTCGTCTTATAAAAATATCAATGAAAATGTTCTGTGCAATGTTAAGATTAACATTAATTTAATGTCAACGTACAAAAAAGAGGATTTTTTAATTGTTAACTTTTTGTGACGAAAACCTTTAAGATCTTGAAAGCTGTTTAATGTCATAGTATAAATATGTTATAAAAATCCTAGAAAAAAAGTCACCCCATATCTCACTTTTTTTGTTACCCTTTCTTTTTGTAATTCAAATCAAATTTTGTTCAGTTTTTTACGGCGTTTTCTATTCCGCTATGATGTGGCTATGCGTGGGCTTCATTTAACCAAGTTTTTTCATTTTTTACCAAGTCTCTAGATACGACCTTTTACAAAAAAATTCGATAAATAATTTGCATAATGGAAAATATCTTATGATCTTACGTGTAACAAATATATTTTCAAATTTAAGCTTACGTTTCTTAAATTAAAAAAAAAGGATGGAATAAGAAAAAAACGAATAAAAAAGCAATATAATACCAAAAAGAAGTGTTTTTACAAAACTGATTTAGCATTCAAGAATATTTTGCAAAAATGTTTAAGCAAAGCATAATTGTAGCAAAGGTATAAGAGCATGTTTCGTATTGGTTGGATATGACATCATACTTCAGCTTTCCCCATGACGTCATTTTGAGCAAGAGTTCTCTAGGCTTCATGTTAAGAGCTAATAAAGCTAAAACGATCACATCAAGACTTGTGCTATAAACATAAACTTGTGCTTTATGTCTGGACTTTTGGTTTACGGAAAATATTTGAGTTATATCAAATGAGGTAAAAGTAGCTAAAGCATCTGAAGTGTTTGTGGGCGCAAGAATAACAAAAGAAAAAAAACCTTTAGTATGACAACTGTACAAAAAATTCTATTGCTTTTTTCTTCAGAAGAAATATATGCTAATAGGTAAGTCAAAAACTATTATTGGGTCTTATTGTAAGCAAAATTAAACCCTTTGTTTTCTATTGTACCTACACATATATGCATTTATATGCGTATATATTTGTTACCAGACACATATAAATCTTTCATTGGATCTTATTGTAAGCAAAATTAAACCCTTTGTTTTCTATTGTGCCTACACATATATGCATTTATATGCGTATATATTTGTAAACAGACACATATAAATCTTTCATTGTCTTCAATACTTTCGTGTCTGAGATTTCATATGGATTTAAATTGTTCATGAGTTTATATTAAAATAATTGCCTACTTAAAGGATTTACATTAAATTTATTCAGACAAATTTCTACCATTCTCACGCCGCCCCGCCCCCTCATTCCCATTATCAGTTTGGTGTCTCACAGTTTAACACTAAGCATAAATGATAAATTATTAAATAAGAGTTGAGTTCTGCAATAATTAGGCCTCTCAATGTCAAAATAAACATTTGAAATCTTTGGGTAAAAATTATAGTATTTTAAAACCTTTAAAACGTGGCTGTTATACAATAAGTTCAATTATTTGAAAAAGTTCCCACAGTAAAGCATGTTTCAACTCCTTTATCTGATAGGAACTTATCCTTTATTTAATGAATTTCATTAGATGGGCACTAGTGGTTTCAGTGATTGTATCCATTTTTATGATTTTTTTCTTGTTACTTAAAATAATGAATACTAACGTTTATTCCATCATGATAACATTCAACACAGTAAAGCTTATTTGGACAGTTATGATCAGAAACGTAATCTTATGCTTTTATGCTTACTACGAATGCTATAATACGAAACTGCTATTAACTACGAATATTATAATACAGCACTGCGGTTATGCTAAATACGAATGTCATGATAACAACACTCTAATTTTCGTATATATAATATTCATAGACAATTATTTACCTCTCGTATGCCTTTATTGATCGCATCCTCTTTTATTAGTTATACTGTGCTGTTGGCAAAGAAAAATGCCAATTCTTCCCTTCTTGAATATTTGGAATTGAAAAAAACGACAAAAATCACCGATATACACAACTAACTTTAGAAAAGTGATTGAATAATTTGATTCTCCAAGAACTATACACTAAACCAGTGACTTGTTCTGTCACTTTTTCCTGGCATGTAAATATCCTTCAAAACTTCGTAATAGCACGATTGCAGCAAAACGAAAGTCTCAACTCCACAATTTCAGTCTCATTTAAAAAAAATAATAAACTACATGTTTCATTACTCATAAAGTTGATATTTACTGTTTTAGTTGATAGTAAGGTGTTCCTTTATCACACATAATACAATTGTAGCACCAAATTTTCTCCTAGCTGCAACTTTTGGTATCTTTTTTTCCTTACAAATTAGAGCTGCGTGCTTTATTATGCGTGAACTCAAAATTTTGTAATTTTTCCTACTGTACAGTTCGTGCTAGAGCCTTGAAAACCTCACGTTTTTTTTATGTAACACTCACTCTCTCGAATAATTTCCCGTTCCAATTGACATAAGGATTTTTCGTCTATATAACTTTCTACTAAAACAAATGTTCACTTGGAAAACTTTTTTTCGTAGATATGTCTACTAGTAAATTTATTTTATCATTTGAGAAACACTACATGCATCATATAGTTTATAATATTCAGCTCGGAACAATTAGAAACATGGTTTTGTGTAAAGCATATGAACAATACCAAACACTTTAATACTATTTTTATTACTAAAATTAAATAAGGCACAAAACTTAATACATATTTTTTAATTTCGCATTATTATTGATCTTCTTATACTTTTTAATTACCACGAAGGAAAATTATCATCGTATATATTTGTAATACAAACTAGACACTTCTGACTACTCTTACATTTTATAAAAAGATAACCAGAACGAAATTTTGCCTTGCTTTAAGATTTTTAATTTAGAAATTTAAAACATTCTGTTGTATAAAGCTTACGGGCTGATAGAACTGTAAATAAGTCGTAACGGTATTCCAAAAAAAAGGAGGCAAAAATATTTAGCTTTGGTAAATGTTTCAAGAAAAAAAGAATAGAAATGGTTTATTCTTTTAAGAGTAGTAACTTTGTATAATGTAAACTTTTTATTAAATTGTTTTTAACTAATTGAAACTTATTTTTTATGCAAGAAAATACTAACTACTCTTTGTTTTGTGCTCAAAGTTGGGCATTGCAAGCATCACTCAATTTAGTTCAACTTCATAATATTTAATTGTAAAAGAACTGTGACGTTGTTTTACAATAAAAATATAATGATATAGTTGCTAACACGACTTGTATATAAAGTTTTGTTCATTATTTTTAAAGCATTAATCAAAAATACCAGAATAATTTTTTACGAAATATCTGTTTCATAAATAAGGATAAAATAAGTCTTACCTTCTGATGATGATGCATCAGCCGGAATGATTAAAAGAAGCAGAATCCACAGAATGAAACGAAGAAGCACAGCCAGTTTTCTTTGAATAACAGCGGTATTCATACTCATCAGTGATACATTTAATAATATATAATAAAAAACACTATAAAGAAAAGATTTTAAACTGCTGTACTATTTCATTGTCCCTTGCTTTCAGCGTAAGCAGAATTAACGCCAGTGAACGTTATAGATAAACGTTTGTGGATAGCAGCGCCATGCCGTGGAAAATTATGAAAACAAAAGTATTGTAAGATTATTATTTACTTCAATATATTTCCAATCATATTCTTTCATAAATATTTCAGACAACGTACGTAATGTAACGGTTAGTTAAAATAAAAAATATTATTTTTATATTGAAAATACAAATAGCAATGTAAGTACTAATGTAAGTTGCGACAAGGAAAAACAAATACTACTTCAATAAGAAGTAATCAATCGTATTTATGAGTCACAAAATATTTAAGCATTTTTTTTTTTTTAACTTACATAAATAATTCGTTGTTTATTCACAGAAATATTGTACTCTTCTCAAAACTAAAAAATATGTACATTTTACGATATAAATATTCTTGGAGAAACACACATTACTTAGAACTAACAAGATTTACAGAGATATTTTTTAAGCAAAAGGAAATTTTGTTTGTACCAGCTTGTGTCCCAAAAATATAAGAAAATTGCTTCCGCCTTTTTGCACATTAAGACCTTTTTCTTACATTATAATATGACGTCATACAAATTAAACTGCGATTTCTGTCATTTTAAAAAGTGTCATTAAAAATTCTAAATCTCACACAATGTATGCATAAAAATTTAAAAGAATAAAAAAATACTCCTGGGAACTATAAATGAGTTTCCACCAGTGAAATCTAAAAGTTTTCTAAGAACATATTTTTAATTCATTGAAACGTATGCGAAAATCAGGAACAATCTATACATAATAAATTTTACTAATACAAAGCTATTGTTTAAATAAATCATAATTCCCGTAAACAAAGGGGAAAATCTGAAACATTTTATCCATGCTGCGAGAAACATTACAATAGAAAAATAACGATTTTCTACTGTCCAAAAATATTAAGGTAAATACAAAATACGGAAATTAACTACACAAAAGACCAAGTAAAAAATAAGGACTGGTATTTAAAAGACTCAAGCAAAATTATTCATTAACGAGTAACGTAGAATTTTTAGCTAAGCCGAGCGTAATTTTCGACTGCTTCAAACAGTCAAGATTTTGTAAAATAAAAAACCAACAGAAAAATAAGTTTAGAGAGCGACAACATTAAAGAATACTTATCGCATAAAGTAAGATAAAGGGCGTTGAATCTTTTCTTATAAATCGTTACCGAATCTTACCGTTGCATTGAAAAAAAAAAAAAAAGAACTAAATTCACGATATCGTTTTTACCCGTATTTGTGAATAAATTTCAGCACGTTATCATCACTAAAAATTGTTTTACTTTTGTTAGAAACTTGAAAATAGTTCATTTTCCTTAAAAAGTCTAGTAACAACAAAATTCACAGTATTTTATTCACAAAGTTAATGATTACCGTAACTAAGTAAGTGCAATAACATGAATTATAAACATGGATTATAAACAAAAAAATCATGGCAAAAAATGTATACTCTCTTAACTATTTGGTAACAATAACTTCAAAAGTCCTATAATTATACAATGAAACATTACATGTATTTTCAATTTCAAATAAAGAAATATTCTTGCAATAATCTACCAGAAATTCAACTAACTTTTGTAATTGCAACTTTCTATGCCTATGTCTTACCGTGAACCTGGATGAATATCGTTTTTATAATAGGTTTTTCAATGCCATTGTTTGCTTCACAAACATAAGTTCCTGCGTGCTCATATTTTAAAGAAGCTATTATTAGAGATCCATTTGAAAGAATGTGAATTGAATCTTTCACCTCCTTTTCACTTTCACCTGCAGAAAAACAAGCGTGTCTGTAAAACATTCTTCACGGCATTAAATGTAATATATCAAGAAAGCTAACTTTAATCACGAAAGTTTTAGCTACTTAATTATGATTTATTACAGCATTTTCGAAGAATTTACTTGTTTTTTTCTGATAAGACAATCTGTTTTTTTTTTTTTTTTTTTTTTTTAAGGATGGAATAAAACTTTTATGCAATAAATCTTACTCAGAATCATAAAATATTGTTTGTCATTCACAAACCATGATATCCCGGAAAATTTGTCTATAACGGAATCATTTTTAAATCCTGACTAACTGCAAAATAATAAAAATAATTACTACTATGTTTGAAATAGCGTAAAGCACATTATAATAAAAATAATAATAATAATAATTACTATTATTATTATTTTTATTATAGTGTGTTTTACGCTATTTCAAACATAGTAGTAATTATTTTTACTACTATGTTTGAAATATACATAATTCAATACATAATTCAAATTCAAATATTCTTTTATCGAGAGTTTCATCTCTCTCTCTCTGTCAAATCCATAAAAACAGAAAAACGTCACACAGATTATCAATGTGTTTTACCGTATTTAGAATTTGTGGAATACAGTTATTGAAATACCGTACAAAAAACACAAAAACAAAATGATCATTCATACTATATATATATACTATCTGACCTTATTTTTGACTTTTTTAATTCTTCAACTTCAAAAAAAAAAATCATTTAGGAAAAAAGTTAACTTGTGACTTAAAATATTTTCATCATTTAATGAATCAAATACCTTCTGTCTTCTTCCACTTTACTTGAGGTTTTGGTACCCCATCTGCTAAACAGTGCACTTCTACAGTTTGTCCCTCAACACCTACAATATCGTTGGGAGAAACAAGCCACGTTGGTGCTTCTAGAATGTAATATATATATATATATATATATATATATATATATATATATATATATATATATATATATATATATATTATATTGTAACAAAGTTACAAAGTTTTAATGAAAATTGACACACAATTTCTCCCGAGCTTGGTTGTGTAAATAACTAAACATTTTTTTTTCTAAAATTCGTTTTCTTAGGCGAATTTATACCTTGCTTTCTTTTGTATTTGTGACACAAAAAACCAAGTTACCTTCATAAATTGACAAACAAATTGGTAGCTCTAGGCAGGTAGTTTTAAAGTCGATTGGTGGGGGAAAATGTCTGTGCATTTAACGGCTATGAATTTGTTTACCACAATCTACTGAGCCACAAGTAAGTAATTAACTGGAAAAAAATGCTACACAAAAAATATGAATAATTTTGTTTAAAAGAAAAGTATGAACATTACTAATAGGCAATATTTTCTTCATCTTTTTTTTAAAGAAAAACATTGTAATTTATGCACTGCATGGTTTATGTATTTCATCCACAGACTGTTTTCACTCTTTAATATTTTCTCATATTTGAGTAATATATTTCCCCACATAATTCTGCTTTATATTTTCATACCTTATTTACATATTTGAAAAATTTGATTCATTAAAAATATATTTTTTAATGAGTCAAACATTAATTCGGAATAATTTCGTTTAAATTTAAGCTTTCTTTATTTAAGGTTTTTATCTGTATATGTGAAACATGATTCTAACCAAAACTTTTACGTAAGAAAGGAGTAAATATTTAATGCGAAATGCATAGCATTACCTTTTAAAGTAAAGCTTGCTGTATGACGGTCTTCACCAAATGCATTTCTAACAATGCAGGTATAATTCCCAACATTTGCTTTGGAAGCTGGATCAATTGTTAATACTGAATATTGAGCTTGTTTATCTTCTGATGCATTTGGTACTTCTGATATTTCTTTTCCGTCTTTCAACCACTGAAATTCCAGGGGTTTAGATCCTTGCAATAAGCCACAAGCAGAAGTAATTCTTTGGCCTTGAGATGCCGAATCGGGAAAAGTAAAAGGTTGAATGATAGGTGATTCTGTAAAATAATGCAGAATGATTAATGTAGATCAAAGTAAAAATAGTTGTCTTCTTCATATAGGGAATGGAAAATATGGCAAGCAAAATGGAAAATAGGAATTTTTATGAACTTCTTTAATATACGAGTACACACGTCGATCAAGTAAAATTACACATGATTTCATTGCGAGTATTTTCAGAAAAAAATGTAGACTAATCACACTTTGGCATGAACGATTTACCGATAAATTAAATAATTAAGCAAATAATTAAATTTACCCTTTTCGAGTGATATACTGTAAGATTAATGATAGAGTATAAAGGTTTTTTTTTAAGTAAAAAAAGGTTTTAGACAATAAGGCCCATGTTTTAATAACGCCCTCTTCAGCATTCCAAATATTTCACTTTATAAAGAAAAATCATTATTGGAAAAAATTTATTAAATATAAATTAATCATAATTTTACGTATCGAACTTCAGTTTCTTAAATTCAAGTTTTATACAAAAAGCTACGTTGTGTTTAATAATGAGCATCCGCAAAATTACAACGAAATGCTCGAAAAAGATAATTATTCTTCTGTATGTAAAAGAGGATAGTTAAATTTATTTTTGTAATTTGATTTTATTAATGAAACATTTTTGAACCTAGAAAACATGTGTCATGTAGATATATGACATTTGTCAACAGAACGAAAATATAATTAAATTAGCAATTTTCACCCTTTCCAGTAAAAGCCCAGTGTATGTTCTTTTTTGTAATGCTTTTCCTTATATGCTAGCTTTTAAAGCATTTTACTACAGAATTACATAATAAAAAGTACATTTCACTGAAAATTTTCAATTAAACAAGCATTCTCATAAATCACAAAAATTAAATAAAAAAAGCATAGTATGTATAATGATCATAACATTAGCTTCATAAAATATATCCACTTACTTTGTGCTTCAGCTCTTCCAACAAACAAGGGTATAAGCAATAGAAGATTTTGGAGAAACATCATTAACTTGAATAATTCCGAAAGGAAGTAAAAAGTAGCTGCAATGTACGTTGTTCACTAATCTGAAATTCACATGCAATTATTTAAACCAAAAAATCACAGTCGAATCTTAAGGAAAGATTACTTGAATTTACATGGCGCATCGTAAACACCGAATGATACTTTGTGAACAACTAGCGCCGCATAGTGGAATGTTTCGCAAATAAAAAAGATGATTCTGTTTTTTAATTCACTTTATTTATAATTATAATAGATACAGGTCGTTCTAGTATTGAACATGGAGAGCATAAAATGTTTTGGAACAAGTGAATAACAAGCAGAAAATGAAATTTTTAAAAGACTGTAAACATTTGATAAACAACTAAGTCAGTAAAATTTTATAAAGTGCCGTTTTCAATACAATAATATTAAAAGGGGGGGGGGCAAACAATTTCTTACCATGAACATCTATCATGATGACCTTTTCTAAAGATTTATCTGCATTGTTAATTGCTTCACATTTGTACTTGCCCTGATTTTCATGTTTTATGTGAAGAAAATGTAGCGTTCCGTTTTCTGAAACGAAGTTTTGGTTATCATTTAGCACTTGAAGCTCTTTTAAATCTGTAAGGAAAAATTTTACAATTAAAAGCACTGTTCATATCCAAATCAATTTATTAATTTATTTTTACAGCTGTCAATTATTTTTAAATCATAATATTAAATTTACGTAGCAAGTATCAGTTTAAAAGTCAGGTATTTAATCTGATTTTAATGGAATATCCATGCCAAACTTGAATATGGAAGAATTTAGACAATAAAAGAAATATATTCATCTGTGCTGATTTCCAGAAGTTGACTTGCAAAGTCCGCTAATTGAATAAGGAAGTAAGAAATGAGGTATTCTAGGATGGAGAATGAACTAATTACTAGAAGCAGTAAGATACATTCCTTTTCTTCCCATTTTGAATAAAAAACATCGTAATGAAAAATTGGACCAAATCCAGATTCACATATGCACTGATCCTTTCATTTATCTATAAAAATTCAGTTTCCATATTTTGAAGCACTGATAAACTGACTATTCTTATAAGTTAGAATTCTCTAACTGCAATAGTTTGTACAAAATCTTATGGAATGAATGTATTGTAAACCAAAAATATAGTGTATGTAAACGATGCGTAAAATGTCAAGAAAAATGTTTGGTAACGATTTACAACTCCCATCTTGATTTTGAATGTACATGCATCTCATTATTTTTTATTATATTAATAAAGAAATGTATAAATACTTGTAGACTGAGTTGAAATGACAGATCATTCCCTAAAAGCATATGAGCTGCTTCAAAGGTGATAAACAGTGAGAGGAAGCTTTTCCCCTTAAATTAAAGGCGTATGGCGGAAATATGAAGCAAAGTATAAATCCTAGACTTAAAATCCAAGTTCCTTCAGACAAGCTCATTGCAAGGAGCTCTCGGCGTGAAATATTTTTTAATTTGAACAATTTTTGTTCAATTTCGAACAGTTAAAAAAAATATAACATTAGCGCTTACGGGAAAAGTTCCAGTCGGGTATAAAAACTAATCTCACAGACGGATTTGCTTTAAACAAACTTAATCGGAAGGAGCATTTGATGTAGGACATGTACAGATAAGCAGTTCATCCAGAACTAAACAAGCCTATTTTCCCATCAAAGTTTTGGATCTTGATTTTTTTAGGGATATTTCTGAATAAATGAAAGAGCGAATGAATGAATAAATAAATGAGAGAATTAATGAATAAATAATGAATCACTAAATATTTAAACGAGAGTGTGAATGAATTAGTAAATGAAAATGTATTAACCGTTGAGAAAAGTATATTTGAAATAATTAAGAACTGAAGCTAAGTGAGAAAGAGAGAGATGACTAAATTATAAATTTGATGTGGGTGTACACTGGAAAGTTGGCTTGTATAGTTCTTAGTAGTTTTTTTCTTTATAAGTTGACTTTTACATCTTTAGGATTTTAGGATCAAGTTACTATTTTTTTCTCTCGATGAAAACTACATCAACAAAGTTAAGTACTTTTGTTAATATCCCACTAAATGTATGACTCTCAAAACAATCAAAACCCAATAACATGCGAATTGTATGTCAAATTAAATAATCTCATATTTGAAAACGTCTTGACCATACTCGAAAGAACTAAAGATCAAAGATATGTTTTTACCATTTTCACATGATATTGATAAATCGTTCAGAATCTGTCTTTTTTAAAGCATTATCCATATTAATAAAACCGATTGATTACATACCTGCAAGTTTAAACCATTTCATTGTTGGTTTAGGCAACCCATCTGCCAAACAGTCAATGAATAGTTTCTGACCTTCATGTGTTTGGACATCTTGAGGCTCGACAATCCAATAAGGCGGAGCTAAAATGAATATTTATGAAAATAAGTGAAGGAATAAAGAAGTTAAAAAGAATACAAATCGGTATTTTTCCTGCTATTTTTTATTAGATATTTTTCGATTTCAAATATCATTTAAATCTATCAAAGCTTTACCACCTCTTGAATGCAAAAACCAATAACCAAAATTCAAAAGATTACAATAAATCATCCTAGGTAATATACTATAAATAGTTTTAACACATTTTATCTTTAAATACAATGTGGAAAACTAAAGACATTAATTTTTTTAATCAAGTATCCTTTGCTACCAGTTTAAAAAAAACTTTAATTTTTTTCTCCGAATGCTGAAGAAGTGCATAAATAAAATTGACTTTAATTATTGCAACTCGTATCTCAACTTGAAATGCCTTAAATTTGTAGCTCTTAAGATAAAATTTATCCAGCTTTACATTTTCCTTTATTTTATTTAGCTCATGCAATGGATAACATGAATGTAAAATAAATATGTTAGCAAAATTAATAAATATGTGATCGATAAGTAATATTTTAAAACACTTTCAGAATTTTGCAAATCTCAGCTTAAGTTTTTTTAATCACTTTACCCAATCACTTAGTAGAATTTTGCTTAAAAAATATAATAGTAAAACAAATCACTTACATTTCATTACAACAGGTATGCTATAAGTATCCTTCCCTTGGGAATTTTCAGCAACGCAAGTGTAATTTCCCATGTGATCTTTTGAAGCAGGTCCTATTGTCATTACAGCATAATCCGATTGTACGTCCACTGAAATGTTAGGTATCCCTTCCAAGCTACGACCATCTTTCTCCCATTTAAACCTCAGTGGTCGTATACCACTTTTTATGGCACATGTCACTGTAACTTTCTCACCAGAAGCAATGTAGTCCGGTAAGAAAATCGGCTGAAGTTTTGGAGATCCTAAAGGAAATATAAGATTTATTAACTTTTATTTAAAAAAAAAACAAGAGAAAATTTGAAGTATAAAATCTAAGAAAGAATATTCACCAATTATTGAAAAATATTTTGAGCCTTATCGTAATGTAGTAATTGATAAACTAATCATAATATATTTAATATTAAGACAGTTTAATACTTAAAATCCCAAATGCCAAGTATTGTCGCATTGCACTAATTTAAGATTTTTTTCCATTAATGGATGACGATCTTGTAATTAAGACAGAAATAAAATACGCCTGAAAGTGATGCATTTTTAAAATCAAGAGGCTATCATGTTAAAACAGTTAACAAATCGTAATCATCGAAATAAACTGTGCAACTACATATTTCGATAGTATTAAATAACATTACTTATAACTATCGGTGGGGAAAAAAGTCACTTTCAGTATTTTTAGGGTCAAGCTCATCATTAGGAAATTAATATTGCTTTAATAATACTCGATAGAACCATCAGATTATTTAATATACAAACATTTATTTATGTAACCTATTAATTGTCTTTATTGAGCAAAACAGCTACTGGATTAGTATTTACGTAATCAAGTTTAAATTTGTTTGCATATGTTTCATATACTGCAATTTTATAGAAGTAAATGTTTATAATTTCGATGGGATCTTTTTCATTTTCATTGAATACTAAACTTTTTTATTAGCGATGTTTTTTCAATTTTAGAATCGGTTATTATTTTCAGTTTCTTTCTATTTGTAAAAATTACGATTAACTTCGATGATAAAAGGATTATTATCCCCAAATAAGTTTAAAATATCGTGTATCTCTTCCGTTGTTCCGTTTTAAACAGCAATAGATTGCGTAGATTATATTCCAGATTTACTCTGTTATTTTATTATTTATTTTTCGAGATTGTTTTGTCTGGAAATGATAAATTTGTTTTCGTAAAGACGTCAACACTTTATTTCAGAAATAAAATGCAAAAGCATTATTCTGACTGCCTTCACATGATGTAAAAGAAATAAAAAAATCCAATGGGCACCATTCAATAGACTGAATATTATTTGTAAAATATTTTTTTTTTAAAGTGTCTAAAAAAATGCACTATTGAAATCTTTTCGCAGCTTTAATTAAAAATTTCAACAGAAAAGCTTTAACTATACTAAATGATATTCTAAGCGATAGATATGAATAGTAAAAGCAAGAGGGAAATAGCTCATCTTACCTTCCAAACTCCAAGCTTCCATTAAAAGAGAAGCTGTCAGCATCCCAACCGTCCATAGTGTTTTGTAATAGTTCATCGTTTAGCTTTAAACACCAATAAAAGTCATAAGAATAAAGCAGTATCAAGTAACAATGACTTTTGCTATAAAATCAGCACGCCAAATAATTCTGTCCAAATAGTTTCTGAATTCGAGCACACAAAGTATGAGTACTTCACTCTGAGTCAGTAACATGTCGCACAATGAAAACAACATAACGGATCAGTAGCGCCACGCTGCGGTAAAAAATAGAAAGAAAATGAATAGTTAATTTATTGTGAAGTATGTTTTTCACCATACAATAATCAATAAACAAACTTAACATCGACAAAACTACTAGAAAATGTATTTCCCAGTTCACGCATGTTGCATAAAAACACAAAAGAATGTAAGAAACCAAACAACAGTAGCAAAACATGATAATAATTTAAAAGAAATTTTATTCATAAAAACTAACAAAACAATAATAGATACAGTATGGAATAAAGTTCAGTGTTCTAAGTAAGTAATAATTGTTGATAAACAGCATTTTACTCTTATCTGTTTGTTTTTTTATACTTTTGAAAATTAAGTACGACTTACCGCTAACTTCAACTTTAAATGTTGCTTTTAAATCATTCCCAATTCCATTGCTTGACTCACAAACATATTCGCCTCTGTCTGACGCACTTACTGGACTTATGTAAAGCGTACCATTGCTAAAAATTTGAGCTCGATTGTCAGGAAGTATTTCTTCCATTGAATTTATATCTAACGGAGAGAAAAAGTTGTAACGTAAAAGGAATAAATAAAATGTTTTAATAAAAGCATATATTCATTTATACATATAATCACATGATAAAATGTGTATATGCAACATTGCTAGCTTACCTATTGAGTTAGAAGATTTAAGGAACATAATATCAAGCTATATTGAATACAATGGGAGTCAAGTGCAATATTTTAAATTGTATCCGCAAACAATAATAAAACAGTTTCAGTACTAGCTTCGTTGCCACAATTATCATATATGCATGTAATAATGCATGTTTAATATTATGAAGAGTATAGTGCATTAATTCTAATATTTCATAGTATATATTAAACTCAGCTAGTAAGTTTAAAATTTATTTTATATATTTCCCTATATTCAGAATTTTAAAACGGGTTCGACAGAGGCAGTTTTACTGTCGGGACCTTTGGTCCCACCATCTGTGTGTTTACCACCCTCTATCACAGATAACGTTGAAAAAATAACGTTCATTAAACAATTAGCTGGAATTTTCGAAATTTTACTGAAGTGAGTAAACTTTATCGCTAGCAGATAATCGTTTCGTATTTTGCTAATAGATGACGTTCTCCTTTTTTTTACAAATAATATTCATAAAGCATTCAGTTCGCATTCATAATGGGAAATGTTTGTTATAGAACCGCAGCCGGGAATAATTTCTTAACTCATGAAAAGCAAATATAGCCATAAGGGATAAGTTGGTCCAGTTCGCAGATGCACGCTGACTCCTAGTGGTTCAACGTACCTTATAAGATCATCAAAGTTATTTTTATGAGACTTTTAAGTTTTCTTTTAAATTTCAACCGTAATTAGTTATGCTCGAAGGAGATGGGCAGGACACGCTTAAATAGTATTTTATTCAAGAAAAAAATTATATTTCAGTACAATGCCTTGATTTTTTCCCCTTTCTTTTTTTGTCAAATAGGTATTTTATGAAAATATTGCAAACAAAAAATGCGTACGTTTTTGAAAAAAGGGAATACCACGTTTGACAACTTTTTAAAATAATTATTTCTTTTGTTTCTATTAAAATTTTAATTCATGTGCAAACGTTTGAATCATGTATTGCTGAAGAAACAATTATATTTGTAATTATTTTAATTGCGAAAATGATATCGAGAAATACAGTAATTAAAATTCTAACTTAAGCTAAAGTAAAGCATCTGCTTTTTGTTTTCATTTAATATAATTTGTAATATTTAACTTCATGAAGAAATGGTGTGTGAATGCTATTATTTTTTAAACTGTCTTACGTTTTCCTTATCAGGAAACAAGAAATAGTATTTTGTAGTGTTTGGACTCTCATAATATCAAAACGTAAAGAAGTGACGAGTGCCAATTTATCTTGCAATCGAGGCATGTTGGCCCAAGTGACTACGTGTCAATCTTTTGCTCTTAAGTAATACTTATAATTAATATTTTCAAATTTTACGATGAAAACTTCTTCCTGAAGGTACACTGATGGTGATGTTATGTTAATTTTGCTGATAATAAGTTATATTTTTTTCTTTCGAAGTGTTTAATTCTTCTTATTTTCTTTTAATCATAGAAGCAAAGTGGTTCAACTAGGTGTCGTTCCCTGGTATAGCCCCAATATCCCTGGTATAGCCTATTACCAGAAAACATTCAGTTTTATTGTTTTGGTTAATTTCTATACTTTTCGCCAATTATTAAAAAATTTTATATGTTTAGAGTATTTTAATGCTTTAGCTTACTAAAATCTTGATGCAGAAGCACACAAAACGCAAAAAGTTACCTTTCACTCTTTTCCAAGTAACTGTTGGTTTCGGTATGCCGTCAGACAAGCAGACAATTGTTAAACCATCATTCACTCCCACAATTTTGTCTTCTGGCAGTTTTATCCATTCTGGAGACACTATTAAAAATTAAAATAAGTTTTCAAATGTTTATGAAATTTTTAAATATTTTATTATGCATTTTATTTAACTCCGTCAAAGAAGTAAGTTAAACATTTTTAAGAAAATTCCTAACTAATAGAAATGTTTGACAAAATATATGAATAGTGCTAATGAAAATTTCCATTCATGTAAATCCAAAACTTTTAAAAATTCAGCTGCGAACTAATTTTAAAAGCCGAAAAAAATGCGCAATTTAATTTCTAACCCCATTTTAGTTGCAAAATTAGTAAAATTTGAATAGGTTGCATTGCCAAATAGTAGATTCACCGCTGTGATTCAAAATCGTGTTGAAATCGCAAAGGGCAGTACTGAAAATATAATTTCTTCGATTCAGTAATAAAATCGTAAAACAGTCATGTTAAGTGGTTCTTCTAATCAAAATCATTTAAAGAAATTTGTTAAGAATCTAATCAGAAAAACAACGGAGTAACGAAGATTAAATTAAATCAAATTACTTTGTCCTGAAAGTTGGTATAGCTCAAGCTGTCACTGTAATCAGAAAATTTGAAAAATAAATAATTATGTGTTATTTCAACCTTTAGTGACAAATAAAAATAAAGTAAAAGAAAATTTATTGGCGCTTACTTTTTCTTTTTAAAACAAAAAAAAAAATTGTTGTTTTTTTTTTTTTTTTTTTCATTCCAAATAATGCGATTTTCAATGCAGTGAAAACTCATTAGTCACAAACGCTAAAATATTTAAATTGAGTTTTTGTACTGTAAGGAGTAATTCAATAATTCAATAGTTGACTAATCTTGGTTAATATGGTGAGCGGTTGTGTATAATAAAGTTAGACCAAGAAGAATAAAGTTAGACAAGTTAGTTTGTGTGGGTGTGTGTTACATTCGTTTTTCAGTCTTCATTAAATGGTGATTGAAAATGGTTACCTTTTGTCTCGAAATGAGCCGAGTAACTGTCACTACCAATTCTGTTTGTGACAGTACAAGTATAATTTCCAGAATTCTCCTTCTTGACTGGGTCCACTATCAGAATGGAATAATCAGCTTGAGAATCAACAGCAGTGTTAAGAATTCTTTTGATATCTTCACCATCTTTACTCCATTTAAACTGAAACGGTCTGCTGCCGGACTTCAAATTGCAAAGTGCAGATATCCTTTCATCAATACTTACATATTGAGGAAAGTAAAATGGTTGAATGACAGGTTTTGCTAGAAGAAAATTTCAATATATAATATAAATTGATTTAAATTACTATAGTTCATATTTAAAAAATGCTATTTAATTATTCAACAATACTTAATAATTGATTTAGCTGGAAACTAGTTTTGTAGCTGCCAATACAGAATTTCGATAATCGTTTATTTTAAAACGTTCCAATGATTGATCTTTCCCGTTTGTATTTTGTTTTTATACCTTTTATTTGAGCTTTACAATTAACTATTAACAGTAGTACTTTCGTTTTATGACATTTCTTTATTTTGATTAATCGTAATTTTAATGTATGCACTTTTGAAATGCGGATTCACAGTTTATCTTTCTATTATTTACTACGGTTACTTTTCTGATTTTGCGAGAATTTGTTTTATTCAAAACAATACATTTTAAATATAATATAATTTAGATTATTCTGCCATACTAAATAATGTATTGCTTCAAAAGTTAATTAAATGTTTTTCCCCAAATTACATAGCAAGTATACGTTGCGAAAAATATGTTAAAAATGCAAAACAGTGTTTTTACTTATCCTTCTTACATTAGACAATGGCATGAATGTATCAGTACAATTCTTAATTAATACATTTCTCTACGTTTTCGCAACGTGTGCTTTTAAATATTTTTGCAAGACTCGATATAAATCTTAACTTTTCATGCTTTTCGTAATCCTAAGTTTTCATTTGATACTAAACACAAACAATCAGAAAATAAAATTATTTAGCCTCGGAAAAAGGCTAGAGAAATAGGAATAAAAAATATAAACATACCAAAATAGAGTAAAAGGGTAAGACAGAATTTAAAGCATGGAATTAAAATGCTAAATCTTACTTTAAAATATTCATATGAAAAAAGATGAAATTTAAAATATTCATATCAGCATAAGGAAATTTTCTACCACAACACAAATGACGGAACAACCATAAGAGTGGAAATTTAATGGGTTGCCCTGTCGTCTTTCAAATTTCTTTTTTTTTTTTTTACTTTTCAAATACATGTAAATAACGCATCTAACGTTTTTTAAAAGTACTGTTTATAAGTTATTAAATCAAAGCAGTAATGTGAAAAATTATGAAAAGCAACTTACCATCACTATCTGCACTTATGGAGAAGACAGAAGCAAATCCAGTTATAGACACCAAACACAGCTGAATGTTGGAAAATGGCATAGTTTGAAGCTTTATTTCCTTTCTGTTGAAAACTCAATAATGACCGTGTTTAAAAAATATGAGGAAATTAATTGAATGTCTCTTTAGCAACGTTAAAGTAAGTAATCCTCCGTATACTTGCCATTGTAGTATGAGCGTCTGAACGCTTCATGAACGGATAAAGACAAAACGCGACAGCAGCGCCATATATGGGAATGAGGCAGAAATAAAAGTATATTAAACAAATCATTTATTTCTAAAAAATAAAATACTTTCACAGAGATTGAATATTAATAAACATGTGTATTACTGAGCTTGTTACAAAAAAAGTTATCTTTTTTGACAATAAAAAGTAATCAAACTCTTTTCCAGAAATGTATAGAATCTTATATAAAATAAAAGCGAATAAGCATAGTAACCAATTTCGATTTATTGTTCTTTTAAGTATAATAACAGAATTTTACAAACAAAACATATTAGAAAATGTTACAGTTTTCGACCTCATATGAAGCATAATTTTACAATACTATATAGTACCATACATCAGCGGGGGCTAGTAAAGTTGGAAAGAAATAGGGTGTTGCATCTGTTATGCAAAGAACAAATATAATAACATTTTAAGATTGGAAAATAGCGCAATTGTGTGTTTATATGCATCAAACAAGGAGATAGACAGTAATTTTTTTAAAATAATGCATAATACTTCAAAAATTAATGTCTAATCATTGCATAATACTCATATTCTAAAGCTGTCATTTACAGATTTTTTTTTTTTTTTTACAAATTATAAAAGATATACAGAAGTATTTAAAAAATAATATGCGAGACCCCTAAAAAAGGCTCTAATCATAGAAACTTTTTAGAGATAAATAATTATATCATGTCCATATGTGACAAATTATTACTTGATAATTATTACTTGGCAGAATAAAACTTTCGGGATTACGTTTTTGTATTGTGTATACAGAACAATATAATGAAAGGAAGGAAAACAAAGAGCTTATTTTATTTCCCTGCTTATAATTCATAAAATCATCACATATTTTGAGTACTAAAGTTGATGGAAATTTTTATGTATCTCTTAAGTTCGCTGCTGTTTAGAGCAATTCTTTGTGTACTATATATAAATAATTTACCTCGAACTGATATCAAAATTGTCTTTCGTAAAGTTCGTCCGAATCCATTTTCAGCTTCGCATGTAAACTTCCCTCCCATTGAAGCTTCCACCTTTGTAAACACGAGGCTTCCTGTTGAGGATACTTTTAACAAGGAGCTTGGATCTGTTGAAATTTGTGCTTCCGCATTATCGCCTATTAATAAAAAGAGAGCAAAATTATGTTTCTCTTTGATGAAAAATATCCAACATACTAATATATTTTTGCAATGGAACTTGAAGTCATAGTTATGTTTGCTTGCCCTTAAATTTTTGATAGATGTCACAAATTATATATTTTCATTTTCAATAGATTATATATATTTAATAAAGTCTCCAGTTTGAAAAAAAAGAATTTTTTTTTTTACGGACATACCGTCAATTTATAAAAATGAACATCAATATAGACCCAAAAAACAAAAAAAGGATTGTTATTACTTCTTCCAGTGTAATAAAATATCTTCCATGCCGTTTTCTATACCATCATTTATGAAAATATCATCTCTTTGAATTTAAAGTGCATGATTTTCGCTAATAAATCTTTCTCTTGTTAAAGTTTTTATTCACTGCATTTTTTTCCCTTTTTTTAGCCTACTTTCCCGTAAAAGTAAAAAAAAATAATAATAAAGCATGAAAGAAGGCTTAATGTATCGTGAAAATATCGTTAAAAATCAAGAAAAGTAAAAAATAAGTGAAGTAATTAAATAAAGATTGAAAAATAAAAAATTTGAAAGTAGGGTATTGAGATGGGGAAAAAGTGTGTCTGTCGGTCTGTCGGTCTGTCTGTCGGTCTGTCGGTCTGTCTGTCTGTCGGTCTGTCCCCCCCCTAATAACTTTTGAACGAATTGTCCGATTGGAAAAATTCTTTTTGCATTCGAAAGATCTCGGCGAGGACATCTCATTTCTTTTTCTTTCTACTTTTTGATTTGAACAATTTTTTGTTCAATTTTGAACAGTTCAAAAAATTTTAACATTAGTGCCTATGGACAAAATTGAAGCAAATTCTGTAAACTCTGGGCACAAGAGCCAAGTTCCTATTGCAAGCTTATTGAAAGGAGTTCTCGGCGTGAAATATTGATTTTAACAGTTTTTGTTCATTTTTGAACAGTTCAAAAAATTAACACAGAGCTTACGGGGAAATTTCAACCCTATATAAATCCTGATCTAACGGACCGATTTGCTTGGAACAAACTTTATCGGAAAGCTCTTATAACGTAGAACATGTAGAAATAGAAAGTTTATCCAGAACTTACGAGCCTATTTTTCTATGAAATTTTTTGATCGGGATTTTCAAGGATATTTCTCAGTGACTCAATGAGTGAAATAATGAATGAATGAATAAATGAAAGAGTGAAAGAATAAATCAATGAATAAATGAATGAGGAAAAGAATGAATGAATAAATTATTGAATAAATGAAAATATAAATAAATGAGTGAATAAATACATGAATGCGTAAATGAATGAATAAACACTTGAATGAGGTAACGAATGAATGAATAAATGCATGGCTGAATAAATGAAAGAATGAATGAGTGAGTGAATGAATATGTATTATCCGTTGAAAAAGGTATATGTTCAATAATTAGAACTAAATATAAAGAAGAAAGAGAAAGAAAGAGATAGCTAGATTATAAATTTGAATTTGGTGTATACGGGAAAGTAGCTCGTATAGTTCTAGACGGAACTTCTTGTTATATTTTTGTTATCTTTTTTCGCTTATTGTTCCTATTGCTATTAACCCTATATTAATTTCTTTTTTAAGAAAATAAACCTCTAGTTCTGGCACACAAAAAAGTTTGGCTTATTTCTACAAAGAAACGTCCCTCGCACTCATATTAATGAATTTGCATGCCACCTAGATGAAATTTTACAACTTTATAGTGAAAATGTAGATTTAATAGTTTTACTCTTAATAAAGTTTTCTTAATTTTGACATTTTCAAAAATCCGGTAATTATTTTTAATATTAGTTTCTCAGAAGCCATTAAAATTGTAGTTCAGTATATATTTTTAATTGCACCAGTAAGGGCTTGAGATATTTCAAAAACAGAGAAGATTCCCAATTGCATATTGGTTAATTGGTTAAATAATGGCTGAACACTCAAATAATATTTCATTACGACTTCGTAATCAGGAAAAACACGAGTAAGTAAATTGTTTTGGTTCATTAAGCACTGAACGTTTTAACAAACTTCTAGTTTGGAGTACATTTGAAAACGCTGTCTTGGTTGTGATTAGCTTCATAATTTAGTTAAAATTAAAGAAAGAACTTGCAAAACTTGGGAAAAAAATAAATAAAGACACTTAGCATTAACTCAAACTAAAAACCCATGACTTAAATTCAAGTAAAGCAGGCAAGGTGATGTTGATGTCCATTTGGGTTTGATTCAGTCAAAATACCGTTATAGTGTAACTGCGCGTTCTTTTCGGTATTCAAACAAAACTATTATATTTATTACAGAAATGTAGCACGTTTTATTTTAGTTCTTGCATCATATGATTTTAAAGAAAGGACAAATATATTTTAATGCACATTCGGGAAATCAGAGGACTTTGCGCAACCAAAAAATATCATTTTAAAATTAAAAGCAAAACATTTTCGTAACAAGAAGTTTAAAAGATAAAGAACTTTCACTATTAAAAAAATAAAATGTGAAGCTTGTTTTTTTTTTTTTTATTTCCACCCTAGTATAAGTATCTTGGAACTATAGCTGTTAAAACTGATGATTTCATTTCCCAAAAAAATGAATCAAACAAAAGTAAATTTTTAAGCAACTTATCCACAAAAATAGAAAAGAAAACGGGTCATTTTTCTTTCCAAATGCAGGAAAGAAACCACGTTTTTAATGATTATTCTTAAATTATTATAAGTAACTTAACTGATGTCCATTTTATTGTTGGTTTAGGAACACCAGACGCTTGACATTCAACAGTTAGAGTATCTCCTTCTTGAATGTATTTGTCTGATGGTTCCGTAATCCATTCTGGCGGAGCTAAAAAACATTTATTTGATGTTGTTAAGTTAAATTATACACATTTTTCTTAGTATTTTCGTCATATACATGTCTTTTCAAGGAATATTAGTAATTTATTTTGCAATAATAATAATATGTATTTATTCATGAAAAAGAGAAAACATTTCAATAAATTTTAATAAAATTTATTATTAAGGTTAATATATGTATATAAATAACTAGATAAATCATCATACTACATATAGAACAATGTGATAAACAATGCCAATAATTCAAGACAATTAAATCAAGAACCCTCAAGAATTCAAGAATTTCAATTAATTCAAGAACTTGTGAGACTATGAAGGTAACACCCCGGTCTGAATCGACATGGACTATGCCATTACATCTGCGCTACCAAACATTGTTTAAAAGTTATTTGCTAAATTTCTTTTGTAAATTTCTGCCTATGTCGACAGGGTGGCGTAGTTATAAGGCACATGCCGAGCACGCCCAAGATCGCAAGATCTAACCTTGCCCAGGTAGGTGGATTTTCAAGATGCAGAAAATCGTCCGCGCCCATATCATGATTATGCAACATGTAAAAGATCCCTTGAGTAGACATTTGGCTTGGATGCTCTCTGCTAGATTAAATTCCCAATGCAGTGTGCATCAATGAGAGCTCAAGTGCCGCTATCTAAGGGAAACTGAGCGTCCAAATTCTCAGAGTGGTAATGGCATCTGCCGACAGTGGTGCTACTTGAAAGAATGGATACCAATTTCCGGGGACTGCACTAGGTCTGCAAAATGGTTAGTAACCATATGCAACCCCGTTGGAATAAATAAATAAAATTTCTAACAAAACTTTAAAATGAAGTATAAAAGTGTTATATTTTGCGCTCAAATTGAGTTAGATTTTTTTAAATGCTTATGCTAGGCGTTAACTGAATATTAGCAAAAAAAAAAATCCTAAGCGATTAAAGTCTCAATGACAGCTTGATTTTTAAAATACTGAAAATATAATTTTAATATGTTTCATTAATTGTTTACTTTTAAATTTTTACTTTTTAAATTGTATTATTTTATGCTAAACGTAATTTCAGTATAACATGTACGTTAATACATAATATGTTTAAAATATCAAAATTTACCTGAAACTGTTAAAGTTGCTGTAATAGAGTCACTTCCAAAAGTGTTGGTAACTATGCAAGTATAATTTCCTGAGTGTTTGGAAGTCACAGATTCAATAGTTAAAATTGAAGAATCTCTTATAGACTGAATTTCAATGCTTTTGGTCTGAGAAATGTCTTGAACATCCTTCTTCCATTGAAACTGGACTGGTCTGTCACCAGATATAATGGTGCAGATAACACTCGCTCTGTCACTTTCCTTCAGTGCAGGTGGGAAAATAAAGGGAGCTATTGAAGGCGCTTCTAAATCAAAATAGGGATAGATTTCATAAAATGCAATCAACATTAAAAAATAATAAGACTATACATATATGATTTTTTATTAACTTTAAAAAATACTAACTGCTCTCAATGCACGGCAATTTTCTAGTATTTTTTTTTTAATAAAACAAATCAGCAAAAGAATTTAATAATTTATATAGCAATGCTTTTTAAAAAGTTTATTTCTCAGTACGTATTAAATAGAACATTTCCTTCCTAATGTAAAAAAGGCAGTAAAATGGGTTCAAATCCGTACGTCAAAACACAATAATCACAGCTATGTTAATAATGTTTCTACAACGGATATATAATAAGTGGAGTTGGTGAAGAATAGAGTACAAAACACATTGCAATTTAAAAAAATCGGGACAATGTTTCAGAATTGCATATAACCTTTTTATCAATGGCATATGAAACAAAAAATTTACATATGTATATCTAGAATATATATATGGGACCGTTTATAAATGATGTCACGCTTTTCTTCCACATATTTGACCCCCACCCCCCTTTGTCACATGTCACTTGTTACCCCCTCCCCTTGTCACACTTTGTCACAATTTCACGAACCCCCCTCCCCTCGAAGCGTGACATCCCTATATATATATAATCCCTATATATATATAAAAATTTTTATTTTCCTACTATTCTTAAAATTATGAGTTAGTAAATTAACAGCATATTATATTACAAAAAAAAGCCCAAAAAGTATAGTGATTATTGTAAAATGTTTTTAGGTAATTCGTTACTTCAATTTTCTTAAGTAAAAGAAATGTAATTAAGTTATATTTAATTAGTATAATTATTCTTATGTAATTTTAGTGCTTATATAAAACAGGGTTATTATCCAAAAAAATTATATTTCGCATTTTTATGTAAAACATACGACCATACACTTTAAAATGCAACCTAATTAAAATATAAATTGATAAATATATTGCAAGTAATCCTTTACAACACAATTTCTGTAAAAGATATTACTAATTTTTAACAGGATCACTTTTTATTGCTTAAAATAAGGATGCAAATTTACTTACCTCCAGTGCTTGCAGATTCAACTAATAGCGTTAGAATTATGATTCTGATGATTCTGTAAAACATGGCTGAATTCTTCTATCACGAAATATCATTTACAATGTTTTGTTACCACTTGTTTCTATTACAAATTGCTCTCAATGTGTAGTCACAAACTCCACTTATAACATGGCGTCAGATTGTGTTACTTGTTTGACACCCGAATTTCAGATATACAGAGCCACATATCGGAACAAATGCGAAATAAAAAGATACAAGATTATTAATTTATTTGTGAAACTTTTCTTTAATGAACGGAAGGAAGATCATGATAATTCATCATTCTTCAGCAGTATTCGCTTAATTGTTTAAAGATAGATATGGAAATTGACCCTATTTAGATGCATACATTGTTTATGTTTCTCCAAAGACACATTATACCAGAATATCAACGAAGTCGATCAGCAATATAAAAAATCAAATTATTATATAAATGAGCACTTTTATGAACATTAAAATAAGTAGTTATATTAAGTTATTCACTAATGTGAGAACTTTATAATAATACAAAGTTTATATCAAAAACTTTCATAATATATCAAAAAGCTTTTATAATCTCTTGGTATTATACAATCAGAAAATGCAAGCATGTCTTCTTTAAAAATATAGCTTCATCAAACGCTTAATATTGTATGTACCGAACACAAAGTTCGCAAACTCTATTCAGTGTATAAATATTTTGTAAAATGAGAAAATGAGTTAAAAGCAATCAATTTTACATATAATTTCATTGGATGTCACTTAGGAGCAACTGTCCCCTGCAAAACATTTACCAATTCTGTACTATAACTAATATTTGAAATGTAGCTTTTTACATACAAAAATAGACGAAAACAAAACGTATTTATTTTTCGTATTTATTCCCATGAGCACAGGTTTTTATAGAGATTTGATAAATCTAATAACGAAAGACCAAATAATGTAATAAAAACTGCACACAATGTAACGTGTTTTACAAATTTATTGGGAAATGTAGTTACAGTATAAAATCATTAAAAAGTTGTAGTTACTATATTTTATACAGTGCGTTTAAAACAGACGTAGCGCATTGAACATAAATAATTATTGAGTACTGTACCAAAACATATTCAACAAATTTACTCAAACGTACGTTTTTAACTTAGCGCAAAATTCAAGTTGCAAATTATTAAATACGAAGCAAAAGAAGTAACATAGAATTTTAAGAGTCTCTAGAAGTCCTATGTTATTGTAAATAAGCAATACCTAATATTCGTTAAAAGACTTAATGTAAAATAACCTTTTTCAACTAGTGAACAAACAGTGGTGTTAGTATAACATTCTGACACAAATCTACAAACCGTATAGCGGACACACAAATAGCAATCAAAAGCGCGAGTAGCAATCCCAGTCGTGAAGCGTTTTTCCCTTTTTTAAAGTGTTCCCTTTTTAAAAGATCGTTTTTTCACGATCTTCCAACGGGTGATCGAAGACGAATTTTAAAACAAAGAAAGTAGTAAAAAAGTTTTTAAAATGATTTTTTAAGTACAGAATTTAATCATTATTTAAACTTTGCAGAGAAAATTTTTAAATCACATGTACAAATATAGATAAAATATTTAAAACACATTGAAAGGTTTACACTGTGAAACATTAAATTTTAACATGATTCTCACAAAGCACATATTTCTCAGAAACAAAAAATCGTTATTTATTATGAAAGATAATTAAAATACTTTTTTTACCATAAACTGTCAATAAAATTGTTTTCTTTATTGGTGTACCAAACTCGTTATTTGCTTCACATGTGTAAGGTCCCTGCATTGTAGCTTCAACTTTATCGATAATAAGGGACCCAGCAGGAGATACTCGGAGTGTTGCTGATTGATCTGTTATTTGAATCTTATTCTTATCATCTGTTTAAAAAAGAAGTTACAAATTAAAAAATATTTTTAATTTTAATTAAATACGTACGTGAAAACCTGTATTTATGTAAATTTTTAAGCATGCAAAACATGGTATATTTTAATATACCATGTTAATATACCATTTTAATATACCATTATTAGACCCATTAAAAGTGTTGATTAAATAAATTAACGTATAACTTATGAGGAATACATTTCTTGATGGATACATTATGTATTCAATAAATTTATTTTACAAAAATAACTACTTTAAGTAATCTTTCATTGATTTTAAATGAAATGCATCCAACGCATAACTTATTTAAATTTTCGTATTTATTTATTTATTTTAATGCTTCTTGTGTCACCCTCATATTGTAATTTTAACAATGAGATACCAATCTTTTGCAAGATACACATACATAAATTCAAGATTTTTGCTGATATTCTCAAGTACGGAATATTATTGAAGAATTACACTTGGAATAAAAGTGCTAATGGAAAAGAAAAATATTAACCCTATTAACAATTTTATTAATTAGCAAAACGTCGTGCTAGCTATTAAAAACAATTAGTTTAAATACTGATTATATGAAATGTTTTATTCAGTTTATTTGTTGTTCTCTGTAAACCCAGTTTTTTTGCTGCAAATGTGTATCACAAAGAAAGCTAACTTTACAGCCAACTTCCGTGATGAAACAACATAAATTATGTCAATACTTTTCATTTACATTTTGAAGTACGCCAGTCGGGCTCAAGAGGGCTACATTATTATGCTTTATGCTTATTCATTTTTTAATTTTATTTTTAATTAAAACAACGGACCAAAAAGCGAAAACTACTATCATTTCTATCGTATATGTGTAACCCGATCCCGAGTAACTCACGACAAAAACATACAAACAAATTTGCGAGCATTACTCATAAAACAAATTGATTTCGTCATTAATTGTAACTTAGAAAATATACTTAACTGATATCCATTGAATTTTTGGAATCGGTATACCAGATGCAGTGCAGTTTATAATTATGCTGTCACCCTCTTTCGCAAATGAATTTCTTGGCTCATTTATCCACTCCGGTGGTGCTAGAAATTTATAATTTAGTTTCAGTGTTTTAGGGTATTGAAAAATTAAATATTACACTTCAAAAAACATTTTTAAAACGAGCACTGCTTTTCCGGTTTATTATTAGTAGTAGTAATAGCAGTACTTATTAAGGTTTGAAATGAAGTTTTAATTTTTTAGCAGCATGGAAAGCATTAATAAGAAATAATAAAATTTTCAGTAAAAGAAATTGAGCTATACATCTATATCCAAATAGAGTGTAATTTAATTTTCCCGCTCTTTCTTTTTTAATTTACTTTTTTGTTAATAAAAACCGTTTTTAAACAAAACGAATGTACTTTCTCGTTGCATAAGTACATACAAACAAATACAGTGAATTTTCTTCATATTATATTGAATTAATGCTAACAGTACTCAGATAAATAAGAGTAAATATATTTTTAATAAAGTAAGTATAGATGAATGTGACGAACTAAAAAAGCACAATAAGAGAATATTACTAAAATTTTAATTTGAACTACAATTAGCGTCATTTAGAGGGAGGGGAAGAATTATGCTTTTTAAATACATTCAAAATTAAATTGTGTATCTTGTTTTATCAAAGAAAAACATTAACGTTTATGAACACATAAAATTTTTTTTGAAGATAATTAGAAAACAAATAGTATTAATTCTTAAGACAAGGTAGTTACCAAACAACATAATTTAAACGAATAAATTATTTTGATAATAGTGCACGAATTGAAAATGAAAAAGTATTTTTAATGCTCCGACAGTACATGATCAAAGGATCAAATTCAAAAAACACAATTTAAACGAATAAATTATTTTTGATAATAGTGCGCGAATTAAAAATGAAAAATTATTTTTAATGCTACGACAGTACATGATCAAAGGATCAAACTTTATTTTCCGTCAATTAATATTTCTATTCCTCATTTTAATGAATTTATAGCACACTATGTGACTACCCTGTGACGTCATTTTATACTCTCGTTACAAGCGATAAAAATTATCTATCTCCAGCGCATATAGAAAAACCGGAGAACATTTTTACAACATAAGAGCAAAATGTCATAACTAATTTAATTTAGTTTATTTTAACTCAAAAAATAAGTCCTACCTGTTACAGTAAGACTTGCTGTGAAGCTATCACTTCCATGTACATTGGTCACAATACAGGTATAATTCCCCGATAACTTCGAAGACACAGAGTCAATAATTAATATGGATGTATCTCTTACGGATTGAATTTCTACGTTGGGAAGCTGCACAATATTTTGATTATCTTTTTTCCATTGAAACTGAAGAGGTCTGTCTCCGGATCTTATAGTACAAGTCGCACTTCCTCTTTCTCCTTCTTTAAGAGCTGGAGGAAACATAAATGGTGCGACCACGGGTGACTCTATTTTAAAAAAAAATTTTATGCAACACTTTTAAGACAATTGTATGATTTATTTTATCAGCCAAAAACAATTTAACATGATTAAAAGCATTCAATAAATGACATTTTTTAAGTCTATAAAACTCTCGGCTACGATGACTAATAATAAATGGTAATCAATAAAACTTTTAGCTAATAAAAAATAATGATAATAAATATAAAAATGTAATAAAGTGAAACAAAGTAAAATAAAATATAAGAAAGTCAAAAATAAAAATTATAATTTGATTGTAAGCACCAATGTAAAATAAATATTATACTTTGTTATATGTGTCTATATAACAAACATTCAAAGTTTCATAAATTAAAAAAAAAAACTCTGAAAGGAAACAAGTCAAAAATTTTATGAAATGACTTTTAAGGAAACCGAGCACAAAAATTATCCGTTTTATACATCTCAGGAGAAAATAGATAATTAATTATATTTTAACGGAACTGTATTTGTATGTTTTGCTTATTGATAATGTTATTAAATTACTAATTTAAAATTCGGTATCCAATATTAAATTTTAAATTTAACATTGCAAAGTTTAAAAATTGACTGAAATAATTTTTGCTTTACTTACCGAGGCTTCTATGTTTAGTGGTATTTAACCAATTACTAAAACAATGCTTCTTTTTTA
Organism: Octonoba sinensis; assembly: GCA_038502835.1. Classification (NCBI taxonomy): domain Eukaryota; kingdom Metazoa; phylum Arthropoda; class Arachnida; order Araneae; family Uloboridae; genus Octonoba; species Octonoba sinensis. Next base: position 109,332,108 of record CM076599.1, on the reverse strand, counting down.
TTCATCTTACTTAGAGTACTATCAGTTTTTTCCCATGGAAAATTTTACATCAAATTTTTATGTTGCAAAAGAGAGAGAAAAAAAACTTTATAAATAAGTAAATAAATAAATAAAAAGACAAAAATATCGCGCCGTTACGATGTTTATGTTATATTCTCTGCTATACTAAACATACGCGGATCATTTCCATATTTTATTATAAAACAAATTTTGTGAGAATACATCTACTCTGCCAAAAAATTAGATATGCTACATAAACACGTACCATGGGAGCAAAAAGGTAATTTTTAGTGGCAAATTTTTTTTTTTCCAGCACTGTAATGAAAAGGACAATTTGTTGCATTAATAATAAGCATTATGATTATGTGAACGTATAAAAAGGATTTTAAGTACAAAAGGTAATAAATAACAAATATTAGAGTCAAAGTAAAACGAACTTAAACATTTAAGTCCGCTATTCATTCAAGGACACATCATGGCTTTAATATCCTTATAAATATTGAAATATTGTTGAAGCAGCTAAAAGCTAATATAATTACATTTCCATTAACAACAAAAATGTCTTCCATAAATAATGTTGTGGTTCAGTATTGGGTCAGTTTTAAATGTCGTATTTGGAAATATAAATATTTTTTAATGCAAACGGGATAACAATGCACAAGAGACTAAGTTCGAAATAGTCTCACTATTTTACACATAATACACGATTTATATCACGCATTTTTTTTTTTTAATTGCTTTGGAAGAGAAGATTTAGTAGGATTAAAAGTAGCATGACTTCCTCCTGAACGGAAAATGTACCGAATGCATCAAAGTTTAATGCAAAATCAAAGTACTGTAGGAGCATAACTTTATAAAATTGAGCTGTGTATTATGTTTTTTGTATCGTATAAATATCAACAGTGCAGCAGAAGCAACTTTAAAATCATGTAGTTACATAATAAGTCTCTTATTTTCTTATTTTGCCATGCAAATATTCCCTTAAACTAATATTTAAATAACTTAACTTTTAGCATTTTTAATGCGTTTTTAGTTATTGTAATGCGTTTGTATTAAACTTCATCTAAGCATTTTATGTACAAAATGAATTTTGACCCAAATAGAATAACTTACGCTAATTAAAATAAATCTGAATTTGCAAGTGTAAAAGCATGTAAGACAGACATATGTGTACTGAAATTTTTTTAAATACAAGTGATAAAATAACCTTGCAAAACATAAAAAAGATCTTACCTCCTCCTTTTGTAACAACTACCATAATCATAAGAATAAAAACTACAGGCGCTAGCACTTTTTCCATGTCTATATATGGTCTATGTGAACTCCACAAATTTTTTTCTAGATAGACACTCGCAAGCTGTAAATAAAATTTCATAACATCGGAACTTTCAGAGTAACGGCAATGTACTACAAATGAAACATGGCGAATACTAAACGCAGCTTTACTTTGACGATTTTGTTCCACTACAATACATGCAGCGCCACATATCGGAGAAAGAAAGAAGCAAAATAAATTAATCTTATTGAAACAAATGCATGATTTTTTTTAGTCAATATGAATGTAATAAACATCTTTATTTTCAAAAAATACGCAACAAAAATAAGTACTTACGTCTTACTAGAATGCAATTGAAAATATTACGTTTTCTCGATATCGTGTATGAAGAACTAGTTTAAAATAGGCTTAAAACGGGTATCATATTGTATTTTTTGAAGTTGTCCAACAAAAATTTTAACAATTCAAGAAGTTGCTCATTGGTTTTTCAAGGAGTTCACTGTTTTCTTCTTAAAAGAATATTGCCTTCTTCTTGACTGTACACAGCATTGAATAAAAAACTGCAGATATTATTTTAGCTGTTTTCTTGAAACATAATAAATAGTGTTTGCATAATAAGAGCACGTAGCACTTGTATATAAAGGTCATTATTTGATGTAACATAATACAATGTTACATAAATGTAGGAAACCCAAGTTATTTTATAAAATATTCTAACGATCGCAGCATTTCAAATGCGCACATTTATTACCAACACACACATAATACTATTTTGATTTATCTTATTGGGTATCAATAGGCTGAAAATACTTGCGTCGTTTGCTAAATATTACGAATTATTGATGTTGCTACAGATAAAAGAAATTGTAAGCAATTCCATGAAAAATAATTGATACAATGTAACAAATAAGGAAATTGTCTCATTTAATGTTATTTCTAAATTTTGAATCACAGCTGACTGTTTAACACAAAGAAAAAGTTTTACTTGCAATATGACTTCCTTTAAATTTAACATACATAAAATAACTCAGAGTAAAATAAAAAGCACAACGAAAAAAAAAATAGAGTAAAAGTACTAAGTTTCAATATCATATTTTAACAAATCTGCCCAAATTCACACATTTTATATGATAATAGTTTGACACACCACTTGCTCAGCACGGTTCAACTTAATAAACTGAGGACTCACTCATTTGTGATGTTACTTACCATGCACAAAAAGAAATATTGTCTTTTTAAGCGGTTTACCAAATCCATTGTCCCCTGTACAGGTGTAAGGTCCTTTCATAGTTGCTTCAACTTTAGATATGATAAGAGATCCGGTTTCAGAGACTTTTAATGAAGATAATGGGTCTGACAATATATTCCTTTTGTCCCCTGAAAAAATAATTGAATTGTTAGTTAATTTGAAAGGAACTACACATTCACTGGATGGGCTTAGGCTTGAATAAACTCTGGATTAGAACATATTTTGTCGTGTAAATCCTAGACATCCATAACGTCTAGCGCATCAACTTTGAGCTACCTTAAGGCTACCTAGTGCTTTCCCAAGTGCCAATAGAGCTTTGAAAATTCTTTCAAAGTTTTATTTACACCTCAACAGCATCTAAATAATCCTAGTGTATAAAAAATCATTGTTGGCACAAAGTTTACGCACTTGACAGTACTTATTTGAGCAATACAATAGTTATCTATTTGATTATTTATTTTGGTTGTTATTTTCATTTTCTTTTTTTTTTTTTAAAAAGTTCGGCAAAAAGTTTTCAAAAAAGGTATTACTACCATAGAACTGACAAGATTTCTGCATGGCATCCAATAACCAAACGCAAGATTTTCGAAAAAACTTTTAAAGGAAATAAGGTTTTAAAAAAGTTGATTTTCGAATAATAAGGCATCACAAGAAAACATGAAAATAAATTCTAGAATAATTTTGAGAAACAGAATTAAGGTATACTTAGTTTTGAATTTAAACTACTTAACTGCTGTCCATGTGATGGTAGGGATAGGTACTCCAGATGCTCTGCAATCAATGCTTATGCTGTCACCTTCTTGTGTATAAGTATCACTTGGCTCTAATATCCACTCAGGAGGAGCTGAAAAAATATTTTTTAAATAATTCTAAATTGTTATTTTATTAGCTTCACTTCATAAACGCAGTTCTATAAATTATTGAAAAAGAAAAAAAAACTGTCACCGTTTACTGCATATATTTAATGTTAAATTTCGTTAAAGAAGCAGATACAATTCTCGGCTACAAAGAACAATTTTCATAAAATTTTGCATAATACTAATCCTAAAATTTTTATTCAAAACATTTTAGAGAAGCATTTCCTCTCATCAGTGAAATCAATGATCTGACATTGTTAGTTGGTTACAAATTATTTGAGTTCGCGCATAAAATACAATATAAACTACAAATCTAGTGAAGCAAACTTTTCATTACAGAAAAAAAAACTGAAAATACTGTTTTGATAGATCAAAAATGCGGCTAAAAACGGAAATATTTAATGTAAGAATTTAAATTATTAGTCTTAACAAATAACTTATGATTACAAGTGCCTGTAAAATAGCAATTCTCAAACATTTTTAAAACAATTAAGTTCTCCTAATAAAAACTAAATAGAACAAGAAATAATTACTATTTTAAAAAGAAAATGGTATACGTTACTAGTATCAAAATTATAACTGGAAGTCGGTATTGAATTTTTTTTTAAATAATTGTACTGACCTGTTACTATTAAAGTAGTTGTAAATTTATCAGTTCCATAAGCATTGGACGCTATACAAGTATAATTTCCCGAACTTTTTGATGTCACTGATTCTATAATCAATATTGAAGAATCCTTGACAGATTGTATTTCAATATTTGGATCTTCAGATACATCTTGGCCTTCCTTTTTCCATTGAAATTGAAAGGGTCTGTCTCCAGATCTGATGGTACAAATGGCACTGCCTCTTTCTCCTTCTTTCAAAGCAGAAGGAAAAGTGAAATCCGCAACCACTGGTGCTTCTACAAAGAGGAAACTAATTTATATTGCTGACATATACGCATATGTATCTATCATGTGTTAACATAACGATTGCGCACTGCAGAAAACTTAATAAAGCGCAATTTAGATCATAACCAGCAAATAAATTCAATTTCACATAGTTTTAGAACAGTTATTGTTTGAGTTTCTATCACTATGATGATTATCATATTAGCTCATACACTTAGCTGAATGTTACTTAATATATGAATTACATTTCATTTTTTAAATCTCTGAAATGTCCTTTTCTTACACGTAGCTAGTTTCATCTAATCATATAAAACACAATTATTCTTACCGAAATATCTATACTTTTCTTGTTCGACTTTTATCTTTTAATAGTTAGAGCTCAAATGTTATTTCTACGCATTACATCCATCCATCTACCTATCTACAAAACGTTACAATCTCTTTGTCAAATATATATATATATATATTTGGCAAACAATTTGTATCGCATTGTATAAAATATTTTAATTTGCATTCTCAAATGAATAAAACTTTATTTGGGACAAATCAAAAACTATATTTCAAGTGATTACAAATTACACCATGCAACTGTTTTCATTTGCATGCCATTGTTAGCAATTCAAACATGATAAAATACTCGAAAGAAAAACGATTTTTATATTTTACATATTTTTATTACTTTATAGGAAATTCTACTGCCGAAATACTAATTACTTTTAAGCAATACTAATTTTTAAAAACATTCCAAGGAAAAAAACATGTAGTATTGGTAGTTAGAAATATGGTGGTCATTTTTTAGGTGTATCAAAGCATGTTTGCGTTCCTTTAGTGTAGTACATTTTGTTAGTACACTTTGCTTTCTCTATTTCTAGCTCTTCAAGAGAAATTCGCAAGAAGATTAATTTCTCCCATCAGCTAATTTTTTTTAAATAACTAACCATACCATTTATGCATAACGGTTTTGGGCGCATAAATTTGAACATGTGTATTAAAAGGTTAAAATTATTTGCATAACTTATCACGTTGACCAATTCCTGAACGAGTGGTAAAATGCAAAAACCGATGAAATTTTTACCGCAATAAAATTTTTGACGAGTTATTTATTTATATAAGCTGATCAAAACAATAAACATCGTAACATAACCTTCTTGAGAGAAGATGTTGAATGTGCTTTTAATTAATGTGTTCTGTGGAAGATTGCATGCAGAGAGAGAAAAATTAAGTAGGACACTCAACTAAACGTATTTGGTTTCTTATTTACAATAGTCATAATATTTGCATCGGATACGAATTTTGTGATTAGCATCTGATTCATATGAAATAAACTTTCATTCTTATAAAAGAATTTTCGTATTAATTTGGTAAATCTCTAATTTAAATCGTAATTAAAAATACTTTGTTAAAAGTGTATGGGGTATCTTAAAAATGTACAAAACATTAAAAATACCGTTTTTTTTCAATTAAATTCGGATCTTTTAAAGTTATTTAGGATGCTTGAACTCCAATGAAAATATAATTCATCAATTTAACATCATTAAACGATTCAATGAACTGCAAATATTTCGGATTTATTATATATATAGCTACCATTTATTTTTCACTTCGTAAAATACGTACTTATGCTCTGCATATTTACAATTAGAAAATCAGCCTTTGTATCGTATACATTGAACGATATTTTAAAAGCCATAAAAAGTATTTATTACAAACATCTCCGTAAAATTCTCCCATTATTTACTTCCTATAATTGATCGCTTAAAGCAATATGACAGCACAATAAAGCAATATCAAATACAAATGAAACGCACTGCTTGAAAACATAATTTGAGATATCATTTCAAAAATTTAAGTAATAAAGGGCTCATTTAAAAAAGACATAAATTTTTCACATACCTCCTGCCATTGTATATGTTGCAGCCACTATAATGAAGAGCAGTTTTCCAAACAGCAAGGGAAGCATTTTTTTCCTTCATTCATAAATTTTGCGCAGTAACCACATAGATCTTATAGTTAATATATATGTACACGTTTGTGTCGCAGCCAACTGTAAGTTTTTCTAAAAAATGATCGACACATAAAATGGACGAAACATGGCGTATATTACCAAGTAGCAAGCTTAGTGAATTTCGTAAATATATGGTACACGCAGCGCCACACTTCGGAAGGGAAAGGAACGAAAAAAAAATTTTGAAATGATCAACCAGCCAAATTGCACACACTTCAACATTTTTCTTTTTAATTACAAGTAACAAACCATGTAGATAAATATTAGATAATAAAAAAGTGAAGATAATAAAAACAGCTCTCCGTTAAATAATTTATTCTGAAGCAAATTATTCCATGTTAATATTCATATCCTTATATCTAAGACAAAACATAACTTTTCACAATTGATGATACTGAAAACAAGAAAAAAATATTCTTTCAAGCTATTTTTATATCAATTCATGATGCTTGCTATGCAATTTTATTGAAAAAATTCGACTGTTTTTAATTGACAAAAATACCCTATTTCGTACCTCTTACAGAAATAAATATTATTTTCTGGAGACTTTTTCCAAACCCATTGTTTGCTTCACATGTGTATGATCCTTTCATTGAGGCATCTACTTTTGCGATATTAAGGGTACCATCAGACGATACTTTTATTATTGACGCTGGATCAGATGATATAGGATTTCGTTTTTCTCCTATATATATAAAGAAATGCCAACATTAGAATAAAATGAAGTTAATTTTCGTAAATGTAAGCTTGCATTAAACTTTCTAATTAGGTTATTATTTATTTCAAGTAACAATATAAAAATTTCAAATTTATTTTAATCCATAGGACGTTCGATACTTTAGATACCCACTGTCGTGATTTTCGTATGTTCTGATAGGTAAGATAATCAGACCTTAAAAAATGCAGGCAACCAATTTCTCATTTATAGCATTTAATAAATGAGCGCTAGTACATATACTTAGAAGTAACGTGGGTCCAATCACGAACAACTAATACATATGACACGAAAGTGTGAGTCGTCTTTCTGTTCATATGCTTCGAAGCTGCGAAACTTTTATTGAAGATTATTTAGAAACATTTCCCACAATAAATAACTTCTCTAACAACACTGATAAGGCTAAAAATTCAGCTAATCTTTTAAGCAGGTTAAGGCATGTGACTGGAAGACACTTTTGTTCATGCCATTATTTTCAGTCACTTGTAATTAATTACATGTATGTACTTAATTTGTTGAAGTGTTGTTAGTAAAATTGTGCTTATACTGACTTTCAGATCATGCTAAGCGTTCTAAATAATGGCTATTTTCTCATTTAGCTTGTGCATAATCTTTCCAGTGTAACCAACTTCAAACGAAAATTTTCATTTTTAAAATTACGATTTCGAAAAATTCGAAATGCATATTTTACTAAACATTGTAGCTGATTGTGTCTGTTTTGCAAAGTCTCGGACACGAAAACATGTTGCATAAACAAGTGTATTTGCGCTAAAGCCTACCTAGCGCCAGTCAACCTATTTTAATTAGGATTTTTTTTTAATCTCGAAAAAGTGTATTAAAACGAGAATCGGTGTTATTTTCAAGGAAACACGGTATATAAATACTATGTTATGTTAATACATAGGGAAAAGTATAATATTTATCTTTAAAAAGGGAAAAAATATTTCGTTACCAGAGCCATTTTTAATTTTAGCTGCGTTTAAAAAACATTTTAATAATACCAGGGGTCTGGAGCAGCCAGCTTTTGGGCTGCTCCGCTCCAACTCCATTAAGACTTCTAAATATTTGCTCCGGCTCCACTGTGCTCCGAATAATTTTAATAAATTATATTATTCATCTCTTTTTTTTTTAGTTAATTATTTTTTTTACATTATAAAAAATAATGAAGTAATAAATATCGGAGCAGTGGAGCACAATAAATTTCTTTGCTTCGGCTCCATTCCAGTTTCGAGTAAAATCTTATTGATCCACTGCTCTGCGCTTTCGCTCCATGCACCGCTCCATATCCCTGAGTAAGCTTTGAAGTGCAATTTCTCTGTAAATAAGCTTTCCTTGCAAGAGCACTCTTGTGAAGGAAAAGTCTCAAATACAGGCGTGAACAACTGAAGCATGACTGCTGTCAGAAAAAGAATTATGTAAATTAAATACCCTGACAAAATAAAAAATTGTAACGTTTTTCTCACGAATTCTTTTCAAAGCCAGAGTCATTTAGTCATGAAAAAGATTCACTTTACTGTCAGAAAGTGAAAAAAAAAAAAAAAAAAAAAAATAGAAAAAACAGATTCGATAGTAATAACTGACACTTTCGTTACAGTTTCCATCGCCACGTAATTCTATAAGTATTTAGCAATATTTTTAGTTTATATTCTCATAATATTTTTTCATGACAGGGTCAATCCATACCAATTCATCCAGGGTATGATACCCATGGTCTCAGGTTTTTATGATTTTTTTTATTTGTTCATTTTACTATCGCGATTACCGCTGTAAATTTTTTTGTTGCTAACTTTAATACTTTTTGAGATATTAATTTTCTAAATTGCATTCAAAGGGACGTCTTTGCTTTGCGGACAAATTTTGTGCTAGCGATGTAGTTCAAGCAAAAAATTCATAACTTTGCCAATTTTCATAATATCACAAAACTTTTTTCACTAAAATGTTCAGAATAACTTACAGAATTAGAAAAAAATGCATTTAAACAAATATCTATGAAATGGTGCAGTTAGAATTGGCCCAAACTTGGATTTTCTAAATATTTTGAAGAAAAAACATAAAATTTTAAAACAGCAATAAAACTAAAAGGCGCTGCAGTAATCAAAATGTGTTTTTCAAATAATAATCCTCTGAGTATAAATTAAAAGATTCTGAAATAAAATTGGTGGCTTTTTTACTGAAAATATATTTAATTCCACAGTAAACAATTAAAAAGTATGTACACAATAGCTTTCACAACCTTACAAGTTTCGCTTCTTATTATAAAATACTAAGTGCTTTAAAATAATAAATTACAGACAATATAATGCAAAATAAGATAATTTTTACAAGAAATAAGTTCATAATTTAATGTTTATAAAGTTAAAAAAAAAAGCATAAAATTGAGAAAGAAAAAAGAGCTCATCGAATCATGATTTTTTACAAAGTATCTAAACATAATGCAGGCATTTCCAATTTACACCTGTGACATACCAAATGATCAAAAGTAACTTTCATTTTTTAAATAAAACTACTTTAAATAAAAATTTGTGTGTTACAATACCTTTTTTATTGTCCTTGTGTCTGTTTTAAAATGTTTTTGCACTGGAGATCGATTGAAGTAATGTCCTTCTGCAGAAAATAATACATTCTACCTGATGCTTTTTTAATTGGAGGATTGACACAAAAAATCACATTGCTTATGGGAATACAAGAAACATCTTTTGTGGGCCAGTAAAAAAATGCAGCTGATGGGGATTCATAAATGAAACTTTAACCTTTCCTTCATCTTCCCACTAGTTGTCATAAATACAGGCAATGTAGATGTGTACACCAATATCAAACATTTTCATTTTCCCCCATAAATTTTTCTGTGTGACAAAGTATTATTATTTTTTTAGTAATCATTAACATTTTTATTAATAGGCACAAAAACAAAACTTGTACTTTTTTGACTCATTTTATGTTTTTAAAAGTAAAAAAAAAAAAAATAGAAGAAAAACTACTAGTAAAAATTCCCTGCTGCTGCAGAAAAAGAAGTAGATGTCCATTACTATGTCCACTAATTATTATATAAAATAAACAAAAAAATCATTATCTTTGCTTTTTTTTTAATATTTTGAATCTTAAATAAAAGCTCCCATGAAGATGTGGAGGAAGGGGAGAGACAGCCTGCAAATGAATTAATAAGAAAACAGAGCCATATGGAAACAGAAACACCTGCTCTTTAAGAGTTGTTTATAGTAGTGTAGACAAAAACACCATCTGGCATAATATAGTTTTGAAAGGTTTCAAACCAATCAAAAAAGAATTCTGGAACGTTCCAGAACAATCAGGAAGAATATGATTCAGTATTTAAAAGAGCCTCAGAAGATTCTTTAGTTATTTTTTACATTTCATTTGACTACTTGTAATGCTTTACAATTGTGCTGAACCCTCATTTTTGGTTCTTTACAGTGGTAACTAAAGGACGTTTTATTGTAGTATATGGGAGTTGTTTCTGTGTTAGTGTTATTCTGAAAAGTTTCTTCTCAAAATTTAGAACATAACAGTTTATATCTTGAAAATGTCTGCAAATCTTTCTGAACTGTGTAGTATTGGAAAAGGAAACCAAACTGAATGTCATGCATTGAGTTACACACAAAAGAAGAATCTGATTAGTGTTATGTCATTGGACCAATCAGAAGTTAATTTATTAAGTCTGATAAGTGGAGTGTGTTTAAATGAATTAATTACTATCTGTGAGCATCATAAAGCATTTTTCTTAAAATAGTTTGAAATCTACCAAAATTTCTGTGTGGACCCATTCAAATCTCACAAGAAAAAAAATATCAAAATCTTTACGAGTAATAAGTTTGGAATTTTCCCAAAAAATTAACAGCATACAAAATTGTGTAAAATCGGTACCTGGGCAGAAAATATGCAATGTCTGTAGAGATAAAGTAAACAAATGTAGTACTTTATTGCAAGAGGAAGAAATGATCAGTGACAGTGAGGAAATGAACATCTTAGAAGCATCTACTTCCAAACAACAAACGTTAGAAGAACTAAATTCATCTCTGGAAAATTTAGGAGAACCACCATTGAAACTTCATGGGATAGCACCACACAGGAAATCAAGTTATGCAAAGAGAAAAGTTGAATCTATTACTAATACACTAAAATTTAAAGTAAGCAAAGTTTTAGAAAAGGAAATTCCGACAGATGATGAACTTCCACTTACAGTGGCAAAAGATATTGAACAAAAAGCAAATGATCTGGACAGATTAATAGAACTAATGAAAGAAAAGCTTGATGTTACAACTTCACAGAGAGAAAAAGTACAAATTTTAACCTTAGCTCCTGCTTCATGGAGCAGAAAAAAAATAAGCGAAGTATTCAATGTCACTGAATACACTGCCCGAAAAGCAAAAGACCTCCTAAAAGATAAAGGCATAATTGCACTGCCTGATCCAAGAAAAGGCCATCCACTTTCTGGAAACATAATTATGCTTGTGAAAAACTTTTACCAAAATGAAGAATATTCTAGAGTCATGCCAGGTACTAAAGATAAAGTGTTTCAAAAAATGTACGCATGCAAAAGTGTTACTGCTTGGAAATCTAAATGAGCTGTATTCTGCTTTCAAGTTAGATCACCCGGACATTAAAATGGGGTTGTCCAAGTTCTGCATGCTTAGACCTAAATGGTGTGTATTAGCAGGTACAGCTGGGACACATTTTATTTGTGTTTGTACAATTCATGAAAATGTTTCGCTGTTGTTGCATGCTTGTTCAATTGAGGAAAATTACAATGAACTCATGGAGAAGTTAGTTTGCTCAAAAGAAAGAAGAGATTGTATGTTACGGCGATGTTCAATCTGCCCTTCATGTGACAATCTTAAATCTTTTATCATGCAGAAATTTGAACAGTGGGATCCTGATGATGAAGTAACTTATTCTGCTTGGATTTCCACTGACAGAACTCAACAGGTGCAGTTCACGGTTTCCTTCGCAGAATATTTGGAAATTCTAATTGAAAGTCTAGAAAAACTAATGCCTCACTCCTTTATAGCTAAATCTCAAGCTAGATATTTTAAAAAAATCAAAAGTAATATCAAATTGGATGAAGCCATTGTTCTAATGGATTTCAGGGAAAATTACTCTTTTGTCTTGCAAAATGAAGCCCAAGGATACCATTGGACAAATGATAGCTGCTCTCTTCATCCAGTAATAATATATACACGTAAAGAAAACAATATTGAGTTAATAGTTTCTGGTTTGTGTATAGTGTCTGATGACTTGGAACATGATGTAGCCTTTGTTCATGAAACACAAAAAATTCTCGTGGAGCACTTAAAAAATAATTTTCCAGCTGTGAGAAGTGTGACGTACTGTAGCGATGGGTGTGCTGCGCAGTACAAAAATTGCAAAAATTTTCTCAATTTGTGTCTTCATGAAAGTGATTTTAAACTAAAAGCTCAATGGTGTTTCTTTGCCACCAGCCATGGGAAGTCTCCTTGTGATGGTATTGGCGGCACCGTCAAACGTACTGTAACAAAAGCTAGTCTCCAAATGAATCCTGGTAATGCTATTAACAATGCACAAAAATTCTTTTTGCTCGACAAATATTGAAAACATAAATTTCACACTGGTAAAAAAAGAAACACATATAGAAGCCCGTAAAGAACTACAGACTCATTTCTCCAAAGCCAAAACTGTTCCTGTAACACGTAGTTTTTACCATTTTCAGCCTATATCTGAAGACTCAATTGCAACAAAACGTGTAAGTTTTGACCAACACTTTTGCACAGTCTTTAGTTTTTCAGAACAAAATACATCAGTGAAGATGTTTGATATTGGTGTACACAATTACATAGCCTGCATTTATGACAACCAATGGTTTTTTGGATTAGTTATATCAAAACACGAAGATGAAGGCGACGTTAAAGTTTCATTCATGCATCCCCATGGACCAGCTGCATCTTTTTACTGGCCCACAAAAGAAGATGTTTGCTGTATTCCCATACGCAATGTGATTTCTTGTGTCAATCCTCCAATTACAAAAGCATTAGGTAGAATTTATTATTTTCTGCAGAAGGAGATTACTTCAATCGATCTCCAGTGCAAAAACATTTTAAAACAGACTCAGGGACAATAAAAAAGGTATTGTTACACACAAAATTTAATTTAAAATACAGTGAAACCCCGATTTTACGTTTTTTTAGCAGGTCCCAGTTTTTTCGTATACTAATAATGTTAATTTAACCCGGATTGTAAGTTTGTTATATATGAAATTTCCCGCATTTTACGTTTTCCCTGGAAAGTGAAAAAAAAAATGTTCTAAAATAAGCAATATTTTTCCGTCTGTACTTTTCGTCAGCCGATGAAGATCAACAAAAAGAACCTGAAGCACAGCCCGTCCCTTCTTTCACTATTGCAATGAAGAGCTTACAAATAGTGAAAGACTATTTTCTTTCTTATAAAGACCAGGAAAAAAACGTGCACCGTATTTCAATCCTAGAAGATGCTGCATTCACTTTGAACTCAATGCCTAAAAAACAATTCACTATTACGGATTATTTTCAGCCTAAACGCCAGGAATCGCATCTAAATGTGTTAAAATTACCTTAAAATGGTATGTATAATACTGTTCTTTTCGTAAAATATAGATATTATACCTTTTGAAAGAGTCATCTTTACTGCCTTTAGTTTCTTTCTATTTGATTTTTGCATTCTATGTATTTACCGTATTTTACGTTTTTTTTTGCCCAGTCCCTTGAGAAACGTAAAATCGGGGTTTCACTGTAGTTAAAAAATAAAAATTACTTTTGGTCATTTGATATGTCACAGGTGTAAATAGGAAATGCCTGCATTATGTTTAGATACTTTGTAAAAAATCATGATTCAATGACCTCTTTTTTCTGTCTCAATTTTATGCTTTTTTTTAAACTTTACAAACATTAAATTATGAACTTATTTCTTGTAAAAATAATCTTATTTTGCATTATATTGTCTGTAATTTATTATTTTAAAGCAATTAGTATTTTATAATAAGAAGCGAAACTTGTAAGGTTGTGAAAGCTATTGTGTACATACTTTTTAATTGTTTACTGTGGAATTAAATATATTTTCAGTAAAAAAGCCACCAATTTTATTTCAGAATCTTTTAATTTATACTCAGAGGATTATTATTTGAAAAAAACATTTTGATTACTGCAGCGCCTTTTAGTTTTATTGAAAGTTATGAATTTTTTGCTTGAACTACATCGCTAGCACAAAATTTGTCCGCAAAGCAAAGACGTCCTTTTAAACACATTTTAGAAAATTCATATCTCAAAAAGTATTAAAAATAGCAACAGAAAAATTTACATGGGTAATCGTGATAGTAAAATGAACAAGTAAAAAAATCACAAGAATCTGAGACCATGGGTTTCATTTTCATTTGTGGCTGGATGATTTGATATGGAATGACCCGACAGTATTTTAGAATTGAAACACAAATTCTCAGTAATTGAATATGATCGATTTGACCTATGACTGACTGAGTTACGGCTACTTTGGTATTTTTAATGTTTTATTCTCATACTTTACTTCTGCATATTAAATATAGAACAATAAAATTTTATTGTTATCCGTTGTTCTTCAAACTATTTTTAATAAATTTAAGAAATAATTTGTTATTTTAAAATGATAGCGAAGTCGATGGACCAGGAGTAGGGGCCGAATCATGCTTAGGAGCTAAACACTGGAGATTCCGCGTCAAGCTGACCACCTGACCGGAACATCTGCGCCTGCGCCCCAGGGCCCTCGGTCTTGTAACCTTGGACTGTCACAGCAGGCCGACACTCTTATAGGCTGCCGTGCCACTGAGTTTTAGTGATGTGGATAATTCGAAATTCGCTTTTATTGTGAGATGAACATCGACTCATATTGAAATAAAATATTTGCAACATAGGGAAAAAAACAGTGAACATTACATTACTAAATAACTGTACATATATCATCAAATATACTTAACTACTGTCCAAGTTATTGTTGGAGCTGGAACTCCGGACGCCTTACAACTGAGAGTCAAACTCTCTCCCTCTTGTGCAAAGGTATCAGCTGGTTCCAGAATCCATTCAGGGGGAGCTAAAATTAATATTTTAGGTATAAATCATTTCGTGTTAGGTAAGCATAAAATACTTTATCAACAATTAACAATTAGTTTCATATTGTTTCCTTAATTTTTCTCTTTGTCTATTTTTATTTCATTTATTTAATTATTAATTTAGTTTCAAACTTTTAACTACATTTTTTAAACTTTGTAACAAAAAATTTCGTAAATGCCAATTTAATATGTGAAACGACGATAACAGCTTAGTTTTGTTTCCACTCGCTTTTACTTAAAATTCACAGCTACTCACACAACTTATTCAAGGTTTCCGTAAAATGAGTAAGCAATATTGAAAACAGTATATATTCCTTTCCATTAAAAAATAGGATTTTAGTACATCACTCACAAAAAAATTAATAATACTCTGAAATCGATTTATGGAGACACATACCTCAGAGGCAGAAAGTTCCATAAGTATGTAATGTTACACAAATTACAATTGTTTAATGATTGAAAAATTTCAGTTATGTTCCTTGATCAATTCAGGAACACGAAACAAAAATCTCGGGCTAAAAAAAAGTAATGTCGTATTCGGAAAAGTCCTCCAAAATAGGGCATCTTTATTTAGGTTAATATTGCAGTTATTGAAATCGCTCTAGCATGAATCATAATTGTAAATAATTTTAAAGGATATTGCTGCCCATTTCATTATTGACTCAGCAAAAACTGGACGAGTTGGGGAAAAAATGTCAACTTGTAGCTTATGAAGGGAATTAATTAAAAGGACCAACATTGAAAAATAGTTTTTTTTTTTTTTTCATCTATTTGTGCCAATTTCATCGTCCCTTGCCACCTTAAGTTTAGCATTCAAAATAAAAACTGTGACACTTACTAGTAACTGTTAATGTAGCAGTAAATCTGTCGGTTCCAAAAGAGTTAGAGACTATACAAGTGTAGTTTCCTGAACTTTTCGATGAAACGGATTCTATTATTAGAAAAGAGGAATCTTTAACAGATTGGATTTCCACGTTTTTGAATTCCTTAATATCTATCCCATCCTTTTTCCAGTGAAACTGCAGAGGTCTCTCTCCGGACCGAATAGTACAAGTAGCACTGCCTCTCTCACCTTCTTTTAAAGCTGAAGGAAATGCAAAATCGGCTACAACTGGAACTTCTAGACAACAAATAAAGGCGTTAGAAAATTGTTTAAATATGAAATGAACTTAGTGTTATAGTTTTTGAAAACATATTTTGTATACAGATTTCTCAAAAAAATTCTAATAAAAACTAATAACAAAAACTAAAACTAAAAATAAGTTTTTGAACCAACACAATTTAATTTGTTTGTAAACTCGTTTATTTCGCAATAACAGAGGTTAAACCATCCAAATTGTCACTTGTTGCTTTCTTGAGACGAAATAATATAATATATTCTTAAATAAAGTATATACAATGCAATAGCATTCGCACTAATACATACAAGGTAAAATTTGACTACGTAAAATGAGCTGTATATATATATATATATATATATATATATATATAAACTATGAAAAAAAATATTTTAGTTTCAGATTCGTCACGCTACGAGAAGTTTACCCCTTGCCAAGCATGACGTACATAGTGCATTATAAATATTATTGATTTAACTTTTTATGTAAGAGGTAATATGAATTAGAAATAAACATTTCATACTCAGGTATAAATGACACTGAAAGGAATATTTTGTTTTCATATTCGTCACGCTACGAGAAGTTTACCCCTTGTAAGCCTGACGTACATAGTACATTTTAAATATTATTGACTTAATTTTTTATGCAAGAGGTTATAGGATTTAGAAATAAACATGTATTACACATGTATAATAATAACATTGAAAGTATTTTAGAATATCTTAGTTTCCGTTTTGTAAAATTCTCGAATTTCTCAAATTTAGAGATTTTAAGTTGTCGCTTTGCATGGAATCTTAGATTTTAGTTAGAAATAATATGAGAGCCTTCTGAAGTTTTTCCTGAAATTAAAAGGTCGGAAATCATTTTTAAGAAAATTTAAAACTTTAAAACATAAAAACAAAAAACGAAATATAAATTTTCGTGTCGTATGATTCACGATAGCTGTCAGAGTAAAAACTCATTTTCTAATATTATTTAACTGTACAGATACATTCAAAATGAAATTATTTTGTAGAAAGCTAAATATTCTTTCTTCTATTTTAAACGAATTTCTTTAGCATAATTTTGCCATTATGAAACATAAATTTACTGTAAATATACTTTAAGAACACAATTACTTGAGAGTTTGATTGGAATGTCTTAAAACATATTAGGGACTACAAAAAAATTATTATTCGTTGTTTTATTTTTACGTAGTATAGAAAATAATTAAAAATGATTTTCAGTAACTAAATTATCCCCACCAATTAAATTATATTTATTTTAACTCCTTCTACAGCATTTCACTAAATTGAAATACTCATGTTTAAAAAAATAAATAGATTATCCTCCTTAAAACAAATAATATAGCAATAATTCAAAAATTGACTATTTTTTATCATCATGCAATAATTAATAACATAAAACCGAGAAATCACAGTCCATTTTAGTAAGTATGAAACTTTCAATTACAAATATTGTTCTATAAACTGCATAAACAGCTTGAAGCTAACTTACCTCCAGCTTTTACGTTTATCAGCAAGGAATTCCATTGTACCGTAAAACTCATAAGTATCACCCTCACGATGCTTCCTGTGCATGTCCTCATCGTTCTAAAATTACAATATTCTAAAGCCTTCTATTTAATAACATTTTACTAAAGAATAAAATATTAGAGAAAAGATTGAACTTAACATGGCGTCAAGCGTTTATGAAGTATGTTTTTCACAAGCAGCGAGCGTACTACCAGCGCCACATGTCGGTAAAAAACGTAAACAAATATATTTGTTCAGTAGGTAATAATTTAATAAATAGAAACAACTTTATATAGCTCAAAAAGAAAGTCGTATTGAAATAAAGCTGGTTTTTTACACATCAATTTTTCGTAATTTACAACTTAATATTTTTCAAGCATATTTATCATGCTTATATAATGTATTTGTTTAATATGTCACAGTATGAGTAAAATCCCTTTAGAATATAAATAGAAGTAAGGTTGGAACTACGAAACGCAAAGTTTAAACAGTAAAAGAGTTCAAATTAAGCTCAAAAATTTCTTTTTTATGCTTAAGATATTAAGAAATGCATAAATTATTAAGGATTTTTAATGTACTTATTGAATGAAAGGACTTACAACAACGTTGCACATAAAAAAAAATTAGATCATAGTCTATTCATCTAACCAAAGATTTTTGTACTGTATAAAAGCACAAAGTGGTGTTGATGTATTACGCAAAATACACACTCTAATACAATATGAACTTCTTTATCTTCAATAAGCAACGTAACCTCCAAATGCAAAATAATAACAGTAAATATTCATTCCATCACTTTCACTTTTTTGCGGGGGGGGGGGTCATTGTAGCCCCCTGCGTCGCTAAATCAGCTTATGACGCATCATAACAAACTTATAATAATTACGGCAAAAAAGATATGTTCAAAATATTCCAAAAACATATTCAGTAGTCAGTATCAAATTATAATTAGTTACATCTGGAATAAAATTATACATAAATAACCGTTATTAAAGGTGTGCAAGGTTTAAAACATTTTGAAACATACAAAAAGTTATTTAATAAGAGGTATAAGCCATATATAGCGTTCGATTTACAAATGCTGTATTTATGCTAATTGATCGCAAATGATAGATAATATTGAACTTTTAAAAAATCCACAGGTTTTTTCTTCTTTAATCGTTCTGAATATGTAATACGTATTATGGTGTAAGAAAATCCAATGCAGAAAATGTCCGCAAAAGTTAATAAAAATTACCAAATACTCCCCATTTCTCATTATAAACTTGTGGGAAATTGTCATAGTAGCTTTGGAGGAGGAATTCAATATGGGAAAAAAAATTAAATATATTTTACTTCAAAACATCTCATTATATTTATGAATTCAGTGTATAATACATACAAATTCTCTGAAGGAAAAAAATATTTTGACGCAACGAGATACTCAAAATCTTAAATACAACGTAAAATACGTGCAAATTTTGCAAGTAATTGCTTATGCTTCTTTGATGTGTGTATATATATATATATATATACATATATATATATACTAGTAAACCCGGCGGTCATAGGAAATGATCGCTGTTCTAGATATTATAAATGTGCAACTCCCGCAGTAATTAAATGCACATCAAATCAAAGAGATATTTATCAGGTAGAACAGTAGAGTTTAATGAATATATAATAAACATATAATAATTTCGAAAAAAATATTCTTACCGAAAAAAAAGCATCTAAGTTATACTAATCTGTAAAATAAAAATATTATTTACTGTATAACCAAATTGTTTGTGAAAATATTTATTTATATCCAACACAATCATCGTCAAAATAATAGTTTTAACGAAACTGGAAAAAAGAGCGCTGCCACTTTAATATATATAAAAAGCGCACACGATAAATAAATTAAATCAAAGAAAGAAGGATTAAACTAAATTCGATTACACTGCTGTGAATTCGCTAAGCTTTTATAGAAGTTCGCCGTAAGTTCTTTTCCATAAAAAACGTTTTCATTATAGAAACAATTGTGTAGATGGCAGCACGATGCAGTTTTCTCGGAGCTATCGGCGACAAACAGACACTTAAGGGGCTTATATATAAGATATATCGTAATGTCATAATTTGTATTATATCGTTTCGTGCATCCTACATTCATCATAGGTTCAATTTTACTTGGGATAATAGGAACGTATATCTATTGTAACATTTTTTTACTGGCTCAGAGATAAATGGAAAATGCTTACGACGTCTCATAATTAGAAAATGTGAACATTAGTTTCCTGAGCATTTTTGCATTTTACGTAGTTACATTTATCCCATTTCTCCTTTATGAGCTTTTCCTTTTAAGATGATCTAAAGATACACAAAATCTTCCGTCAACACATCCATCAAGTTTGACCTAATGTTGCATATTACTTTATCCGTAGCTCGTACCTCTTACAATAAAGTATAAAAATAAAAGTCACTTCTAAAAACAACAAGATTTCCCCCATACAAAGTATTTATATGAGTTTTTAAAGTATTTTACTCCTCATTAAACTTCACATAAAGAATTACCGTGCTGCCGTAACGAGAAGGAGAGCGTAGAAAATGTGTAACAAAACGAGTATGAATTTTTCATAATTAACGGATGTAATCCAAAACTGTAAAGTACTTTATATATGATTACGATCGACACTTCTACCTCACCATGATGTGTGAGGCCCCACGAAATATTTTAAACTGTACAAGAAAAGTAGACATGAGTTTGCAAAGAATTATAACTTTTCACTGTGCTATTGAGTCTTTCTTACCTCAAACTCTAAGAAGATAACGCCGAAAGGAAAACTGCTCAAGAACATATATCTACTAATCTTGACATGAGCTCGCTAAGCATTTTACCTGTAATATTGAACCTCTTATATATTTCTTACCATGAACTGAAATTAGGATGGATTTTCTAAGAGTTTTTCCAACGCCATTACTTGCTTCACATGTGTATGTGCCTTTCATGGTTGCATCTACTTTGCTAATAACCAGAGACCCAGATGCAGACACTCTGATGACAGAAGACATATCATTAGAGACATAAGAATCGTCTTTAGTTCCTATTAAGATAAAAATATGATTAGAGTGAATTCCTACTTTTTTCAGATCAACCTGCTAACAGCTGTTTTTTAGTTCATGATAAAAAGGTTTCTTCAATTAGTTAAAAAATATTAATCACTCAAAAAAAGGTTTTTAATCTATCGTTTTGTATTCCTGTTAGTCTTATTATTTAGATGATAAATAATGTGTTTGAATCATTTTTATTAATTATCATAAATGCGTTTTCATATGTGTGGGTAGAAAAGTACGTGGTATTTTCATCTTTAGAAATAAGTACAATTAAACCTTGTGTTTTTGGGAAGTGGATGAGTGCTTCGCAAATGAAAAGTTTCTCAAATTTCTTTGCGTTTGAATTACCTTGTTTGAGACATTTTTTTAAATCTACGACCACAAAAGTTGTGTAAAGAAAACGCACTACAAAAACGATATAAAACTGTTTAAGCAAAAAAATAAAAGGAAAAGAGAGTGAGTGAGAGGCGTAATTAAAGGATCAAATTTATAAAAACAATGGCAAACTTTCATGAATTACAGACGATCTTCGTAAAATATCTGATGATAACAGCACTTTGGTAAAAAAAAATGGTTATGTTTGCAAAATTTACCAACACAATGTTCAAACTTCTAATTGGCTAATTGTTTTAAATTAAATGGTACAAGAACGTCCCATAGCTAGACTTTTTCCACACATGTGCAGATCATTTTGTTTAATATACTTATTTTAACATAATAATTAAATTAAACATAACTGATACATAAAAACCACGCGATGCGTAAAATTGACGTGAAATGGATAATGTATATCTTAAAGGTTCAAGTTTTTAAAGGTTAAACGTTTATAAAGTTTTGTACCCTCATAACTAAATTCACATAACTTACCTGCAATCCATTTCACTTCAGGTGCTGGAACACCGGAAGCCTGACAGTCTATGTTCATACTATCGCCTTCTTGTGTAAACGCATCAATAGGTTCTTTAACCCATTCTGGAGGTGCTAAAAAAGCAACAAAACAGGAGAGAAAGTTGGAAGTAAATGCATTTCTTGCAGCTTCCTTAATAGATAAAAAATTTAAATTGTTTTACTTGCAAAAAAAAAACTAAAACTAATTATTTGTTTGAAAAAAGAAACAAAACATATACCATCAAATTAAATATATATATAAATTAAGTTCAAAATTACGCTCATATTTACTTCCACGAAAATCGCAGAAAGTGAGTTTTTGGTACACGCATAAAGGTCATTTGAGCTCAAAAGGTACATTTGACTAAAGAAAATATTTTGGAGAGAGAAAAAAGTAATCCGAGGGAAAAAAGCAATAAGAAAAATGCCCCGAATCTGAAAGTTCAACAGTGTAACGAAAGACTTCACGAAAACATAGAGTAATTCAAAAAATTTTCAATAGAATTGATCAAAACATGCATATAGTAAAACAATTAATATTTTGCAATTAAAATAGTAGAACAAATAAATTAAAGAAGATTAAATTAAATACAGCGTTTTCGAAAAATTGAATTTAAGTAAATATACAGATTCCGGAATAAAAAATAAAACTGTGCTAAAACCTGAGCTCTTGCTCCTGAAAAAATATGTTATAAATTTTTGTGTACTAGCATTTAAGATTTCCCCTTCTTACTACAAAACATAACACATTGATTTTTAAACTTGATAACTAAATTATGTTTATAACACTGATTATTATAATGTTTTAAATGGCCCAAAAATCATTATCAAATCAATAAACGAATGTTTAATTTAGAAAGACTGTTACTGAAACTGCTGACGCTCACAAAAATCAAACATGCAAGACACAAATTTAAATATTAAGTAAGTTTTTAAAAATTCCAAGAACTCTACAATATTGTAAAATTCACTAACCTGTCACTACCAAACTAGAAGTAAACTTATCAGTTCCATGTGAATTAGTCACAATGCAAGTATAATTTCCGGAGCTTTTCGCTGTAACAGATTCAATGATTAAAAATGAGGAATCTTTCACGGACTGAATTTCAACATTGCTAGATGAAATATCATTTCCATCTTTTTTCCACTGGAATTGGAAAGGTCTGTCGCCGGATCTAATGGTACATATCGCGCTTCCTCTTTCACCCTCTTTCAAAGCTGGAGGAAACATGAATGGAGCAACAACAGGTGATTCTATTAAAAAATAAACAAAAAAAAATAGCTATTATGTACAAATAAATAAATGAATAAATAAATTTAATAACCATTCCTCTAACTGGTGAGAACTACATAATAAACTAAAGCGTATGTGTCTAAAGTATTTGAGTGGTTTATGCAACATTCAGTGTTTACATTTTCAGTAGTTTTTTCTGCATTTGATTTCATTTAAAATTTTACAGATGCATTTTACCCTCCGGTCTAAAAATATTTGCAGTCTTACATTCTATGTGCAACTACTTGAAGTTTATACATTACTAAAATTATGAACTTCTCATGGTCCACCAATAAGGTTTAGGAAATTTAGAGTAGTTTCAAATAGCTTTATATTTTCTGGATACCTTTCTACTCCGGACAAAGTTTGAAACTGTAATTTTCAACTCTTTACAATATAGTTATATATATTCCGAACATTTCAATTTCTCAAAAAAAAGTATAATAAGAATACTATAAGGAAACTCAAGCTCATATACTCAAGATAGACTGTTGATTTTATAATTAGATATAAGTTGTTCATTTAATTTAATAGTTGATGGAAAACATGTTCTTTTTAATTACATTATGTATGTTCACTGAAATAGTAACAGTATTAAAAGGTTAAAGAACAAAACTCAAAATAGAAATAACAATAACAAGTTATCATAAACATTAAGAAAAAAATTTACAAAAACTTACAAAAATTTAAGAAAATTTTTTTCTTGAAATCGCTAAATAGAGAAATGAATTGCGTTGCATTGAGTCATACCTAATTACAGTGCATATTTAGATAGCCATAATACTGTTTTTAAAATACTGAACTAAAATGTCATAAATTTTATTAGTAGTGGATCTCAATCTGTCCAACAAAATTCATTTTAGCATGTAACATTCAAGAATAAATGCGAAAAAAATGTTGTATTTAGTTTAAAAGTTTATAAATATCAGGTTTTAAGCATGAAATATATATATTTTTTCAAACCTTTTTAAGCAAAATTGCTTCAGACAAAGACAAAATTTTTAAAAAATATTTTTAAAAAAAAAACATTTTAATCCAGATGAATTATTATATTGAGCCGACTGTTGAGTATAGTTTTACTAAAATTAATGCGATGAAATATTCAACTTCATTAATTGTCAGTAAAGGTTATATTGTACTTATTAACACATTTTTGCTCTCACAATGTGGAAGAAATCTGACCAATGAAGCAAATAATAACTAAAGATTCGTTGTATTGTTTTAAGAAAAAGATCAAAATTAAACGCATATTACGTAGCTTTAAAAAATTAAAAAAGTAGATGTATCAATCATCATAAAAAAATTCATCAGATCACAGAAAAAATAAGCATAGACATTCATACTCTACCTCCAATAGCCAGGGATGGTACAAAAGTCCTCAAAATATGAAGGAAATTCAAAAAGATATGAAGCCATTTTGAAGATTCCATTTGATAGCAATATCTGCAAGTTCTCGGCTTTCATTCATATAATAGGTCAATGCAGCCACAAACTTCTGATGAAATATCTGAAACACTATATAAACATGTCATGAATACATAACAAATATGGCGTTTAATACCAGCGTTAACTCCAAACGGCCATACAGCGCCACACATCGGGGGAAATTGTAAATTACAAATGAAACACTATCAAGAATGGGAAATATTTTTTGGACTAGAAATGCTTATCAGACATTGATACAATTTTCCAAAAAAATGAAGTTCTTTTTATTTGGTCTGTACCTATAAATATGTAAAAAAATCTCCCAATTTACAGTTAAAAAAATCATTACCATTATCAACAACACAATTAAAAATACCTGTAAAATAAAACCTACAGTTACGAAAGATTAAGAACTAAACACAAAGGCACATAAGTAATACCAAAAGGTAAAATAAAAACACGATTCAAACATTTTTTCCTTTGATTAATACAGTAGTACAGAAATAAATCCATCTGAAGTAACAGAATTGATAAGTGCAAATGCAAATACGATTTTCTTTAAATATTTCGTTCCATTTTGTCTCGTCATTGCTAAAAACAATGCTTACATAAAATATCTGACAAAGTTGCTGAAACTGGAACGACATTGAAGCAGCTAAAATTAAACATAAATGCAAAAATGCAAAAAGCCATTTAATGTATTTAATTTTGCTTCATGTTGTTTATTTATTAATTTTCTTTACTTGAGAAAAATAGAAAATATTAAGCAATATTTTGACATGATTATGCTTAGCACGGCATTAGTTTTTTTTCTTTTCACAGAATCTTACCCCGTACTGATATATTTATTGTCTTCGATAGAGGTGTTCCGAATCCATTATCTGCTTCACAGGTGTAAGTCCCTTTCATAGAATAATCAACTTTACTGATGATTAGATCCCCCGAAGAAGACACCTTCACTGCTGCAGATGTATCACTTGAAATTGTTTCTCGCCTATCCTCACCTGTATCATGACACATTACATTAAATTTTTTGCAACATAAGTATCCCTTCAAAAAATAATAGAACACTTTAATTATATTTCTGGCATTATGTTTGAACAGTGCCTAATTAAAAACCAATAAGTACCTAGTTCATTTTGTAGGCTCCTACTACTGGTGTCTCCGATGAAAACCTCCCAGATAAATATCATTAACTACATTTACTATACACATACTATCACCAGCGTTCGAAAGCATTATAACTCTGGTCATAGACTACTAAAAAGCTTCGGACAACCACGAAATAAAACTCAATATCATGCGGGTTCAATGACTGATCGCCGTCAATCACTTTGGATCATCAGAACCGTCATATCCCCAGTCTTCAAACTAGAAAATCATACTTACCGAACCGAGAAGAACCAATAGCTTTTTTTGCGAGGGGGGAGGGTTAATTTCTAATGCTGCTTGTAACACTTATAGACATGTAAGTCTATAACCTATTTCAAAGTTAATTAATTTCAAATAACAACTAATCATAAATAATTTTATAGCACTCTTACAAGCTGTTCAATTGATTACATCATTACATTAAAATATTTGTCAAAGTACTAAAGTATGGTTTCTTGTAAGTTACCTATTTATCCTCAGTTATTATTTATCATTTCAGTTAATATTTTTTTTTTGTTTTATTTTAGTTTTTAAGTTTAAATCTATGATTTAAAAAAGCAGTTAATGCTTTGAATTAAGAAGAAATGCGTTTTCCTTTTTCCGTGCATTCCTCTGAATTTTTATAATTTCAGATTACAAAATTTACGATTTTCTAAAAACGATATTTTTTAGGGTAAAAAGTACCACATTTCGAATGTTTTAAAAAGAAGTAAAAATCCCGACTTTTCCACCCTAAAATTTTGTATTTTTGTGCCAACAAATAATGAATCGAGTGGTATATGCAATTTCTTATTCACCAGTTTGAAACGAAGCATCTTGATTCTTCAAAAAAGTCAAAACTATTACAGGAATATTTTGAGCATAAAGATGAACTTTGGGGTTTCGTCATAATTTTCTCTAAAAGTTTTGCGTCTGTAAACAGAAGATTTCATTTTTAATTATTAACTACAAAGTACTCTCAATTTTTCGACCCTGTTTGTATTTGATCCTTAGAAATTCGATGTTTTAACGTTTAGTTTATAAATACGGAATGACTTGTATAAATAAATGGAGCTGCCTAGAAATCTAGATGTGCAGAACCGCTGTATTTCAATCTTTAAATAATTATAAGATTTTTATTTTAAAAAACAAAAGCAAAATTTACAAAATATGCATAACGGAGGGGGTAATAACCAACAGTTGCCATGACTCTAGGCTCAAGAGTAATTTCCACAAAACACACTTTATTCGGGAAATAACAAATAAAATGCAGCCTTATTCCTCCCAAAAATAATTTAGGATCTGGATTTACTTCATATTTAAGTGTTATACGTTATGATTAAAATTAAAATCTCTGCATTAGTTAACTTCTTTTTTTCTGATAGCAATACAGGTAGGAATTACGATACTTATTGTTTTCGCTTACTTTGCATCACCATTTTCTATTTTTCTATTGCTTACAAAATTTACTTTATTCTTTTCAATATGCAATGCTTTCCTTGAAAAAAAATTCCATTAATCCTATCATTTGTAATTTATGAGACAAGAAATATGGTTTATAGCTCGGATAACATGTGTTTTACAATGTTTTAAGCATTTAAAGTACTTAACTCTTATCCATTTAATAGATGGCACAGGAACACCATTAGCTTTGCATTCAACGATAAGTGTTTCTCCTTCTTGGATAAATTTGTCGGAGGGATCCTTAATCCACACTGGTGGTGCTATTAGAAAATGAATTATTACAATTACTAATTGTTATTGTTATATACTTCCTCAAATGCAAAAGTTTAAAAATAGACAAATATATATAATCTTGTAAAATATTAACAGTAAATCTGAAAAAGAGATGTAAAAACACGCTGTGTGTTTGAGTAAAAATAAATGAGAATCGCTTTTTAGCTTTTATACGCTAGTAGCAGGCCTCGTGGAGAATAAGGATTGCTTCCCACAGTTCAAAACCTTTTGACGTAGAAAAAAGTATTCCTTATAACTCAAAGACCATGCAATGTGCTTTCTACTTTATGCGTCATAGTGCAGTTCTCGAAGATTTACATTTTTTTAGAAAAATATTTGATTGACAACGATTAAAAGTTAAAACTCTATCCTGTGGAACTATGGCAATTATAATATTCTCTGTTTATAAATTTATCTGCTACGAATCCGTGAAAGATATTGAACAAAAGTTTTCCTTACTTCACTTACTTTTTTTTTAAACTTTTCAATTTTAAAATTGATTATAATATGGGACATTTTTATCAAAATTTAATTCTACATCAAGGTTTTTCTACAATTACATTCTTATATGCTGAAACACTAAGCTTTTATAAGTTAGATTGTGATATTACAACACTTTGATAGTTGGATTCCCCTAAACTGTTACGTCGCACAATTTCAGAGAATTAATTTCAAAAATATTTACACGATAACTAATTGTTATCTTTCTGCATAAAATAAATAAATATTGTTCTGAAATATTTCTTCATGGTTTAAATTAAAACCAAAGCTAGGGAATAGAAGACATTTTCTGGATTTCTAATTACAAATATTATTCTTGTTACTATACCATCATTATTTCTAATTTAAAAGCAACTTCAAACGAAAGGCATACGTATACGTATTCACTCATAACTAAATGTAAAAATATGACGCATTGACGTATATAGCTGTACAAGATGTAAAATATTTGAAAAAGATTGATTCAAAAAAACTTCATATTTTGTTTTTACTAGTTATCTCTACAATGCTGTTGAAATTAGAAAACCTAAATATATGATTTTGAAGCACAAAGAATCGATTAAATTCGACGAAAAAATAGGTACACTTTATTTACTCAAATAAAAAAAACATAAAATGTTTTTATTTGGTAATTAATTCTAAAGAATTTAATTCACAGAAGCTGTAATGGGCTGATTTTATCATTATTAGAAATTTCACCTTGTCCTTTGGTTAAAAAACGTTAAGTTTGAGAACTGATTTCCCTCAAAAAAAACTGAAAATTAATACCCATACTGCATTTTCTGATTTTTTCGCCTATTTTCCCGCGCGTATAATTTAAAAACAATAAGGAAAGAAGGCTTAATGTATCTTTGTTGTTGTTTCTAATGTCACTTGGATATCCAAGCTCTTCTTCGCAGAGCGACCAGGAATTAAGGCAGTAAGGAGCGCATTCCGCTTCAAGATGAGCACCAATGGTGGAAGTCACTTGGCTCACTATGTACTTGGATGACACCAGAGCGCGTCACCACAAATACGCCATCTTCCTTTTTAGACCTATGATTGAAGGGAAGGGAAAATCTCCACCCATCGGTACCCTCGGAACTGCGTCGGGACTTCATTGTCCACATGCACGTATCCCCAAGTTCACATGGTGGGTCTTCAGCTGATCGGGTATCGAACCAGAGATCCTCCGATCCGAAGCTTTTTTGCTTCCGGCAAGGACATATTTTTCATATTTTATTTTTTGATTTGAACAATTTTTTTTTTTTCGATTTTGAACAGTTCAAGAATTTTTAACATAGGCCCTAGCCTATGGGCAAAAATGAAGCAAATTATGTAAACTCTGGTCATAAGTTCCTTTGAACAAGCTTATTAAAAGAAGCTCTCAATGGGAAACATTTTTTGATTTGAACAATTTTTGTTCAGTTTTGGACAGTTCCAAAAAAAAAACATAAGCACCTGTGGGGAAATTTCAATCCAATATATATTCTGATTTAACAAGCAGATTTTTTGAAATAAACTTTATCAAACTTACTGCTATGACGTAGCGCATGTACAGACACGATGTTCATCCAGAACTAAACGGGCCTATATTCCCAAGAAACTTTTTTATCTGGATTTAAAGGATGCTTCCGAATGAATAATCTTCACGTACGCAAAAAAATGTATATCTATTATAAACTAGTTACTAAAACTCCAATAGTAAATGAATTTCTTACCGGTAACTATTAAAGCAGATGTGTATTTGTCGTTACCAAATGAATTCTTCACCATGCAAGTATAATTTCCTGAACTGTCTGACGAAACAGATTGAATAACTAGCATCGAAGAATCCAGCACAGATTGGATGATTATGTTTGAAGATTTTTCGACCACATTTCCATCTTTCTTCCATTCAAATTCAAAAGGTCTATCTCCTGATTTTATTGTACATAGAGCACTTCCTCTATCACCTTCTTTTAGAGCAGGTGGAAACATGAATGGAACAATTACTGGAGCCTCTTTACGCCACACAAAAGAAAAAATATTTTATTAGATACAAATAAAAAGTTAAAGCATTAAAGCTTATCCAATACAATTAAGCAAAAACATTTTGTTGAGCATGAGTATTTTGCATTACATATATAAGATATAAGAATCCAAAGTTGTATTCGTTTATACAAATACGTTCTAGGATCTTACTTTTATGCTACAGTTTATGATTTAAATTTTAAATGTTTGCCATTTCGGCTCCCCCCCCCCCCCAGTCGCGTAGAAAAGAAGCTGTCATCCATATTAGTAAATGCATTTATATAATTGTTATGCTAGAATAGTTCACTTTTGGCTTGTCGCGATTATAACGCAAAATTTATCACATATGTATTTATTTTCTTTTTAACTAGAGGCTTCCTAACTAGAATACGATACCTCTTTCAATCAATTATTTTTAAAAAAATTCACACACACATACATTTGAGAAGCCGTGATACATTAAGATAGTTGCTATTGTACTTAAAATAAAATATGATACAATATTTAACTTATAAATCAAACGAGTTTTTAAAATAAACGGTTCTGTACAAAGAGAAGAAGGGAGAACAGAAGCGGACAGAATACAAATCTTCTATTTCTGTAAGTATGTTCTTTACTATCATGAACAGTCATACTCATTACAAAAATAAATAATAAAGCATATCATGCAAGTAACGTAATTAATGAGTACAGATAATGTCCTGAGGGAGAAAAACTAAAGCATTACTTAAGATCTTATAGTTAAGCAATGTACCAATATTATACATACATGAAAAATTACAACGAGAAAAAGAGAACAAATATGATACCTTTTGCTTCAGAGTCTACCAGCACAATCCAACTGATGACAAGCTCAATCAAAATGTGGTACATATTTGCTCGAACAATCTGTTGAGATATACTTTAGAAAAATAAATTAAAAATTCCATACGAAATGTTTCTC
Source organism: Octonoba sinensis (assembly GCA_038502835.1). Taxonomy (NCBI): domain Eukaryota; kingdom Metazoa; phylum Arthropoda; class Arachnida; order Araneae; family Uloboridae; genus Octonoba; species Octonoba sinensis. Next base: position 109,301,415 of record CM076599.1, on the reverse strand, counting down.
ATTTCTCCTAAAAAAGCAAACACACTCAAAGAAGAAAAGATGTAACCTAACAATATGGCTGGCTAGCGTGTATAATTTTTTTCAATTACTAAACATGCAGCGCCACATATCGGATAAAAATTAAACATATCTCTCAAGAGATGAAATATAGTTATTCTATAATTTTTAACTGTATTTTCGCCTATTATAGAAGATTTAAATTATCAAGCAGGTGTTACTTTCAAATGTAATGTTTTCGCTTAAATTAAATATATTTTATGGTGTGCTAAAAAAATAATTTGGATTTAAAGCTACAAAAGTGAAACATAGAAAGGAATACTGTCTGCCGTAAAATTTTTGTCGTATCTTCTGTTATAGTTTGATAACTTAACTTATAATTTTAAATATTAAATAGTTGAATGTTAAATGAAGTCATCATATTATTTAAGTAATATGCATATTTAATTAATTACATTATTACAAAAAATAAAAATTTTAAAACATTGTAGCTGAAAAAAATATTTAAATGGAAAAGGTTTATCTTTTCTCCTTGTTTGTTTCAGCTTTCATTAGATTATTAATTAGATCATTAAAATTAAATAATATATGAAATGAAATATAACTTTGAGTGTTTAAAACACTGGTATCTTTAACCAAAAAAAAAATATATATTTATGCACGGGTTTACATGATTTGAAAAGTTTTTTTTACTTAATTTCCTTTTTTCTTACATATAAAAAATCACTCTTGACGCCTAAAAATATAATCTAAGTCTAAAAACCTGAAAACTATCGTCTGTAAAGAAATTTAAAATAAAAATGAGATGTTTCCTTCAACTGAGAAACTTTTTATCTATTAGAAATATCTTCAAAATTCCATCGATAATTTTTGCACCAAAATATTTATGCTTTTTGAATGACTATTTTCACTCTTATACCCCATTAATTTCAAAAAAAAATAAAAGATATTATTTTACCTTTCTCTGATAAAGACAGATATTGAAGATTCTTCAGAAATACATTTAATACACACCGGTAAAAGTCGAATAGTATATTAATCACGTCTAAAAGGACACATTTATTACACAATAATAGCACATTTTTATCGTGTCAATATCAGTAACTATATGGCACCATGAAACATAGTAGTGCTTTGAGGGTACCATTAAGACGAAATGTTAGAAAAACTAATATTTTGTTCACATAAACAAAAATATACTGTATTTAATTCATTTCAATCACTGAAGAAAAAAATACCGAGTCAACAAATGTACTGAAAACTCAACTGGAAAAATTAATTTAATTTGCAATTTGTAACGTTAGTCATTCTTTACTTTAGAACTTCATTTTATGACTCTCAGACATCAAAAACTATAGCTATTTTCAGTTTCATCAATGAAGTTCCTGATAACATTTTCAATCAACCACGAAAATAATTTGTTTCTTTTCAGTAAATTACTTACCTGAAACCTTTCTTGTAACTTTTACTTCCATTTGCACATCATCCTTTTGTCAATAATAAGAAACATTTTTTTAATGGTAAAACACTGTAATCTACGAAAATGTAACAATGCGTGTTTAAGGAAGTTGAATTACGGTATTGAATATAAATGAAAAACTTGCTTAGCACAATTGTAAACAATACACATAAAGGGAAAGGAAATATATTTACCACGCACTGAAACGTAAATTGTCTTTTCTAGGGGGATTCCGTAATCATTTGTAGCTTCGCAAGTGTAACTTCCCTTCATAATACCTTCTATTTTTCCAAAGAGTAATGTTCCATTTTGAAGAATGCGAGTACTGGAATGAGAATCCATAGGTATAGCAGACGATTTCTCCTTACCTGAAGTCAAATTATGAATTTCAAAATAGTGAATTTTTATTATCTACAGCACAAGTATCATGATTATTTATTTGATGTGAATTATTAAAACCTTTATTTAAAAATACAAAAGTTTAAAGAAGTTGAAAAAATGGGGAACAATTACCTCATATGTAGCAGTGAGAAGCAAAGAGATGTAAGTGGACCAAAAAACGATTCTGTGAAAAACGCGTTCGAAATATGGATCTTATGAAATCTTTTATGTTAATTTTTTTCTAAATCTTGTTGAAGCGGAGCAACTGTTAGAGCTTTCGCTAGCGTGTCTTGTCACAATATAGAATGCTGCTTCTTCCCACTATCATCTGCATCAGTTATCTCCAAATTTGCAATTTTGTCACTTACATACCTTTGTTTCTGGGTGCCTCATATCAGCACTAAACGCTGATTATGTTATAAACTTTACAGTCTAATTATTTTTAAAAAAAAGAAATAAAAAACCTTTAAGAAGTAAAAATGCATAAATAATTTATAGGAAATTCGAAGATAAATAGATAAACATTTAAGAAACATTTTTGAAGAAATAGAGATTTTTGTTTGGATGAATACGTTATTATCCACTGTTAATCTAAAATGTTTCTATTATTTTCGTTAGGTCGTTACACAAAACTGCCTGTTGTGGTACGATAATATTCTTCTAATTAGAGGAAATTGGGCTTTGAAAGGTCACTGATCCTGAAAGAAATGATAGCAGAAAGAAAATCAAAACCTACAGTGACAAAGTTCTTCCATCAATAGTAAATGTCGCGGGAGGAAGCGATCAAATGGAGAAAAAAAACGATGGCTATTTTTAAAAAAAATCAGTTCAAATAGTTGCAATATACTTCAAATAAATACAATATAGAAGAATCCGAAAGCATTCTTGAAAGAAAAAGATTGACTTTCATTTTAAATATCATTCTTTTCCGGAAAAACATGTGAACTGTCATAATTTGTGAAGCTATGCAAAGTCTCTATTTTCATATTCCAAACGTAGACACTAATTTATGTTATCATATTTGCTCTTCAAAGCTTTACGTACATTTCTGCAATTAGTCACTCCCACTTACGTCGAAATAAATGGGGAAACCAAATGTTGTAAGAACTGTAAATTACCTAATAAGTATTTATTCAAAACATAAGTTTAATTCTGTTGTTTTGCAACAAATATACCATTTTAAGTTTTACTGGAAGTTTAATCGTAGATTAAAAGTATTACAGAGTTTCATAAATTCGATTAGAAAAAGTTTAATTCTATGTTTTGAGAGTTGCGTTTGCTGCGTTGCACAAAATTCCACAATTGACTATATTACCAGAATTACTTTTTACGTGTCTAATTTCAGCCCTCATTATTAAGACAGATATTTTAGTTTGTTTATGTTTTTACCAAAAGTCATCCTAAGTAAAAAAGAAACCTTTAAAATCGTTCAGTTCGGAACCAGTTTTAAAATATTTTGCGATCCATCATATGTATATTTACCCATAAACCAAGATATTTTGGGTGTAGGAACACCTGTAGCTTCACAGGGGATCATTATACTTTCCCCCTCAACTGTATTGACGTCTGCAGGCTCCGTTTTCCAATCAGGAGGTGCTGAAAGAAAAGAAAAGTCAGAATTTTATGCTATCTCATAATTTTAATCAAAAACTCTAATTTAAAAAAAAAACTTTGTCAAAGCGTTTTACTTCGAATTGCAAAAACATAACAGTTATATCACTCAACTGTTCAAAAGTGGTTTGACAGCTATAAGATTGTGAAAAACTACAGACTACAACTAATATTGCATTTCTTTCTTTTTTTTTGATACTGATTTAAAAATTTATATTTCAGCAACTTTTACACTAAATAGAAGCCTGAAATTTTGTGGGCATGTTGGTTCTTGATGGTGATGTAAGTTATTAAATGCGAAATTGTTGTATCATCACTTTTATTTTAAGTATAATTTTTATTTACATTTTCGAATGTGAAGTTAAATAAATATTTGCTTTATTTTCATTCTTATATTATAAGACATAATTTATACTATTTCAGAATAGTTGTTGCAAGGCAGATGGGCCAAAAGATCTTTTATTTTTTCAAGTCGCAACTTGGGCTGGAAAATTGTGAATTAGGAAGAATGTGTTTTCCAAATGACGGAAAATTTTAGAGCACATTCGCGACCAGAAGATATAAACAGATTTTATTTATTTTTTAACCCTTTTGAGTCTTGGCAATTCTCAATTTTTCTGTGGCATTATACGATTTTTTAAAAAAATGGTTGCATTTTTTCGGCCCTCCTTATTCTACACGCATTTCAATCGCACTGCGTTACTGTAATTTGGTTTTTATTGAGTGAGTATACTTTTAAAGGAAAAAACAACATACAGATGCTACAGTAGGGTGAGCGCAAAAAAAAGTAAAACATTTTTTTGTCATAATTTGGCAAATTAATTGCGGATTGGGGGGACGGAATTTTTCAAATTGCAGGCAAATTTTATACCGGAAGATATAAGGGTTTTTTTCCTTCTTTTTTTTGCCGTAGTACTTATTTATTCCTCTATTTGTCAAACACAACCACAGGCTAAATCACTGGAATCCGCAAAAAATACGAAGATTGATTCAAAAAGATTAAGAAAATATAACTAGAATGAAGAGAATTTTGTTTTCGAAAGATGTTTCCGATCGCGCGAAGAGTTTTTTGGGAATCGCAGGAGTTTTAAGGTATGTTAGAAAAACCTAGTTTTCAAGGCGACAACATTTCTATAACGGCTGATGAATTTACCGTCTCAAAATGATATCGTCAAAAGCATCGTTTCTATCGATACTTTTAAGTGTAGTTTCTACAAAAGAGTAATAATAAATAAACTGCGGATTAAAAATTACCTGTAACTGTTAATATTGCCGTAAACCGGTCGGTTCCAAAATCATTTTTAACGATGCAAGTATAATTTCCAGAGCTGTCGGAAGTAACAGATGATATTACCAAAAATGACGATTCTAATAAGCTTTGTATCTTCAAGTTGGAGGTCTCTTGAACAGGTTTTCCATTTTTCAACCACTGGAATTCCAAAGGAGATTTTCCGGATCGTATCGTACATGTTGCACTGCCCCTCTCACCTTCTTTTAAAGAAGGTGGAAATGAGAAGGGTGCGACAACAGGTGTATCTGAAAAAAATATATTTCCAGATTATTTTGATCGGAAAAATAATGATACGAAAAGTTGTATGTATTTTTTAACAAGGATTTCTTACTTAGAATTTTGATTATTTAGGAACACCATCAATTTGAGTGTATTCGTATTTATCACCCCATGAGTTCTTTTGTTTTATGTACAAAAAATTACAATAGAATGCTTTTAAAGCAATATGCTTTTAACAAATATACATATATTTTATAATTTTTTTTCCCACAGAATGTTCATTTTTTTTTTCAGATACGAAAATATTTAAAATTATTGCACATAAACATCCTTATGATAATGTAAGTTACACGAATTAATTTACAAATTTATAATTTGTGGTACTACTAAAGTTATACATACTAAATGGTCAAATAAAATGTGTTACTTTTCGAAATTGGTAATTAAAAAAATAAGCGAAAGGTCTATTAAGACAAAGTTTAAATTTTGTTACAATTCCCTATGCAACTTTTCTTTAAAATTGGGAACAGCCTGTCCAGATTGATAATCAATGACGAAAATCTTGATTTATATAAAAGGAAAATTTATTACGACACATTTACACATATTATAAAACTATTTCAACTACTACTTCTTAACATTATATTTCTTTCTTATTAATTCAAATTATTTTGCTCGAGGTCTTCTGTCTCGGGTTCGCGACATCTCGTTTCCATCACAACATAAAAATATAAATGAAGGAAATTTATGCCCGACTAAAGGCTCATCTTCAACAAATGTTATTTACTAAAATTAAAACATTTTAATTATAAACTGATAATTTAGGCGTTTTACTGTTCCTGCACTAAGGACCTAGTTGAACATGAGCCTCAAACAATATTCCACACTAAATGGTATATTATTACAAGCAAAGAAAATTTAAAATAACTTAAAGTATGATCTAGCAGTTTGAAATTTCCCGTGATCATAGTTTTAACTATTACCTAATTAACTTATTTTACAGTTGTGTCAATTACGAAAATATAAATTATTTGTTATAAATTGCAACTAACTCCACATCCCACCAAATTAGTTTATTGCTATTATGATATATCGCCGGCAGCTCATCACTCTACTTTTACCTTATGTCAATGTTACCCTTCATTATCGAACATTCAATGCAAAAGCATACAAAATGTGTTTTATTGTTGACTATATTTATTGACTTATTTTCAATTTTTAAATTTTTATTTTGTCTTAAATCAATTTAAAATATTTTGCTGAAAACAAGAGCTATATAGTTTTCGCTTATTATTGAAGTGTGAATAATTTTTGCGTTCCTTATTTCAGATTACAATTAGGCCGCAAAATGGAGTTGGAGATAAGCTCCTTGGAGACAGGCTCTGCTTCCGAAACATTTAAGAGCAGAGAAGATAGGAGGACTTCTACGGTTACCGTAGATGTAAATACTGAAAGCTTTCTTAAAACCCTTCTGTTTTTAGTTGAGCATTTAAACTGTTGAAAATAACAAAGTACGAAATCATTGATAATTAGCATTGTGTGTCCAGAAACAAATTTATAATCAAATAAGTCTAAAATGAAAATGAAATATGTGATTTGAGAAATCTAAAAATGGAATATGTCCAGATCCGTACAGCGGTACGGGTACTTTAGTAAGTTTTAGCGCTTTTCATTTTGTCATAAAAAATAAGACCACACCATAAATAATGCAACACACTTAAAATTTAAATTTAAAAAGGGGGGAAGGAAAAGTAAAGTGAAGGAAACAGTATCGCTGGAAAAAAAGTAATACAAAATCTAAAAATTGTTAATGTTTTAACATGTTATCTTATATCATATAGATCGGTGAGATTTTGTATTATATACTAGTATTAGCTGGAAGTTGATGACCTAAAATGTCCCTAAAAATTTGACAAAAATAACACAAAAAAAAGCATTAAAACTGAAAATATTCACTTCACTTTTTATAAAATTCCCTTAAGATCTGAAGTGGAAATTCAACTGAAGTAGTTTAAATAGTTGTTTTGAAAAATTATAGCAACACCATCACCAAATGACTTTATAAAAAAAATAAAAGAATAAATAATAAAAGCAATGCAAACCAATAATTGGGAAAATATAATTTTACAATTTTTAAATCGTAAATGGGAGAACCTAAATTACGCTGAATAATTAGAAATATTTTTATATTAAAAAAAGACTACATTCGAAAGTAAGTTTATTTATCTATAAAAACGTTTTTCAATTCAGACAGTTAGGACAAATTTAAAATAAATAAACAGATACACTCATAGAGGAATATTTTCTTCAAATATACACTGAATACCTTCCTTTTAAAACACCCAGCAACTATTTTCAGTGTCAAAAATTCTTTGTTTTCTTGAAGTTGTGTTCATTCAGCTTTGGAGCAATAGATACACAATTCTACCTTTCACGTATTTATTTATTTGTAAATCAAATGAAATTTTAATCAGAGAATTTTTTTTAAAAGAAAGAGCTAAAACATAGAAAATGAGAAAAATTCTTTAAAATGCAAACAATGCCGTAAAAACCTTTAAAAATTGCTCCCAAACCAGGAAAATGTCGAAACATGCAGTATCATCAAATGTAGGGCCTGTTTATCTTTTTCTCAAGTGTAATTTTTCTTTTTTTTTTTTAATTTTGTTATAATTATAATTAAAAATGCAACAGATTTTTTCCTATGAAATTAAAGAATAGCTGAAACATTAAATTTATTTTGAAAAACATTTCTAATAAAAAATACTTACAATTACAAAAATCCAATTTCAATATCATTTAATAACAATTTCGAAGAGCATTTGTATTCGCGATTTTGCTCAGAATTTGTATACAGTAAAAGTAGCACATTACTTACTTAAATTTATAGAAGGGAGTTAAACAATGTTTTCAGTTTTACAATAAAACCTATAGGATCTACTTTAAATTCTTTATAAAGCGTTACGAACATTAGGGAAGTTTTATGAAATTTTAATAATTATAGAACTTATTTATTTTACTTTAGTTTTAAGTCTTTATATAAAAAATAACATAAAAAATAGAATTGACAGTGAAAATTGTAATGTCGATATAATAAATAGATTATAGTAACAAGTATCTAATTTCTTACCGCCAGCGTTTGATACTCCAGCATTGAACAGCATAAAAATGGCGCTGATTAATCCAATGAAAGCCATCATAAACTCTTATACAAAATTTACAATCTATGTATGAAATAATTTCGTTTTAAATTTTGTACCACACAGTATAAATGTTAGTTAAGTTAAAAAACAAACAAACATTTCCAAGAAAGAGATGTAGACTAGCTAGCATGGCGTACAAAACATATCTTTCTATTACTACATATGAGCACAGAGCGCCACACATCGGGAAAAAAGGGAACTTCATCTCTGATAAAATTAAAAAGATAAAAGCAAAAAACCAGGTTAATTTTTAAAATACTTAAAACCATAAAACTTTCAAACAAACAGAAATAAAATTTGGGCATATATTCTTATTATAAATTGTACCAAATCATATGCTTTTCCAGAATCGTTTATAAAGGATTTCTATTTATTAATAAAATAACTGAGTTTGGTTTTAAATAGTTAAATAAGTGATAATGTTAATCTGGGGAAAACATTTCTTAATATTAAAAAATTAATTGTTTACCACTGTTTCCAAGTAAAGAAAATCAGTTTTTGTAACTCAGTAACAGAACTAATATTAAAAGTCAGTTTTCAGTAGATTTTTTTTATTCTTTAAAACAGATCTTCACTACTGAATCTAAAACAGTTGTTTACATACTGCTTGTATTTAAGCTACATCAAAATATTTGTGGCACTCTTTTAACGTAGGATTATAGTTATTCGCTGAAGTAATAACTCCGTGAGACATAAATCAGCAACAATCATATAATTTCAGTTGAAGCTATATTAATACATTTTGAGCGACAAGCCGTCTTAATTAATAATATTTATTTAATATTATGTCAAAAATAATCAAAAACAAGGGCAGTGTGATTAAAGTTGAAAGCAGCATAACTGAAGTTTTAAAGTTATATTTTTCTAATTTGTGATAACTTAAAAATTAGTTCCCCGATAACATTAATATTATTTTTTTCTGTTTAAAATTGTAAGCAAAACCTACATAGCATTTAAATAAACGAATAGATTTCCCCAAAAAAGAAAAATAATTCGAGCTAAAGTTAACTTTTTTATTTGATGATTACGAGAAATGAAATCTCAAAACTATTTCAGTGAAAAGAATCTTAGTTATCTTACTGGTTTCTAATTAACTGGATTCTTTTGTATTTTTATGCGCCATTTTCTTGGTACACATTCTTTGTAAACTGGGGATAAAAACATGCTACTATCTGTTTTAATTTTCAAATTTGTTTTGAATACATAATCTACATTCGTTTCAAATTTGAACCCAATTAACATGCAACAAAACGGGAAAATATAAAACAACTAACTATACATATGCAGTTAGTGATGTATATTTATTTTCCAAAAGTATCATTTTTACACCTTTACTTCAATAAATTATCATTATAAATGTATATCATCAATAATATAAAGAAGGCATGGAAGAGAAAATATATTTACAATTCTAAAAGGTATCCATATTTCAGCCTCTAGTTTCGATCAATCATTTAATAAAATGATTTCTGAAAGACATTTAGTGCAAAAAATGTCTTTTTATGAATTTCTTTCTCCGTGATAAACATACGTTAATGAGAATCTTTCAAGACATGGTGAAAAGTTAAATTAGAAGGTTCTTAGCGTTGGATGGTTAAATAGATTTATTTGACAGAACTAAAAATTGAACCAACAACTCGGATAGTTAATGAAATAATTGAATGTTATTTGAATTTTATAGACGGCACAACAAGGTTATTGCTGAAGCTCAGCCATTATCAGCTACACTGTAAAAAAAAATCTCCTGAAAATAACGGAAAAAGTAAGGCAGCAGAGTTGCCGGAAACATTCCGTTTCTGATAATATTTTCCCGTCACTTGACAGAAGTTCTAATTTTTTTCTCCGTTGATCCTTTTATATACAGCAACCGCAAAACGAGAAAGTTCCGTTCTCGTACTTTCAGGTACGTGATATTTCCGATTTTGGAAGGAAAATCCATGTTTTGAAGCACTAAAGAAGTTTCCGTTAAAATCAGTCAAAAAACAAGCTGAAAATTTAGGTTTTTTTTGTTAAGTTATAACTTACAATATGTAATTATCGCTCCCTTTCATGTGCTTTTGCCGATAATTACCCTATATCATTTGTTGTAGTCTATAGAGAAAAATGGTGTGTTCAGAACTTGCTGCATAATTTAAACAGAACTAACAGAGTGTCTATTTTGTTTGTACAGACTCAGTCTAACTTGATTCCCCAGAGCAGACTTCAACAATTGTTATTGTCTGCAGGTCAAAATTAAGCAAACTTTTTACCAAAAAGAGGTTTTGGGTCAGTAGTATTTTCACACACCCAAACTTATCGATTTCGCCTTGAAGTTAGGTGGCAACTTTTTGAACTACTAATGTACGTTTGCTATAACAATTTTGTACTCAAACTTTTTGTTCTTCAATTTTCAAATAATTTTTAATGACTTCTTAAAAAGCAACATTTATATCGTGAGCAGAGATATCTACTTTAAATTCCGATGAACGTAATGATGGCCATGAACAAAACATCTAGTACGTAACAGTCAAGAACTACATTTGATATCATTCAAAAATTAAGCAATATGATTAGTATTTGAAAATTACTTACTTGAAATGTTCTTGTTTCCAAAAGTTGTCAGAGCTGGAATTCTCCACTCTCAGAACACTCAAATTCTTCTCGACTCTAATATCAGAATCTCAGAATATTATCATTTTCAAATTACAAGAGTAGCTTCTAGAATAATGCTGCATAATACTAACTTTCAATACTCACTGAATAAAATAATGAATGTTAAATACAAGACTTAAATTTGACTCTAAAACCCGTATTTTCTCCAAATTTATAGTTTTGTCTGCACATGTACAACTGCTTGCTTAGCCAAAACAGCAACTTTAACGAAAATATAACTTACCTCGAACTGAAATTAAAATTGTTTTCTTCAGTGGTGGCCCAAAACCATTGTCCCCTTCACAAGTATATGTTCCTTTCATTGAAGCATCAACTTTATTTAAAACCAAGGTGCCCGTGTTTGAAACGTATGTATTTCTCGTGGAATCTTCTGAAATCTTGTTGTTTCCGTCACCTAGAATAATTGATTTTTTCTCCCTAAAAACTTGTTCATTAGTTTGATAACAAAAAAAATTGTCGCTGTTGTTATTGTCTAGTATTATGCAGACCTAATATTTTTTAAAGTAAATAATTGCAGTTATAAATAATATTTAGTGATATGAGTTGTACTTACATTGTAGCTGGAGAAATTTTTCAAATAATATAACATATTAAGATATAAAATGGCATAATAAGATATAATGACGCATAATATTTTGTACAAACCGTAAGTCCAAGTTATTTTTGGAAGTGGAATTCCTTGAACTTCACAAGGCACGGATTCCATTTGACCCTCCTGAGTATAAACATCTTGTGGTTCTGTCTTCCACTTTGGGGGAGCTAAAGAAAACGTACATTTTTTTAGTTCACTCAAACAACAATGCTTGACTAACATTACAAGTCGCGTCTTTCTTGGAATAATAATCCCGTAATCTTTTCAATTCTGATCTTGCACCTTTCATATAAATTACACCACAAGCAAGAAATTTCTAAATTATTCTAATAGACTCTAAGTATCTCTTTCCCAAAGGATAAAATGAACTCGCGACTTGCAATAGTACTTGTAGAGTTTTAAATATAGGCAGAAAACCCCCAAACAACCGTTAAAATACTTCTAATAAGATTTTATGAACAGAAAAACCCCTCCTATATCATGATAGCTCTACACAGAACATTCGACAAACTCTACAGTGAATTTTATTTTCATTAAGACACCATACATTTGTTAAATGTGGACATATAATCTATATTCATTATTTAATGAACAGAAAGCTGTCTTCAGTGAGTGATTGGCGAGACTTTGGAAAGAATTGATGTTACCACAAATGTATTCTTACGACGTCGTTAAAAAATAAACTCGACCTTTTTAAAAGCATGTTTTACAATCCTTCTTCCGGCAAGAATCCTTAATCTGAACACAACAGAAAACAAAATCTGTACTGTCTATATCATGCTGGATAAACAGAGTTTAATCGTACAGAAAACATTTTTTTTTGTATAAATTTTCCGTATAGAAAGCGGCACAGTATCAGATGAAAATTAAGTAATTCGAATAATGTCAGGAGATAAGACTTTTAACATGTATATACAAGACGATAATATGATTCATTAAGCAAAGAACAGTTGAATTCGATAAATATGTTTTATTTACGAGGACGGCAGAAATTTCCAATGCAAGATCATGGATCACGGTAATCTTCAAAAACAGAAAGAAAGAAAAAGAAAAAAAGAGAGAATGAAAGGAAGAAAAGAAAAAATAGAGAGAGGGAGTACCTTGAAATGTATTCTAAATTTATAAATCTTATTAAGAAAATGTAAGAAAAGTTTTGTTTTTTCTAAATGTTTTTTGTGTATTTAAAAAGAGAAACTAAATTATAAAAATAAATGCATTAACAAATGCACAGTAATGCATATCGTCTCATGAGAAATGCCTTCTGAATTCTTATAAAGTTTGAACTATTATATTTCTTAAGATTTTACAAAACATCTCGATTAAAAACGATTAAAAATAAAATATACTATTCGAAAAATATAAAAATAAGTTATTACACATGACTATAGCAAATGAAGGAGTACATGCATCATTTAATCTCTTTATTTACCTGAAACAGTTAATAAAGCAGTGAATCTGTCACTTCCAAAGGCATTTTTTACAATACATGTGTAGTTTCCGGAACTTAGAGCAGAGACAGCTTCAATGACAAGAAAGGAAGAATCCATTACGGACTGTATCTTAACGGATTCAGATTCACGAATTTCACTTCCATCTTTTAGCCACCGAAATTCTAGAGGTCTGTCGCCTGATTTAATGGTACAAGTAGCACTTCCTCTTTCACCTGCTTTCAAAGCTGATGGGAATATAAACTCAGCCAATACTGGAGCTTCTATAAAATTATAAAATAGAACTAACTGCAAAGCAGTTTCTTACAAATTCTTTCTAATGTTAAATACAACAATTAATATTTTTGAGGTTGCTAGAACACATTAATGAAAAGCCTGTTATAAAATCATTAAAAATCTAGCAGTTAACGTTCCATACTAGAAGCCATAATCTACTGTAGTAGTTTTGTTAGAGAACACAAGTGGATAGCTATATCAAGCTTTCTTTTTAACTAAAGCTTTTAGTTAACAGGTCATTCAAAAAATCACTTCGCAGTCAGTTTTAGACTAAACATATCAACTAACATAGTGAAGTACTTCTGAAGGTATCTTCCTACAAAGTATTCCGTCATACATTTTAGAGGAGTGTTCGTTATCTTTTTTTTTTTTTTTTTTTAATTAAGAGTTATTGAGATTTTTTTGAATAAATTTTTATATTTACTTCGAATTAACTAAAAAAAATCTTCGTTATTTATTCACTAGTTGATATAGAGACACGAAAGGATCTTTTGTTATACAAGAGAAAAACAATGACTGCCATTCACAGGTAATTATAAACTATTTTAACGAGTATCGCAAAAAAAATAAAAAATCATTTTAAAAAAAATAATGAAGTGTTTTTTAATACACAATCTTCCAATTCCGTAGGTTTATAGTACAAATGCATGAAAAGGTATAATTTAATTTTATTTTGTTTACACATAAATTACTTACTTTAGAATAAAAATATTGTTGCTTATTCAACAGTATTACATGTTTCAACATTGCGAACGGTTTCTTGAAATACATAAAATTGCAAAACATTTTGGATAATATGCTTACAAGTATGATTGTTATCAAAATATAAAACTAGAAAACTCCAACACAAAAATACTTAATAGTATTTTTAAAAGATGTTAAACTATACATTCTGCTTTTTCCAACATTATCTGCTGTTAGCCAAATACTATTATTCAAAATTATGCATCAAATAATTCAGTTTTATTTGGGGAGGCAATATGTTAGTAACTTTTGAATTTTCATAAAGCCAAAAAGAGTTTAAAATGCTTATTTACCACATGATCTAAGGTCATAAAGCAATGCAATGAGCAAAAAGACGTAATCTAAAACTTTGATATAAGCTTCGGGGGAAAAAACTCATATTCAGTAGTATGTTCTAATGAAAAAATCATCTGAAGATTACTTAAAAAGGGGAGAAAAATAGTACTCTCGTTGAAAAAAACCTTTAGTATAGCTGTTTCTCATCAAAACAGCCTACGCAACCGGGAACACAAATATACAGACTTAAATTTAGACTTTAAAACACAAGATATTTTTCCCCCTCCTCTGATTAGTATATTTAAACGATTTTTTTTCCTCTGAAACATTTGAAAATAATAGATCAGTATTTTTATTCTTAAAAAGCATTCCTACTAATATTTTTAATGGAAAAATTAGTGTGTTTTCAAAAGCTATTTGATTTTTAAAATAGCAAAATTGCATGCTAAAAGATGCCTTTAATAATGTATTCAATGATTTAGTTATGATACCAGTACTTTGTTTGTATAGTTAGAGATAAACCGTTTTCGTTACGTTCTCTTTTATGAGGAAAAGCCATGCATTCAAAAAAAAAAAATTTCACTTTGTAAAATATATACGTGAATTATTATGAAAAATTAATATTCAAAATAAAAATACTGCGAAACTAATTCATATATAAATAAACAGAATGAATATATGTAGAATATAGAGTAGAATATATGATTAATATTAATAATCCAAAGTAAAGCAGTTCTTACCGGAAGCAGAAACAAAGTTGACTAAATAAAATAAAATCCATGAGAAATACATCGAGTGCAAATTCGTTGTAAAGCCATACAGTGAAGCCAACGCATAACGTTCAGCCATCTTGAATGTCTGCAATAAGCTCTTTACATGTTACTTTTCATTATTTTAAATGCAATTCAAAAACACTTTCTTTTCATAACACTTAAACATCATAAACTGAAACCAAGAAGTTAAATTGTTTTAATATAGAACAGCTTAAAAATAATAAAGCTGCTGTTCTCCACCAATGTTACGAAAAGCGTAACATAAAAAGCGTATTTTACCGAGTGCAGCGCCCCCACATGACAGAAATTGTATACAATGATATTTTTGAAAATAGCCAATTCATTTTTCATCCCTGTTTATTACTGTTTATAATTATTATTATTATTTTACCATTTCAAGGTAGATAAAAAGTAGATTTTGCTCCTGAATGCAGCTTGGCAACTGGGAAGTTAATGTAAAACGGCTTTTAACTGAAAATCAAAAATTAATTGATGGAAATAACATATTTCAGCTAATGATGTAATAAAATCGTCACAAACTATAATGACAGTTATGGACTAAAAATATTCAGCATTGTACAATTATATATACTTATAAACAGGCCCGGAAGTTGATGACCTATAAAATCCCTAAAAAATGCTCCAAAAACTGTGCAAAAATGATGCAAAAAATGCCATTAAAACTGAAAAAATGCACTTAATCTTTTTTTAAAAATGCACTTAGGATCTGAGGTAGAAAAATATGAGGTAGTTTGAATACTTGCATTTTTAAAACTTATAACACCATCATGAAATGACGTTTTAAAAAAATTAACGAATAAAAAATAAAACAATGCAGCCAATAATTGGGAAACATATATTTTGGAAATTTTAATATCGTAAATGAGAGAATCTAAGTTACTTTAAATATCTTGAAGTTTGTGTATCTTGAAAAACGTCTTTCAATGCAGACAGTTAGGACATATTTAAAATAAATAAGCAGAAATACACTTCTTCAAATACACACTGAATCTCTTCCTTTTAACACCCGGGCAAATTTTTCAACGTCAAAAATTCTTTGTTTCCTTGTAGGAGTTTTCATTCAGTTTTGCAGAAATAGATTCGCAATTCTAACGTTCACCAAGCTTCTATTTATCTATGTATTTATTTATTTTATTATGTTTCTTTTTGAAAAATTTAATGAATAAATGAAATAAAATTTTAATCAAAAATTAAAAAAAAATAGCTAAACATTTTGAAATGAGAACATTTTTTAAAAAGGCAAAAAATGCTGTTAAAATCTTTAAACGATATTCCAAAACAAAAAAAAAAAAAAAAAAAATACAGACAAGTTACATTTTCGGGGATTGCTTATAACATTGTCTCATGTGTTTGCAAATTAAATCAGATGGAATGGGTGGCATTTTTATTTTAAATTTGTCATATTCAAGTTTCGGTTAAATTTATTAGCATTTTCGGACAATATGTATTTGCTCTACAAAGAATATTTTTTCATTTTATCAACTTAATTTTTTGCTACAGTTTTGCACATAATCATTAAGAGAGCTCAAAAGTTTGAACGAAATCAATAATAACCGTAATTTATCGATAAAAATAGTGCAACCAGATATTCGTGTAATATAATTAGAATTTTCTATCACATCAGTATCAATCTTTTAATTTTGCTTAACTAGCCTTTGCAATAAATTTTAATAGTTTTTTTTTTTTTGTTTTCTCATTAACCAGTAAATAAAAATTAAAAAGAAACATCAATAACATGTTTCTGGAAATAATGTATGTAAAACGCTCGCGAACAAAATTTTGTATTTTAATTTGGTATAAATTTGAAACAAAGCCATTGCTTTGCATTGATCTTAATACCCATCCTGAAGAAGTATCGCCAATTATGTATCCTATTTCTTAATAATAACATAATATTTGACTTTTGTGCCATTTTGACCCTTACAGGTTTTATTGTTCACAAGAAATTAAACGAAAGAACTTATTTAATTGCCTAAAACCTTTCTTGAAAAAAAAAATCAATCTCTTTTGAACATTAGCACCAAGTATTGTCAATAATGTGTATAAAAGGAAGAGGAGAAAGCTAAACTAGATATCATGTGCTTCGGGTCAATGCAAATAGTTTTTATCTTACAATCCTTCCTTTTGGAAAAATAGCAAAAATGATACTTAAAATGTGTTTCAAGAAGTCAGTGAATCATGATTATTATTTTATATTTAACGTATCATTGACGGTGAGAGGCGACGGTGAATACACATTACTGTGACCATTATCTCAAATATATTTATTCAAAACAAACATAATTCTTGATCTTTTAATGTTTTGAATGTTACATAGAGAATATTATAAAACAGAATAACCAATAGCAAGAGTTGAAGTCTTGCATATTACTAATGCAACAAATCTCGTGTGATAAAAAAAGGAGATATTCTAATCAACAGGTTCATGTATGAGTACAAGGGAAAAACAACGTAAATAAAACACACATTGTCAAAACAATAAAGCAAATAGTTACTTCGAAGCTAGAATGAAGCCTCTTTATCAGTGCAGCAAGAAAGTTGTAAATGAACGGGTTCTTTTCTTTCCTGCACTGATGAAGAGGCTCCATTGTAGCCTCGAAATAGCTATTGCTTTATTGTTTTGACAGTTTGTGCTTTATTTACATTGTTTTTCCCTTGTGCTCATATTTTAGCACGAAGCATTTTTTTTTTTTTTTTCATTTTACTTATAGGTCCATGTATGTTTTAAGTAAAAGCCCTGTGGAAAGTTATGTAAAATTATTAAAATGTTTTGACGCATTTGAGGTTTTGGCGTATTGCTTCTTTGAAGAAAAACAGCAAATTAGTTAATTGAATTACGCCAGTTTCTTTTTCTCAACAGACTTTGGCATTTGTTTTATTTATTGCAAAAAAAAATCTCTTTCGCAAAGAAAATAAATAAAATAAATGGTACGTGTTTTCTCTCAAATGCATGTTCATAATGGTGGCGCTTTTTTTAAGATTACTGAAAATTATTAAAAATATATAAATTATGATGTTACCACGCAAAATGCTTAGTGTACATAAGAAGCAATTTTCTCTAAGACAATGTGGCGTTTTTAATGATTGTCAATGAACTCTGAAGTGTTAGAAGTCATGCATTAATAACTATGCATTTTAGTTTGGTTAGATTGTTTGAGACTTTTTACTTTGTAAATGCAAAAAAAATGTTTTCAAGAAAGTGTAAATGTCTTAGTTACTTTAGATCAGAGCTTCCCAACCTATGGTTCGTGGATCATCGGTGGTACGCAGAAAACTTTTAGTGGTCCACGATATTAATCTTTATTGAATTGACAATTGACATTGACAAAATAATGTTAAAAAAAACTTTGACAACAACAGTATCAAGCTTACAATGTTGTAAAATTTTTAATCTTCTCCCTAAAAGAAATCCTCCTAAATAAGTTTAAATTATTCCTGCCTAAGTTCTGTTCTTCCGCCGAGCTCAGATATTTTGTGGTTTTATTACAGTTTTATTCGAATTATCTCCCGTTCGTTTCTTTACTTTATCATGGTCAGACTAGCAAACCAATTTTTGAAGAACTTTGGAACAAGTCTTCAATGGCGAAAACAAGTTTCGAAAACAAGTCTTTAATGGCGACCACAGTTCGATGTTTCTTTGGACTACTCAAGCTCTGATCTCCAACTTCCTTTCAGGTTCTGAAGTGCCTTTCATTTAATCCCATAAGTTTTCAAAGATGTAGTATAAGTTTTTGCCCAATTGCCAAAAACTAACACAGAGAAATTTTGTCTTTCCAAGGAAGCTTCCACTGCTAGAGTAAAACTAAATAGTTGGCATGCTTTGTCATCAGGAGCAAGTACACAGGGCGAGTGGTTTCTGGTGGGATTACCTACCTCATAAAAATTACTTTCATAAATTAATTTTAAAATGCACTAAAAAAAGAAGTGTCGGTTGGTTTTGTGGATTTACAATTAGAAATTAAGGGGCGTAACAGTTGGCGTAAAAAGAAGGAAAGAAAATAAAATAATACTCTTTAAGTAGGTAATTTTATTTGTATTTATTATTGTTGCTGTTATGTCATTATATTTTATCTTGTATTTATTTCTGATTTTTCTTTTTCGATTATTATTTAATTTTTTATTTATTTCACTTACCTAATATTAATCTTTAACGAATGAAATAAATGACTGTGAACTTACATTTAGTAGGCCGTTTTATCTCAAAAAAAAATGAGTCAGTTACAAATATAAAGCATATGTACCAAACTTGCACAGTATATTTGCTGACAACCGCACATATACAGTTAACGTAGGACAAGGTCACTAGTTACGCAAAATAAATTTGACGAGAGATTAGTTTTGAAAGAAGATTAGTGGTTTTCGTTCACGAATATTTTCTTAAAATATGCTCCCTTCTCTTTTCCAGTGGGCCCGACATTTAATACCTAGTATTAAATATACCTAACCTTACTTAAATATACCTATACCTTATATATAGTATCCCTTTGCGTGATCATGCCGAGGGTCCATTTTTGTTAAGAAAATATATTTTTACTTTTATTTTGTTTTATATATATATATATATATATATATATATATTTTTTACATCCTGGACCTCTTTTCAGCTCGGACCCCATTGCATGTTTTGCTCCATAACACTCCCATGTGAGGGTAATACCTTTTGGCTCTCCCAAGCAAAAGACGAAATGCAGCTACCAGTTAGTATCATATTAACTTCAACTTTAATCACTAGGTGGCAGCACTAACACTATTAGGGAAAATATTTTGCTGCTATAAAATTGAATTGTTAAAAGAATAAAAAAATATTTAATTGATCAAAAAAAAAAAATTGCAATTTCCAAAAAACAAGGTTTAAAATTTCCAAGTAATCGTTACTTTTAATTTAAACTTAAGATGTTAAGCGACATGATGATTTTCATTTTAAGTTTGTACCAGTGAATTTTAAAATATTATTTTTAAATATCATTTCATACTTTAAAAAATTCCGACGTATGTGCATTTGTTTTGCGTAAATTCAGGGCTAGCTACATCGGCAACATTATACCAGAGGCCCTTGGGGGAGACCGTCACCACGGCGCTTACCGCGTGTTAAATTATTCAAATTAATCCATTGCATATGATATTCTGTGGACAGGGGAGTTTTCAGAGTTAAATTTCAGTGTACACATATTTTGTAGCTAAATGATTAGTTGTAAAGGCTTATGCAGGTGAGCAAAAAAATGCTACGTTGTTTTCCTAATACTTAATAGTAAATAAAAAAGTTTCGAAACATTTAACAGTTTTGTGTCATGAAGCTTGGACCTAATATATATTTTTACTTACTTAATTTTAATAGGTAATTCATATTTATCAAGCACTAATAAAGGCAAGTACACCCAGGTTACGAAACTTTTATAATTCATAAGCCCATTACATTAAACGTTTTTAAGACCTTTAACATGTTCAATATTAATTTAAATATGGAACTATGTTTTAAAAATAATTATTATTTCTAATGACTTAACTGTTATTATTAGCTATATTTATTTTATGTTATTATAAATGAACTTTTTATTAATGCCGTAAAAAAATCACCACTTTTAAGACATACAACTTGTGGCGTCATCTATTAGTGATATGTAATAATAAACAATTCACAGTTTGATAGAGGAGATGTCCTTCAAACCGTGTTTAAAAACCTAATGATGAAGCCAAGGTACTGCAATCTCTCAAAAGTAACTAAAAGATTTTTTTTTTTTCAAATAAGTAATATTTTTTTCTGTTGTGTGTTAAGCAGGGGAGAAGCAATGCGCTTCGAAACATTATTAAAAATTATATGACTAACGAACTAATTTTTTTTTCTTTCAAACGAATTTGAAACACTGGCAGACAAGTGAAATGCAAAAAAAAAAAAGTCCCATATCCTCAGCAAAATGCTCTATCCGCCCCTCGCAACAGCGAAAGACCCATAAGGGAATAAAAATAAGTAAAATTGGTAAGCTTTATAAAATAAAAAGTGCATAAAATTGGCTATGGAAAGAATCATAAATACAAGTTGAAAATAAAGAACCAAAATGTTACAAATTTGCCTTAAGCAGACGAACATTAAATGTCCATATGATTCGAGCTATGGCAATGAGTTTCTTTTTTACAATCCTTGCAAATAGAGATTATATGAGAAAAATGGCATTGTTATGATGGAACTCCATTTTCACCCCTAAAGAACCGATTTCTCTTAACTCCAACGCAGGTCCAGTGAGATGTATTTTCATTGAAAGTTTATTTCTTATTTCGCTGTTTGTCTCGGCTCACTTTCGTTGCCAAGAGAGTAATAATTTCCAACATCTTATGCATTTGTTAAAATGTTGATTACATTTTAGTCAGTTCATTTTTTGTAATTAGTGTTCACCGCTTATTTACAGTTACAATGAAAAAATAATAATTTTTTCGTTTCACAGTACGGGAAAAAGATGGTCACTAAGCCTTTTTTATGAAGTTTCAAACATTTGAAGCGCACAGGGAAAAAAGGCAAAATATCCATCTTTCGAGAAAATTACGTTTGAACATTCGATCTTTCGCTTGTTTTCATTGTGCAGTAAACTTTCGGGTGATTTTTCTCCCTTTTTATCTGCTTAAATAAAGCAACAAATTCCATTCCACTAACACTCAGTGTTACCACTCAATAAAGTCAACTCGAACAATAAAATTGACATCTCGCGTTTCTTCCGTGCACTCTTCATTTAGAAAAGCAGTGTCTTTGAAACTACAAAACTCATGAAAGAAAATGAAGTTGTTATTGGGAATCCATCTACACCAAATCAACCGAGGAACTGACCATGATGCCCAGGACCGAATCTAGCTCCATACCGTCGATAAACAGAGCTGAAATCTGCCTTCTCCTCCCCCCCCCCCCCTCCCCATCTTCGTTCTTCTTTAGAAGAAACCAACTTAACTTGGAGAACCTAACTGAATAATGTAGAAGAAGTTGTTCCAAGGTTTAAAAAATAAAATAATAAGTAGTTACAGCAGACATGCTGAGTTGTTATATTTTTTGCAAAATTTACTGATATAGTTGACTCTAAATTTTAGGAGCTCTTTGGGACCACAAAAATGTGCGTAAAATCTAGAGTTCGTAAAAACGCAAAGCAATCTTTCAGTAGATCTTTTAAAAATGGTAAACTGTTTACAAAATCGTAAATGTTCGTAAATTATAGGTTTATAAAATACAGCGTCAACTGTATTTTGTTTTCAAGTGCAGAAAAAGTGCATAAACAGTAGTATTTGCCGCCCTTAAAAATGTTGCGTCCTAAGCTGCAGCTTACTATAAATATAGTTAGAAATTCGGCTCTAATGACACCTCAGATTGTATTTTCTTTCCCCGGAAGAATGTGAAAAACCTAAATTTCAAATTTTTGAATCAGTAGCATTTTTTTTTTCAAAGTTTTGATGAAAGAAATTTAGGAATCAGGTCACATTTGTAAATTTTTTGAAAAATTCTGTCTCAAAATCATTCATTTTCTGTAACAAATACTGCAGAAGAATTTTATCCTCAATGCTCTTTTTATGACATTGAATATTATATGAAATGCAAATAGTTTTAGAAGTATTTTCCTCTTTACTATATAATTTTGGAAATTAAAAAAAAAATACAAGTAATAACAATAATTTTCAGTTTTAACTCTACTTTTCTACAAAACTAAAAAATAATAATAATAAAGCATGAAAGCAGGCTTAATGTATCGTAAAATATCGTTAGAAATAAAGAAAAAAAAATAAGTGAAGTATTTAAATGGAGATTGAAAACTGAAAACATTGAAAGTAGGGTTTTAAGATGGGAAAAATGTGTGTCTGTCGGTCTGCCCCCTTCCCCCCCCCCCCCCCCCCCAATCAATTTTGAGGAAATAGTCCGATTCGAAAGTTTTCGGGTGAGGACATCTAATTTCCATATTTTATTTTTTGGTTTGAACAATTTTTCGTTTAATTTTGAACAGTTCAAAAAATGTCTCATTAGCGCCTATGGGCAAAAATGAAGCAAATTATGTAAACTCTGTGCTCAAGATCCAAGTTCCTATGAGCAAGCTAATTGGAAGAAGTTTTTGGCGTGAAATATTGATTTGAACAATTTTTGTTCAGTTTTGAACAGTTCAAAAAAAAAAATAACATTAGCACCTATACGGGGAAATTTAAATCCCATATAAATCCTGCTCTAACCGACGGATTTGCTTGCAACAAACTTTCTCGGAAAGATGTTACGATGTAGAACATGTACAGATACGAAGTTGAACCAGAACTGAAGGAGCCTATTTTCCTATGAAATTTTTTGATCGGGATTTTTATGGGATATTTCTGAAGGAAGAAATAAATAAATGAATGAGTGAAAGAATGAATGAATGAATAGATGAAAGAAAGTATGAATGAATAAATGAATGAGGGAAATAATGAATGAATTAATAAATAAGTGAATAAATACATGAATGAGTAAATGAATGAATAAATACATGAATGAGTAAATGAATGAATGAGTAAATGAATGAAGGAATGACTGAATAAATGAAAGAATGAATGAGTGAATGAATGTGTATTATCCGTTGAAAAATGTATATTTGAAGTAATTAAGAACTAAAGCTAACTGAGAAAGAGAGAGAAAGATATAGCTAGATTATAAATTTGAAGTTGGGAGTAATACGGGAAAGTAGGCTCGTATAGTTGGTTCGTCTAGACGGAACTTCTTTTTATTTTTGACAACAATATCATTCTTTAGCTTTTTACAAGTTCAAGATGGAGGAGAACTTTTTCAAAATTTTTAGAAATCGCATGATTTTGTTTGATTTTTAAGGGAAAAAATATTGTAACTAATTTACTAAGAATACAGAAATTAGTAATAAAAATATGTGTTTATGTATGTGCATTTTAATATTCATTGATTATTTTAATGAGTCAATTTAATTTTAAAGCTAATTGAAATTGTTTTGTCACACTTAATAATTAATCTCGAGTAATATTTCTTACAGGTGCGCTTGCTACAGATAATCATAAATGGCATTAAAGAAAGTGGTTGCTTCATCAAATTTAAAAATATTTTACCATATTTTTAAATTCTAAATTTTATTCTGAGTTTAGTATATTATGTAATAAATTGCTTTATTTCGCATTGCGTAATCTATAGCTTTTAATGATAATTAATGAATACATGAGTTTTTAAGTCATCTATTTGTATATGAAGTGTACATTGAGTGTACGAATATTAAAAGAACCTCCTTTAAGGAGACCAAGAACCTTCAAAAAATCGATTTTTTCATTTTTACTTCATAAAATAGAAGAGATTTTCCCCTTTACAAAAATATATAATTTAAGTACTTTTTATCAACAGAAACCCGTAAATCATACAGATTAAATCATAAACAAAACCTTTCCCGCAGTTAAAAGGACATTATACATCAACAATGTAAACAAACCGTTTTTCGCTATCTTTGCCCTCCCTGTTAGGAAAAATCTTAGTTAAATCTTGGTTAGTTAGTTTTAAAATCTAAGAATAAGGGCTATCTATGGGTGAAATTTGTTTCTGCAACTTTTCACGAAATGTAATTTTTCTAATGTTTAGGTACATTATTCTGGAATGTATACTATGTACTGATTTTTAAAATTCGGCACAATTGTTTGTGTTTCAGTTATGCTTTTAAATAAACCTACAATTTTAGCTCTTTTGTATAGTCCCAAAGTAAAATCTACATTTAGCTTCGCATAAAACGGATTTTATTAAATGACGTGAAATGGAGGTGAAACCCCAAAACCTGCTCAAGAAAGCTCATAACCAACAAAAAAAAAAAAAAACATCAGGAGCCTCCTCATTAATTTGGAAGGATCCTTGAATCTTATTGTAAACCAGTGAAGTTTTAAAATGCAAAAAAAAAGGAAAATGCAAGGGTCAAAACCGTTTTTTGCCCTTTTCTCGAAATATGTTTTTTTTTTTATGTTTAGGAGCACTTTTAAGTATTTGTACTATCAGCACATGTTTAAAATTTGGCACAAATGTTTATACTTCTCAAATCGATCTAGTGGACCTAAAATTGTTGGAATTTCTGCTGAATATTTTTAAACGCATTTTTTCATGCCAAAAATCACGGATATTTATGAATGTTCAACTCTGTATTTTATCAAAAAATTTCAAATGGTGATAATAAATTAAAATGAGGTTCTCAAAGTCAGTTGCATTGTTTTAAAGAAATAGAGAAAATTTCAAGGTAAGATTTATTATAATTTTTGTGAAACGTGTACCTAACTGCATATCAATTATTTTTTACTCGAAAAAACATTATCCTATTTCCGGCAATGTTTAAAAATATTTATCAATAAATATAAGTTTTAAATAACACAAACATGCTCCTAATAGTAGTTAAAAACAGTAAAAAAAATTTTCAAATTTACTCAAATTTTTGTTATGAGATGTAAAGGATTAAAAAGAGCAGTTTTTTTTTTTTTTTTTTCGTGATTTTCTACAGTCGAGAACGTCTTGGTCCCCTTAACTAATAAATAATTAATTTTTTTGAGAGAATTTTGGAAAATAAATCAGGTACTTTCTTTCCTGTTGACTTTTTTCTGCGTATTATTCTTAGTTCTGCGAGTTATTTAGTTTTTTTTTTTATGGTTAGATCTAAAATAAATGATTGCAATCAAAATATTTTTAAAGTATTCCAAGTCTGTTGGTGGTCTATTTCTGAAAGTTAAAAAATAAATTACAAGCCACTGCATAATTAACCTTCTTGAGAAACAGTAAACAAAAGATATATGTACTCGTTACGTTTCCTTTATCTTCTAACAAACTTTATGAAAGAAATTAACATGTAAAACTAACGCTCTCAATGATAATTTGTTACACGAAAATGAAACCTTTCCGGTCATGGCCATGAGACATGTATATAAATGACAATAATTATTTTCACAATATTCATATTAGAAAAAAGAAATTCTTGATTTGAATCACAAATGAAACTTTTTTGTTCTCTAGTCCTAAGATTCATCGATGATGATCAGCTGTTTTCTCCGAACTTGATCGGTGAAAAAAAAAAAGGCGCTATTTATATCCTCTAATGGAATTAACGATTATTGTTATATTTTGTTCCCTGTTTTCTTGTATTTCATCAGAATAAAGGATGCATTTTAGCATATGTTTCTTGAATTATGTTTCTTCATATGAGTGTCTTTTAACCTTTAATTTGAAAACACCTATTTAATAGGTGACTACGAGAATGAAAACATACTGGCTTAATTACTTGTACTTGATTTACATAGCATGATTTTGCTTTAGCAGGAAGCCTTCGTAATATTCTTTATGAAAACCGTTGGGGAATTAAAATGTTGGAATTAATGTTAGGGAAATTTGTACCGAGTACCAGTTGCTCAAAAATAAAAGTTTCGAAAATTAAAAAAACCTTTGCAATGGTAAAAAATGTGAGTCCTTTCAAATCTCACAAAATGTTTCACAACAAAATAGATAAAAAATCATACATAAAACATGTATTTTATGAAATAGAATTATGCTACATATACCTTAAGTTACAAAAGATTGTTAACGTGGGGTACGCTGTATAATTATAAACTATCTTGTTGATAGGGTGCACGTAAATGAGCATCTTTTTCCACCAGTCTAGTTATTTTTAACGAAAAGTATACTTATACATAAAGCATTTCTTGTATAAAATAGAATTGTGGCATAGAAACGTTGGTTTATAACAGCCTTGTTAAGGTGGGGTACACTGTAATTAGGGTAATGGTTACTATGTATCGGTTGATAGGGTGCATGTAAATGAACGTCATTTCCTTCCTGTTAATTTGTTTTTAACCAAAATTATAACTGCATTGTACTTTACTAAGAAACTGGTGTTATAATTTACATAACAAAGAGATCCAGGAGGTATATTAGTCAGCATCCTTGCCTTTCAAACAGAAATTCTGAGATCTATTGACGGAATGAGAACTGTATGAGTATTTCTCGCGTGTCTCACTGCGGCAACGCATGGTAGTCTCAAGGTTTCATACGAAAAGATGGCAGCTGAACGGACCAGCAAAAACAAATTTGCGATTTCCTAACGGTATACGAAGAAATGCTGTGCTTTAATAATAAGAAGAATTTCTTGTTTTTTTCGTTTTTCTTCAAACTACCGAAAAGCATTAACGTTGCTTATGTGTTGTTGTATTCATTTGAAAATTAATTTTAACTTTTTTCTCCAAACAAATTTTTATCTCATTTTGGATAGTTAAAAAATAAACGTTATTAATATATTCTGCTCAAGTGAGAGAATCCCATATAATTCCGTATGAAATCGGCAGAAGTTGCTTCGACACACAATTGTTATCATAAACACTTTTCTCTGTAAATATATGAATAAGAGTATTTTTTACGTTCATCATATCAAAACTACTTGTAGAATAGGTTATAAATATTTATTACGAAAGTCTACGAGTAAAATTTGATAGGTTTTCCCTCAAAATTCAATAATTTTAGCGGAAAAGTTTTTCACTAAATTTCGGATTTAATTGCAAAAAATGAGATTTTTTTTTTTTTTTTTCGTTTCATTTATTTATTTATTTATTTATTTAGAACCATCAAGTTTAAAAGATTTTTAAGCTCAAAAAAGACTATTAAATACTTTCAGCACAATAAATTTTTCAAATTCCTGTCATAGTGTTATAGTGTTACATTTAAAAACAGAAAAAAAAATGCAGGCCATTTTGTAAAAAAGATTTCTAGTAGAGCGTTTAAAACGTTATTTTTTAAAGGAATTTAAAACGTTGAACGCTACGTCTATCTAGACCAGGGGTCTCGATACTACGGCCCGAGGGCCACATCCGGCCCGCGGACAGATTTTGTCCGGCCCGCGGAGAGCTAGCATACTTGAAAGAAAACTCCTTCTAGAGAACATATTTATTTTTTATAGCAAATTAAATTAAGTTTACTGAAGTAATCTATTTTTATGTTGAATAATTATTAATATGACATCTACATTGATATGGTCATGGGCTAACTACTCATAACATTGTTGAGGTTATTATTTACTAACTAACAAATTATTGAAATGAATCCAACTAACATTTTATACATTTTAAATGAAAAGATAACTTATAACAAGCATAACGACATATGAAATACTAATGAGATTTATGTAATTGAGATTTTCCACTGACAATAGTTTGTAGTTGTGGACTAATTTTACTTGTACCAATTATTAAAAGAGATTTAAGATGCTCATCAGTTAATTTAGATCTGTAAACATTTTTTGTGTTCTTCATTTTGGAAAAGGTCTTCTCACACAAATAAGTAGTACCAAAAACAGAAAACAGCCCACGAGCAAATTTATGCAAATTATCAAATTGTGTCAGTGGAAGACACTTATAAAATTCCAACAAAGATAAGTTTTGATATTTGTTCTTAATTATATCACTGCACTGTAGATCAATCATTTCCATTTGAAGTTCCGGGGCTAGGGTTTCAATGTCAGTATCAAAAGGATTCTGAAAATTCTTAATTTGATTCGCAATGGCATCAAAGTCCGAGAAACGAGTATCAAAATTTATTTTCAAAGCACTCAAAGTTTCGATTGCAAAATCGATAGGAAACTCGGTCTCAGTGGTGTGGCTAAATATTTCACATGTTTTAAAATGTGAAAAACATTTACTTCGTAGTTGTGATTGAAACAGTATCAATTTCTTCCGGAATGATTTGATATTATTGTATAAATCAGGAAGATGCTGGTTTTCTCCTTGCAATCTCAAATTCAGTTCGTTCACATGTTTTGTCAAATCAACATAGAATGCTAACTTCCACAGCCATGCGTTGTTTTGCAATTCAGTAAGAGGGCGATGCTTTTCCTTTAAAAAAAAATTCGATCACTGCTCGAAGTTCAAAAAAGCGCTGAAGGACTTTCCCACAACTAAGCCAACGTACGGCAGTATGATAAGGTAAGTCATTTTCTCCAATCTCTTTAATAAATTGTACGAATTGTCGGTGTTCAGCCCAAAAGATCTGATAAAATTAACAGTTGATATGACTGGTTTCAGAACTTCAGACATATCCAAACATTTTCCGCACAAAGACTGTTGATGAATGATACAATGTAAGACTATTGGTTTTGAACCACCGTCATTTTCTACAGCCTTTGACACAAGAGCGACCACTCCTTTATCTTTCCCACTCATGTTTTTGCCTCCATCAGTTGTAATACATTTCAAGTTTTTCCATCGAAGGTTCTTTTGCTTAATGGCCATTTCAACTCCTTTAAAAATATCTGAACCAGTAGTTGTGCCATGAATACTATACATATCAAGAAGTTCTTCATGCACTTCATAGCTTTTATCTACTCCTCGAATATAAATCAACACCTGAGCAGTATCTGACACATCCGCTGACTCATCCAAGGCCAAAGAAAACCACTCAACATGTCCATTTTTGTTGAACAGTTGAGAGGATATATTTTCAGCGATGTCTTCTACCCTTCGAGCCACAGTGTTTGCTGACATACTGACAGTTTTTAATAAATTTACCTTTTCAGGGCACATTTCTTCGGCTACTGCGATTATGCATTCTTTGACCATTTCTCCATCGGTGAATGGTTTTCCACGTTTTGCAATTTCAAGAGCCACACGAAAGCTGGCACGAGTTGCAGCCTCTTGTTCAGTTTTGAGTTTTGTAAATAAAGATTTCTGCGATTTCAATCCGCGCTTCATAGCTTCGAATTTTTCTGTCCGCAAACTTCCTGTATATTTTGAGTAATTTTGAAAATGTTTTGCTTCATAATGACGTTTAATGTTATATTCTTTGAGAACGGCTATGCTTTCATTGCAAATCAAACATAGCGCCTTGTTACTGGACTCAATTACGAAATACTGAATGTTCCACTGATCTTTGAATTTTCTGCATTCACTATCAATTTTTCGCTTCTTTTCCATTCTACTAAATCACGCACAAAAGCAACAATTCAAATAAAAATATTGTTACAAAGATGTCTTAAACTTAAACACGCACAAACACGTTTTAAGGAGGTACGCACTATTTTATTTCACAGCAGTGTCATAGGAACTGACTTGTGGTTGCGCCACTAGCCTTCTTATATATTTCACTTACTGCCATCTAGAAGTGAATGGAAGACACCAGAACTTTATCGAACCAACGAGATTATTCTGTAAGTGCTATTAGCGCCATCTGTTAGGGATAGAAGGTACTACCTATTTCTGCTTGTGTCCACCAGATGTCCTGTCACGTTACTCCTCATGGCTCGCTCGTACTCTACGACTAATCTAGAAATTACAGATAATGACAGGAAAATTAATAATATGCAGTGTTGCCGTTTTGCGGACTTTAGTTCGATTTGCAGCCTTTTTTAAACGTGGCGTACTTTTTCGGACTTTTTTTTTCATGTAAAAAAATACTCATTCGTTACTTGAGTACTCGTTAGGAACCGAAGTAACGATTACTGAAGATAAAAGTAATCAATGATTACTTGTGTATTTCATTACTTTTGTAATCAATGATTACTATGGCGATACGATGCGGGTACCCCATTATAACGGATACCCATACGATACAGAAAATACATCAGCTTCCCCGTCGCTAATGGCATCTGGCAAAAAAGTAATCATATTTTACACCACTAGTGGACTGATTCAACTTTTTACCACCGGCAACAATTAATGATAATATGGTTTTGGCCCTTGGAATTTACTGGAGTAATCAATATGGCCCTAAGGCTGGAAAGTTTGGAGACCCCTGATCTAGACAGTGGCGCTAGACTTTCCGCTAACATCTTGCCGGTCCGTAGGAACCAGCTGCAAAGTTAACTAATTTCTCGTCTACGTAATTTCCGCACTCGTGTCGGTACTTGCGTATTGTTGGGATGGAACATTTAATTTAAGCAACTTTGGTTTTTATTTGGTTAACGTGGTTGTCAACGTAAAATAATGTAGTATTAAAATTGAATCGTTTATTTCGAAAAGGTAACAACTCTTAAAAATAAAATTTTTTTCAGGAGAGAGAAAAAAATGGCTTACGAAAAGTTGGAAAACCTTTACGGATCTGATCTTTTACTACTTTATTTTAGTAGCTAATAGCAATTCAATATTGGTAAATTAAAACGATTTTTGATTAATTATGCTATAAAAATTAACAAGTTAATACTGTGAGTTCTTTCTTTTCCAAGACGGAGATGTTATCATTTCGAAATAAACGATTCAATTTAAATCTATGGGAAAGCGGTACAGAATGATTCATTTGACTGCTGATATTGGCATGAACGAAACGATAATAAAATAGGTTTGGCGGTTAACGTGCTAAAGACAAAACAATAAAGAAAAAGTTATATTTTTCGAAGTGCGAATATATAATATATATATATATATATATATATATAAATCATTTTTAATTTAAAAAGAAAAACAAGCAGATTTTTCAGAATATTGAATCAAATATTTCGTTTCAATTTATGAATAACGCCTTTTGCTAATTTGTTTATCAAGACTAATATTGCAAAATATGTACGCTCATTAACATTTCTGAAAACAGTAAATTATTTGCTAATTACGATAAAATAATGCAGACGATAATGAAGGTAAAGAAGTTAAAATATATGATGACGTTATCATTAGATTAGAATTCATTTCAAAGTAAAAAGGGAGTGAAATCGTACAGAAGATCAATCATTTTTGACACTTTTGTTTCCCCTTTTTCCTTTGAAGCTCGGTTGTGTTTTGAATGTGAAACAGCCAGTTCGATGATATTAGTAGATATAAGTTCAAAATTCTTATTTTGCGCCAAGTGCATTCCATTCACTACTTATTGACTATGCTATCTGAGAAATTGCCATCCATCAGCGTTAAACAAATGACTGCTAGACAATGTCTCTCTATTTTTCATCTATGTAATTTGGCGAAGTGATAAGCTTTTGGAGACAGTTTTATTTTAAACGAAGCTTTATTATGCAACCCGAGAATGACTTTCATGCATAGAAAAAAAAAAAAGAAAGTGCCAGTTATTTAAAGTATGTATTATGGATGTAACGAATAGTGATTTGGCCATTTCTTCCAGGCCGAAGCCGAATATTCGGCAATTTCTCCTAGACCGAAGCCGAATATTCGTCCGATGTCTTAGGCCGAATACCGAATATTGGGCCGCCGAATATTGAAATTTCTAGAAAATCGTGGTAATAGAAAGTATTTTCCAAATTTAAAAGTATTCACCAAGTGAAACACCAATTTCACACATTAATCTATAATGTATGATTTAATTCTGTTCGTTAAGAATCTAAAACTATCTAAAAGTAATGTATTTCTGTATTGTTTTGACTGCAATAAAACTGAGAATTTCACTCACAAGTGGAATAGAAATGGCAGATTTTAATGTAAGCATTGGCATTATTTTACTAATTACTTAATTCAAATTAAAGTAATATCATTGTTTACTGAACTTTTACCTTGCTCAAAATAATTTTATGAAGATATTATTTTAAAAGTTATAAAAGTTTAAAAAATTTTATGGATTTCTTTACATACATAGTTTTAAAAGATCTATTAAAATTTAATGCATTTAACTAGAATATATTTTTATTTTTAAAAAGCTCAATAACTTATGCTATCTTAATACTCATGATATGTTCCAGGCTTCTCCCATTTCTCTCTTACCCAATATTCACAATAAATCAGTTTACTCAAACAAAGTCTGACTTCCACTTTGTTAATGAACAAAATAAAAGTCTCATATTCTCCATCATAATTAACTATTTCCAGCTTTTAAGAGCAAATGCTAAGTATGAAATCCGATATTATAACTTATTTTGTTCAGTCAAACCTAAAAACAATTTTTAAAAAAAGTAGTTTTCTTCTAAATTATTTTTATTTATTGAAATTATACACTAAGTGTTCTTTTGCAATACCTATAATACAATTTTAAATGTTTAAAATCTACTAATTTCTTTATTTTTGTACATTTCTACTGCAGCAGGACTATTCGGCCGAATAGTCCATCAGTATTCGGCCAGACTGAATATTCGCCTAGGTCCTGAAATGACTATTCACCCAGGCTGAATATTCGGTCAAAGGGCTGAATAGGCCGAATATCAAATAGTGGCCGAACATTGGTTACATCCCTAGTATGCATGAGGATCTTGGTCGTGGAAAACATTGTACCAGGCCCAACATGTTAATAAAAATTGTGGACGGGTGTTTCGGAATTACAGTGTACCACTTCTTTAAAATTGAAGAGTAGTAATACTGCGCCGTTGCATCATCAGTGTACTTTTTTACGCTTTCAGGACAGCAAACACTTTTTCACCACAGTTTTGGTTAATTAAAGGAAGGGTTCGTTAAAAGATATACGATCCCGTTTTTGGCATTTTGATACCATCGTCTATTTTAAAAATAGTTATTACAGGACTTCAGATCCGTATTATTCCATACGCTCTTTTTCGTCAATTGTTTCAAAACAAAATATTAATTATTTTATTTCAAAAAGAAAATTATCATTTATTACGCAAGCGATCAATCCATTTTCTTAATTTCTTAAGGTGTCATGTTTCTGTAAATTTCAACTAAAGAAATAAAAATTTAAATTCACAGTATTCAATAACAGCGTTTAAATTTGATACGCATGAGAAAAGGAAAAATAAGGTATGAAACTGAACTACAACAAAAATTCCCACAGTAGACAGGCGAGCATACAAGATTTTACGTGGATACAAGATTTTTGCTATATTTGAAAAAAAAAAAACCACATGCATATTATTTAAAATGGGAATTATATTTTTTACAGTACTTTCACTTTCTGAATTAAAAAATATTGATATTTGATGTGACTAAGATTCCGAGAAACAAAATATATGAATTTGTTTAAATACAATTTCAAAATCAAATGTCTTTTTATTATTTTCAATTCGTTTTAGAATGCAATAAGGTTATTCGAAGCACACACCGCAAAAAAACGGAAGCAAATACCAAAAACGAAAAAGAATAGTCCCATTCGAACAAATTTAATGACTTTATTCATTGTTTTCAACAATCGACAGTTCCTTTTTTCCCGAACACTCTTATTAATGAATTCGAACAACAGGCAAAAGGCACTTTTCCGAGTATTGAGCTGTCAGTGCTGAAAGAGAAAATTAATGGGATCCTGGATAAAAAGCGGATCGAACTTTGATCTGAAAAAAAAATGTTCTTTTTCATTCAGGATCTTCAATGGAATTGTAAATTTCCGTAAAATCATGTGAAACACTTCGTGAATAAAAATCTGTCAACGGGACTGTTTCCTACATCAATGGAACTTTTTGAAAGCGAAGATTCATTATTCGATCGCCACCCGCAGTTATTGTAGATGATGTTTTAGCACATTCCTTCTTTATGTCAAATTATTTTTCAATCAATCTTGTGAAAGATGGATTAATTATACTTAATGCCGCAAAAATACAACGCATTTATAAAAAAATTAACTAAATAGATAAAAGAAAGAAAGGAGAAGAGGAAAAACGGAAAGAAAAAAAGATAAAAATAAAATTTTTGTCTATCACTTCATTGTCTTTGCCATGGATGAAGGTGGAT
The DNA here is from genome assembly GCA_038502835.1 of Octonoba sinensis. Lineage (NCBI taxonomy): Eukaryota > Metazoa > Arthropoda > Arachnida > Araneae > Uloboridae > Octonoba > Octonoba sinensis. The sequence goes on along the minus strand of CM076599.1, from coordinate 109,266,921 downwards.
AGTTAAATATGTTTTTCTCACATTGAAACAAAATTAATTTTTCTCTTCATCCATACAAATGCATTTTTCTCTTTAAGTATGGTACTAATAACGTCTCATTTCTGTACAATAGACTTAATGAGCCTCCATTCTTCTTTAGTGTATCATGTTTACTGCTGTAAAAGTCCTTTTCTTATCATTATAATTCGTTATTTTGATATGAAATATTTAAATGAATTTTAAATTGTGTCTTGATGTTAAAATAGCGGTAAAAATCGAAGCCGAGAGACTTGGAAGCTTTAACGATTTTCAGTAATTTAAGTGATATTTTCATCCTTATAATACTCCCTCTTGAAAAGATGCTGATTAATTTGTGGGGGCCAAATGCTTCAAGAGAGTGAACTCCACTCAAAAGCAGCACACAATTCTCCAAGATACAAAGAATATATCTTATTTGAAAAAATGTAATTTACAAGAAAAAATATGTATCGAGAACATTTTAAACAACAAAAAGATCTTAGTGCTCAAAAACTTGCGTCTTCATAAGATCTAAGATCAACATATGACACCCCTTAAAATCGATTACTGTTTCCAGAAAGGCGTTTCGAAATTTAACCCATTATCTTTAAATCTCGTTTTCTTTTTAATTTGCATCTGTCTGAAGTTAAATAACATTTTGGATTCTTGTAATCTTGTATGGTAATTCTTGTTTTGAGATTTGTATACAATTTCTTTCAACAACTATGGAATTATATCACAATTCAGTTCTATGTGCTATCTCAATAAACTTTAAAAGTAGTGCAAATAAAAACATGCCTTCAATATAAGAAGAACTCAGTAAAACATACTTAATTCGACATTTGCTGTTATGCCCTCCGTGCCCCTCTTTTTTAAGTTGTGGCCCTCATTGGGAGAGTGATATGCAGACCTCTCTTCTGTGTTTCATAAAATTTAAACCACTTATTGCATTTATTTATTTATTTATTTTATTTCACTTTATTTATTGGGAATTTCATATCACTTCTTGAAAGCGGAGAGCTATAGTTTTTAAAACATGCAAATAGGCATCTGAATCAAACTTGATGTATTTATGAAATAATTAAATTTTTAACTAATTGCTCAAACTTACTTCAAATCGGTATGAGATAAAAGGTAAGTAGTATTCACATATAATAAAAGCTATTAATAAGGCTCGTTTTCCAATGAATCTTTTAGCATTGTAAGAAATAAACCCTTTCGAATAAATGAATTTTTCAATTATTTAATGCCCAGGAACTGTGTACTGACTTATTGGCTTCTTGAGGCCCACACATTTTGATCTTAAATTACTAGCCTCCGAAAATATCAATTCTCTATAAATGTTTTTACTGCTGTCTCTGATGTCGCGATGTATGTGTAAGAGACATGGAAGATAATTTGCATTTTTTTAAGCTTCATTCTGAAGCAGTTAGGTATTTATTAGAGTACTGGTAGAACTTAACGCTCCATTGGAATACATTTTTAGAACAATATAATCAGAACTTTTATGAATGAAAATCAGTAATAGACCTGTCTCAACCACAGGAAATCATTAAAATCTTCCTCAAAAGTTTTTTTTTTTTTTTTTTTTTTTTTTTTTTTTTTTTTTTTTTTTTTTTTTTTTTTTTTTTTTTTTTTTTTTTTTTTTTTTTTTTTTTTTTTTTTTTTTTTTTTTTTTTTTTTTTTTTTTTTTTTTTTTTTTTTTTTTTTTTTTTTTTTTTTTTTTTTTTTTTTTTTTTTTTTTTTTTTTTTTTTTTTTTTTTTTTTTTTTTTTTTTTTTTTTTTTTTTTTTTTTTTTTTTTTTTTTTTTTTTTTTTTTTTTTTTTTTTTTTTTTTTTTTTTTTTTTTTTTTTTTTTTTTTTTTTTTTTTTTTTTTTTTTTTTTTTTTTTTTTTTTTTTTTTTTTTTTTTTTTTTTTTTTTTTTTTTTTTTTTTTTTTTTTTTTTTTTTTTTTTTTTTTTTTTTTTTTTTTTTTTTTTTTTTTTTTTTTTTTTTTTTTTTTTTTTTTTTTTTTTTTTTTTTTTATACAAGAGACGAATTAGCGCTCTTTATGTAACAATAACTGAGAACAGCATTCAGCAAGTTTTTGCTAATTTTTTTTTTTTTTTTTTTTGAATATCAAGCAATTTATCGCAAATTTTGATTGATCAATTTGTACTAAATTAGGTCTAGAAGCAAGTTCTCAGAAAGACAAACATTTGTTTTAAAAGTATCGTTTACATTTTCATTTTTACAGCACTAAATATGCAAAATACAAACAATTCGGGAGAATGAAAGAAGGGTAACAATATGTTTTCTTTTCGTTTCAACTCTCAGCCACAGAGAATTAATTTTGGAACCGGAAAAGGAGCAACGTTGTGTAAGTAGTAGAAAACACGTGCATGCCGCTAGCGACTACACTAACTGCAGGGGGTCTCGGCCTGAAGTGACAGGTCAATTATGGGGGACAGTAGACCCTTCTTCCAAGAGCTATCGTACATATCATTGGTCGTTGAAATGTCAATCACTTGAGGTTGACACACTCCCCTCATGCCCTTCGAAGGCCATCTTAAGCCTAACCACGAAATTTTTTTTGACAGAAGAGCAGCCTTAAAGAGTAATGAAAAAAGAAAAAAAGCTGCTATTCAATGTTTAATTTTACAGCGTTTGAAAGTCTATCTCTAAACACTTTCGGGAACAAATATATATTTTCAAACAATGTTTTATCTTAAAATAAAAATACATTTTATTTATTTACTTTGAGAAGAAACATTATAAATAGTTGAAATGAAAAAAATCCGATTTTTGTAGCGGATGCAAAAAGATTGTAGAATGTATGCACTCCTTTGCTTGCACGTGGAAAGTAGGCTTAAGGAATTTTTACGAATTGTTATAATGGAGCAATAATCTTTTTAACATCTGTTCTGTTATTGATTTTTCACATTGATTAGTATTTCCTAAACATTAAAATAGAAAACACAAAGTGCACTGAGGAAAAACGCCAAGTTTATTTTTTCCACGTTAATGAAATTTTAAACTTTTTAATCTATTTCAATAAAAATTTACTAAATAAAATGTTCAACATAAATAGTGATAAGAGGAATTATTTTTCTCTCCATAATACTACAAAATATGAGAAATCGTCTCACTGTTTCTTCTACAAGCGTGGGATACATCACTCATTCTGCTCAATTTTCTCATCCACACTTGATGTTCTTAAGAGAGGGTAGAGCTAATATTCATTAATAAACTGCTTCAAAGGTAAAAAATTAGTTGACTAAAGGAAAAATGTAATGAATGATGCTGATTTTAAGGTAAAAAAAATATATTATCTAAAACTTTTTTTATTTTTTCCCCAAAAACCGCGATTTGGCGCAAATTTTCTTAAAAAATGCATTTTGTAGCAGCATGTAGCAGAAAAATCGTTTTGGCGCAGTTTTGCGCAATTGGCGCAGCCGTGGGAGCCCTGCTTCTTCCTCAGTGGCACCAGCAACATTATCGTCATGTTGACTTAGGACCAGACTTACTATTTCATGTTCGCTGCATTCTTCATCGCCATTAACTCTTGCCCACTCCTCTAATTAACCTTCTCCAGTATCCTCACGATCTGGTACTTGGTGAACAAGATGAAGTAGCTCAGCGTTATCGCCTTGTGTGACTGGTGAAGGAGTAGGTGTTTCCTACCCCTACACCTACCTTTTAGGGTTCGTTTATTGTATTATGAATAGTTTTCGGCTAATCCTAACAAATTGAAATCCAAACAGGCTACAGCCGCAATTAGTTCGGATTTGCGGGGTTTTACTGTAGTTTATTTTACATTCAAAATTATTATCATACGCAATTTTATACAGTGTATTATAGGTAAGTAAACCACTTTTAAACTTATCTTTTTCTTTGAGTGCCAGAACATCTGCAGTAATCAAAAAGAATCTCTTGAACTATGTCATGCCCCCTAGCAGGAAAAATAACAGCAAGAGAAAAGCTTCAAAGTGCCCATTCTTCTGGGGGTCAGTTCCCCCAGTATATCCCTCTTCTCCCTTTTAATCATTGAGAATATGCTGCATGGGTAAAAATATTTAGTATGTTTAGTAACTTGAAGGTTCACTTTCTGGTTTCACATTTGAGCAATTTTGCAGAAAATGGGGGCGCCGTTAGCAAAAGACCAATATTTGATTTTATAAGGACATCAAAGAAATGGAAAGAAGGTATCAAGGGGAATAGACTACTATGATGATGGCTCACTAGTTCTTGGTGTTACACTGAGATGAGCTTCATCAAAGTGCATTAAAAGAAAAAATTGAAACAAAGAATGAGCAATCCTAAGAAGCTTCGACATGTGAAAAGCGAAATAAAACTAAATATTTTACTTAATTTGTCATCACAAGTGGATGAAAATGGGGAGTGGTTTTTGTAGATATGACGTATCTCATTTATTTATTCTACCCAGCAGTAAATTTTAAAATGAATTAAAAGTCTTCATGATGTCTTTCAGCACAAGAAACAATTTTTAAAAAAATTCTGTGTAAGAATTAAAATATTTTGGTGAGAATCTTACAATGACTTCTAATCCATGACTAATGTGTTGTAATAAAATAAATAACAAAATAAAGGAAATCAATTGTAAGACAAAACTAAAACTATATATTTTTCGGCCTATCTTTTATACAATAAGCTAATAATGTATGCCATAAACTATAAACAATAAAATGCAAAGATCACAATAACAAAGAATCAAATTTATGTAAGATTATTTTCCTTTTCGATATTTTTCATAGTAGAATTCTCGCACAGACTTTTCAATAGCAGGAAATTCTTCTCCATTAAATTCATTCACTACCTAAGAGAAAAAAAAGGTTCAGGGAGAAAAAAATGAATAAAAACTTTTTTTTCTTATAAATAAAAAACAATTCATGTCAAAGCACTCAACGCATACAGTTATTAGCAGAATTTCATTCATTTAAATGTTGAGAGTTCAACAGTTTGAAGTAAGGCATATACAGTGAAATCTCAATTATCTGCGGAATTGGATGGCACAGATAGTGAAAAGAATGGATAACCCCCAAAAAGGCTAAAAAATAATGAGTGTATAAGATAAAAAATTGATAAAGAATTTAAACAAAATTAGTACACAGGTGCACCTCACTGGCTGCAGGTGGCGATTATGTTTTGGAGCCAATCACTCCAAGTTATGTGGTGCCTTTTGATAAGTTTAAAGAGCATTAATATGAAAGATATAGAGGAAATTTTTGTGGGAGCCACAACATATTAGTTAAATAAAGTATAAAGTTTTAAGTAATGCTTAATGGAGAGCATTGAAAATGCCTTATTTTCAATGTTATGTTTATCACATTCACATTGTGTAAAAATATTATTTTTTCAGATATTCTTCACTTTTTTCCCCTTAACTGCAGTTATTGATGAGATAAATCCGTAATTTCTCATGTGACTCTGGAGTTGCAAAACTACAGGGTGGTTTAAAAGAAATTAAAAAATATATATTTTGAAAAAAAAAAAAATACATTTTTTTACTAAGGCTGCAATGATAATAGGTTACGGATATTTCTATATGCAACATGATACCAGTGTCAAAAGATTTTTTAAACATTTTATGCATTCAAAAGGTTTGCCATCACTGCTCAAAAGCTATTGAGATTGGTTTTAAACAATTATGCGGTTCCTTCTCATTCTGTTCAGTGCCATATTAAAATTTTTGATTTAATCATTTCTCCCAGAATTTTTTTTTTTTCCTTTTTTCAACAATATGCATAGAAATTGGTATTTTACTGTGCAATTTTTTTTTGGGGGGGGGTCATTGTATTTAGATATTAATTCTTTAAAATTTTTGTCTCTTTTAATTTTTGTTAAAACATTAACTTTAATAAATGATTTAAAAAGAAAAAATATCTTATTTAAATCACACACACCCTGGGCATACAAGAAAATGGTCCTTGGCATATGTGGTGATTACTGGCTTTCTTTTTAACAGAAAAGATTTTTCCATGGAGATACAGATTTATTGTCTCAAGCTCTCAGGGCTTCAGTTTCATAAATCTTTAGGAGCAGAAATCAAGCAAGACTGATACAAACCTTTTCCCTGTAATTGAAGTATTCATATAAGTAATTTTATAACAAATGAATATAATGATTGCATACCTCAGAAAATTTTCTGTGAATTTCATCATTTTCTTTCTTTATGCGCATTATTTCTGCATGTTTCATAGCCATAACATTTCTGAGATCATCATTTTCCAGCTGTAATGCAAATAATTTTGACTTCAACTCTGTAATATAATTACTCTTCATCACATATGAATGTGCCCTAAAGTCTTTCTTTGGATCACCAGATGGCCTCCTGCAAAAGAAAAAATTAATTATAACATATCTTCACAATTTCAGTAATCAACATGCTACATTTAGAAGAATTAACAGAAAGGTGGTGAACTTATCATTAAATTGTATAGTTTCATTTATATTTCCCTAAAATACATTTTGCTTATAGTTTCTATTCAGCATTGTTTCAAATCATAAAAAGTAACTCAAAATTAAGGAAGTTAGTATACATAATTTAGGCATATAATATAGATATAATATACAATACATTCACATATGTACAAATTTTAATTTATGTATATTTAGGCATATAACCACAATTCTCATATTTTTCAATTACTGTAAAAGATTTCATTGCTTTCTAAGGGTTTAAAACAAGTTGAAAGGTTCAAAATACGGATTTTACTGACCAAAATTGATGAAATACATGACCAATTTCAGCATAATAGTCGGTAACATTGCGAATACTCTTTCTGTTCTGTAATGTGAGCCCAATTATTAAATAATTTCACTTCTAAATTGTAAGTTAAATTATGTTCCTATGTATAATATCAGTACTGTATACAGAGCCCCCCCCCCCCCCCCCCCCCACCACCAAAACACACACACTGCTTTTTCTTCTCTTACAAGTTGTAAAAATGATGACTAACTCTTTAGGTAATTTGAAGATTAATCTATCATAATTTTATAGTATCATTGCAATTGGTTTTCTAATGCCTCCTATGTGCAACAATTTTTCATGCACGATCAAAATCAAATCTTTTTTTGGTCTATCTCTGGAAGACTTACTGACATTTCAAGTCTTAATAAAACAATAAGGCACAAATTGCCTTACAAAAGAATATCGGTTTCAAGTAATATAATGAATATTATTACTTATTTCCTAATTAAAATACTAATTAATTTTGAAATTAATGGCAAAAATTGGGTTAAATATAATTTATAAAATAAGGAACTTTTTCTATTGACCGCTTTGATGGTTGATTCATTATAATATTTTCTTTTATGAAGTAGGGGTAATGCCAATCATCTGTCACATGTGACCTTTCGATGGTGGAAAATAAATAATGGCCTACACCCTACAGGCAAAAACATATCCAGAATTTTTATTCGTGAGGGAGGGGGGGACATGTTGAGGAACCATATACTAATGTCTGTTTTTTAAATGGCTTCTACTGCTAAATATCAAAATTTCAGGAGGGATTTAGCTCGATATACTCGCCTGGATATAGCCATGCCTACAAACTATGGCTTCTCTCCTTGGAAAAATAAAATAAGAAAACTAAAAAGTTCCCAAATACCTAGGTATCCAAGGCTAGAACTAGAACTCTAACGTTTAAAATTTCACCTTTGAGTTTTAATTCTCTGTTCTTAAGCTTCGAAATGCTATTTGATCCTCCTTGCTTTCTTAAGATTTGTAGGGATTAAATAAAAATGATCATATGAGACAACTGAAATGGAAATTTTTGTCTGCTGGTGAGCACAAACTCAATAAACCGCATGCTAAACAAATGCCCAGTATAAAGTGAAATGAACTACACTTTGATCAACAAGGTGTTGGGAGAGCAAAAGCAGGCAAGATGCATAGCACAGTGGTTTATGAAATAATAAATAAACTAACAGTTCAAAGTCCAATTTCAAAAGAAAAAAATTAGTTTTGCCATAAAACAAGATATTCAGCGGCGGACTGGCTATGCGGGCATTCGGGCAAATGCCCGGTGGGCCGGTTGTAAAATATGTATCTTTTTTTAATAAAGTATACAGCTTTTACAATGTTCATAAATAAAACGGGGACCAAAACTTTGCCGTAACCCGGGCTTCAGAGAGTGCAATGCAGCAATGGGGCAAAATCTCTAGGGTCTGGCCGTTGGGCCACAAGGGGGAGGGGGCAGAATTTCTCAGGGCCAGCTGGTCCCTTATAGACAGCCTAAACGGCTGCCCGAGGAGCAAAAATGATTATGTTTTATTTTTAAATTTTGAAAATAATTAAATAAAATACATCAGTTTTGCGCTTTAGGCTACCGCCTAAGTCGTCTATATGGACGAGCTCTCGAGGCTGGCTTGAGAAATTCTCAGGGCCGGCTCGTCCATATAAAAAACCTGGGCGGCCGTCTGTTATGCAAACTTTTGAGAGCCGCAAAATTGATGTTTTTAATTATGAGCAGTGCATGCGGGGGAGGCTAAGACGGCGAGGCGATTGCCTCACGGCGCAACACCCTAAAGGACGGCAGCTACTAACAGCTAATTAACATATTACGTATTATTGGCCCTCTATGGTGAATAAGAAAAATTACTCTATCTTGTAAACACTTAATATTATTCAAATACATATCTACATACTTACTAAAAATATTTTTAATCCCTACAAGCTACAAAATACAGCCCTGAGAATTTCTCAATCCAGGTGATGCAAATTCTCAGGGGCGGCCCCAGAGAATTTCTCTCCGGCCAGTTGTCTCAGCCGATTGTCTCACTGCGCAACGCCCTAAAGTGCGGCGACTGTTAACAGCTAATTTATATACAGTATGGGACCTCAAAATCGGAACTCTCGGGGCCGCCATCTTTCCAGATTTCGGAATTTTCCGGATTTTGGGATCTCATTCAAAAAAAGTAGTAAGTAGCATCAGAGCTCATATAATTTGCTCTGGAAGTTTTTATTAGCATTTTGCTCATTTATAGTATTTTTGGTCAGTGGCGTAGATAAGGGGGGACAACCCCCCCTCCCCCCGAAATTTTGACTTAGATACTTAGAGACTTAGAAGGACCCCACCAAAATGTTGGTGTCCGAAAACTTTTTTTTGAGACCTTAACTCTCTTTACGCTTTATACTATTCTAAAAATATGTTTTTTAATAACAATTGAATAGAGTGAACACTGGAAAAAAAAGCGCGATAAAATGCAAAAAAAAAATCAATTTTGGGGCATTTGGGTTTTAGGGTTATACTAGGTCGCACCTAGTGTTGCAAGTTTGTCGCAGAAAAAAAAGAGTCAGAAATTCGCAGCAAATTGCACGAAATGTTCGCAAGAACACAACTATAATGTAATAAAAACTAGAATATCTCCAATTAAATTTATTTTCTTAAATAAAAAAGGAATAATTTTATTACTTTCAATTTTATGCAATATTTAGGTATTTAATTAAATGTACAGCATTTTGGTACAAAATATTGTACATGATAAAATTATTTTCTTTAATGCTTCGTCGTTATCACTTAACACGTTTTTATATGTAGAAAAGAACCGTTCAGCATCTGCGCTATTAGACGGAACTGACAAACATCGGATTGCCACTTTGGACAGGTTGGGAACACTTTCTCTCTTGAATTTCCAGGGTTGAATTGCCCTCCTTGAACGTGTAACTCATTTTGGGAGGGGGGTATCATAGGGTTATTGTTAACAATGGAACAACTATCAACTTCGTCAAAAACATTTAAATATTTGTATTGATTTGGATCAAAAACTTCCTTTAAACATGAGGGGAATTATCTATAACTAGTTTTATAGTTATTTTTCTATTGATGAACTCTTCTAAAAGTTTAGTACATCTGTTGTGCATTTTAAAACTTCAGAACGGTATAAACTGCCATTAAAGTGTAAGTAAAAAACAAAATAAGTCTCGAATTTTAAACAATTTGCGCACAAATCGTGGTATTTTTTTAAAAAATCGCAGACTTTAGGAAACAGCTTTAAAAATCGAGGGAATTCACGGAGTGACAAACTTGCACCCCTAATCATACCACTTTCCTAGCGGTTTCTCCCCTAAATACCTCGCAAGCCCGAACCTGAAATGATTTTATATAGTACATCGATTAAATGTAGGCTTTTTGTTGCTATCGCAATAGGTTCTAATGATTTTCTTTTAATTTTAAGCAAAGAATATATATATTTTTAAACTATCATGAAATGCTCCAGTTGAAATTAAATTCCGGTGAGCTAAAATGCATGAAAAATTTTGGAAAATCTTTGGTTTGGCAGCATTTTCGGGAAGGTTTTGATTCGCAGTAGAATTTAAAACTAGAATATATTCAGTGCAACTCTTGCAGTTATGAGACCTACTAATATTAGATATGGGTCTCTAGTCTGGAGAAAATTGAAAATGAAAGTGGACACACGCAAGACTAGCAAAGAAACATTATTAGAATTAAAAAAAAAGGAAGCTGGAAATAGCTTTCAAATGCAAGCAATCCGAGCTTTTAACAATAAATTTATCTAAACTAGAATCTTTCCCATGACTGTTCACAATGCTCCTTCGTTTAACAATTTTATCAATAGTCCTTTACTACGTTTCCGGAGCGGAAGAAAGACCCTTTTATGACTTCTTCCTTTTACAAGCACCACAGGGAATTGCGTTAATTGCTCTCCACTTTCAACTAAACCCTACTGACCATTCAATAATAACGCCTCAGCTGCATATACAGAAACAGATGCGTAGAACAGGAAGATGGGGAGATAGTGGGAGATAAAATGATAGTTTCTTTCTCAATCTCTCCTCTCCCCTAACAAATGGTACTGTAGCCATAAAAAGGCTATTTTCTCACGTTCTTTAAGCATAAACTATCTAATTTAAATGTATTTCCCCCAATGGTCGTTTACTTTGCCTGTAGATTGTTGTATGAATATTTTACCATGAGCTCGAGCCCACCCACTTTCCTCTCGTGAAAGCTGTATCCACCACCTCCACCCCTTATGCATTGGTGGATCGGTCTTTCCTGCACATTTTTTTTCTAGAATTCCAGCCCAATATATTTAGGGAAATGCATTGAATGAGAGGCAATATTGAAGCGAGCATAAACCTATTACAAGCTTTTTTAATTCGAAAGAGAAAATTGATGATGATTGTTATAAAAAGAGAATCCTCTGAAGAAGTACAATCTGCTGAATCAGAATTAGTTTCACTAGACACTTCCTGAAGGTAATTTTATTTTTGCTGCTTTTAGTACTAATGCATTATCTAACAAGAAGTTCCGTCCAGAACTATACGAGCCTACTTTCCGTTAAAAACCAACTTCAAACTTATAATCCAGCTATCTCTCTTTCTCATTTAGCTTTAGTTCTAATTACTTCAAATACCTTTTTCAACGGTTAATACATATTCATTTACTCATCATTCATTCTTTCACTTATTCAGTCATTCATTTACTCATTAATGTATTTATTCACTCATTTAATTATTTTAGAATTTATTCACCTTATTTATTCATTCAAAAATATCCTTAGAAATCCCAATGAAAAAAATTTCATATGAAAATAGGCTCATTTAGTTCCGATTGAACTTCGTATTTGTACATGTTCTACGTCATAAAATCTTTCCGATGAAGTTTGTTCCAAGCAAATCCGTCTGTTAGATCACGATTTATATAAAATTGAAAATTCCCCGTAGGCGTTTTTTTTTTTTTTTGAACTGTTCAAAAATGAACAAAGGTTGTTCAAATCAAAAAATCTTTTACTCTGTGAGCTTCTTCCAGTAAGCTTGTTCATAGGAGCTTAGATCCAACGCCCAGAGTCGGGGGGGGGGGGGGGGCAGACAGATCGACAGACACACATTTTCTCCATCTCAAAAGCATGCTTTCAAATTTTTCATTTTTCAGTCTTTATTTAATTACTTCACTTATTTTAACTTTTTCTTTATTTTTAACGATATTTTCCCGATACATTTAGCTTTCTTTCATGCTTTATTAATTTTGTTTAAAACTTTGACAGCAAAGTAGGCTAAAAATGATAATGGGAAAAAAGTTATCAGTTGAGATTAAAAAAAGTTCTATGTGACAAAAATTTTTATTCCTGTAAATTCGTTAAGTTTAGTATGTTTTATTCTTATTTTTACTTTCATTTGTTTTTTGTTAAAGGTATTTTTGTGTTATTGCATAAATAACTTTCTGTATTAGCAATTTTTCAAAACATTTGGATTGACTTAACAGTTTTATTCTTTCCATTGTATTCACTCAGACTGGAGATTCAGAAATTGTATTGTTCGTTAATCACCTTCCTTCCCAAGACACGTAAACTTGATCAGTGTTTAATTTTTAACATAATATTGTATTTTTCTCTTGTATTTTCCCCTAAAACAGCTTCAGTTCTAGTTAAATTCTGTCTGAAGCGAAAATTACATAAAAACCTAAATCAGATTGTTTTTAAGTTGATAAATATGTTTTTTTTCCTTTCAATTTTTACTTTAAAATGAGTCTAGTTAGAAACTCCATTTATAATAATTTTTTTTAATCATTAACTCGACCAATTGTTTTCATAAAATTAACAGCGATAAATCGACCTTCCTCCAGAAAACCTCCCCCCCCCCCCCCTGAAATTGGGGTCTAGCTACGCCACTGTTTTTGGTTATCGTATACACTCGCCTATAAGTCATGAAATTATCACAAAAAACGAAGTTGGAGTTGGCTTACATTCGAAGGCAAAATATTGAAAAACCTAGACTTTTCCCGATATTATTTTAGTCTCTTAGCAATAAAAGAAAAGAATTCCAATAATTTCTGATATGATTTTATATTCTCTAGTTACTTAATTGCAGTAAAAGATCAGACGATCGGGAAAATGCGAGAAGCGCCGAATTTCAATTTCGCAAATGTTCTGTATCGCGAGAAAATTAGAGCTTATTTTAAAAAAATAAATGTAATAAATCAACAAGAAATAAAAAAAGCAAAATTTAACGATATTAACTCACAATTAAAGCAACAATTAATAACACTCTAATTCTAATCGCAAAAACAAACCCTTTTCAGAAAATAGAGAAATAACTTCAAACTGCACATTTCCGATCTTAAACATGTTCATTGCATATTATTTTCCTTCTTTTTAAAATGACATATTTCCAAAAAAAAAAAAAACACGGCGTGAAATATTTCCCGATTTTTTTGAAGAAGTTCCGGATAGTCCGCCCCTGAAGATATTTATCCCTATCTAGTGAACACAGTAGCAGAAAAAAAGAGCAAAGGATTCTCAAGAAGTATAGCAGGCTTTACTCAGAATACGGGTACGAATCCTTCCTAGGAAAACATGAATGTTACTGATCAGCACAGCATTTCTTCCGATCACGTTCTAAGGGTTTGGATACTACTTTAAGCTGTATGTCTCCCAAAAATCCATAAGAGCATTTTGTGCTTATCCAAGATAAGCTTATACAAGCAGTTTCTGTTACAAGCAAAGTACTGATCTGGCGAAATTATCTTGTTTTGGTAGAAATTTAGGACATTCTTTTTTTGTGAGGGAGGGGATGGATTTCTGTTTAACATTTTAAGAAAAAAGGAAAAGTGTGTTTTTTCTTTTTAAATGAATCTTTTCAAAATTTCCGACTTTACTGACCAAATTTGAAAAATATCAATACTGACCAGATCAAAAAAATACAGACTTGTACTGACTTATACAGACAAGTTTTACGCCCTATTTTACGAAAAACTACAGTGGGACTTTTGGACCCACCAAAAGATAAAAACATAGTGAAGAGTGCAAGATACTTTGATAAGTGAGAGACAAAGCAACACTTATCTGAGATAAACTTTAAAAAAACAAACACAAAAAAGGCAACATTTTTTCTTTTTCCTGTTAATAAAGACATCTAACTTTACAGTTCTACTAAGTCATTTGAAATCTGCTATATTTTGATTCAACAAAACCCTGAAAGTGTTAACTATTTTTAAAATAATAGATTTTGAATGCTACAATAAAGAGCAAATTTTAGTACCTTGACTAAGAATATAAAATTTTGCATTTTCATAAGAATCATAAATAACTCTTAACTATTTTGAAAACTAGTAATGAGCATTCTAGAAACCGCACCAGACCGGCATGAAACCGCACCAGAAATTCATTCAATGCTGAAAAGCTCTCAAGAAGTTCCTTTATTTCGAAATCACTCCAGATATTTATTCGAATGTGAAACCACTTGAGAGATTTAACTTTGCCGCTTGTATGAGTATTAGAATCGCTCAATATCTGAACACTCAATTATGAATGCCCCTCTATTAGGACCAAAACTTGTTAAAGTAAATTAATTGTTCATGTTAACTAGTTTTGTAATGGCAACAGTATTGCTGTCTCGTTCTTTTCTATTGTAAAGGTTAAATTCAGTTAGTTAATAAATGTCTCTTTAGCTTTTGGTATAAGAAATTCTTCTGTCTTCAATCAACTCTGCTAAGTGTACTAGTAGTAGCACAATGAAGTAAGAATAGCATATATCTATATAGTTTAATAGGTTATGTCTCAATACTTCAATAGGTTATGGGCGATAGCAGGCTCATTGTGCGTTGTTACAGTTTAATTTAAAGAAGATATACGTAGTTAGCAAAATCCTTAGCGTATATTACGATGGATTTATCAAGAACTGTAAAGCCGTTATCTGGAGAAGCAGATTTTCCAATGTGGAGACGGAAGATTCGAGACATATTAGATTACCATGAAGGAGCACTGGACGTAATTGATGGTAAATTAAAGAAGCCGGAAGAGTTACCAAGCACAGCAGACGAAGCAGCCGTCAAGAAATATGAAGTGTGTTCGAATTTGTACCGGAAAGCCAACAGTTACGCCAAAAGTATGATCGCCAGTACGATAACAGATTCCGTTTATCAGAAAATCATGGACAAAGAATCAGCATATGAAGCCTGGGAAGCATTGAAAATGTTGTTCGAAGCATTGTCAAAAGACCAACTCTTCAAAATTTGCAGTGAATTTTTCACCTTCAGTTGGATTTCAAGCGATGACATTTCAACCCATATTGCAAAGCTAAGCAGTTTGTGGACTGAACTGAACAACGGGCTTATAGCGAAAGGGGAAAACAAACTCCCAGAATTGTTATTGGTGTGTAAAGTTTTGAATATTTTGCCAAGTAATTTTAAGTCATTCAAATCAAGTTGGATGCTTCTAGCCAAAGATGAAGAAAAAACTTTTCAAGAATTGGCGACACAATTAAGTATGTTTGAAAGAAATTTCGCCAAACGCACTGATGAAAATGAAGTAGCTGTTCAAGAAGCACTAGTGGTGTCAAAATCAGAAAAGAAAATACAGAATTGCAATAATAAGTCAAGAATAAGAAAAGAAGATCGTTGCAATTATTTTAAACGTAAAGGCCACTGGATAAAAGACTGTAGAAAGTGTATTTCTGACGGAAGACCATCAAAAAGTAAATCAAGTACAATACAGTCTACTGAATCAGCAAACGCAGCATTCATGTCTGTTTCTGAGGAGGCTTATGCAACAGAGACTAGTCCAACAACGTTTTGGATAGACAATGGAGCGACTAAGCATGTCACAAACTGTTCCGCATACTTTACAGATTTTGAGAAATTCAAAGATCCTTGTGGAATTAACAGCTGCAGGAAATGAAACATTGGTTGCACTTGGAAAAGGCACTATTCAAGTTAGAGCAACAATTCATGGAAAAGAAAAACACGTTTCTTTAAAAGACGTTTGGTATGTTCCCAAAATCAATAGAAATTTATTTTCAGTACTCGCTGCTCAATACAGAAATCAAAACAGTAAATTTGTATCTACTCCTACCGAGTGCTGGTTAAAAGTTAACGGTGAAGTTCTTTTGCATGGATATCGAAAAGTTAATGGTACATTATTCAAGGCAGACATTCAACTAATACCTCCTAAAAAAGGGATAGAAGTGCATACTGCTGTAGAAGACAGCTCCGTGCTACAGTTATATCATGAAAGATATGGTCATCAAGATAAGCGCCACGTTAAGAATATACTAGAAAAAAAACTAGGTATCATCGTAAATTCAGACAAAGAATTGTGTGAACCATGCATTTATGGAAAAACACACAGGTTATCGTTCGGCACAAAAAAGAAAGCTTCTGAACCAGGAGAACTTATTTCAGCGGACGTCTGTGGACCATTCGATGAGTCTTTTCAGAAGAAACGGTATCTTGTCGTATTTAAGGACAGTTTTACCAAGTTTCGCTATGGTTATCTCGTTAAAGAAAAGTCAGAAGTTAAAAATGTGCTAGGCCACATGCTTGCACATGCCGAAGCAACAGGTCATTCAATAAAGGAATTTCTCAGTGATAACGGTGGTGAGTTTGATAATGAAAGCGTTCGTGCAATTCTTGACACAAAAGGAATTACGCAAAGGCTGACAGCTCCTTACACCCCAGAACAGAATGGAGGCTGTGAATGTGAAATGCGCACTATAGTCGAAATGGATAGAACTTTTAAATATGCAAATTCTGAAGCCAATTTCCCTGCATCATTATGGGCTGAATTAGTTAACTCTGCCATATACATATTGAACAGAACAGGGAAATCATCAGTAGAAGGTATAAGTCCTTATGAGCTTTGGTTGAAAAAGAAGCCTCGTATCAAACATCTACGTGTGATAGGTTCTACGTGCTATGCTCATATTCCAATTCAAAGAAAAAGAAAAATGGACAAGAAAGCAGTCAAAGGCTATCTCGTAGGATATGATGGCGATGAGCGATACCGAATTTGGATAAAGAATGAGCATCGCGTAATTCTGTCAAGAGATGTAATCTTTCAGGAAAGAACAGGAAATTGTGATGATCGCACTGAAATATTATTACAAGATAAATCAGAAAAAGAAACAAATCAGGGAAAGTATCAAGAAGAGCAAATAGAAGAGAAAGAAACTGAACCAGGTTGGGAAAGCCAAGAAGCTCTAGCAAGTGATACTGAGACCAATAGTGAAGAAGACTACACAGAGTCTATATCAAACAGAGAGCTAAGAAATCGCTCGCATTTGCAAAAACCCAAACGTTTCGAGGATTACATCATGGAAGCAGAGTCATATATAAATGACAAGGAAAATCCCGATACGTATGAAGAAGCAGTAAGTGCCAAAGATAGCAAAAATTGGATAAAAGCTATGAACACTGAAATGAGTTCATTAAAGGAAAATCAGACATGGGAACTGACTGAACTACCAGTTGGATCTAGAGCAATACCCTGTAAGTGGGTCTATAAAATTAAAAGAAATTCAGATGGCAGCATTGACAAATATAAAGCCAGACTTGTTGTAAAGGGATACAGTCAAAGAAAACACATTGATTATAGTGAAACCTACAGTCCAGTCGCCAAATTAGGCACAATACGAGCAATACTAAGTATAGCGTCTGAAGAGAGAATGCACTTGAAACAGTTTGATGTGTCAACCGCATTCTTATATGGAGATCTGGAAGAAACTATTTATATGAAACAGCCAGAAGGGTTCCAAGACGGCACAGGAAGAGTATGCAGACTAAAGCGTAGTTTGTATGGCCTAAAACAATCGCCACGCTGTTGGAATAAATGTTTTGGCAAGTTTCTTACAGATCTTGGTTTCAAAGCAAGTGAAGCCGATCCATACCTTTACATTCGAGAAAGAAATGGAAGGAAGTTGCTAATAGTATTGTATGTTGATGATGGATTAATTGCTGCAAGTGACCAACATGATTCTGAAATGTTCATAAAAGAACTTGAAGCAAAGTTCAAGATCACTGTAGGAGAAGTCAATTGCTTTCTAGGTATTGAAATTGAACGTCATAGTGACAGCTCTATAACAATTAGTCAAAAAGGATATGCTAGAAAAATCCTCAAGCGTTTTGGATTTGAAAAATGCAAATCTGTAACTACTCCTATGTTAAAAGATTCCAGATTGGAAAAATCCGATGTTAAGACAGCCGACTTTCCTTACAGACAAGCAGTTGGCGCCCTTATGTATTTGATGGTAGGAACTAGACCTGATCTTGCCTACAGTGTAGGATATCTATCAAGATCACTCGAAAAACCATCTGCCGAGGATATAGTTAGATTGAAGAGAGTATTCCGCTATTTAGCAGGTACAGCTAATTATGGAATCACTTATCATGTAACCGACATGAAAAGAATACTTCAGTGTTATAGTGACTCAGATTTTGGCGGTTGTACCGAAAGTGGTCGATCAACCTCCGGATATGTTATGCTATACGCTGGAGGAACCATTTCTTGGCGCAGTCAAAGGCAACCCATTGTTGCAACTTCAACGACTGAGGCTGAAATTATAGCAGCATCAGAGGCAGCCAAAGAAGTCATTTGGCTCCGTAGATTATTTCAGGGTATACTGGATTTAAAAGAAATTCCCACACTTCAAGTGGACAACATGGCAGCCGTAAAGTTGTCACACAACCCTGAATATCATCGACGAACTAAGCACATAGAAATAAAGCATTTCTTTGTACGCGAGAAAGTACTAGAGGGCAAACTGAAAGTTGAACAAGTGTCGACTGAGAAACAAGTCTCCGACATCTTAACGAAACCCCTGATGAAGACAAGACTATTGACATTGTGTGGTCAAATGGGTTTATTTTAAAAATACAAAATCCAGTTAACAAGGGAAAGTGTTAAAGTAAATTAATTGTTCATGTTAACTAGTTTTGTAATGGCAACAGTATTGCTGTCTCGTTCTTTTCTATTGTAAAGTTTAAATTCAGTTAGTTAATAAATGTCTCTTTAGCTTTTGGTATAAGAAATTCTTCTGTCTTCAATCAACTCTGCTAAGTGTACTAGTAGTAGCACAATGAAGTAAGAATAGCATATATCTATATAGTTTAATAGGTTATGTCTCAATACTCTAATAAAACTAACATGCAATGACCATTCAAAAAGAGAAAAAGAGTTTTGACAATGTAGGGAGTGATTCACAGCATTGTCAGATCAGATATGTATCACCCAATATATATTGTGATACATATCATATTTCACTAGGGTGCAGTGCGGAACGGTGAAATTTCGGGGGGGGGGGGGGTCAACTGTTTAGTCAATTTGGGCAGTGTGCCATTGCTCGGAGGGGGGGGAACCCCTCTGGTACATATGATATATATCCAGTATCCACCCACCAAATTCACATTATTTAAAGCTTAAATATTTAAAATGCACCTCAGATTAACCCATAGGCTCACTTCTAAGTTAATGAAAAAAGTGAAAAGGTTCAATTATGTGAGAGGAAGCATAATACAGTGATCCCTCGTTTTTCGCGGTTAATGAGGACCAGAACCTTCCGCGAAAACTTAAAAACCGCGAAGTAGGATTTGCCCCTAAGAATTTTCGTGTATGCGGGTACACGAATGTTTTAAATATGTAAACAGTATTTATACTTCACACATTTAAGACAAAAATTACAACAGTATACGTAATTACTTACTGTTCTATAGTACAGTAATAAACATTAATCAACATTGATTTCTGAGAGAGGCGAAGAGTCTTGTGTTGGTGGGAGCTTTTGAGAGCCCGTGGCATGTACTCTGAGTTAACTCATCTCTTTGTTTGACATGCAGAGAGCCTTCTCCCTCGCGCACCAACATGACACAGCGCTTCTTTCTGCAATGTTGCAGCCGAAATATTTGTATTTTTTCATTTTTATTTTTTGATGAATTTTTTGGAAAAACCTGCAAAGCACTGAAGCTGCGAAACATGAAGAGCGAAGTGGCGAGGGAACACTGTAGAGCATTTTGCAATGAGCATTTTGCAATGAAGAGAATAATAATGAAACAAAATATCCAAAAATCCATACTGATAGCTTGATTCCTTATTTTAAGTTTACTTTGGAAGCAGTTTTCCATTGATTAAATGAGGTTTAAGTAATATTTACCTCATTTAATAAAATGGTAGTTTGTATAATATCATGCATTTATGTAAACATAGTTTTATAGTGGTTTGAGTGTAAGCATTTGACACACATCATCTTGATATATATCCAATATATATCATAAATATTAACAATATTTTGATCTCTACTTATATGAAAGGCAATGCACGTGCACATCCTTGTGATGTCTAGACAAAACTGACACTTAGAGGGCAAAATTATGGCACTTATGATCTGAAGTTTGCTACACAGGTTGTTCAAAATTACCCCTTAAAAAACTACACAGTTGTTGAACTGATTACACAATCAATTTAAACAAGCTGAAATCTCAGACAAAACACTTTGAAGAGGGGTTTTTATTTCCTTTTTTTTTTACTTTGGTCTAGAAAATTTTAGATGAATTTTTAAGCAGGTTGTTGTCTCAAATTTTTCATCAACTCTGTGAATCCTCCATCTTGTGCAGTACAGGTTAAGAAGGCCTGAAAATGAATACTATCTTTAGAGTAAAATGTCAAGTGCATGTCAAAAGAAATTATTTTTTTTTTTTGCATTAGGGCAAAGTCTGGGCTTCAATTGAAAATCTTAAACATGCTTTAAGACCTTACAATAACTAAGATTTGAAATCTCCCATTTTGGCCTAATTCTAAAGACTTAGGCCTAAATCAGCAAAAACGAGAAATAATTGGTACTAAACGGAAGTTACATATATATGGTGCAAAACTATTGAATTATCTTTTTACCCCCAGATGCCAAACCGGTCGGTGGGGTCTTCCCCGGCGTCATTTTTGATCCTGCGGTAAAATTCGTAAAAGTGCTACCAAAGTGTTTATTTTCGAAAAAGGAGACTTTTTTGACAATTTCGCTATTACGGCCACTATAGTTATTTGGCCGCAAATTTTTTCTATATTAAAAGCAAAAAATTTAATTACTGAGTAGTGAATAAATTTCAACTATTTTTTCCTTAAATCTGCCATAACAATTTCACAGGTGGTAACAGTTGAGTAGTACAGAACAGAAGAGAAAAACAATCAAAGGTTTAGCAACTAACCCTTACATAAATCTCACTTGACTAATTGAATTGGAAATTGCCTCCACTAGATCCACTTAGCGGGAGAATTCCATCATGACTAATACTATTAGTGCAGAGTGCACTTTCAATACAGTTCCTTTTTGGATCCCCTCATAAATGAACACTAGGGTATAATGTAACTTGTCTTGATTAGAACTCTGTTGAATTTAATACAAAATGTGCAATATAAATGCTTACTATGAAAATAAGTGGGTAATAACACAGCTTATATTTTGTATAGAAACTAGGATTGAGAGACACAAAATACGAAAAATGGTGAAGCCATTTTACACAAGAGTTTTAAATTATGTAAATTTGGAAAGTACTTAAATTGGAAAAAACTTACCAATCATAGACATTTTTATTTCTATTCTCCTCCACTTCTTTGTCAAGAGATAATAACAATGGATAAATATTCATCTTTTCCTCCACCTCGGCACTATCTGTTTGAATTCCTGAGCGTAACTGAGAACACATTTGATCATATAAATCCTTTAAAAATTCAGGATTATTTTCAAATATTTCAGGATATCTTTTTTTCAATAACTCGAATCTGAAGAAAAAGATATTTTTATAAACATGGGACGCATCAAGTTTTAATTATTCGACATATAAATTTTACAAAAGCTGGTATAAAATAAATTTTTTTTTAAAAATGCACTACCAAACCCTAAATTTAGAATCCTGAAACTCTGCACTTTTTCAAAAAAAATTGATTTTTTTTTTTTTTTTTTGTAAATTTAGAAAAATATTAATCTAAGAATCTGTTCAGTCAATAAATGTCAATAAATTTTGATTCAAATAGAAGCAATCTTGTAGCTATATATTTGTGAAACCCTGAAAACCAAGACTTAACCAGTAAAAAAAAATCTGCTTCTAGGATGCAGTTAAGTATCATTTTTCTCTAAAAAAATTTATTATTTTATTCCTTAAGTCCTTAATAGTACATTTTTCAAATTTTATTTGAAAATAAAATATAATATTTCTAATTTTCAATATCAAATTTTATTTGAAAATAAAAAATAGTATTCCTTATATTACTTTTTCTTTAAAAAATCTTGAAGAACCTCTCTTAAACGGCTCTGGATTAACTGGCCTTCGCATTATACGGCCCATATTTTCAAAATACAAAAATAGCCTTTAGAGCGCTAGTTATAAGAAAAAGAGGTGCTGCTGGAGTGAATTTTTTCATTAATTCCTTATCTCCCCGAACAAGAGCAACGTTCCGATGTCGGAGAGAGGGATGTTCTTGGAATCCGAATACGGGTCCTATGAAATCAAGTGTGTATTGGCTAATCTCAGGTTCAGTGGGTCAGTCAATTCAGTCTTGCCAAGCACTTGATAACTGGTATGTAACTCTCCAAGTAACTGTACTAAAACGCAATAAATCATCACACCTCCGCTCTCTTTTAAATTGCATAATATATCTCATTTTTTGCTATACCCCTGCTTTAACCATATTTTTACTTAACCGGATTACCATTGGTCTCAATTAAGCCGGTTAACAGAGGTTCTACTGTAATAATAAATAAACATGTTTGATTTGTTTCTCTGTGGTCATAAATGGTGCCCAGTAATTTTGCATTTTGTGCAAATGCCTGGTATTTAGATTCGATTTCTCTATCAATATTTTACTAACGATAGCCTAGAAATACGCTTTTGAAACTTCAATTTCGAAAAACTTTGGGCGCCTACTAACTAGCGCCTACATTTCGAAAACGTAAAGACAAATTCTACTTACCCGTCCCACTCATATCACCAGCTTAAAAATGTAGTTTGAGGATTTTAATTTTGAAAATTATCCTCAAAGAGTCCCCCTTGAAACCCCTTTTTTCTAGCTCTTCATTGTTGGTCTTAAAAATTAATTTTTCTTTTAGATTCAAAAAAAAAATCTAAGTTTAATTAATATCCAACATGAGCTTTTAGAGGTTGTGTCAGCAGGAGATATACAGGAAACATTTTTATGAAAAAAATTGGATTTATTTACAAACTATTATTAAATATTTCGAACAAAAACATACATTACCACATGGATTCCGATGGTGGTTTACAAACGGACAATGATTTGGTTTTAAAAAAAACATGTTGACCACAGCACATTACTTTCAGTCAGTCGTCCAACAATTTTTCTCAATATACATGAAGATAGATTTTTTTCAAGAGTCCAATGTCACACCTTCACATTTGAATCGGGATTAAATGAAGAAAATACTTGAATTATTCCATGAAAACAAAGTGAAAACTCACTGAATTCTCCCAGACAAACTCAGGTAGTTGATAGTCACTGAACAAATGACATCTTGGGTAGTTGAAGACAAACAATTTTAAAAGTAGATGTAAGTGAGATCAACAAATTTCAAAGACCAAATTACCTTTGAAAAAACAATTAAACACTTTTCTAAAATAACTATTTACAAGCATCTGTCGCCAACATTCTAATTTCTTAACATGCCAGTTGTAAGTTGAAATACACGACCTGCCAGGAATACGATCATTCAAACATAATTCCAACATCAATGGGTCGGACACATGGCAAAAAAAATAAGAATGCCTATCACTACAACATCGGGCTGTTCAAGCCGAACGGCGAGCTCTCAGCGAGCAAACGCCCAAGTAGTTGGCAGATGCTACACGTGTCGGGTCGACCGAGCAGAAGAGACAGTGAGAGAGTTCGTGCATCGTGCTTTTATACCCGTCCGATCTTAGTGACGTCATAATCAAACACTTCAACTTTCACTTCATTTGCATAGTTGATGAAACTGGTCTTTCCTCCATGCGGTCGTGTATTCCTAGAAACTTTCTTCCGGTTTGGCAACACCGGATCGAACACATTGCAATTGTTGACATAGTTCTCGCTCGCCATTGCTATTATGGCGCGAGGATTTTGAAAAAACCGTGTGCCTGAAGAATGGCCTGAGACTTTAAAGCCGTTCACACAAAGGAAACAGGTAAACCTCAATGAAAACATTACATTACTAGTTTAAAATACTTTCACATTACAAGTGTACTGAGAACTAATAAAAATATAATGGGTTTGTACCCAACAACTTCCCCCCTTCTCAGTACACTGTATACAACTACAAAATGACATTGAAAAAACACACATTTGAAAAATACATTGAAAAACTTGAAAAACATTGTGAACATTTTAAAAAATAATTTTGAAAATTAAATTAATCACAACTTCATTTTTCTTTTGTCAAATTTGCCAAAAATTATATTACACATATTATCCAAGCTATGGCGCGTCATTGGTTTTGTAAAAATATCGGCAGGATTTTCTTCAGTTTTGACATATTTTAACTTGAAAGATTTTTGTTCGACAAGATTTCTTAAAAAATGGAAACGAACATCTATGTGTTTAGTTCTTGAATTTTCGATAGGAGCATTTGAAAATTTAATAGCAGCGATGTTATCGCAATGAAGTAAACTGTCTTCAAACTGATACCCTGTTATTTTTAAATTGGCAATCTCTTCAAGAATTCTTTTGAGCCATACAACCTCTTTTGCAGCATCGGCTAAAGAGATGTACTCAGCCTCCATGGTGGATAGAGCCACACACTTATGCTTGAAAGTACGCCAAATAACGGGAACCTTGTCTAAAAAAACTATTAAACCCCCCATTGAAATTCTATCGTCCCTATTTGCTGCATAATCTGAGTCAGCAAACCCATTTATGATAATCTTGTCAATTGCACTGATATTTAGTTTATAAAAACAGGTATATTTTAAATACCCCAAAAGTCTTAGTAGACAAATCCAGTGCTTTTTACCTGGGTTGGCCTGAAATTGCGATAGAAGGTTAACAGTATAGGAAATGTCCGGCCTTGTTTTTCCGGCAACATACGACAAGCAACCAAGCAAATTTCTGAAAGGAATACTATTCATTTCCCTGACTTCATCCTCATTTTGCGGACAATCCTCTTTGGACAAGATCACACATTTTGCAATCGGAAGCGTCGAATACGGGTATACGTAATGCTCGAACATTTCACAAACCTTTTTGATATAAGTATTTTGATGAATAAAAATATTCCCCCCTTCTTCTACAAATTCAACCCCCAAAAGCTTTCGCGTCCTGCCTAATTCTTTTATATCATAGTATTTCCCTAGCTCATTTACAACATTTTTAATTACATTATCATTTTTACCAAAAATCAAGATATCATCAACGTAAATGAGTAAAAACACTTCACTATTTCTAGTATAAATACAATTACAACAATTTAACTTTAAAAATTCTAATTTATGGAGAACTTCATCTATTTCAAGGTACCAGTTCCTCCCAGATTGGTGTAATCCGTAAAGTGATTTTCTCAGTCTGCATACGTGATCTGATTTTTCTAAATTGATAAAGCCTTGCGGCTGTTTCATGTAAATTTCTTCCTCCAGGTCAGCATATAGGTACGCGTTTTTTATATCTAACTGAAAATGCTGCCATTTTAAAAAGCTAATAAAAATTGCAAAAAATGTACGTATGAGCATAAAATTAACAACCGGACTAAATACTTCTGAATATGATTCCCCTTCTATTTGTCGATTCCCCATGGCTACAAGTCTGGCCTTATACCTTACGATTTGGTTTTTATCATTTCTTTTGATATCGTAAACCCATCGGCTGCTCAAAACTGGCTTCTTTTTAGGTGGTGGGACCAATTCCCAAACCCCCCTTTTCTGAATTACGCCGATCTCATCTGCCATTGCTTGTTTCCAATTTTCTACCTCTGGGGTTCTTAGACATCCCTTATATGAGCGAGGAATTTCAATTTCTATTAGGTTTGCCTCCGGTTCTATTTCATCTGGACTTCCGTCCTTTTCCTGTAATTTTGAAACTTCCCCCTTTTTTCATTTTTAGTGCTGAAATCAAAAATTGTTGGGTCAAAAATTATATTATTGGCATTGCAGTATTTTCGGGCATCCTGATTTGACCTGAGCTTTACTTTTTGGCCCATAATAGAATAGTAAATATCTACACGGTCTCCAGTTTTCCTTTTCACTGCGTCCCTCACCCATTTTATTTCATTGCACGGGGTTGACGGAATTACTTGCTCATCTTTCTTTTCTTGCTCTATTTCACTTAGGGGTTTTATGAAAGAATAATTTTCCTCTTTATTTACTTTTAAAAAATTCTTCCCCCCATTTTAAATTCTCTTTAAAATCAACATTTATTGTTTCAGTCACTTTCCTTTCCTCTGGGTCCCAGATTCTATAGCCCTTGGTTTGAATTGCATATCCAACCATTATGCCCTTTTTGGCCCGCATGTCCAACTTTCGCAACTTTTGTTTGGGGATTTTTATGTAAGCAACACACCCAAACTTTCTTAAATGTTTAACCGAGGGTTTCTTTCCGCCGAATAACTCAAATGCGGTTTTTCCCCTGTCTTTTAGGACTGTGCGGTTTCTCACATAGTTGAAACATAATGCGGCTTCCGCCCAAAACTCCTCGGGTAAATTTGAGTCTTTAAGCATGGCTCTTACGCCATTCATTAGGGTCAAATTGAACCTTTCCGCAACACCGTTCTGTTGCGGTGAATATGCGTTGGTTCTCTCAATTTTTATCCCTTCTTTGGAAAGGTGACTTTCAAATGTTGAATTTTTGAACTCCCCCCCATTATCTGAACGAACTGCCAAAATTTTTCGATTTAAAAATCGTTCAACTCTCCGTTGAAACCTTAAAAAACTGGAAGGCCTCGTCTTTGGACCTTAAAAAATACACCGTTGACTTCCTAGAAAAATCGTCAATCAGAGTATAAATGTATTTCTTGCTGCCTAATGATTCATGGGGGAGTGGCCCAGCTAAATCCATGTGGATCAATTGCAATGGGGCTTTTGACCTTACCCCTGGGATGGGCTTGTACGAGCAACTTCTCTTTTTAGCCAAAATACAAGGTTCACAATCAGGCCTTTGCCTGTCCTTAAATTCAAGTCCGTGAACACAATTCAATTTACTTGTTTCTATAATTGAATCAACATTTAAATGGCAAAATCGCTCGTGCCACAATCCCAGGTTCAAATTGCTGTTTTTCACATCCACAGAATTAACTTGTGTATAATCATGATTACTTTGAACATTTAGATATTTGAAAGGTTTTACATAATACAATTTATTTGATAATTGGGCAGTAAACAATTTAACTTTTTCCTTATTAAAAACACATATCCTACTTTGATACCATTTTAATACAAAACCATAATTGTCAATACATGAACCTGACAATAAATTGCGCCTCAGTGTTGGAGCGTAATATACGTTGTTCAAAGTTATGGTCACAACTTGACCGTCCGACAAAATTTGAAAAATAATTTTTCCTATTCCCTCAACTTTGCTAAGTACGTTACCAACGGCAACTTCCATTTGAGTATTCGCGACGGGTTTAAACTCTGTAAACAGACTACGGTCTTTTGAAAAATGGGCAGTTGCCCCCGTGTCTAATATCCAGTCGGAATTCGTTTGGTTTACGTCTGTACTGTTGGCTTGCACTTCCGGGATGTTTGAAACTGTACAAAACATACCCGCTTGAGGATTTCTATTAGATTTTTCAAAATTTTGATTCCCCACTTTATTCTTAGTTTTATTTTTGCTCCAACACTGAGCGGCAATATGACCCTTTTTCCCACAGGAAAAACAAATGCGACTTTTACCTGCTCTCCTTTCTGTGAAAGGCTTACTTTTCGCGGTAAAAGCATCGAGCCTAGAATTACTGGCTCCTGAAAATTCATCCCCCATATATTTTATTCTTCCCTCTTCTGCCAAAAGTTCTGTTAATACATTTTGAAAATTAAATTTACTTTCCTCCCACCTATATATCCCCTGAACAATTCCCTTAAAATTTTGCGGTAAATTTCTAATTAATTGGAACGATTTTAATTTTTCGTCCATATTATAACCGTTATCGGTCAATTGTCTCAGGATGTTCTTCAGGCGGGCGGCATATATGCCTATGGTTTCACCATCGGAAATCCTGCATGAAAAAAACTCTTCCCACAACCCGGCAACCCTGGCCAAAGATGGAGGTTCGAAATTTAATTTTAATGCACTCCAAACTTCATATGGGTCATCCAGGTCATCTATCAATCTTTTTAAGTCCTCTTCAATATTCAGATAGACTATTGCCACGGCTTGGCCCCTACGTTTTCTGACCTCTGGAGTAGCGCCTTCAATCTTTTTTGTTTGGGTTATTTCCCACAAATCGCGCTCAATCAAAACCATCTTCATATTTTTGGACCAGGTCGCCCAATTGCGGGAATTAAGTTTAACTATATTTCTATAGTCCCTATCCATAATTTTTCAATTTGTTTACCTGATTCTCCAAAAATACTGACACTTGAACCACGCTCTGCTACCAATCTGTTGGTCTTAAAAATTAATTTTTCTTTTAGATTCAAAAAAAAATCTAAGTTTAATTAATATCCAACATGAGCTTTTAGAGGTTGTGTCAGCAGGAGATATACAGGAAACATTTTTATGAAAAAAATTGGATTTACTTACAAACTATTATTAAATATTTCGAACAAAAACATACATTACCACATGGATTCCGATGGTGGTTTACAAACGGACAATGATTTGGTTTTAAAAAAAACATGTTGACCACAGCACATTACTTTCAGTCAGTCGTCCAACAATTTTTCTCAATATACATGAAGATAGATTTTTTTCAAGAGTCCAATGTCACACCTTCACATTTGAATCGGGATTAAATGAAGAAACTACTTGAATTATTCCATGAAAACAAAGTGAAAACTCACTGAATTCTCCCAGACAAACTCAGGTAGTTGATAGTCACTGAACAAATGACATCTTGGGTAGTTGAAGACAAACAATTTTAAAAGTAGATGTAAGTGAGATCAACAAATTTCAAAGACCAAATTACCTTTGAAAAAACAATTAAACACTTTTCTAAAATAACTATTTACAAGCATCTGTCGCCAACATTCTAATTTCTTAACATGCCAGTTGTAAGTTGAAATACACGACCTGCCAGGAATACGATCATTCAAACATAATTCCAACATCAATGGGTCGGACACATGGCAAAAAAAATAAGAATGCCTATCACTACAACATCGGGCTGTTCAAGCCGAACGGCGAGTTCTCAGCGAGCAAACGCCCAAGTAGTTGGCAGATGCTACACGTGTCGGGTCGACCGAGCAGAAGAGACAGTGAGAGAGTTCGTGCATCGTGCTTTTATACCCGTCCGATCTTAGTGACGTCATAATCAAACACTTCAACTTTCACTTCATTTGCATAGTTGATGAAACTGGTCTTTCCTCCATGCGGTCGTGTATTCCTAGAAACTTTCTTCCGGTTTGGCAACACCGGATCGAACACATTGCAATTGTTGACATCGTTCTCGCTCGCCATTGCTATTATGGCGCGAGGATTTTGAAAAAACCGTGTGCCTGAAGAATGGCCTGAGACTTTAAAGCCGTTCACACAAAGGAAACAGGTAAACCTCAATGAAAACATTACATTACTAGTTTAAAATACTTTCACATTACAAGTGTACTGAGAACTAATAAAAATATAATGGGTTTGTACCCAACATTCATTACATAAACTTTTCAATGTAAAGCGTTACGTAACCACACCTAGATGTAATGCAATTCTGAGAAGATAATAAAAATATGAGGTGCGAATCAAACGTGTCGATTAAAAAAAAAAGTGCATTGCTTTTGAAATGACCATTTATAGTGCTGACTCTAAGCAATTTTGACAGGGCGCTGCGCCCGGCAGCCCTTTTGAATCTTTTTTGCGCCCAGCGGCCTCTTTCTTCCCTTTTCTATGCGCCCTGCGCTCTATTCAGACCGTGCCAACATCGGCGAATGGCCTTCAAAGCAGGAAGTGCAGTAGAAAAACTTCAATCCAGGCATCCTGCCCCCCCCCCCCCCCACCTTTATTTGTTACCAATAATTTTCTCAGAATTCCAGAGAAGTATTGTCTTCTCCCCTTTAGCTTCTTGGGATAACTGGGGGTAGTAAAGGGACGCATCACGCACTGAGCTAAATAAGAGAAATCTGGAGCGAAGACTGGCGGTCGAACCACTTCACACCCTTTTCAGCCATCAAGGCAAAACGCACAAACTTTCAACTCGCGCAATGATAAAACGGCTAACTTTAAAGAGCCCTCAAGCTCTTAATTCTTTTCTGATTTTTCTAAAAATTTTTATTCTAATGTCTGACACATAATAATTTAAAATTTCTCATAGCATTTTAGCACAATTATTCATACATTTTTTAATGATAAAACACATTACCCCATTGTTATACGACACTTTTTATTATCTTTGAATGCTATGTGGGAGTGTGTCTGTGGCAGGTTTACAAAATGTTTATTTAAACAGGAAGCCACCCTGCTTACTCTTTTTATCTACTCTTGAAAAAATATTTTACACAGTAAAATGCTAAATCTCATAAGAAGTTTCAGAGCAGGAAGTGCAGTAGGAAAACTTCAAGCCAGGATCCCCCACCTTTATTTGTCCCCACTAGTTTTCTCAGAACACCAGAGCATTATTGTCTTCTCCCCTTTAGCGTCTTGGGATAACTGGGGGCCCGGGAGCAGAAAGTGCTTAAAAGTGCGACGTACGTAGCAGAACAAACGCGATCTCTGCAGAACATTTCATCCTTAAAAAGAAGAGGGAAAAAAACGCGAGCACAAACGCAAAAGAATAAAAACAAAAAAAAAAAACGATACGTTCTGCAGAATAAAGGTCAAGATTCGCGGTCGCCACTCCGCCACGTGGCGACCTTGTTTGAAAAAGTGGCGATTCAAAAAATTAGGAGCGATCGCCACCTTTCCTTTTTTTAAAAAATTTCTAAAGTAAATCCCTCCTTTTCAAATACCTTCTATGGAATTTTCAACTCTTGCTTCTTTCATGTATGCAAGCACAATAAAAACGCATCAATTCGGCTTTCAAGTTACCGAATTTCGGCCGATAGTCTTCATTTCCCCTTTCACAAGAAAAAAATGGCGAAAATTTTTCCCGATTACACTATTTTTTTTTCTTTGAATTCCTTCTCTCTGCCATATAAATCTTTTAAATATAGTAGGAAACAATATTAATCTTGATTTTTTTTCATAACTTTCATTTCAAACTTACATTTCAGATCGGCCATTTTCGCTTTATAAAATCGTACTCAAGTGTCGCGCCATTTTGAAAATATGTGAAAGCTTTAAAAAGAGTTTTGAAAAGAATGAAAATTAAATGTACTGAACAAAACTAGAACTGGAAATATACATTTTTTTACACTTGTGTTCGAAAATGGTTCGTATTGGTGATCGCGGTTTTTGTAAAAGGTTCGTTTCTGTGAGGGGGATTTTTGTTATCTGTTGCTTCTATGATGAAACAAGTAAAATTTTGCATTTACATCTTTTGTGCTCTATAACATTAAACATGAAAAACTGTATTGAAAAAATTCATATTCCCTTAATTTACCATCGCCAAGGAAGCAAGTTGTTTCTTTTTCCAATTTGAAAGTCATATACATTTTTTTTTTTTTTTTGAAGACTTGATAGTTTTAACAAAATATTATGTTTTCTTCACTGAAAATAAGACACATAAGGAATTGTAGTGCACTAATGCACCATTCACCCCCCCCCCCCCCCCCCCGCTTTGCACTTTTGCTTTATGATGCATAGGTGGCCACCAAGTTAATCAAGTTTAGTGGCCACTTGCAAAATTTCTGAGTCTTGACCTTTACTACAGAACAACTGACAAAAGAATGTTTATATATTCCAATGGTGCACCACCTGGCCATAAATCCGTTAGAAAGTTGTTAAAAGCAGCCATTGTCACAATGTATGGGCCAAATTTTTATAAGCATTTTGTAAACAGTACATCTGCATTAATGTCGCAGTATCCGACTTCAAAAGTCATTGACAGAATTGCAAATTCTGAATGTATGCCTTGGTTTTAAATAAATAATTTAACATGTTTTGTCAAAAATGAGTAATAAATATTCTACTAGTTAATTAATATTTTTATATCTATTTTGTGTTCTACTGTGGTCCATCAAATTTGGACGACATGCCTGCAGAAGATTTGGAACTGTTTGAGGTCATGTTGCAGAACACTGAATATAATTCTGCTCCTGGAACTGGGGGTAGTAGAGGGACGCATCACGTGCCTTTTTTTATTTTAAAGTGTTTAGCCTTAAACAAATATGAATGTCTGCAACTTAAATTATGCTATTTTTGGTTAGGAAGGGCAGCTTGCAACGCGCTACCTGCCGATGATGTGCGGCAATTCGGAAACTCCCAATTTTTCAAAAAAAAAAAAAAATCGAGCAAAAGCGGTAAAGTCTCCGGATTTTGGGTCCTGATTCAAAAAATTTTGTAAATAGCACCAGAACTCATTGATTTGGACATTAGCATTTCATTCATTAATAGCATTTTTTAATACAGTATATACTCTCTTATAACTCGAGAAATTTAGCACAAAAAACGAAGTAAATGTCGACTTACGTTCGCGGCAAAACATCGAAAAATTCAAGCTTTTCCCGTTTTTTTTTAAACCTCTTTAATTAAACAATACAAGAAAAGAATATCATCAAATTCTGACATGATTTAAAATTCTCTAGCCGTTTACTAAAGACTATTAATTATAAAAGATCAGCTCATTGGGAAAATAAAAGAAAGCCCGAACTTCAATTTTACGAATTTTCTGTATCGCGTAAAATTTAGCGCTCAGTCTAAAAAACAATAATAATAAACATAATAAAAGCACAAAAAATAGAAAGAAGCAAATTTTAATGATACTAACTTAGAATTAAAGCAATAATTACTAAGAACTCTTAATCGCGGAAGCGAACCCTTTTTCAGAAATCGCGATCTCAAATATGAAAACTTTTTCGGACACGATCATGAAAACTACATTTTTATTTAAACACGTTCATTATAATTAGTGTTTTCTTGTTTTTAATATGTTTATTTCCAAAAGAAAAAAAAAACAGTACAAAAGCCTTCCAGATTTTTCATTGAAATCAAGATTTTTTTTTTGAAAATGTTCCAAATTTTTTTTTTTTTTTTTTTTTTTTTTTTTTTTTTTTTTTTTTTTTTTTTTTTTTTTTTTTTTTTTTTTTTTTTTTTTTTTTTTTTTTTTTTTTTTTTTTTTTTTTTTTTTTTTTTTTTTTTTTTTTTTTTTTTTTTTTTTTTTTTTTTTTTTTTTTTTTTTTTTTTTTTTTTTTTTTTTTTTTTTTTTTTTTTTTTTTTTTTTTTTTTTTTTTTTTTTTTTTTTTTTTTTTTTTTTTTTTTTTTTTTTTTTTTTTTTTTTTTTTTTTTTTTTTTTTTTTTTTTTTTTTTTTTTTTTTTTTTTTTTTTTTTTTTTTTTTTTTTTTTTTTTTTTTTTTTTTTTTTTTTTTTTTTTTTTTTTTTTTTTTTTTTTTTTTTTTTTTTTTTTTTTTTTTTTTTTTTTTTTTTTTTTTTTTTTTTTTTTTTTTTTTTTTTTTTTTTTTTTTTTTTTTTTCATTGAAAATAAGGCATTTTCAATGCTCTCCATTAAGCATTACTTAAAACTTTATACTTTATTTAACTAATATGTTGTGGCTCCCACAAAAATTTCCTCTATATCTTTCATATTAATGCTCTTTAAACTTATCAAAAGGCACCACATAACTTGGAGTGATTGGCTCCAAAACATAATCGCCACCTGCAGCCAGTGAGGTGCACCTGTGTACTAATTTTGTTTAAATTCTTTATCAATTTTTTATCTTATACACTCATTATTTTTTAGCCTTTTTGGGGGTTATCCATTCTTTTCACTATCTGTGCCATCCAATTCCGCAGATAATTGAGATTTCACTGTATATGCCTTACTTCAAACTGTTGAACTCTCAACATTTAAATGAATGAAATTCTGCTAATAACTGTATGCGTTGAGTGCTTTGACATGAATTGTTTTTTATTTATAAGAAAAAAAAGTTTTTATTCATTTTTTTCTCCCTGAACCTTTTTTTTCTCTTAGGTAGTGAATGAATTTAATGGAGAAGAATTTCCTGCTATTGAAAAGTCTGTGCGAGAATTCTACTATGAAAAATATCGAAAAGGAAAATAATCTTACATAAATTTGATTCTTTGTTATTGTGATCTTTGCATTTTATTGTTTATAGTTTATGGCATACATTATTAGCTTATTGTATAAAAGATAGGCCGAAAAATATATAGTTTTAGTTTTGTCTTACAATTGATTTCCTTTATTTTGTTATTTATTTTATTACAACACATTAGTCATGGATTAGAAGTCATTGTAAGATTCTCACCAAAATATTTTAATTCTTACACAGAATTTTTTTAAAAATTGTTTCTTGTGCTGAAAGACATCATGAAGACTTTTAATTCATTTTAAAATTTACTGCTGGGTAGAATAAATAAATGAGATACGTCATATCTACAAAAACCACTCCCCATTTTCATCCACTTGTGATGACAAATTAAGTAAAATATTTAGTTTTATTTCGCTTTTCACATGTCGAAGCTTCTTAGGATTGCTCATTCTTTGTTTCAATTTTTTCTTTTAATGCACTTTGATGAAGCTCATCTCAGTGTAACACCAAGAACTAGTGAGCCATCATCATAGTAGTCTATTCCCCTTGATACCTTCTTTCCATTTCTTTGATGTCCTTATAAAATCAAATATTGGTCTTTTGCTAACGGCGCCCCCATTTTCTGCAAAATTGCTCAAATGTGAAACCAGAAAGTGAACCTTCAAGTTACTAAACATACTAAATATTTTTACCCATGCAGCATATTCTCAATGATTAAAAGGGAGAAGAGGGATATACTGGGGGAACTGACCCCCAGAAGAATGGGCACTTTGAAGCTTTTCTCTTGCTGTTATTTTTCCTGCTAGGGGGCATGACATAGTTCAAGAGATTCTTTTTGATTACTGCAGATGTTCTGGCACTCAAAGAAAAAGATAAGTTTAAAAGTGGTTTACTTACCTATAATACACTGTATAAAATTGCGTATGATAATAATTTTGAATGTAAAATAAACTACAGTAAAACCCCGCAAATCCGAACTAATTGCGGCTGTAGCCTGTTTGGATTTCAATTTGTTAGGATTAGCCGAAAACTATTCATAATACAATAAACGAACCCTAAAAGGTAGGTGTAGGGGTAGGAAACACCTACTCCTTCACCAGTCACACAAGGCGATAACGCTGAGCTACTTCATCTTGTTCACCAAGTACCAGATCGTGAGGATACTGGAGAAGGTTAATTAGAGGAGTGGGCAAGAGTTAATGGCGATGAAGAATGCAGCGAACATGAAATAGTAAGTCTGGTCCTAAGTCAACATGACGATAATGTTGCTGGTGCCACTGAGGAAGAAGCAGGGCTCCCACGGCTGCGCCAATTGCGCAAAACTGCGCCAAAACGATTTTTCTGCTACATGCTGCTACAAAATGCATTTTTTAAGAAAATTTGCGCCAAATCGCGGTTTTTGGGGAAAAAATAAAAAAAGTTTTAGATAATATATTTTTTTTACCTTAAAATCAGCATCATTCATTACATTTTTCCTTTAGTCAACTAATTTTTTACCTTTGAAGCAGTTTATTAATGAATATTAGCTCTACCCTCTCTTAAGAACATCAAGTGTGGATGAGAAAATTGAGCAGAATGAGTGATGTATCCCACGCTTGTAGAAGAAACAGTGAGACGATTTCTCATATTTTGTAGTATTATGGAGAGAAAAATAATTCCTCTTATCACTATTTATGTTGAACATTTTATTTAGTAAATTTTTATTGAAATAGATTAAAAAGTTTAAAATTTCATTAACGTGGAAAAAATAAACTTGGCGTTTTTCCTCAGTGCACTTTGTGTTTTCTATTTTAATGTTTAGGAAATACTAATCAATGTGAAAAATCAATAACAGAACAGATGTTAAAAAGATTATTGCTCCATTATAACAATTCGTAAAAATTCCTTAAGCCTACTTTCCACGTGCAAGCAAAGGAGTGCATACATTCTACAATCTTTTTGCATCCGCTACAAAAATCGGATTTTTTTCATTTCAACTATTTATAATGTTTCTTCTCAAAGTAAATAAATAAAATGTATTTTTATTTTAAGATAAAACATTGTTTGAAAATATATATTTGTTCCCGAAAGTGTTTAGAGATAGACTTTCAAACGCTGTAAAATTAAACATTGAATAGCAGCTTTTTTTCTTTTTTCATTACTCTTTAAGGCTGCTCTTCTGTCAAAAAAAATTTCGTGGTTAGGCTTAAGATGGCCTTCGAAGGGCATGAGGGGAGTGTGTCAACCTCAAGTGATTGACATTTCAACGACCAATGATATGTACGATAGCTCTTGGAAGAAGGGTCTACTGTCCCCCATAATTGACCTGTCACTTCAGGCCGAGACCCCCTGCAGTTAGTGTAGTCGCTAGCGGCATGCACGTGTTTTCTACTACTTACACAACGTTGCTCCTTTTCCGGTTCCAAAATTAATTCTCTGTGGCTGAGAGTTGAAACGAAAAGAAAACATATTGTTACCCTTCTTTCATTCTCCCGAATTGTTTGTATTTTGCATATTTAGTGCTGTAAAAATGAAAATGTAAACGATACTTTTAAAACAAATGTTTGTCTTTCTGAGAACTTGCTTCTAGACCTAATTTAGTACAAATTGATCAATCAAAATTTGCGATAAATTGCTTGATATTCAAAAAAAAAAAAAAAAAATTAGCAAAAACTTGCTGAATGCTGTTCTCAGTTATTGTTACATAAAGAGCGCTAATTCGTCTCTTGTATAAAGCTTAATTTAAGAGCAGAAATTTTTGCGTTAGTATGATTAAAATTAAATGAATAAATAAGAAAAGAGGTGACCTAAGCAACGAGTTTTGCTCGAAACAGGAGTAGCAAATGAAGATTTGTTAAGCTCCACTACTCTATTTTTTTTTTCTGAAACTAAATGAATGTTTGCGTTTCTTTCTTTATTTTATATAATTTATTTAGTTATTTTGCATTTTATTTTATTTATTTATATACACTTCTTCAATTATGTTTTGCTAATTATTGCATATTGAATACTTGATCAATATGATGAGACCATCACATTCATTTTATTTCTTTCCTTTATATTTCTGTCATTTAAAATAAAATTCCCGAATCATTTTTCGAATAAAACATCCTGGTTTTCCTTTTCTCTGACAAAAGAACGTTTTCAATGGTTCTTTACTTTCTGTGTAGTTCCGCTTCATTGGCACTTCAATATGTAGTCAAGTAATATGTGTTTATATAAGCGTGCGCAGAGCTTTAGCAATGGGGGGGGGGGGGGGGGGGGTTACCAAAATACACCCATAAGCAGGGCCGGCCCGACGGTACTCGGCGCCTTTGGACTTTATAAAAATAGTCGCCCCTAGCCCTCTTTCATCATACAAACTAAAATAATATAAATTCAAATTGTGTATAATTTTATTGTGTTTTCAATTACTTTAAAAATTTTAATAATTACATACATGAAACAAATAATGTATTTTTTTATTTCTAATGGGCTGCTGTTGGCTTCTCGTAATTAAAGACCTAGTGTGGTTCACAGGGATTGGTACCATCTAATCTCTATCAAGCACCACAGTAGGTATAGTACCATCGCTACAAGTGAATTTTGACGCTAAGTTCTTTCACTTGAAAGATGGAGTATCTGATAGGAGTCACTATCATTGGGTCTGCTTACGTGAAGACAACTAGAATTTTGTTGAACTAATTTTATGAAACACGGATTATTGTTTTTTTTTTTTTTTTTTGCTCTTACGCTGAGGAGCCCCCAAGATGATGGCGCCTTTGTACTTTGCACACTGATAAGGCTGGCCCTGCCCATAAGATTTGGGTCCCAGATGCATCTCCAGGGAAACTTGTGACAAATTAAACGCAAAGAAGCATATCTATTGAATACAAACGTGAAAGAGGTTGCCAGTTTTGTAATTAGCTTTCATTTTTATTTGCTAATGGGGGTACAATGGTATCTCTAAGCCCCGCACGCACACCTATGAGTATCTACGTATGTATGTTGTAAAATATATATTGCTCAGCAAAATTAAATCACGAACTTGAAACTGGGGATGTGCATAACATACTTTCGCTGTTGCAAAAGTATGCGGCAATTGCAAATTCACCAAAAAAAAAAGAAGAAAAATAAGGCAGGGAAGAAAGGAAAAAAATAACTTAAAAAAAAAGAAAGAAAATAAGCAAATGGTTGGCAATGACTGTTTTGAAACAGTGGCCTTTTTTCCTAGTGCATTTATTTATTACTTTTTTCCTTCATTATGTACGAAACATTAAATATTTATTGAAATATTAGGGTTTAAACGATTTTTAAATTTTTTCCGCAATACACTGAATAAAAGAAAGCGATAAATATTGTATTTGCCATTAAAAGCTATTCAGAGCAGTGAAGGAGCTGGAGCGGACTTGAAACTATAACATAAGATTCGGAGGGGAGCTGTAGCATAGCAACTCAAAAAAATAAATTAACATAAATAATAATAATAATAATGATAATAATAACTCTGCTCCAGTTCCCTGCGCAAAAGGTATTCAAAACTTTCAAAATGGCAGCCTGACTACTGGGGCGGCATATTCCTCGGAACCAGAAGTCCCAATTTCTTATCTGGCAACAAACGTTGCTTTGATAAGCGAGCTGAGGTGGTTGCTGTGATAATTTCTATTTAATACTTATCGAGAAGTAAGTTGAGAGTTTTCCTGGTTTTCTCTTATGATTGAATGCACAAAAACACCATTAGAAGACCTCGCAGGGCGACAGCTTTTTACCGAGACTTGTTGAATCGAGATAAAGTTTGTATGGTTGCAGGCTGAGGTGAGGGCTGCCAATTTTAAAACTGCAAATACGGAACAGACGGGGCACATCGACAAGGGGGGGAGGGGCTTGAGACGCGCATTTGCATCATTTCTTCTGTGCCGATTCTTCATGTGCGAGCTTGCCTGTTTTTATTATCCAGTAAATAAAAACGGAGGAGCGCGGAAGATCGCACTTCAAACTGAAGCAGCATAGAACAGAAATGAATATAACCAATAAAGATTCAATATGCGATGCGACTCAAAATGACAACGGTTTTCCCGAAGGATATAATTTACGCAAAAGGAGATAAGTACGTCTGGTTAAAATAATAAGGAGTAAATAAAGGAAGTTTATCTACAGCGCATTTAAAAACAGTTTCCGGAGTATATACTTCAAAAAATGCTTCAATATACCTTTTGAAACTTGAAGACGGAAGTACATGATTAACAGTGAATAATCTGAAAATAATGTACATGCACAAAAAAATGACAAGAAGATTTAGTGACAAATTCAGTTATTCAAATGCAAAACCTGTAATGTATGGAATTATCTTCTGAAATGAATTCTACATAGTTCTTTTCCTTGTCATGTTTGTTTGTTTTGTGTTTTCTGGGATGTGCGAAATAAAAATATTAGTTGAGATAAATTTCATTACAAAATGCAAATTTGCAGGAATGTAACATACAGTTAAAAAATGAGACAATAACTTTTAAATTCTGAAATTTTTCATGCATCACGAACGGATTTCTCTTCTTTTCGTAAAAAAAAATATTAACAACAACAAAAATAATAATAATGAAAAAATAAATGTCATATGGTGACTCAAAGTCTAAAATCAATGTTAAATTTAATGCATATTGAGATCCCGTCATATTAAACTTCAAAATTCAAGAAAAAATTTACCATTTGAAAGAAAAGGCATCCATATTGTAGTGATTAGTAATCTGACAGAGAAAATGAACAATTCGGGTTCACATGCCCATCAGAAAACTTAATTATTATTATTATTTTGGAGAGTTTTTTTCTCCGGTGAAAAGAGCAAAAAATGACAGATGAAATCAAAACAATTTTCAAATTAATTAATTCCCATGCTAACTAGGGAATTTTTAAGCTCAAACCCAGTCATTGGAAATGGTTGACATTTTTTTTTCAGGGGAAAAATTTCAAATCGCGAATATAATATTGCAATAGCTGGATTTTTAATTGCTAACGCAAAACAAAAAACAAAATTAAAAATGTTCATACATATTAGAACGGAGATTAAAAATGATTTTCTTTTTGTATAAAATTGTTTTCCCGATAATACGGAAAAGTTGTGGGGCATAGGAACTATACGCATAAAATTTGAAATGCACTTATTTCTGCATTGCGTAAATTTGAAAATTTGGATCGTGAAGTGGTTTATTGATCAAAAGGTATTAATTGATCTATATTAATTTTAGAGGTATGTTTCTACTACCTTTTCTCACTTTTTCCACGCTAGTGCGAAGGAAGATATTTTAATTTCAAATTTTGTACTCACATTTTAATAATACTTTATTCCAACTTTCCTGCTCTATCTCAATGAAAATTTGAAAACGTGTAAATTTCCCAATATTTCTGTAAATTTCCATAACTGTTGCGAATTTTGTATATTTCAACGTGGGAATGGAACCCTAAGATATTTATTGATTGATTCTAAATATTTTTTACTTATATTTCTGGTGTCATTCCACTATTCCACAACTTTTTCACAGTATCGAGGAAATAATTACTAAAAACAGAGCTTTTGCAAATTCGTATGTTTACTGCTACTATTAATTATACAAAAAGAACAAATAATAAAAATAAGTAATTAATTTTTTAAATGCTTGTATTACTAATACTATTATTATTATTGTAGCTATTATGTTAATTTTTATTTCCATTTAGATGTTTTAAGAATTGTTTCATTACTTGTTATGAACTGTTGTGAAGCTTGAAAAATGAATGTGCAAGCAAATTTTATTGTTTTCCTACCCGTTTACTAAGGACTACCAAAGGGATTCGCCAATTTCTTTCCGAGTTTTAGAAGGGCTTCGCTAGGAAAAAAAAAGTTGGGAACCCCTGACTTAAATCATATGCAGAAATTTTGCATAACAGACATAGTTCTTTTTTTCTTTAATGACGCGAGTTCGCATGCATAAATTTAATGTAGAGAAATAATTAGTCCTCATTTGAGCTGCGAAACTAAAGAATAAAACGTCAACATAATCAAAAATTGCGGACACGTGTTTCAGAGTTACAAGAAGCCCGTGTTGCAATGCAAAGAAGTAAGCTTATAGATGAGAAACAACCAAACCGTTTTTATTCTTTAGCTAATAAGATATTATTTCGTAGTGCCACACAGCAAACATTGCATAACCAGGAATGGGCAGCCTTTGGAAAGCTGCGGGCTAAACTGAAAAGGTTAAAAAAGTCGCGTGCCGTAGAGATAAGCAAGTGTCAAGTTACCGAGATTCCGTAACTTCAATCGCTGATATTGGTCTGTATTGTTATTTACTTGCCATTCAAGTTATAAGAGTGAATTCCAGTGTACGAAATTATTCTCGTTTATTATTTATCTATTATTATTTTGAAAAGTTAATACGTTACAAATAAATAAATTTATAAACATTAAATCAAAATACCTCATGAGAAAAAAATCCATAATTTTTGTTTGCTTTTCCCTCTGAAGAGAAAACATAAATTCCCCAACACTATTAGGCTTGCTAATTTGCAATTAACTTTTTTCTCGTGTTCGTAGAAAGGTACAAGGGGAATAAGGAAATTTTCTAGGAACACTTTCAAGAAAAGAATTCATTTATTGATGAAAAAACACCGCTGTAAAATTCCCAGAATTGTGCACCGTGGAAAAATAACGGAGGAAAAAGTTAATAAGAATACAAAATGGAGGTCGACTTACAGGGGTTTCTGAAAATTGTGTGTCAAGTTAGAGAGTTTTTCGCCCATTGAAATAAGCATTGGGCCAACCATTAGGGGAGGGATATGTCGACTTACCAAGGGTTAGTCGACTTATCTGCGCGTCGAGCTACCGAGGTTCCACTGTATTTAGTTTAGTCATGTGAACTGTGAAGAAAATAATTTTTGCGATTCAGGAAAAGAAACATGTGGTTTGTTTTCTAAACAATGTCCCATGCTTCTCGCCATTCCCCGAGGAAGTGTACTGTGCAGTGGAACCTCGCTATTCGCACACAATTCATTACAGGAGGCAGCTCGAATGGCAAGTTGTACGAATAGCGAATTATTTTTTCACATAAAATACAGTGTAAATTGGATTAATACGGTCCAGACACACAGATGGTTGCTTATTTAAACCTATGAAAAACAAATGTACAGTACTGTACATTAAATTATAGATAAATTAAAATTTAACTGCACTTTGCTTGTACTGAGGTGAACTGATGGCATATGTGGAATGTTGAGATGAGGAAATGAAAGGGCTGGAAGAGGAAGAGGAGGCCCCTTCTATAAAAACATCAGGTAATATCCCTTCAAGTGTTTTCTCCCTTTCTGTTGTCTTTTCTTTTTGCACTAGAAGAATCTTGGGCTTCTTTCCCTAAAAACCTGTCCAAAGTTGTCTGGCTTTGACGATTGTTCAGAATTTTTCTAAAATGGCCAATAACATTGTCGTTGAACAAAGCATCCCAACATTGCTGTTGACCACAGCAGTGTTGGGATGCTGTTTTCCCATCACTCTCTGCGTTTTCTTGCAGGAATAACACAGCTCTTTAATTTCTGCAAAGTAAATGCTTTTCTTACTACTTTCCTCCTCTGAAGAAGAAAGTTCTTCAACCACTTCCTCTAGATGCCCCCTTAGAAAGCTAAAATTGTCAGTAAAATCTCAAAAAGTATTAAAATTTAAAAAAAATCCAAAACGCGAAACAAATTACTTCTAGACGAGTTCAAAATGAGCATAATTTCTCAATTTTTTTCTTAAAAAAAGCCAAACTGGCGACCCAGCTGAGCCCTGGCGCCGTACGAATTGAGGGACAAGTACGAATGGCGGATTTCCACCGTATATGTTCTACGTCATAACATCTTTCCGATAAAGTTTATTTTAAGTTAATCGGTTGGTTAGCTCAGGATTTGTATATGAGTGAAATTTTCCCGTAGGCGCTGTGGGTTTTTTTTTTTTTCTGAACTATGAAATTCGGAGTGGATAAAAAAATATTTCACGCCGAGAGCTCCTTCCAATACGCTTGTTCAAAGGAACTTGGATCTTCTGCCCAGAATTTACATACTTTGCTTCGGGAAAAAATCCCGAAGTCGCTAATGTTCAGAATTTTTGAACTGTTCAAAATTGAACGAAAAATTGTTCAAATCAAAAAGTAAAATATGAAAATGAGATGTCCTCGCCAAGATCTTTCGAATGCAGGGAAAAAAATCTTTCGAATCGGACAATTCCTTCAAAAGTTATTGGGGGGGAGACATGCGCACCCAGAACCGCCCGCACCTGCCATTGTCTGGCGCATCGGATTTTTAGATGCCCCCGAGGGCTTGCCCTCGGGGACAAATGGGGCCCTACAGGAGGGGGGGGGGGGAGACAGACCGACAGACACAATTACCCCATCTCAAACCCCTACTTTCAATTTTTAAAAAATTTTTCAATGTGTATTTATTTACTTCACTTGTTTATGACTTTTTCCTATTTTTAACGATATTCTTGTGATCTGATACATTAGCCAATTAGCCTTCTTTCGTTTTTTTTTTTTTTTTTTTTTTACTTTTACGGAAAAGTAGGATAAGAAGAAGTAAAAGATATCGAAAGATGGAAAAATCTTATGAAAGGAAAGGCTAATAAATATTACGAATGGCATAAAAAAATCATTAAAAAAAGGAAATAAAAGAAAGAAAGGAGGTTGTTAGTATTCCCCCCCCCCCCCCCCCAGCTGTCGACCTTTATATGTAATTTTGTTTTTCAAAATTCCAGCTCCACCGGAAGATGTTGATTTATTTAATCAATATTTAATTTATTTATTTTTTTCGGTTTCTAAAACACAAATTATTGAAACATTGCATTCAGAAAGAGGCCAATATAAAATTTTGAAATTACATTCATTTTCTCAAAAATCCCTTTTTAATTTACGAAAACATTTAAAGTTTATCATTCCTTTATTCCTTCAGTAAAAAACAAAAAAACTCTATCTCGCTCAA
This sequence comes from Octonoba sinensis, assembly GCA_038502835.1. Classification (NCBI taxonomy): domain Eukaryota; kingdom Metazoa; phylum Arthropoda; class Arachnida; order Araneae; family Uloboridae; genus Octonoba; species Octonoba sinensis. Next base: position 109,223,003 of record CM076599.1, on the reverse strand, counting down.
AATAATTTCTCATTTGATTTACTAATTAAAGAGCAGTAATGTTTTCAAGCTTACATTTTTAAAAAAATGGTTTTTTTCCCCAATTGTACAAACATTTAATTCGTGAAAAATATTTTTATAGTACCGTGGGAACAGGAATTTGCCCATATAAAGGATTACATATAAGTCATAGCTTCTCCAAATTTCTTCCAAAAAGCTCTCAATTTTCTTCCCTTTCGAAAAAAACATGTGGTCTGTCTTCTGTGTCTGGCCGGTTTGAGGGTCTGAAGAGGGGGACTACACTTTCCCCATTGTCCGAATCCGAAGCAGCAATGCTTCCCGGAGTGAGAGTCATTAAGCTAATCGACCTCGTAAATCATGCCCCCTTGCATGGGAAGCGGTGGGAGGCGTGGCTTATAGGAATTTCGAGCTTTTTTTGGAAATATTTTCAAACTTTGTACGGATTTTTTTGTCTTTAAAAATGTTTGCATTATTTCAAACAAAAGTTCAAAAGAAAGCTGGAAATGTTTTGCTGGTCTTGTTGTTTTTAAAATTTCGGTAACAAGCTTTGAAAATATTTTATAGAGCGAAACGTCTAACAGTACCACGTTTTTTCCAAAATTCATTTTTAACGATTTTTTAAAAATACGGTAAGTGATATTTTAAAAAAGTAAAAACTAAAAGACCGAGATATAGGCTTGAAAAATACTCAAAAAAATTCCGGACTCGAGAACTTCAAAGGAACTTTCTAAAACTTAGTCCAACTTTTCCCGTAGGTTAACATTGGTTTCGAAGATTTGAAACTCTGACTGAAGAGCAGCCTTAAGCTCTATAATCTATATCATATAACCACAAGCAATTAAAAAAGATAAATATAAAGAACAAAATAAGTAAAAAAATTAGTTAAGTTAGAAAATCATAAAAAAAGCATGTATATCTTAATGAATTGATGATCTTTTTCTTTCAGCATCCAATTGCTGTAACTCTAGGACTCTTAAAATTTAATTGTAACTATTACACAATTTTTGAAAGATGTAAAGATAAATTGTTAGAAAAAAATCATTGGACATTAAATTATCAACCCCTATAATAAGAAATACATTTTGCCCTTCTAAAATATAATTTGGTTCTTGAATTTTCTTACTGCAAAATTATGAAACCCAGCAATTTACTTTTGGTGCCATTAATTACTTCCAAAGCATCTAAGTGAGCATTTAGGATTGAAATTTAAAGGAATATTTCTTAATCAGAAAAATAATAAATATTACTGCAGGTAGAAAATAGGATCGAGTTCAAATATATTTTTTGATAAAATATGAAATTATATTTAATTGATTCAAAATTTTACTGTTACTATAATCACAATGGTTATACCTAAATAAGTACCATTTAAAAAACAAATTTTAATTAACGGTAAATAGTTTTAAATAGTTTAACCTTTCATATTAGTTAGTTTTTGCTTATTTTTGCTTATTATTAATGTTGTATGTATAGTGTTTTAGCTATTAAACAAAAAAGAGAGAATAATGATTTTTGAAAAGAAGAAAATTTTAAGCTTTCTTCCAGCTATTCTTAATCATTAGAAGAAGAAGAAAAAAAAAAACAACAGAACATTTTTTAAAATAATCTGTTTCTTGAGAAAAGTATTGAAAAAAACCTTTATAAGGGTTATAGGTTTAATTAGTCTTACTTTTTGAATAGGTTATGAATAATTTCTTATAAGAAATATAAAAACAATCCAGTTTTTGAAATAATCTAATTCAGTTTTTGAAGGATGACTGACATTTCCTATCATTTTGAAGACTTGAAACTGCTCTTACCCTTGATGTATGAAAATGACATTGCTTTAAAACAGCCATTTAATATTTAAAAAATAAAGAAAAACCCCCTCCAAAAATGGTACAAATTTGGTGTTTTCGGCTCCTAAACTGATACAAAAGTCGATTTCTTTTGCTCCAAACCGATACAAAAGTTAAATTCTTCTGCTCCAAACTGATACAAAAATGACATTTTACCTGCTCCGAAAGCTGCTACAAATTGTGTTAAGGCTGTCGGAGCCCTGGGAAGAAGAAACTCCGACAGTCAATGTGACTTATACTGATGCTGCCTCTGCTCTTGACATCGCATTGCACTTCGTTGAACAACACGCAGCAGCCACGCCAAACTATGTCATGTTTATGCGACGCTGGCGTGCAATTGCCTCTGCTGGAAGGTTTTCGTCACTTTGACAATTGAAGTTAACTGACTTCAAGTGAAATTAATATTTTGTGAGTTTATATTGTTATAGTGATTGTTTTATAAATTTAATAAGTAATAGTTTTTAATTGTTTTGTTGGGGCAAAATAAATAAGTTTCTTTTTTTTTGCGTGTGTTTTTCAAATTTAAAGTTGTTAAAAAATACTCGTTCGGATTTGCAGGGTTTTACTGTACAAAAACAGCATGTTTATTAAGGAATTAATTACCTGGTAATAATAAGTGTTATTTAATGAGAATTTTGATCTTGATGTGTTTTGATAATTTCATTTATATAGGGTTCGTACGCTTCTTACTTTTCCTACTTTTTCATATTTCTTCCTCCTTTCTTAATAATTTTTAAAATGTCCTACTTTTTCATGCAAATTTTTCCTTATTATAAAAATATTTTCCTACTTTTTCGCGCATGTTTTTATTACTTTTGCACTTCTTAAAAAGTACAAGTGTCTAGACTTTCCTTTCTCCCAATCCGAAATTTATCTGACGCCATGTGTCACCTGATTATGTTCTTTTTTCATGTTCTAATATACTACTGCCACTGCCTGCCCTTTCCTTCCACTTTCAGAGGGGTTACTTGAAATATCGAACAATTGTATATAAGGAGATTCTACTTTTCAGTGCATTTGTTTCATTTTTACTTTTTTTGTCGAGGGTTTTTTATGGTGATAGCAAACTTTTTTCAATTGATGAAAATTTTTATCGCAAAATGAGCCTTTTATAAAAACTTTGCAATGTTTTTATTATGAATTACAAAACTTACAATTTTGCTTTTTAAAATTTTTACTCCATGAAAACCCAGAATTCCGGTTCTTCGTATACTTTCTGAGTAATAGATATTTTACTGTAATTAAACTCTAATTAACGGTTATTCGATTTAAAATTGTATTAGAATATGTTAAGTATTAATTTTATTGGTGTTTAGGGAAAAGAATTGAGCTTGAATCCAGAAAAATGTTCAGGTTTTCAAGTTGCTCCAAAACACTTTTTAGCATATTGCCGTGCGTATAGGTCATCCCTCCCCTCCAACTTTGTGCTTCATTTTTTTCCTTTACTAAATTTTTGTACTTAAATTTCAAAATATTCAGTAATTTTATTTTAAATTTTCACTTATAAAGAAAAAAAAACATTGTATAGGGTCGGAAAATGAATGAAACACGGAATTTCTATAAATAATATTAACAAGCCTAAAATTAATTTGAATATGTTATTGAGTATATATACTGTAAGATACTGAACAAGTGACCCAAATCAAATAAGTGCTCTCCTCAAATTTCATTCTTTATGAAATTATAAATTAAGAACAAAAGCAACAACCAAGGGTGATGTTGAGCAAAAAAAAAAAAAAAAACTGACCTTAACATAAAATTTCCGGTAAAAGTATGCATTACTTTTAGGAATTTAAAATAAAAATTATGTAATTAGGCGAGTATGTAAGGTAGCATATGGTAAAATCCTTTCTAACTTTTAAAGCAATTGAAATATTTATAGGATGGAAAAGAATTGTAACGCACGGCACGCTAATTTCCCGCGAAGAATGTGTTCGATGTTGGCATGCTTCCAAAATATAAATTTTTACTTTACCTTGTACAAATTAAGAAAATTCAATTAAGATAGTAGAGATATTTTAGAGTTCATTCAAATTTGTCGCCAATTTTACGGTGTGATTGAAAGAAAATCTTAAGAAAAGTGATTGATGGTGAAGGAAGGAGGGAGGGGGGGGGGGGAGCAGCTAAAAATATCACGCTGTAAAATATGTATATGCAATGAACGGTTGCGAGGCGATAATATTGGTTGCCGAGAATTTTGCACATAAATCAAAATGTTAAGCTTAATTTTAAAACATTGGGAAATTATTAAGAACAATTTTAAAAATCGGGAGTTATAAACTAACAAGAAGTTCCGTCTAGAACTATACAAGCCTACTTTCCTGTATACACAAACTTCAAATTTATTAATCTAGCTATCTCTCTCTCTTTCTCATTTATCTTTAGTCCTTAATTCCTTTAAATGTACCCTTTTCAATGATAATGCATATTCATTTACTCATTCATTTATTCAGTTATTCATTCATTCTTCAGTCATTCATTTATTCATTTGGCATTCGGGTATTTATTCACTCGTTTATTTTTTCATTTATTCATTCATTCTTTCGCACATTCAGTTGATCATTCATTCAAAAATGTCCCTAGAAATCCCGATCAAACAATTTCATAGGAAAATAGGTTTGTTTAGTTCTGGTTAAACTTCGTATCGGTACGTGTTCTACGTCATAACATCTTTCCGATCAAGTTTGTTCCAAAATCCGTCTGTCAGATCAGAATTTATATAGGATTGAAATTTTCCCGTAGGCGCTAGTGCAGTGCTAATTTTTCTTAACAGTTCAAAAATGAACAAAAAATGTTCAAATCAAAAAATATTTCACGCCGAGAGCTTCTTCCAATAAGCTTGCTCAAAGAAACTTGGATCTTACTCCCAGAGTTTACATAATTTTCCCACAAGGTGCTAATGTTAAGATTTTTTGAACTGTTCAAAATTGAACGAAAAGTGATATATGGAAATGAGATGGTCTCGCGGTGATCTTTTGAATGCAAAAATAATGTTTCGAATAGGACTATTCCTTCTAAAGTTGTTAGGGGGTGGGGACAAGTAGACCGACGGACACACATTTTTTCCATCTCAAAACCCTACTTTCAAATTTTTTATTTTGCAATTTTTTACTTATTTTTTTACTTTTCTCCATTTTTAACGAAATTTTTACGATACCTTAAGCCTTTCATGGTTTATTTACTTTTACGGAAAAGCAGGCTAAAAACCGGCAGATTATGAGATTTGCTGAAAAGCGGTAGTATCCCTTAATAATTGGGAGGGATAGCAACTCTGTATTGTCAAACCAATCTTAAGAATTATTAAATGAAAATTTTCGGAAAGCCGAAATGATTTTCAATTTTTGGATTAAGCTCTCGAAAATTTCGAATCAGAATCACCCCTGGCAACAACTAACAAAATGCACTAACGTCAAAACGAACTCTTAGAAAAATCGCGATAAATACGAATAATAGTATGAAAATGAACATTTTCGATCTTGACCCTACACTGCGCAATTTTTTTTCTTTGTAAAATATTTTCTTTTCTTTGTAAAATATTTTTTTTGGTGTTTGTTTGTGCTAATTATAAGTGTGAAAAGTACTAAAAAAATTCTTATTTAATTCAGAAAAGGAGAATTCGAGAAAAACTGACATGTTGTTTAAAAACAACACTGCGCATTTATGGATAACAATAATAATTTTTTTATATAATCATTTTAACAAATAAAACCAAATCAGTAATAAATAGGCATGCATTGTAATCATAAAATAGTACTAAAATATGAAAATGTATTAAAATAATTTATTTTATTATTATTTATGAATTTATAAAATTTATTAAAGTAAAAATTTGCAGATGTAACTAATAATTATTAGTTACATGTGCAAATTTTTACTTTGATTTCCAATAAGGTTTAACAATAATTTCACTAAAATATTTTAAACAAGAAACCTAACATCTGTAGGGGGTCTATGCGATAATGTTCGTTTCTTTTTTGGTTGAGCGTGAATTGATTTTAAACAAAATTCCTAAATAATAATTTAATTGACCACTTTAAGATAATTTGTGAAATATTTAATAATAATCTTCTAAAAGATACTAAATAAAGTGAAATAGAACATCCTGTGACACCTGTTCTTGTTTATGCTGCGAATAATGCAGGAGCATAAAAATTGCCGCCGAATGCACGGTGTTGTTTTAAAACAAGTAAAAAAGGCGCCTTAATATATATTTTTCCCGAAATTTTTCGCACAACTTATATTTATTTTATTTTAAAACTATATAAGCAATTAGAAACTAGTTTTTAGCCTACTTTCCCGTAAAAGTAAAAAAATAATAATAATAAAGCACGAAAGAAGGCTTAATGTACCGTGTAAATATCGTTAGAAATAAAAAAAAGTCAAAAATTAGTTAAGTAATTAAATAAAGATTGAAAAATAAAAAAATTGAAAGTAGGGTTTTGAGACGGGGAAAAAGTGTGTCTGTCGGTCTGTCCCCCCCTTAATAACTTTTGAACGAATTGTCCGGTTCGAAAAATTCTTTTTGCATTCGAAAGATCTCGGCGAGGACATCTCATTTCCATATTTTATTGATTTGAAAAATTTTTCGTTCAATTTTGAACAGTTCAAAAAATTTTAACATTACCGCCTATGGGCGAAAATGAAGCAAATTATTTAAACTCTGGGTACAAGATCCAAGTTCCAATGAACAAGCTCACTGGAAGAAGTTCTTGGCGTGAAATATTGATTTGAACAACTTTTGTTCATTTTTGAACAGTTCAAAAAAATTAACATAGTGCCTACGGGGAAATTTCAATCCTATATAAATCCTGATCTAACGGACCGATTTGCTAGGAACAAACTTTATCAGAAAGCTCTTATGACGTAGAACATAAACAGATAGAAAGTTCATCAAGAACTAACGAGCCTATTTTCCTATGTAATATTTTGATCGGGATTTTCAAGAATACTTTTGAATTAATGAATGATTAAATGAATAAGCAAAAGGATGAATAAATAAATGAGTGAATAAATACATGAATGACTGAATAAATGAACTATTGAATGAATATGTATTAACCGTTGAAAAAGGTATATTTGAAGCAATTAAGAACTAAAGCTAAACGAAAAAGAGAGAGAGAGAGAGAGAGATAGCTAGATTATAAATTTGAAGTTGGTGTATACGGGAAAGTAGGCTCGTATAGTTCTAGACGGAACTTCTTGTTAAAATAAAATTGTTGCTTAAAATTTGTTGGAAAATTTTTTAAGAAGTTACTGTTTTTTACGAAATCAACATGTCTTACGATTTTGTGAAAAAAGATGAACCTTCAGTTCAGTTTACAAGATCTAGGGGAAACTATATTAACTAATATGCTCACACATACAAAATGAAACGAAAGAATGCGCCACATGTTAAAAATATTACAAAATAAAAGCTTAGTGAACGAAAAATGGAGGTGTTGTTTAAAAACAACACGGCGCAGTGTAGGGTTAAAGTCGTTCATTAGATTTTATTTTTCATTCGTTTTAAAATGCTTATTGATAATTCTCCCGCTATTTTAAAAACAACGCTTGTTCACTCTCAGAAATAGAACGCTCACTTCTGGCGATTCTTCAATCGTCAAGAAAATTTCGTCATTTACAACGATTCTTTCCTCGCGATCACGTGACTTTAAAAAGTTCCTGCACAGATCTCGCCGATTTGACGAAAGGTTGACTGGGAGCATTTTTCACGAAGCCATTTCGTCAAATACGACGAAAGTTTCGTGAGATTTGAGCATGCGTTTCTGAGTGTTCAAAATGCAGGGATGCCAATTTTCGCTTTTTAGCCTACTTTCCCGTAAAAGTAAAAAAAAAATAATAATAAAGCATGAAAGAAGGCTTAATGTATCGTGAAAATGTCGTTAAAAATCAAGAAAAGTCAAAAATAAGTTAAGTAATTAAATAAAGATTGAAAAATAAAAAATTTGAAAGTAGGGTTTTGAGATGGGGAAAAAGTGTGTCTGTCGGTCTGTCTGTCTGTCTGTCGGTCTGTCCCCCCCTAATAACTTTTGAACGAATTGTCCGATTCAAAAAATTCTTTTTGCATTCGAAAGATCTCGGCGAGGACATCTAATTGCCATATTTTACTTTTTGATTTGAACAATTTTTTGTTTAATTTTGAACAGTTCAAAAAATTTTAACATTAGCGCCTATGGGCGAAAATGAAGGAAATTATGTAAAATTTGGGTACAAGATCCAAGTTCCCATGAACAAGCTCACTGGAAGATGTTCTTGGCGTGAAATATTGATTTGAACAATTTTTGTTCATTTTTGAACAGTTCAAAAAAAATTAACATACCGCCTACGGGGAAATTTCAATCCTATATAATTCCTGATCTAACGGACCGATTTGCTTGGAACAAACTTTATCGGAAAGCTCTTATGACGTAGAACATGTACAAATAGAAAGTACATCCAGAACTAAGGAGCCTATTTTCCTATGAAATTTTTTGATCGGGATTTTCAAGAATATTTTTGAATCAATGAATGATTAAATGAATAAGCAAAATAATGAATGAATAAATGAGTGACTAAATACATGAATGACTTAATAAATGAATGTTTGAATGTCTATTAACCGTTGAAAAAGGTATATTTGAACCAATTAAGAACTAAAACTAAACGAGAAAAACAGAGAGAGAGAGATAGCTAGATTATAAATTTAAATTCGGTGTATACGGGGAAGTAGGCTCGTATAGTTCTAGACGGAACTTCTTGTTTATATTTGTACTAAAAATTCGCTTTTCCCGATTTTTTACAGAAATGTTTTCCCTGATTTTCTGCTTTTCTCGTAAAGTTTTTCGTGTTTTTCTCGTAAAGTAAAGAATTTTCCGACAAGGTTAAAAGTAAAGTTTTAACCTTACTTAAGCCTACTTTTCACGTGCGCACGAAAGAACGCACACGTACTTTTCTTTTCACTATCTTTTTGCACCCTTTGCAAGAATCGTCTTTTTTCTCTTCAGCTATTTATTAAGATTTTGATAAGGTAAATAAACGAAATTTCTTATTTATTTTCATTAAAACTTTAGTTTAAAAATATAAACGCAATTCCGAGGTTATTTAAGATGGTTTATCAAATCCTATAAAATTAAATATTGAATCAGTTTCTTTATGTGTCGATTTTATTCAATTTTATAGTATTGTAACACAGGTACCTTCAATTTTATAGGATTGTAACACAGTTGTTTCAAACAGCTTGGGGGGAAAAAAATAAAGAATTAAATTTTGTAAAAATTGAGGTTGATTTTAAAAAGGTTAAAAGAGCAGTAATTTTTAACTTTGTAAGATTAATTCTGTTGTTTGATCTAAGATAATCATTTTGGAAAGAAAAAAAAAAAATTCCGAAGATTGCAACCTAATATTCTTGTTAGGGAACTAAAAATTAATACAATTGATTTTAATATTAAAATAAATGTACTACCTGAAAATGCTTAGATTGTGCTAATAGTGTAATTTTTAGTATTGTTTTCATGTGTTATTTATTCACGTTGTTTTTCAGCTTTTTACCTTTTTAGCCACTAACATCGCTGGAAATGGTGCGAGATATTTAGGCGCAAATTTCAATTTTTAAGTTCAAATGAAACTGTTCGATCTGAAATGAATGAGATACCAAAAAAAAAAAAAAGAAAGACAGGAAATAGGCTAGGTGTGAAGCTCTGTTTGCATCAAAATCAAAGGATCCATCATTCACATGACATTCAACTAAGAAAACTACGTCCTAGATGGAGAAGGATGAATCAAATGAACGTTTTTTTAAAGCGTTCCTTGCAAAATCTCTTCAGCTGCAAAAAAGCTTTTTCATTTGATTATTTTTTTTAATGATTTATTTCTCAGATTCTTTTCAGAATCTGAGTTGCGTATTGTGTGCAATCAAAACATCATTTGCTTTTTCTCTCTTTTTTAAGGGAATGGAATACTATGGGAAGAGTTCCGATAATTTAGAGGAGCTTTTACTGTGGTAATGCCTTCTACTTTCCAAGAACACTTTAGAGCTCTAATTCGTTTTCAATTCCATAACTTTAATATTTCAAGAAAACTAATATTTTTCGTGGGTTTTTTCTCTCAATTACCTCTTTTTGTGTGTATTTATTCTGTAAACAAACTTAGTAAGTACATTTGTAGGTGTTTTCGCCTGTATTTTGAATTCCTACTTTTTTGAAGAAAAATTCCTACCTTTTTCTTCAATATTTGTACGGACCCTGTGTGATGGCATATAGACTTATAATTTTGCAAACTTCAAAAATTATGCTTAAAAGCCGTAGGCTTAAAGGTCGTTTAAAGAATGAAATTATTTTTTACTTTTTAGCGCAATTTTTAATTCGTAGTCTGTTCTATTCTTTTTCCATGAATTATTTTATTTAGTAAAATAGGTATATAGAGAGCGAGAGAGATATATACTAAAACTAAAGAAAAAAGATTTTTTAATATCGTCATGTGGTGGAAGTAAGATGCCCTATTATGGTAAAAAGACTTAAAAGTCATATGGAGATCAAAATGGTTTTTTTTCCGGAATTATCTATAACAGAAAGTTAGTAGATAATTAAAATTAAGTTAAAGCTTTAAATTGAAAAAAAAAAAAAAAAAAAGAAATCGCATCCCAATCTTATACAAATACAAAAGTGACGACCAGAAACAGGCTCAGGGCCCGGCTAGGCTGGTCCTAGTATTAACACAAGTACAACTATTATTTTTGTTGAAAAAAAAAAAAAAAGAACTGTCGGAAAGTGTCCATTATAATGAAGAATGGGAGCGTGGTTTATTAGTTTGACCTAAAAGTTAAAAGAGCTACAGCCCCCACGGACTCTCAGAATTTGCTCGTTTGTTCGTGTTTTCCGTTTTGAAAAGGAACACTTACCTTACATTTTTTGAAGCAATTTTTTAATGCGCCCTTAAGGGAATTATTTTTTAACTGGATGCGCGAAAGATAGCAATTTTTAACTTTCATATCCAAATATACAAAGCACTCAGAAAGAAAATTTTATTTGACTTTGACTGTCGTGAAAATTTAAATATATCGGCAATTTAGTGAGCTGTTTTTAACGATTTTGAGACCAGTATTGAATAAAGAGGTGTTCTTCACAAATCAATCCCATTAGTTCGCAGTCATTAAGTGCATCTATAGTATGATTAGAGATAAAATTTGAGTATTTGAAGAATCTCTTGGCAATGCTCACAGTTTAATTGTTTAAAAGATAGTTTGAAGCGGTGTTATATAATTTATTAAGATTAAAAAAATGAAGCGATTATTAACTAGTTCGTTGACTTAAACAAAACTCATAAAGTAATTGTTAATCAAACGTTTCCATTTCAATCATTTATTTCCAGAAAGAAACGGAACTGTGACATGGACAACATAAATTTTAAGGAGGGAAAATGTTTTTGAGTAAGAATCAAGACAATAATATTAAAACTGTTTCATATTTTTATGTTGGTTGCAATTAACGTTTATGTGTTTTTGAAATCAGTTTCATTCAATGATTCTTTTGATATTTAACCGCATTTTCCTCTCTCGATGTTTCGAAATTTCGTTATTTATGGTCCCAAATGCTGAGTAGGTTAATGGAGTTTAACTCAGATTGAAGATTTCCGTAAAATTATTTGAACTTTGTCCATTGCACGAAGGAAAAAAAAAGTCAGTCGGATTGTGCTTATTGGACCACAAAGTTGATTTTTTTACTCCAATTCGGAAACTAAGAGATGATTTGTTTATGGACAGTGGATTATCAATGGCAATTGGGCAAAAACCCTCCACAAAGTTACTGAATACAACGTCTATGTAATAAATGTAATTCGACGCCTCTACTTTGAATGTTTAATTCGCGGAAGATTGAACTATGACTCTACCGACACAAACAAACTCCACTACTTCTTTTCCTGATTTACATATTGTGTAGTTTGTTTTGTAACTCTACTTGTATTGACCAAATACCTGGATTAAATAACTTTTTCGTTTTTACATTAAATCTTCCTTTATCGAGCGACTACATGAATTGATTGACAAAATTTATATTAACGCGAGCGTAGCCGCGGGTAAAAGTTAAGTAATGAAACAAAAACAATTACACATTTCTGGAAACTTATTTTTAAACGGGGTCTCCACGGGTCCTTTAAAATACTTTTTTTAATGCTCTGTTACGAAGTATTCCTTTAGGTGCTGAAACTTTAACTTCAATTCTTAACTACTTTTGTATAGCAGTTCATTTCCTATTTTATGCTGAAAGTCCTTTTTTGTATTATAAACCTTTTCACTACGGAGTTAAAACAACAATAGTACTAGAGAAAATTTTCTTTTTGCCCTAATGTTTGTTAGTATAAATACGGTATTCTGACAAGATTTTTCGTATAGTACGATACCTATACTTCTCTCCACCAGACTCCTCCCTACCTGTTAGCCAAAGCCTTAGGATTGCTTGCGCGCGGAGCTGATGGTCGACGATATCTATACTTTTCTCTTCCAACCTCCTTCCCTGTTGGGTGTCGAACACGCGATCTTCCAGATGGAAGGCCGACATTCTAACCACTAGGCTACCACGGCCTGACGATACCCATACTGGCATAAATTTTGTTGTACATCAAAAATATAGCAAATATGTCTATTAACTAATATATGATAGCAGAAAGAGGCAATAAAGGTGCATTAATTCTTTGTCGGTCCCCCATAGTTAAAAGATAAAACCGTGTTTTTTTCTTTTTCTTCCCAATTTTTTTGCTTCTTTTTTCCTTCCAAAAATTTCCGATACATTTTTTTTTATCTTGAACAATTCTGTATTTCTTTTAAACATATTTGTTCCTATTTAGAAACAATAACACTCATATACAATTATAACTATCCAAAGCGCTATTTTACCTCAGATAGATGTGAAATAAATAAATAAACTAAAAGTTAAAAAAAAATTAACAAAATGAAACAAACTTTTAGACTATTGTTAAATTTTTCAAACGCCTCTCTTGAAAAGTAGTCGATTTTGAGATGTCACCTTCTTCTTCCAATGGAGGCGCGATATCATAACTAACAATGTGGCATTAAGATCTTTAAAATTTATTATATTCAAAGCTCAAAAAAAATATAAATAAATAACGAGTAGGTATATCCAGATTTTAGATTAGTTAGTTCTCTATTGGATGCCCTCTTGATTACGAAGCTCAGAATAAATGCAATTTCAACCGTTCTTGCTTTACCAATTAGTGTTAGACAAAAGAAACATCCTACAAAGAAAAATAATAATTTGCTCAAGTGTGTATGAATAAAAGATTAGTGTGTCTTAATGATTCTTTGTCGTCTGCTTTTCAAAAGCCAAAAGTAAACCACCTAGTTAAAACTGATTTACACAACAAACGATTCTATAATTATCCATGTTGTAATGCGGTGTAATAAAATGTTACCGTTCGCATTGGGTGTTTATGATCCGAAAGATGCTTTGATGCCATTTTGTGGAACAGTATTGTATTTAGAAAGAATCGCTTACTTTATATGTATATGACAGTTCAATTAATTCAAAATAGATTTCTTTTAGATAAATATTTGATGCCTTTTTTTCCCGGAATATAATGAAAGTTTAGATGGTAGTTTTTAATTATACAGTATGATTGAAGGTTTCATGATTATTTAACAATAGAAAAATACGAGCTTGTTGTTGATAGTTTATTTTTGGACACTCATTGTCAGAAAGTAAGAAATGCAAATGGGGGGGGGGGGGGGTATTTTTGCAGTAATAGTTTGAGAGCAAAGGTGCATTTGTGAAAGAGGATTTAGGCGAAAGCATGTTCTTTGTATATAAGTGTGTGTGTATTTGAAAAAATTATAGCGGTTTAGTTATACAGAATGAAATTTCTCGTTTTTTTTTTTGGTCCGTAATCTATTATTTAAAAGTTATAAAATATTTTTTTCCTTCAAAGCAAATATTATTAACTTTTTCAGATGTGGAACATCATTGAAAGGAATGCTAAATAGTTTTTGTTCCTCTCAAATCATCTTGAGAAAATGCAACGACAAAAGCGTTTTCATGATTCTAAAAGAAGACTGATATTTTTTTTAAAATTGCATTCTTTGTAGTACAAAAAACATATATATAATGTTGGCTTAAATCATATATATATAGTTTTTACAAAAAGAAAATATTTTTTTCTTTTAAAATGTTTGATTTTTTGAAGCACTCAAACTTTAGTTGATGCTTAAATCCCGACAATTCATTTCAACCACCGAGTTATACAAATATGTTGTACGTATTCCGGAACATAACGCTCACTGTCAAATATACAAAATAGGACTAATGTTTACTGGTGCTCGTCTACAAGCCAGATATAAAAGTGTTGGGTATAGAAGAAGAGCTTAAAATTTTTACATTTTTGTTTGTACTAAAGGCTGTTTATTAAAAAAACATGACAACCTCATGAACTTAATAAATTTTCACTATAGGATAACATGAAGAGTTAGCTCATTCATCCCCCATATATCTTCAAACACATTATTGAATTCTGTTTCGTCTCTCTGTAAAATCGCTGTTATTTTTATTTTTAAATGCACAATCATCTCGCTTTATATTTAGGTAGTTAGCAATGCTACATTTTCAAAATGACTTTTTTATTATATCAGGCTTAATTTCGTACAATAATTTCATTACCTCCTACTTCATTATTTCTATGCTGGTATGACACAACCTCCTTTTTTTGAAAATGTTTCTCACCTCCTAACATAATCGTGTTTTTCTGTAAAATTCCTTTTGAATGATTTTTTGTAGACGCATCTAACTAATTAGTCTGGAAAACTGATTTTTTAAAATTAGGTAATAGCAGTTTTTTAGCCTGCATAAATTAATTCAATCATTAAATGGATACATTTTATTCGAATTCGTATTTATTTTCCAAAGAATGAGATATTTGGGTCACAAATGTGCCGTAAAAGTAATATTACAAATTTCACTATCGCGTTTTCTTGAAAACGGTTTTGATTATTTTCGTTGTTATTATTATAGGTACTATAATTTAAAAGTTTAATTTGAAACAGAAAATAAATTAAATATGTGTCATAAGGTTTCATTCGAATGTTGTTGTCATTTCAGATTCTCTTATACAACAAAATGGAAAATTAAAAAAATATAAAGTCGCTCTAAGGCGCCACAAAAGATCCTCGGTAATTATACTAAGGATTTACATAAAGCTTTTTCTAAAGACTTTATTTCTCTTTTTCACACAATTTTACAAATACTGGCTGGTAGAAGTAGTTAAAAAATATCATTAAAATAACTGAGAAATTAAATTCTAAAGGACGAACAAAAAAGCCAAAAAGAACGAAACTACTAAGTGCTGAGTCTTCAAGTATTTACTAGCATCGTTCATGTCATAAATCGAAAGGGGATTAAAGGAAGATAGCAGCTAAACTGCGGTTCCAATTAAAGCCTCTTTCTACTTTAATTGGTTGGCTCTATTTCCAGAAAAACAACATCGTAAAAATAATACATAAAATATTTGAAAACTTTTAGACAATCGTTGCATCACTTTATTACAAAGAAAGATATTTGATTCTGTGTTGATTTTTCCGGAAGGCATTTCAGTTGTCCAGACCCTCTTCATTCGACCAAAAAATAGGCTTTGCCCTTAATGTTCTACAAAGAAGATCCAAGGGCGGTGACCATCCCCAAAGATAAAAGTCTTGATTTAGGGCATGTTCGACTATTTAAAGACAAACGATTTTAAAGAGCAGTAGACGCTCCGCGTTTTTGGTGCTTCTGACTGAACAAGTTGAGAACTCGATCTTAGCGGACTGAAGATGAGAAAGGTGAGTAGGAACACGTTCTTTTATGAATGGCTTGGTGAACATTTTCTAACGTGGATAAACTGAAAAGCAGCTTATGGAATGGCGTGTTACGTAATAATACGCCATTCCATACGCCATTCCGCCACGTCATGATTTTTTTGCAAGGTCTTGTTTCGAACAGTCGAAAGATCTTAATGCTTATGCTTCACAAGACTTAGAATATTTAATTATCCCAAAAATTAATTATTTAAATTAATTAATCTTAGAATTAGTAATAAATTTAGGATTTAGTTACATATTATTTAAATAAGAATTAGTTATTAACTGACATATTATGCAAAAGGAAGCAACGTTTTCAGTTGAGTATGATAAGTGTTTTTGATTCGGTTATACGGTGCTGAGTGAGGGTGTTTTTACATCAAAGATGACGAATACAATATTCCTGTCTTTTCTCATCTGCGCAAGCGCAGTGCAAAAGTATGCTCTGTTCTTGCGTAGATGAGAAAAGGCATGAATAGTGTCTTTATCACCTTTGGTATTAAAGCACCCTAAGAAGGCAAACAGATATCACTTTTTTTGTACTCTCGTTTGTAAATGAGTGTAATTCATGAGTAAACTAAGTTCTAATTGGCTATTATTAATGATCATGCATCTCTATGTTATTAAAATTGCAAAAGTTTTATTTTGAGATCTTACTTTTAAACTTATTTTCTTGTCGCTCTGAACAATCTAGTCTTTCGTAACATTTGGAGACCTCTTTCTAACTTTTTGAATTTTCTAAGTTTGTAACTTTTTTGTAATATTAATGCTATTGAAGTATTTACAATATTAATGTTAAAAAAAATAATAAAGCTGTTTAAAATATATATTTATTTATGTTCATCAAAAAAAATTTCCTACAAAATATTTTATGTTCAGTTTTTTTTGAACGATTTGTACTTCTATTTGACGATTAGGTTGAATATTATCACGTTTTTAAATAGACTTCATAAGATTGTGGATACTTTGCTCTATAAGAGAAAAAAAAAAAAAAAAAAAAGGAAGGAAGGGAAAAAAAAAGCTTTATGAGGTCTAAAGTACTTACCAGAGTAATATATATATATATATATATATATAACAGTTTTCAGTTCTTACTTCCAAATTGTTCAGAAGTTTTAATTAAAGGATAAGGTTAATTTACATTTACATGGAGCTAAAAAATTGTGCTTTTAAAATTTATGCAAGACTTCTCTTATGAGAACAGTTATTAATTAAACATTACCTTTAATCTTTAATTAAAACTTCTGAAACAATTTGAAAATTGATCTCAAAACTATTAAATTAACACGATTTAATTCTTAATTTTATCTAATTAATGTTGTATACTAGTATACTTTTTGTATTATGAGATTTGAAAGGTCTGATATAGAGGGGTGGCGGCGGAAATGGGGTAACCCTGAAGAGATATTTTGATGTATTATTCGATGGACAGTGTTTTTTGCTGTAATTGTTGAACTTTAAACCTATGAAAGAAATTAAAAAAAGAGATAAGTTGTTAGTTTTTTCATCACTAAGCAATGCACTAAGTGTAAAACCCAGTAGCTATTTGAATGCTTGCCTCAATTCGGTTTGTCTAATTTTCTTGTGCTACTTCAACACGATAAATATTTACTGTAACTGGATTGCTAATTAAGAAAATAGTTTTTAATGAAGCTACGTCAACTAACAAAACACAACATACATACTTAACAATACTCCTTTAGACTCACTTAGAGCAAAACTACTACTATGACTCTTTGTTATACCACCTGTGTCGGTAATGAAAAATTAAGAAATCTTCCCAACTTTCCAGTCAATTCACTGTTGCTTCATTCTTTTATTCGTAGTATTCTCACAATGCGTGTAACGATGACCCATAGCCAATTATTCCATCAGCTGTCACAAGACTATTCATTGCTTGACAGTTTGGTGGTAGCCAAGGTCAAAATTCAAGACCAGAAGAAACGTACCTGAGCATTACGTGTCTTCAAAAAAGGCAGAGATCCATGGGAAAACAAGACGGTTTGGTAGACATTTTGTGCCTATTTTAGTTTTCATTAGAAAGAATGTGAATTATTTAGGGTAAATTTGCCCACCACCATTATACACTAGGCATATTCTTCAGGGACGCAAAGTTACTGGCTGAGCATTATATAGTCTGTTTTTTTTAATCTAAGAATGTTAAGTGTGAAAAAAAAGTTCAATGACATTATTTGAGAAATGTTTCTACATTTCACAAATGTCTTAGTATAGGAGACTTAAGAATGTCAGTGATAGGACTTAAAACATTTGAAGTCTACGCGTAATCTGGGGTAAAAAAAAGTGACGTTAATGTCTTGATGAAAAACGAGTATTTTGTCTTTTTTGAGGCGTAAACTTTTCTTCGTAAGTTTCGTAGAGGGAGAAAAAAATCCAAAATTAAAATAATGAGTGTCATTCATAAAATTCATGTTATTAACTGATCACAAAGAAAATCCCAGTAAATAAAATACGTAAATAACACTCGAAAAGTATGTTCCTATTCACTTAATACTTTGATATCAAATTATCCCCAGATTTTAGTGCAGGAGTGGAGAACCTGCTTGATTAAAGCGTAATTTTGGTAATTGATGTGCCCCCTAGCATTTTCGAGTTTCTTCAAAATAAGCTTGTTAAATTAATGAAAGCAGAAATTCGGATGTTATGAGGGTGCATAATTAAACAGTTGGATGCATCTTCTAGTGATTGATAATACAATCTATTTTAGAAAATACAATACTTAAATTTCTTAGATTCTAAAAGCATATTCCGAAACCTCCAAGCATATAATTCGAAAATATCTTGATTTAATTTCGATTCCCTCAGCATAGCAATGTGCATTTAAAAAAATGTTATTGTGCTCGTCAAAATAATGCATCCTAAGACAAAACCGTTATTGGTACAAGCAGTAGCGCACCTTGGATTTTGCTTTGGGGGAGGGGGGTGGGGAAATTCAGGATTAGGAATGCATCGGGGATTGAGTTTGCCATACATCGGATATCCAGTGTCCTTTTCGTGGTGGATTCGTGGCTATCCGATGGATCCGAGGCTAGTGTTTGAAACCGGTAAGTTTATACATGTTTTTAAACATTCCAAAGCTTGTAAATGTGCAATAACTTTATAATGTATGTACATTTTTAAAACATGCTAATTAAATTTTAAAAAATCAAATTTGATATGCCGAATAAACAGATCTTTCACGCAGTGTCCGGGTCGGATTCCGGATATTTAAAAAAATCGGTCCAATACAGGATATTCGATGCCTTTGAGGGGGAAGTATCGGTCATTCACCCCCTATGCATACCTGGCTACAGGAATAATGTCTTATTTTGTGTTTTAAGAATTGGAATCACATTTCTGGTTTTAAAAAACTCATTTTGGAAACAAAATGGCGTGTGTGGAGGCCTGCACTTGTATTAAGTCTAAAAAGAACCAGTTCTCAGCTTGGCTTTACTTTTAGCTTTTCATTACGACATTTATGCAGCTGTTTACGACCCCACATTATGGGTTCTTCTTTTTCAATGAGAGATGGATCTTCACTCGCAGTTTCAATGCACTTTCGTCCAACTAGTTTCAACCACTTAACACTAAGATTTAAAACTAGATCATCTTTTTTGTAATAAACACGGTCGTGATCCCGTTTGAAATGCATACGGTATCTTTCATAATATTAAAATTTCTCAGTTCATGTTGGGATGGCATTGTTAGTTTTAGTGTTATTCTCAAGCGTGATGGAGACTCTTAAGACTCTCGAAGTTCAGCATTTGCCGGAAAATTTCTTTCACCAACGTAAATATTAGTGCTTAATACTCATTAATTGCAAATCAGATTTTTTTTCAACAGCATTGCTTTGAAATCAAAATGACATACCTAGTACTGAAACTGAAAGAATGAAACATTTTCAAAGGGCTTTCAATATTGCTATTAGAAATTCCAAATTGAAAGCTTAAGTCTTCATGTTTATTAAAAATTCATTACTATCATTTTCGACTGTTTTGAAAGGTATTTAGCAAAGATATTTCTTTATTTTGTGTTTAACAGCTTAAAATACTTTTTTGTGAGAAATTATATATGATATATATATATGTATGACATCGTTGATCACGAGTTTTGTGCTGAGGATAGGAATTATGCGTCGTAAAAGAAGCCCTCCGTAAAAAATAAAGAAACATACAGAAACATCAACTATCCTTCTGATTCACGTTTAACAAGCTGAATTAAATTTTAACTCATGGGGTCTCTTTTACGATGACAAACCTGTGCAACTGTTTGATAATAAAATACATGAATGCTTGCGTGAAAGTTATGATTTCACTTTTTACATCAGGAATTGATATTTTGAAATTCCTTAAATCTTCCTGACCACCTCCATACATAAGGTGACTATCATAAAAAAAACTTCAAATCACATATTGATATCTTACGTGCTTTTGGATTTTCTTAGTGCTTTGCCAACGTGGTGTTTAAGTTGGACACGTTCGATTTTTCTTTTATTTTTTTTGAGAAATATACATTTTAAAAATATGTCAAAGCTAATTAAAAATTTTATTGTCGGCATAGGTAAAATATCAGAGACAAATTAAAACATTTTGCTTGCTTAAAAGGTTGCTCTTAAACCAACTAACGTTTTGTTTTCGAGTATAGTAAGAGCAGTTGGAGAAATTGATGTGTTTATTTTTTAAAATCAAGATGCATTAATAATAAAAGATATAATAATAATATTTAATATTGTTATTTTGTGATTTTAGGTGCTATATTTAATGGTTGTCGTCTGCGTTGTTTCTCAGACAACATGCCAGAATTATCGACGTCAGCGGTCACCCGCAGAACACCATGATGCAGAAGAAGGACACGGCCATTACGAATACATGAACTCTTTGCACGAACATGTAAACATTTTAAATTTTGTTTTTGATAAATCCTTTTTCGTAATCTTTATGAAATTATGCTTCGATACGAATATAATGTAGACACAAAAACTTTGAATGATACGTAAATGGTAACTTATTCGAAACCTGTATTACAATATGTTTCGAAATTGAAGATAATGTAGAGGCAAAACATCCCAGTAGAATCCGATCAAAGTGTGTTACAAAATAAAAAATATTTCATAAAAGGAAAACATCCCATGAAACTTTAAATGTAGTTATGTAATAAATTTTCAGTATGATCATTAAATATAATATTCCAAAAATCTTCATCAACATGCTAAAGGTAATGAAGGGGTGAAACACAACATAAAACATTAGATGTAGGCGTAAAACATAACAAAGCAAAAATTTTCGTCATAATGTACTTCAATATTAATATAATTTAGACATTAAACGTAACACAAAATTTGAAATAAGTCATAAAACATAAATATTTTTACCAATATGGGTTAAGGCAAGAAAATAATGCAGACATAACAACTTCAGGACGTAGGTATATAAAATATAACATTGAAATTTTCCATTAGCGAGTGGTGTTCTATCTTAAAATGATCAAACTTTGAAAGGAGCATAAAACATTAAATATAGACTTGAAACGAAATAAATAATAGAAATCTTAATTAGCATGCATTTTGATTAGGAGATAATGTATGCATAAAACAGTAATATCTTGTTGCGATGGTTAAAGAATATCTGAAACTCAGACATTCATTATCTTCCTGTGGTCAGTTTGAAACATTACCAAACTTTACGTATTGAACTCAGCATATATTCGGATTTATTAGTTTGATTTCGCAGGTTCAGCTAATGTAATCTTCGTCCTTACACTATCCGTTCCTCCACACACTAGTTGATGTACCGGCGCTGCATCTCGAAAATTATAACCATTACCTGGCGAAAGGGGGAAAAGGGATGTAATTTCTGATGTGCAATTTGCAGCTTGTTTTGTGTTGTAAATCTGTCGCGTAAACCTGTCGTTTTGTGTTGTAAATTTGTAATATTGAATGAAGAATTTCGAGTGTCGAGTTCGACATTGCTATAAATATACAAGCCTGAGTATGTATATATAAATGATTAAACGTAAACACAATCGATTTAAGAACACTGGAAAATCTTAGAAACTATGTCCAGGGTTCTTGTGTCATTTTTATATTTTACTTGGTGAGAAATTTCTGCCGCTGGGCATTAATTTAATTAGCGAAATATGTAACGAAATTATAGATATGCTATTATAAAGCTTTGAAAAAAAGAAAAAAAGGTCTATTATTGTACAACAGATTAAACTTTAAACTAAAATTTCTACGGAACGCAGAATAAGGAGGAGAGGGGGGAGGCACTGTTTCAGTTCTTCGGCAAAATTGTTCGTTATACTACGGGACTCATCCTTGATTTTCACATCCTTGTGAAAATCACATCCAAGGATTTTTTCATCCTTGTGAAAATCAAGACTTAAATTATCACTTTGTTAAATTTTCATCTAATTTTAGTGAAGTGAATTTGAACAAACAATTGTTTGACAATAGATACTTATTGGAAGTAACCCAGAATTCATTTTCATTTTAGAAGCCAATCCCCTACAACTTTGGTTACGAAATTAAAGACGATAAGGGAGTCAACCAGTGGCATAAAGAAGAAAGTGACGAACACAATGTCAAGAAAGGGTCGTATGGCTATACAGACGCATATGGAATTTATAGACATGTCGATTACATTGCAGATCATGACGTAAGTTTTAGTCTTTTGCCTCTGATTCTAACAATTTATTATCAAGAATTTTAATCCTTGCGTAATAGTCCTGAATTGGAAGATTTTTGATTTGAATAATAAGTCAACAACTAGGAGCGAGAGGGGATGCACATTTCGTTGGTCATTGTTATTTTCTGGCTTCTTTCATAGTTGCATAAAATCCTTTTAGGAGAAGTCCTTATACAGATATTATGGATGTCATATTCATCGTTTTGAGGATTTTTTGCAACTTTGCACTTAACTTTTTCCAAAGTATGTTTTTCTTCTTGTAATAACTCTGCTACTTTATGACATTAAAATGTTTTAACAAAACGCTATACTTTCATTAGCAGTAGTTTTTGTTGCTCTTCAAAAAAGAGGTGAGGGGAATAGGACATTATTTTCTGGCATCTAAATTGGGCCCTTGCCTCATTGCATCATAGTCTTTGTGGAGTTAGTCCATTTGAAAATAACTGCCAAATAAAAACTAAGAAGAAATGAAGAAATACAATGCAACATTAATAAATAACCAATGTTGTACTGCAATTGCTTTATACGTTACTAATTATTGTACAATATTAATGTACATTTTTGCTGATTTTATTTAAATTTTGTTGTTTAGTACCGCTTATTTTCGTATTGCATACAAATAACTAAAATCTAAGCAGATGTCGAAGCGATGATAGATTCATGGACTGTAAAAAAATAAATAATGAAATAGATTGCGAGGAATAGTAGAAACATTAAAACCCTTTTTTCAAGATAATGAAATCAAAATTTATAATATTGAATGAAGACATTAAGCTAACGCGCAGATGATTTGTCTTTTATTAAGAAACTAGCTGACATGCCCGGCTTTGCGCGGGATAATATTGCATCATTCGCAGACCAAGCGACGCATGTCCAAAATTCTGTTGAAAATATATAAGGAAAAATTTTCGTAAAAAATCCAAGTATGAAATTTGCAACAGTCCTTGAAAATTCTATTTAAACAGTAAAAATCATTACAAACCACGATTGCATTAAAAAGAACAGCTTAGAAAAATTCCTTTTGGACCAAAAATAAGTCCATAAAAATCCACATTAAAATGCCAACAACAGTTCATAGGAATTGCCATTAGAGCAAGAACAACAGTAACTAAAATGCACATATGCAACGGGATAATTGTGCCAAAATGATATCAAGAGTCCGTTAAAATCGCAATTACAATATCGACCACAATACATCTAAAAATTCCCATCAGAATAAGAGCAGTATTATCTCTAAAAATGTCCATCAAATGAAGAACAACAATCCCTGAATATTTCTATTACAATAAAGAAAACATTCTTAAAGCCCCCATTTAAATAAAGACAACTATTCCTAAACATCCTTAATTGAATAAAGACATTACTCTTAAAAAATCTCCCTTAGAATAAAGACGTCAGTGGCTAAAAATACCCATTAGACTTCAGACCTATAAGAGCTGCTGTTCCTAAAATTACCAACAATACATCTTAAATTCGTCAGCAAAATAAAGACACCAGTTCCTAAAAATCCCTCTTAGAAAATCGTGAAAACATTTCCTGAAAATTCAATTAAATAGCAATTTTATAAAATTCGGATAAAAACGGAAAAAAAGAGCATTATTTCCAACGGCCAATGCATATTTAAGTGAGAAAAGGTTCAGTACTGAAGCAATTCTGACTTATGAAATTTAAGTCGATTGAAAGAAATAACTAAATTCTGTCCAAATGGCGTCAAACAGACATCTAAAAAATTAAATAAACGTTAGAAAATCAATCACTTGAGTAAAATATGGAATCAATTAAAACCGCTACGTAAAGTTAAAATGAAGCCGAAGATCACGAAATTGCACTATAGTAATGGAAGTATAACGCAAATGAGGCATTATCCTATAGTATACAAAATATGCAGAAAGATGAAATAATTTTTTAGAATTTGTTTCGTTGATAAAACGGACATTCTACCATAAGAAATACGATGTTTCATGAAATTGTTGAACTGGCACCATAATATTAAATCGCCAAAATTGAAAGAAGAATCATCGTCAAAATAAAGAAATTAAAAATCGTCTGCAGTTCCACAAAATATGTATAAAAATGAAATGAATTTTTAGAAATTGTTTCGTTCATAAAACGGCCTGAATGAAGGTAAAATAGCATTTTTTCAATCTTACGTTAACAGAAATCATCTAGTTGGCGACAAAAGTACTATTTATTTTGGCGAAAACACGGAAATTGAGAAGATAAATTCAGAGGTAAGCCTCGTTTTAAAATTCGAAAACTACTTTAAATGAATATTGCGCATGTTCTCTTTGTCCTAAAAACTGCAAAATAAATCATCTTGTGCCGTTTTTTACGGGCATTCATATGCTGTAAAAATCTAAAACGTGGGACGTTTCTTCGATGAGATAAACCCAAAATCAACAGCTTTGCTTAAAATTGGAATAAAAAAAGAACAAATTCGAATTTTAGGAAAAACGCTTCGAGGTGCACGAGGACCTGGCCCACGGTACCTCTAACCAAAATTTCGTACTTCTATAACGCTCCATCTCGCCAGGAGGCGATCGACAGACAGACAGACAGCCACACACATACACACACACAAACTTTCGGTTTTATTTATATAGATGATTAAAAAAAGAAAACGCATTTTATTAATGTTGTCGTATCCTCGCGCGAAGCGAGAAAGAATGGGTGCGCTGCTCCTGAGTCTAACGGGGCCCTTATAGGCAGGAGTCCGACATCCGCCCCTTTATATGTGATCTCGTAATTTTTTTTGAACCAGCTTCCAGATGCGAGATCGTCACCTGGGGTTGGCCAACACCCCCTGAACTAGAAAGCCTCTGGACTGCCTCTCGGAGATGCGATTCCCTTCTCTCCGTAGGCCGAAGTCGGAGGCCGAAATCTACTGCTCCTGTTGCGCTGGCGATTAACTCACATTATTAATCAGCCTATTTTTGCAATCAAGCCATCAAATAACGTCCACTGAAGAGTCCACTTGTAGAGCACACATTTCAGAACAAATAAAATTAAGTTCTATACTAAAAATTGATAATAAAAAATTATTGCTTTCCTATACTTAAAAAAAAAACACTTCATTAGTATAGGAAAATATTTTTGTGTTACTTATGAAATCTTTTTTTTTTTTCTGGTTTGTGTTCTCATTGACTTTATTTTGTGGCGAAAGCATCGATGCTGATTAACTGTTAAATTAGCTTCTAAAGTTAAAATGTGAAAGAAAATCTTGGGCATTTACACTTTAAGAAAAAATAGCGCGTTAATTTCTGCAAAATTCGAAAGATTAATGTTTTTACATTATACATTAATTACGTTTTTCTTCTTGTAAACCTTAATCTCATGTTATACAAATTAAGTACACACATAATCATTATTATTGTTATGCTCAGAAATGTCATCAAAAGTTCAAGATAAAATTGGAGATCAGATCTATAACCTAGTGCTTTGTTTCTGAACTACAAATAAATATGCTTATGTAATATAGCGTGACATGTGAGTGGGAAAGGGAGTACATTGAAGTGTGACATTTTGTGACAAAGGGCGAAGGTCAAATACATTGAAAAACTGTGGCATGACTAATTTATGCATGATTCCAGTATTATAGCTTTTTCAATGTTTGAGACTTCTTAACATAACACGTACAAAAATCAGAGAAACAATGCATCAACTTTTCTTTCAAAAACTTCCCTGTTTAAAAAGTTTGAGGTTTATTACAAGAAAATAACACAAAGATTCTGTGCAGACCTTTTAGAAATGGATTTAATTCTGTTCAATTTATTTTTGACCTTTTTAAATTCTTTTCCAAAAATAACTTAATAATTTAGCGTTGGAAATGATTTACCTCTGAAGTTCGCTTTAACTTGAACTTCACATCAGAGTGAAAAACGTAATTCCGATTTTCAATAATTTGAAACATTTCTTTTACTCGTCACAGTTTTTTCTGTAGCCTTCAGAAAGAAAGCTCATAGCGTAATGTCACAAAGATGCCCTTTAACATCTTTTATTTTCTAGTAAAAGGGAATCTTTCTAATCTCTAGAATTCTGAGATGAGAGAGTCATAAAATGTCCGCCGGGCAAAAACTTCTCTTTTCAATAGCCCCTTTCCAGTCGCACAGTCATAAAAGACCACCGGAATAGAAAACGTAATTGTGGGAACTTGATAAGAAACACTGCAAATACTTTTTCTGAACTTTTGTTGGTTTTTTTTACGAATGTGGCGTACAAGACTATTTTCAAGTGGTCGTATAGCGTTGTTCAGAAGTGACCAGGCTCCTAGAAAATTATTTTGACATTAACAATTTAAAATCTACAGATGGCTTTCTGTTATTGCTTGCTTTTAAATTGCCTTACTTTATTATTTCATTTCGATTTGATTTTTAAAGTCGTAATATCTAAACAACCTTAGTCAAGATTTGCATTTATTACGCAAGTGTGACATAAATAACTTCGTAAATTTAGGAATATTATTAAAAACTATATGAAAATGGATTTTTTTTTTTCTGATATGGAAACGAACTATCATTAATGTTAAAATATTGAGCTTAAATAAAATATAATCCTTCAATATATCTTGATAAGTATCTATGTATCAAAATAACACCTCTCAAATGTTTAAAAATTGCAATTCTACTGTAGCAATGATGTTTCGTGAAAAGTAGAGGTTAATTATCTGAATGCAGTAAATTATTTTCGAAGTAGAAATATAAACTTTTTTTTCCAAACTAAGTATATAAATGTGTTGAACTCAATCTGCAATTTCTGATGGCATCCTTTTGTTTTTATGCAAAAGATTTTCTGGCGAAATCCAGTAATATCCCAATTACGAATGCTACCGGCTGACGAGCGGGGCGAAAATCGGCCTGCGGACGTTGCGCAATAGTTTCAGTCCGGAGGCTTTCTAGTTCAGGGGGTGTTGGGTTGGCACCCCCAGAGGTATCGATTCACTTGGAGGACATTGGAGCCACGACCTATTTAACGTGCACCAGCTCCCTTTAGCGTACACGGCCTCACAGGAACCAGCCGGGAGAGGTTGTCACCCTCCCAAACACTGACCGAAGTCGATGTTGCTTCACTTTCGGTGTTCTGCGGGAACCGAGCTTCTACCGACTGGTCCACTGCGGGACGCATTTCATTAATCATAGGGCTTTTTACAAATTTTGGGGAGCCATTTATCCGAAGTCCCGTGCAGTAATCAGAGCGCGTATGTATGTTATAATCGACACAACGTACAGGGACGTATTTATGTTATGTATTTTACTTTCACTTACTAAATGCTGAACAATGTCACATACTAAATACTTTCGAAGAATCACCTTTTATACTATTTTTTTTCTTTTCATTCTTTTAGGGATTTCGGGCAACCGTGCATTCCAATGAACCTGGAACTGCCAACTATTCTCCAGCGCATGCGCATTATCAAGTTGAGTTGCCACCTCCTGATGTTTACAAAACCTATGCTACATTAGAGCATGTTGATAATTTACCGAAGGAATATGAAGACAAGATTACGGGGTCAAATCAAAGATATAATCTCGTTCCGGTATATGATTCACATAAACCTTATGAAGCATAGAATTACTTGTAGAAATTAAAAAATCGAGGAATTTTATTGGAAATTTTTATTTGAGTATTTGAATTATATCGATCTCAGCTCAAGATGTACCATGCCAATCCCTACGTAAGTCTAACTATGTCAAATTATTTTGCTTAAGTTGATTTTTGTTCATTTTACATAAATTTATTTATGATAGAACAAAGCTGATAAGTGTTATATTTATAGCATTTACCATTTTGTTGAATACCTAATTTAACTAATTTTCTTTGGAAAATGAATTATATGAAATGTTTATCTAAATAGTAACTCCAAAAGCCACGTTTCTTTTAAATCCCAAGGTGACTCACATTCTAAAATACATTCTACTTATTTAAAATGAATCTATTCATTTTTAATGAAAATGCAATCAGGAATATATCTAGATTTCTTTTTTTTTTTTTTTGCTTCTAAAATCGAACATTTCACATCATTCTCTATCGCAAAAGGGGATCTTGCCCTATTTTTTTTTGAAATACACCTTTACAAAACGTGCGATTGCAAAAATGATCAAGTCAGGGAATTGTTACCATTTAGATGAATAATAACTGTTTTGAGTACCTAAAACTTTTTATTATATCACTTTTATGCTTACCTTCACACACAGAATGCACACTTCCGCTGTATTTCTGATGTCATGTGAAATATTTTTTTAAGAAACAAACAGCACAAAAAGTAATCGCATTTTCAGACACAAGCACACACAGAAAAAAAAAAAGAAAATATCCAGGAAACATTTTTAGGCAAACTTGTTTATGTCAGTCTGTTTAGTGAGGCATACGCACAAAAGAATACCAATCTTAGAAGACAACTCAGAACGCAGAAGAGAATTCATTTGCGCTTAACGTTGGCAAAGAACTCTTATTTACATTATGCTAAATACAAAATTCATCCCTTTCTCGTTTTTGAGTCATGTGGCTTACAATAAACAATTAAGGATTTAAATTAATTCATATTTGTTGCATTTAATTACGAACAGAAAATTGTAGAATATACAATTAAAATAATTTTATTTCAAGTGCAATAATCTTCTGATGACCGTGTGAAATAGCTCTAAATTAATAAATACTGCGATATAGCGTTCTAGTAATTTTCAAAAAACTTACATATGCAAGAAAAATCCAACTTTTGTAAAATATTACATAAATCAACTTTTAATATGTTTCCTGTGTAATAAGTTTTTATTGCTTACCTCCATAAAAGCTCCTTTCCAAATTATCGTTCAGTGGATGAAAACTAATTGAATTCGTTGAGCTAAAAGGCACTAATGCAAACAATACTTTGCAGTAGTCAATATTCATGATTTTTCTTTATGTCCTCCACGTGTAAGTTTAGTATAATATATTTTAATATGCCCTAAAATTTTCTGCAGTATGTTGATTTTTTTCTTCAACAAGTTTCTTCCTGCTCCTTTTAGAGTAATGTTTTCGTAAAAACAGTGCCAATGCGTATTTTTTTGTTTGTTGTGTATTGTTTCAGTTTATATAACTATACTATTTAATTTTTGTAAAAATTGTGAAAATATTTTCAACCAGGTAAATTGAAAAAAAAAAAAGTTTATCTAATAAGGTGATGAGTTAAATAAAAATATCAATGTATGTAGAAATATGAAAGTTAGATGAATACTGTATGTATCTAATTTATTAGAAAAATAAATACAATTATCTTATATGAATTCTTTGTATGCTTATGCTCTTATTTACGACATTTTCTATTTTTTGAACCTACATATCATCTCTTGAATTGGAATTGAATTGAAGTACATTTTCCAGTTCGTGTGCTTAAGTCTCGCTTATGAACTGTCTTCTAGTATGACAGATAGCACAAGACGATACATGAAGAATTTTATTACATCACAAAGAGAGGAAATAACAGAAATTCACCCAGGGCAAGGTGGGAATCGAACCCACGACCTCGTTACTGCGCGCAAGCAGCGGGCGGAAACTGGTACTAAGACCGCTCGGCCACCGAGGCCCCATATCATCTCTTATTTTGTTTTCTTAGCTCTAAAGTAAATCATATTATAATTTCAATGTTAGTTGGTTTTACGAAACTCTTCGTTACTGAAAGAAAAATAAATCAAATATTTTCTTCCCTTTCATCAGCATATGTATATCGTCTGAGAAAATTCTCTTACATGTAACTTTACTGTGTTTTCCCCTTCTAAATGATAGAAATTTAATTTCATGACAATTAATCATTTGTAATTTTTCGTTGAAACACAACAGGAATAAAAGAAAAAAAAATTCAAAAGCTTTAGAAGGAAGGGAAAAGAAAGAAATAATGATAAAATTCAATATGTATACATGGAGGTCGTTTTTTAGAAAACTAAAAATGAACGATCATTTCCTTCTTCTTTCATTGCTAACTCGATGCCATATATTTTTTAAATTTTTATTTAAATATGTGACATTAAATAAACCAGGATGTTATTAAATCAGTTAATTACTAATTAAACCTCACTTAAGGTAATACAAATTTGCTTGTATTTATAAAAAAGGTTAATACATGCATCCAGATTTTTAATAATTATCACTTCACTTAAACGAAAATTTATATTCGTTTAAATGTACCACTGATGTTGTGAGTAGTAAATTTTATTTAGCATAAAAATCTTATGCAACCAATGAAAATTTTTTCATCCTAATTAGAAAATATCAGTTATGTTATATCTGATATGTACTTCTAATTTTGGTATAATATCATAATTATAGAAATATAACAACAAAAGTTTCTACTGATGTTGATCAGTGTTATGTTTAATATTAAAAAAATAAGAGAAAATGACCTTACACTGAGTTCAGTGTTACTTATCCGATGAGGGAGTCAAAGTCAACTTAAAACAGAGAAACGATATCATTGCGGATTTTTTGGTTTTTAGTCTCAATATTATCCTATTCATCACAATAAATTTCCATTACGCTTACTTCAACATAATTATATTTTCTCATTATTTCATTAAATTGGAAGTATCTAAAATGAATTTAGAGTTTAGCTTTAAATAAAATAAATTTGTGTTTGGATATGTATCAGCTTATAAGTATGATATATCGCTGATTCAAAATTGAAACGACACTTCTGAAAACCACTGCTTTTCAGGAGAGCGTTTTTAAAGTATTTTTAGCAAAAAAAAAAAATATATATATCTCAGTGGGATCAATGCCCATTTAGTTTTCGTTTGCGTTAAATATTTTTTAATAATTTTTACTATGAATCTACTTCGTAATATTTAAAAAAAAAACTTCATGATTCAGGAGAAACGGGCAGATCTGTCGTTTTAACCTGGACTTTTCTATTAATTTAGGGAGAAGAACCAGTTTAATTTTGAAACATAATGCGGTAAATAATTCAAGAAATTCAAGTTTAAATCAACACATTAGCCAAAGCATTAGTTTAGTTTTGATATAATATAGAATACCGGCTCTTAGTCCGTTTTAGCTGAGAGTAGGTCCACTCGCCGAGCTGCATTGGTGTTGTGTCGTTGTATCCTGTATTTGCGCGAAATTCACTCAAGTGTCAAACAAACTTGCCGCTCTCCAGCTGCCATTATTTAAACCAGCGGTTCCCAATCTTTCTTTTTCGTGTTTTTTCTTGCAAACCATTTGCGTACTACTGCGAATAAAGCTTTATTACATACAATAGAATACTAATAGAGTATAGAAAAATACTAGGTAATATAAATAACACCGTTTTTTATGGTTATTCAGGCATAAAAAAGCGTTTATTAAAATAATGCTGTATGTATAACATAAAATATATGAAATATATAAAATGTATTTTTAACACGTACTCCCAAAATACCTTAGAAATAAGTCTTTAAATACAAAATACATTTAAAAAGAAAATGAAAATTTTTTTTGGCCTGCACGCGTACGACCTGGAGAGGCTTCGCGTACCTTTGCGTACCACTAGTGGTACGCATACCAGTTTGGGAACCGCTAATTTAAACCATAGATACCGATACATCCTCGGGAAAAGCAAAAAATTAGGATTTTTTGATGTAATAAAATAAATCGATTTTTTGCAGAAGTGTCGTTTTAATTTTGAACCAGCGATATATCGTGACATTTACCATGATATATATAAAGTGATAGATATCCACTATCGCTGAGACCAAGAAATTTATATTTTGTAGTACTAAAGATACACTATATAACCAAAAGTCACCGGACACTTTCAATTATTTTTCAAATTTCTGGAGATCAAAATTGAGCATTTTCCTTAGCACCTGTACCAAGAACATGTATGGTGGGGGTGCGTTCACAAATACTCATTTTTAATCACAAATGACAGTACAGACGCACTGAATGATTGCGAGCATTTGCAACCGATTTATGAACATCCTCTTTAAGATACAGCTCTTTTCTAAAGACACATGGGAATAAAACTCACTAAACTATCGATATCCTTCTGAATCTTCAAGATATTTATATAACTGAAATTTGCTTATGAGTTGCCCTGTATACTTATGTATGAAACTATGAAAGTTAAAAATATAAAAATATTTCGAATGTTATAACTTTTGCTATGAAAGTTATAAATTTCTCTCATGTGCAGTAAAAAAAAAACCTTGCTCATATTTTTTCTAGTATTTATTTTTAAATTTCTAATTTCAGTATAATGATTCTCTCATTCTCAATTTTTTTGTAAGTTTGATAAAATTTCGTGCGAAACTGCTTGTTCATCGACAAAAAAAAAAAAAAAAAAAAAAAGAGAGAGAGAGAAGCCGGCAGAAATTGGCATTTTGGAAAGAAATGTTTATTGCTTCGTGAACATGAGCGCTAGTTTTGCGAAAATGTCTAGTATTATTGTACATAAAGTAACTACATTCTTCCTGTGAAATTTACAGTTTATTTGCGCTTAAAACATTGCTTTCAAATGGTACAGTAACCATACAATATGAAATGCTTGAAATTTGTTTTTATAAAACAAAATTTTGAGTTTTTATGCTAAAAATAGGATTTAAGGAGACACTCTCCATTATTTGGTCGGAAATGGTGACAATTTGAAATATTTATACGATTAAATGTACATCCTAAAATATAAGTTACGTAATAAGAATACCTAAATAAAATTTATAGCAAATTGATTTTTTTGAAAAAAAAGTCATGAACAATTTACGTAAGTATCGTATAAAAATCTAGAATTCATCTTATGCATAAAGGACAAGAAGTTCCGTCTAGAACTATAAGAACTTTAAATTTATAATCTAGATCTCTCTTTCTCGTTTAGCTTCAGTTCTTAATTGCTTCAAATATACCTTTTACAACGGTTAATTTATATTCATTCACTCATTTATTCAATCATTCATTCACTCATTCATGTATTTATTCACTCATTTATTTTTTTTATCATTTATTCACTCATTTGTTCATTCATTCTTTCACTTATTCATTTAATCATTCATTTATTCAAAAATATTCTTTAAAATCCCGATAAATAATTTCATAGGAAAATAGGCTCGGTCAGTTCTTGTTGAACTTTGTACATATTCTACAGCGTAATATCTTTCCGATAAAGTTTGTTGCAAACAAATCCGTCTGTTAGATCAGGATTTATATGGGAATGAAATTTCCTCGCAGGCGCTAATGTTAATTGATTTTGAACTGTTCAAAAATGAACAAAAATTGTTTAAATCAATATTTCACGCCAAGAACTTCTTCCAATAAGCTTGCTCATAGGAACTTGGATCTTGGGCCCAGAGTTTACATAATTTGCTTCAATTTTGCCGGTAGGCGCTAATGTTAATTTTTTTGAACCGTTCAAAATTGAACGAAAAATTGTTCAAATCAAAAAGTAAAATAAATAAATGAGATGTCTTCGCTGAAATCTTTCGAATGCAAAAAGAATTTTCCGAATCGGACAATTCGTTAAAAAGTTATTGGGGGGGGGGGGGGGGGGGGCAGACAGACCGGCCGACACACTTTTCCCCATCTCAAACTATTGCTGCATGATTTATCTTAAAACTTTGCACACAAGCTTATCTTCGATGACAATACAATATTCCGACTATTTTATAATTTATTATAACGTTAATTTAGAAAAAAAATTCATAATTTTGT
Organism: Octonoba sinensis; assembly: GCA_038502835.1. Taxonomy (NCBI): domain Eukaryota; kingdom Metazoa; phylum Arthropoda; class Arachnida; order Araneae; family Uloboridae; genus Octonoba; species Octonoba sinensis. Next base: position 109,189,023 of record CM076599.1, on the reverse strand, counting down.
CTCTGAGGAAATGATCAGAATTAGTATTGTCGAATGGCAACGATAGCTTTGTTTGGTATGTTTGGATAATGCAATGATGCTTTGAAAAAATAAACGATGCTTTGAATAAATAAAACAGTGTAACTTAAAACACTTTTTAAATAATTATTCAATATTTATTTAATGCTTAACTTATTTTTCACTTATCTTGATTTCTAACGGTATTTTCACGATACATTAAGCCTTCTTTCAAGCTTTATTATTATTTTTTTACTTTTACGGGAATGTTGGCTAAAAATAGGCTCATCATGTGGACAGTAGGTGAATAGAATAATTCTATTTCTGAAAGAGGATAGCCTAGTTTTGTAAATGAAAATCAGCATTTTTTACTTTTCCTTTCGTCAGATAAATGCATTTTCGTTTTATACCATGGAATTTTTAGTTTTATACGCCTATTCGTCTGGTTCACACCGGTTATACGCGTCGTTGTATCAGAAGTCGTATTCCTACAGGGTCGTTATATCGAATTAAAGTGACACTATCTTGAAAGGGAGTTAATCGATTTTTTTCTGAGTCATTATAACGCGAAGCAACTGTGTATAAAACAGGTAAAATGATTCAGAATAATGTAACTTTCCCGGGTTCTACCAATTTTTGTTTGTTAAATATGCAGTATGTGTGTCTAAAAGACTTCTTGATGGAATTCGTAATTAGAAAGCTCATCAACTGTTTCTAACACTAGGGACATTTTTAATTAGTTATTTGAAGAATCTTATACAAACTAGTTGATAGACAGAATTCTGGCCTTTTCATTAGGTTTTGTCTATTTACATGAGATTGTGGCGGTCAGCGACGTGTGAGGACACGGAGGTGATGGTGGAGGAGGTAGTCTGCCGGAGGCAGGGCCAGAACCTCGGACCTTCTTGATGGTAAGCCAGTGCTTCCATGCTTTGCCAAAAGGTGCCTAATGGCCAGGACAGAAGATAGCTCTTGAAGGTGTCGAATCGTACAGCCACATATACTCCCCCTCCAGTGAGCGAGTGAACGACAGTATGGAGGTGAGGAGTGAACGATACCAACTATAGATGGGTGCGCCAGTGCCAGGCGTTCTGGCGAGATTGGAAGGCTCGTATCCGCGGTCGGGCGGATGAGTGCGAGTGTTCTCGTGGCGCCATCTATGTGGTGATTGGGTCTCCATTCGTTACGTGTAATTGCCAGGTCACCAAATGTGGCGGTCAGCGACGTGTGAGGACACGGAGGTGATGGTGGAGGATGTCTGCCGGAGGCAGGGCCAGAACCTCGGACCTTCTTGATGGTAAGCCAGTGCTTCCATGCTTTGCCAAAAGGTACCTAATGGCCAGGACAGAAGATAGCTCTTGAAGGTGTCGAATCGTACCGCCACAAGATCAAACAAATTTTAAGCCTGACAGGCTTTTTAATGAGCTTTTTAATTAGAATGTTCATTAAGCCGTGTGTTTTTAGCACTGGGGCAATTTTTAATTAAACGTTTGAAGAAAGTTACAAAAAATGAGCGAAGAGGTAGAATTCTTGTCTTTTCATTTATTAAATTAGAGTTTAAATCTTGAAAGGCTTTTGATAAGACTGTGAACAGGTCGTTTCCCAATAACTATTTGGATTTTCAGTGAGACACCCGTGAAAAGCCCGTTTTAACTTATTCTTCAATTTGCAGAAATTTTAAACTGAACAAAGATTGAAGCGTATTGATGAGGATTTATTTCAGAAGCTCGTCAAACATTATTTCGTAAAATTGAGGTTATTTTTAGCGAACCTTTGGGAAATTTATGTATGCATACCTGGCATAGAAGCAGAAATTTGGTTTGTTTTATTCAAGTTTTGTAGACATTGAACATCGCTTATTGCTCTTTATAACTATACATTTTAAAACTCATTTCCTTTACGGTTCGGCAGGCTGTTTCTTGTTAAATGTCGTAATCAGCAGTAGCCATAAAAATCGGCCCTTGTAATCTCAAATGAAATTTGTAAATAGCATCAAGGTTGCTTTTATGAAGATGGAAAAAACACCTGTAAGTATGCTTTCTGTATGTTGCATTATGTCAAGGATATGTATGCCCAGGGGAATCCATCCATGGATGGAAGAAACAATGAAACAGTCAACAGCAACCAATGAAACAATCTTATAAAATCACCTGGCAGACATGCCCCCAATTTCATACCCAACTCTTCAATAGTGGGAATAATAACGTGAATAGGGGAAAGTGATTGACAGTTTTAATCCTCGAAGCTGACCATTAGATATTCAATTCGTAGCTTATTGTTCCGGAGATTTGGCTTTCATGATGAAGATGGTTCCCTGATGTGATTTGTTTACAAATCTCAGCGTGTAATTCAATTAAGAGCAGAATGAGCAAACGGCTTAAGTCATGTGGTTCATGCATTGTTTTGATTATGTTATGTCATAGCGGCCAATCTGATACAAACTGCAAATGATTAAGTCAGGTGAAAACACTCCTATATTTTTTCGCTTTGCTTTCGATAAACTCGTTCAAAGACCCTGTGTATTAGGACTTCGAATGATTTAGAAGAACAATTTATCATCCCAGGTAACAGTAATAAAAAGTGTACTAAAAAACTCGATGCTCATTATTGCAAATAATATTTACGTGAAAAAATGATAGGAAACGTTACTATAATGAGCTACAGGTATTTTAGGTCAGAGGCAGTCAAACCTTTTTGTACCATTCTTTCCTTTTTTTAGCCAACTTTCCAGCAGAAGTAAAAGAAAAATAATAAAGTAGTATGAAAGAAGGCTTAGATGTATCGTTAAAAATGAAGAAATGTCAAAAATAAGTGAAGTAATTAAGTAAAGATTGAAAAATAAAAAAATTGAAAGTAGGGTTTTGAGATGGGGGAAAATGTATCTGTCGGTTTGTCTGTCCCCCCTAATAACTTTTGAGGGAATTGTCAGATTCAAAACCTTTTTTTTCCATTCGAAAGATCTCGGCGAGAACATCTCATCTTTATATTTTACTTTTTGATTTGAACAACTTTTTGTTCAATTTTGAACAGTTAAAACTATTTCAACATTAGCACTATTGGAAATGTAAAGCAAATTACCCAAACTCTGTATATACGATACAAATTCCGTCAGACAATCTTATTAAAAGAGCTCTCGGTTTGAAATATTTCTTGATTTGAACAATTTATTTTGAACAGTTCAAAAAAAAAAAAAAAAGTAACATTAGCGCCAACGGGGATATTTCAATCCTACATAAATCCTGATCTAACAGACGCAATTGATTGAACAAACTTTATCGGAAAGCTTTTATGACGTTGAACATTTACAGATAGGAAGTTCATCTAGAACTAAAAGAGCCTATTTTCCCTTGAAACGTTTTGATCTGGATTTTTAAGGATATTTCCAAATGAATGAATGAATATGTGCATAAGTGGAAGAGTGAATGAATAAATGAAAAAATAAATGAGTGAACAAATGCAAAAATAAATGAGTAAATACATATATGAATGAATGAGTAAATAAATGAATGAATAAAGGAATGAATGAATGAATGAGAGAGAGACTGAATATGTATTAACCGTTGAAAAATTGTATATTTGAAGTAATTACGAACTAAAGCTAAATGAGAAAGGGACAGAGATATAGAGCTAGATTATGAACTTGAAGTTGGGTGCATACGGGAAAGTAGGCTCGTATAGTTCTAGACGGAACTTCTTGTTTCATCTATGTTGATGTGAATCTTTTTTACTGCTCGCACCTACTGATTTCGCAGTACTTTGTTTTATCGTAACTGCAAAGCATTCGTAATTTATTATGTTGCTAAATTGATCTTTATATTCATACTTTGCGTGTGTTTATGATACGTAGAAACATGGAAACTTTAATTTGATACTTAATTCTTCATATCCATCTCCAGGGAAAATTGTACATAAAGTACTATTAAAACTATCAAAATAACCATTAATTAATTATGAAGGATGTCCTTGAGGCTAATGCTGCCCAGTTAAATAATAGTTATATGTTTAAGAGTTGTTTTTAGTTTAGAGACTGTTTGCGAGGGACAAATGCAGGTCTCTGCTTTTGGTAAGTATTAATATGTATGGTTTTTGTTTTGTGACATTATGAAAGTCTCTAAAATTTCATTTTATAAGGTAGTACATAAGAAAGTATAAGACGGAATATTTCTTGCAACATATTTGGACCTGTCTTTCTTTTTTTACAATTTAGTTACATGCTTTAACATCGAAAACTAATAATGTATTGTCTCTTGTCATCCCAATTAAGCTTTAATGGGTTTCTTGAAAAATTCTTTCAACTTCATGGATATTACCAAAATTAGCTTTAGTGTCGAGGAGGAGAAAAAAAATTACTCTCTAATTACAAAGTTAGTATTTCCCACTACTGAATTGGATTGATTGGATTTATCAGAACATGATTTTATCGAAAACTAGGTCTCTTTCGATTAAATCATGTTCTGACGGAATAGGTAACATGCAAAAATTGTTGAAAATGTTTTTCCTAGTACAGGTAAAGAATTTTTTTTCACAATACACTCTTTAATACATTATTTCGTTTGATGATGTAAAGAGAAGGCGATGCTAATTCGGTGTAATACTTGTTTATTTTTTATTTTTGTTAATTTATTTTATATTTTTCATGCAAATTTATATCTTGTATATTTAAAATAAAAGAGTAATCTTTTGTAACTCGTATAAAATTTCTATTTCTATCCTTGGTCCATGCACGTGCAACAAGTGTATTTAACCCTCTGGCTGCGCGTCCCGCGATTTCCACGGGCAGCGCAGATGTAGCAAAATTTGCGAAACTCGTGGTTTTCACGGGAATGGATTTTTTTCACTCTATTTAACTATGCAAAGTGCTCTATTCCCGTTCATGGAGGGAAAAAATCGCAAATAAACGCGAATTTAGCGCAAAGTTGCGAATTTTCTTTTATTGGCACTGCCCGTGGAAATCGAGGGATACGCAGCCAGAGAGTTAATGCAACGAAAAGAACTACACTAAAAAAAAAACTATTTTGTTTCAAAATATTTATTTTTGCCTATTTCCGAAAGGTAACATCGGAATGTGCTTCCATTGTGCCAAAAAGATGTCTTGAGTAGACGCGGGTTTTTTCTTTAATAAAAAAAAAAAAAAAAAAAGAATAACAGGAAAATTACAAAATCTTTGCAAATACACTTTTCAACAGAATGAAACATTTATTGAAATGGGAAAAACAATTTAGCGACGGTTTAAAACAATTTGGAAAATTGCTTTTAATGCGCAAGACTTTTAAGAATATAATCAATACAAAAGAGTGACACAATGGTTTTAACAAATGGTGTAGAAATTATATGTAAACAACTTATAATTCATCCTGATACGAATTTATTTTGTGAGGAAAGATCCCACACAGCTTTTCGCATATTTTTACTAAAGACGGCAAGTAAATATATTCATACTGCCCTATTTCTGCCAGGTTACGTCTGTAGTGTTTTTCTAATTCAGTTATAAATGTTCTTTTGACGATCGAGAGGATGACACAAAGAGCAGAACTTGAAATAATAAGCATCTGTATTAAGTAACAATTCCCAAGCAGCAGACTGACCCAGTTCTAGATCGACTGAAGGACAAGTTCTAACAAAATATTCTAACCATTTTGACCATTGTTTTTGAAGTAACTTTTAGGTGACAACTAGAACATAACGTGAAAGGGAAAAATATTTGACTTTTTTGCATGGATAAGATTTACAAGTAGGTGGTTTGGGTTCTTGATGGTCAGAAAAGATAGTCAACTCTTACTTTCAACGTTGTAATAAAGGCATAAATTGAAAAAGCCGCTTTCCGAACCTTATCATTATAAAAAAGGTAGAACATAAATCATGTGTTCGTAACCTTTGACTGTTTGTATGTGGGTGTAAACGTTTAAGTTGATCTGCATGTGTGGTATAAGTGATTATTTATTTTAAAGAAACGTATTATTTCCTAGAGAAATTCGTTTGTTTTATTATCAGTGATACCTTTCATATATTTTGTAAACTTGAATCTAGATTTTCGTGAAATATTCTCGATACCTGTATTCTTTTTGTACCTTAATTTCATCTAAGCAAAGCAGAACACAATAAATTTATTTACAGTACGTATACTCATCAGAAGAGAACACAGGTATATTGCTGTAAGCTGAATAATACTAAACTTGAAATTGATTTTCTTTCCCCCGCTTTATTCAGTCTGCTTTATGGTTAAAAAATAAAAAAGTAATAATTTTAAATATGACTTTCTCTGATTAAATGTTTGGCAATCTAGGATTGCCTTGCTGTGGAAAGGCATAATTTTTACATTAATACATGCAAGATGTTTCCATGTTTGGAGAATTGAAACTTGCAGAAGTGATTCCATTTTCCATCAATAGCATTAACACATATACAGCGATTTTTCTTTAAAGCAGAGAAACTCTACAATTGCTTCAATTTTTAACCTACTTTCCTGTAAAAGTAAAAAACAGGCTTAATATATAGGAAAAATATTGTTAAAAATAAAAAGTCAAAAATACGTGAAGTAATTAAATAAAGAATGAAAAAAATATTAAAGTGTAGGTTTTAGAGATGGGGAAAATGTGTGCATGTCTGTCTCTCCCCCTTCCCCTTAATAACTCACCAGATTTTTTTTTTGTGTGTGTAAAAGTGAAGAACTTAACTTTTAAGAATGTGTAACTTCACGCAGGCGGTCCAAGTAATCATTCAGTTACCTTCATCAACGTCTAAGGAGAAACTAATGTTTTTATGCATTATTTCCTCTTATTTTCATGAACAAAATACTAAAAACATATTCAGAATTTCTCTATTTCTCTGATCGAAAATCTAATTTCTCTTTATGTTTTAGAAATAGCAATTTGAATTTCTCCCGTAGGTGCTGGTGTTCACAATTTTTATTTATTCAAAAAAAAAAAGGAAAAAGTCTTTACATGAGCCTTTATATGAGCATCATCAACTGAAAACTATAAGCAATTTTTGAATGCTCAAAAATAAATAAATAAAAGTCTAAAAGTAGCGCTAGTCCATCGTGAAAGGAAAATAACAATAAGAAAATCAAGAAAGAAAATCTGTATCCGTTGTGTCCCTTTAATAACTTTTAAGGTAAATACTAATGTAAATAAAACTTTCTACGCTCGAAAGATTTTCTACTACCGTTTATGATTTCTAAGCATCCTTCCTTAAAACTGAAGTGAAAAAAAAAATCTTTCACTTTGTAAACGGTAAAACAACATTAACGTATGTTAAGCTGCAGAGGGAAAATTTATTCTCTCATAAACTCCTGATAAAGTTGACATTTGGTTTTGACGAACTTCATAAACCTTTTGGTGAGCGTTTTAAGTGCAAAGAAAGATATCTTGTTTTGATGATTTTAGAACTTTTTTCTGAACAATTTAAATGTACTTCAAGTGAATGTCTATAGGTGAAATAAAAATAAAAAACCTTCTTTAGTGTTAAAACCTTGGATTTTAACCTAAAAAACCAAAACAAAAAAAAAATCGTCACGGTAGAAGTCTGACAAACTAGACATCCTGAAACAATTTTATCATTCGCTGAAATTGTCTTCTTTTATCGAACTACGTTCTGCTTCCTCTTCAACATTTTCGTATCCTTTTGATGTATTTGTGTTTGAGTATTTTCGTAATTTCGTATCCTATTTGATGATGTATTTTGATTTGTTTTGATGAACCGTCAGTGCTTGTAACAGCCCAAGACGGTTTACACATTGCTGTTACAAGCACTGTTTCCAAGATTTCTTCGTTGTTTTTCGGCTTTTTGAAGTAGAGTATCTCATTGATTTCCCAGCAGAAAGGCTGTATCTTAAGCAGTACCACACAATATAGGGAACCATAACCCTCCAATGATATTCTTTTAGTATAAGGATATCAAGGAGGGCCAGGTTCACACCTTAAGAGGTAGGGAAGCTGAGCTGGCGGGGTTGTTGTACGCATATCAGTCCAGAAGAACTACCTCGGCGCAACTGGGGCCACCGTAGTAGACCGACGGCCATCGGCTCTCTACCTAAGGCTTCGGCTAAAAGGTTCAAGGGTGTCCGATGGAGAAAAGTACCACACAAAATTGAATTTTCAAAATGCAAGATTGTTCAAATTTGTTTCCTCCAGACTGTTACAGTTTTTTATAAGGCTCGACCGATGCATCGGCGAGGCCGATGCATCGGCGCCGATTGTTCAACAAAGTTTCCATCGGCCATCGGCATCGGCGGCAGATGTTAACTTTAGAAAAACATCGGCCCATCGGCCATGAAAAACATCTAAACGCCGATGCAAGGCCGATGTTTTTCGCAGGGACGACTTTCCAGAAAACATTCTTTTTTCTCCAAAACTAGATTTCTGTTTCTATATTCAATAACAGGCAGCACATCAGTTAAAAAAAGCACAAAAATAAAGTCATTCTGCAAAGTATTTGATAAAAAATTCGGAAAAATAGTTTAAGCGATTGCTGCCGAAAACCTTCATTAGTAAAATTATTTATCTTTGAACAGAATGCTCGCGAAATAGAATATGTTAAAGTAAAAGTAATAGTGGCGTCTTATGAGTGCTATTTGTTTATCGCATTAGGTTAGTTGCCTCATTTTGTCCTTTTTTCGTTTAATAATTACTTAGTGCATCAGATGTCATTGTGCAATTATATTATACCATCTGCTTTTAGTTTGTCATGTTTCTTATTATTCCGAAATTGTAAACAATAAAAAGTCAACTCAATCGAAGTACGATACTAATTTTAATTTTTACCAGCGTAAACTTTTTCTCTTAGCGTTTTTTTTTTTTTTTTTTTTTTCGCTTCTTCGACGCACACGTTAGTTTTTCTTCAATTGTGCAGCAATCTCGTTGCATATGCTTTTAGTGTGCGGTTATTCTCATTATTACAACATAAAAAAGATCGGTCAAATCAAAAATAAGAAAAAAAATTCCAGTATAAATGTTTATTGATCGAAATTTTAAGTGTCCAAGTTCGACTTGCAATTTTTAAAAATTGAATTCTCAAAATGCGGGTTCGCGCGACAGGATTCTATAACATCTTAATAAAAATGCTAAAATTTCTTTATTTTCAAAGATTGATCAATGCATATTTTTTTTCAAAATACATCTTAACTTTTTTATACGATAATTATTTTAATTTTTGCCCATTTATGCTTCGTTTTTTAGCGCATTTTTTTTGGCTTCTTTGATGCCACGCGTTAGATAATTGACAGTTTTTCTGCAATTGTACAAACAATCTCGCTGCATCTGCTTTCAGTTTAGAATATTTCTTGTTATTTTATTGTTAGTTTACAACATAGAACATATTGATAAAAAATATGAATCATTTTTTCAGTATAAATGTTTATTGATTGAAATTTTATGTGTCCAAGTTCGGCTTGCAACTTAATAAAAATGCTACAATTTCATTAATTTCAAAAATTGACAATGTATATATAAATATATATATATATATATTTTTTTTTTTTTCAAAATACATTTTAATTTTTATAAACGATCAAGTGTTTTTCAGAAGATTATTTGGAACAGAAAACTACTCGTGCTCAAAATATTGGTTTATTTCGGTGACCTTACATTGTGCTCATGAAAATATAAAGAACATGTCAAGTATTTCAGTGTAATTTTACTCAGAATTAATTTGTAATGACAAAAAAATCTCACGTCTATGTTTTTAAAGAAATATTCAGTATTTCTTGGTTATGAACATTGCGGCGAAATTACGGCGAGCGAAATTTTTTAATATGTTATTTTTATTTTAGAAAAAGAGCTATTTTTAGTTAAAATAACTTTTATAATAAAAAATAAACATGTAATCGTTCCCGTTTTTCTTTTAAAAAGGGGGGGAGGGGGGGGGGGGTAATTATGAAAAAAAATCTGAGAGGTGAGGGTTGACAATTTCGTTAAAGATACAAATCCACATTATTTGTTAGTCTCTATTACAAGATCTCTATTCCTCTCCATGAAAAAAATAAGACAATAAAGGCAGCTGCACCTGGCATTTGTAGTAGTGCAGGTGTTATAAAGAGAAAATTTTGAAGGAAAGGGAATTAGACCCGATTCGATCTAATAGTTGTTGAATTTTTTTGCAAAGATCAGAAAAAAGAATTAAAGATCCTCTGATATAGCATTTTTTAATATTTTTTAACCTCCAAATAGTTTAATTACTTTACTAGAATCGCGAGTGATTCTTTTAGTTTTAATTATTATGTAAACTTCCCCCAAACAGTTCTACAGTGCTTGAATAATGCATTTATGTTTTTATAAACATAAAAATAAATAAATGATTTAAATGACATTTTTGACAAGCATTCTACTATGTATTAATGGTTTAAAGTGACTTTTTTTTTCCATCGGCCATCGGCCGGTCTCGGAACAATCGGCCAACTATCGGCATCGGCCCATCGGCCAAAAAATGCCATCGGTCGAGCCCTAGTTATTTAAAAGCGGGTATTTTAAACTGTTCGATCCTTAAATATTGAAGGTCACTCAGGTCATAATTTACAGTTTTCTCGCTTCCGAATAATCGAGAGTCTACTGTAAATGCTGTCGTATATCATGAGACTGTTTCCACGTTATTATTATTCTTTTTTTTTTTAATCGATTTATTGGTTTTAAATTGTTGGCCATCAAATCAGGCAATTTTTTCTCAACTAAATACAGCTGATATGATAACAAATTAATATTTCTTACGTGATGAATATTTTTTCCGTTAAAGAATTAATAAGCTTTTTCACTATTTTCCCAATTCGAGTTTTATTTTTCTCAACTGAAGCTTTCTTAGCTGTTTTAAGAAATAACAAAAGTTTTCTTTATTTTTTGGTACGAATTTCATGTTAAGGTTTTCTAACAATTGAGAAGTAGTGAATATTACAAGTTTTAGCCAATAAAGAAGCAAAATAATCTTTAACATTTTTGCCACAAAATCTGAAAAATGTCTACTTCTCGGCAAATATTGAGCTTTCTTTTCTCATCTCAAAATTTTTACCCGTTGAAAAAACCAATGTATTTTTATGCTGTTTAACGACTTACAAAATTGTTGGTGAATACAAATTTAAAGCCCGAAAGACACGCAGACACCTGTTTCGGAGTTACAAAGAAACCCTCTTTTCAACGCAAAAAAAAAAAAAAAGCTCATGTAGACAAAGTCATTAATTACTTGAAATCCTACAATAGTCAATAATCACTTGAAATTAAAAAAAAAAAAACAGTATTTGTTTTAAATAAAAACAATGTCTACTTTAAACAATGTAACTTTAATTTTTGCTTCAAATTAAAGTTACTTAAAATACGGAGTTTTTTTTTTTTTTTTTTTTTGTAGCATCAGTTTCTGACAATTAAAAAAATTAACCTATCCCCCTGTCTATTTCTGCAATGAAATTGATTCAATGACTTCCAAAATTTTTGACAAAAATAAACTTTCCTCAACAACTCTAGTTTGCTCACCTATTCAAAAACTATATTCCCTCGCTTTGCCCCTTTTTTTGGAAGATGATACTCATGTTACTATTTTTCAAAATTGTTGACAAATACCATCGTTCCTCAACTAAAGTTTGTATGATTTATTGTTGAAAGTTCTCAACACTTGGTCTAGAAATATTTACCTTTTCCGTAATATGCCTAACAAAGTAATTAATTTTCAAATTGACATATTTTTTGCATGGCAACTTGAAAAGGACTATCGTTGGAGAGGGGGGGGAGAATACTTTTCGTTATGGAAACAGCTGTCTATCCCCGCACCACCAATTCATTTATTGGTTGCTTCATTAATTTAACTGTCGTTTAGACTTCTCTTTTTACCACGAGATCATTTTTCTTTAACAAAATTTATTTTTCTTTGCTATTTTTGCGGCAGTTACACAAAGGGTCAACTCCGTGTTTGTTGCTAGCTATAACGAAGGTGCCAACAGTCGGAGTTTTGCAAAATACTAAACACTTCAACGGCTTTTGCATAATACTCAAACGGTAAGGTGCGTCAATTATGTATGTTTTGAAGCACGAAATGTTAAATTTACTTTTAATTTAAAACTTGTTAAAGTTAGTGCCTTTTCACCAACTTTATTTTACTGACTTGTAGTACCGAAAGTGCCGGCTGGGTGGCATAGTGGTAAGGCACTGCCCTCTTACCTGTTAATGACTAATGACTAGCTTGAAGAAGTATATAAATGTGGCTCAAATATACTGAATATTATTGAGTATACATAGAGAAAATAACAATTAAGGTATAAAATAGGTTGATCTTTAATAACAGAGGTATATAAAAATAGATTGAGTATAATTATCCGTTTAAATGCGAAAAAAGGAGATAAGAAAAAAAAGATACTGTTGATAAAACTTTCTGTACATGAAAAATGGATGTAAGTGGCAAAAATTCATCGATTGTTAATGTGCGGGTAGCAGTTTGGAAATGAATATGTGACACAAATAGACGTGTGGCATGAATGAATTAATTATTAAATAAATACATAATTTTCTCATTCATTTCTATGTATTAACTATTTTCTTGTTATTCCGAAAAAACTTGGATGTCCGTAATGATTTCAATGCCTGTGTAAATGAATATAAACGAGAACTATAAATTCAGGTTCAATTATGGCTTAATGTGTAGATATATAGAGAAAAATGTCAAAAATAGGCTCAATATTAATGACCATTTCCGTAGAGAATTAGTTCGTATGAATAAATAAAAGCCTACTTTCCTTTTACTATGCCAATTTTAATACATCAGTTCTCAAAGTCTTTGCTTAAAAAAATGCTCCACTTAACGAATATTACTGTTACTAATTAAGTGATTAATGCATCCAGAATCGTTATTGTGAAATTTTTTTTGGTTATGATTGAGCGAATTAGTCTCTGTCAGGTATTAGGAAGGATTTATCTTTTCTCACAACGCCTACTTTCTTATTTTTTAAATTGCTGAAAACTGAGAAAAACTTCCAAAAAAAAAAAAAAAAAATTAAATAAAAATATGTGACACTAAGGTGTATCAATAAAGAGTTTTCAGAAAAAAGAAAAAGTCTGATTAACATATCCTAATCTTCCTCATCATCTCAAAATAGCCAATTTTAATAGTTGTTCAATTAATGATTCAAAATCTTTACCTATTTTTAACTTTTTACTATATTTTATAATTTTTTAAAAAAGTTTTCAGTTATGAAATCAACGATACTGATTTTAACTTCAGAAATACTTAAATTGTTGTTAATTTTTTGTTATTTAAAACACTTTATCTATTTTTGAAGCTTTACTACGTTCAATGATTTTTTTAAAAAGTTTAGTTGCAAAAGTAACGACGTAGATTTAACTGGCAGAAATGCAGATTAAGCAACTATATTCTAATGTGAGTTTAGAGATTCATTTCAGCGAAATGAAGTACTATCTAGTGTGTCCTTGCACATCTTTTTTTCTAGAAGAAATAACATTGAATCAAAATCTTACAGAAAAAAAAAAAAAAAAAAAAAAAAAAAAAAAGAAAATTAAACTTTCTCGTGTCGAAATGCATCATCATCGAATATGACTCGGGGTACCCGTCACAACAACGGGACATGAGATATAAGATAAGAGATTTGTTTCTAACGCATTGAAATGATAATTAATGTGACTTTAGAGACTCTTTTTCCGCAAAAACTCACCACTCTATTTCAGAGACCCGAAACTTTCAAAGTAAGCCAACTAAAAGCTGTGCTTTATAAAACTTTAAAACTGCATATAAATAAGTAGTAGGTTTTTTACAGATAATTACCCGTTTTTAACTTGAAATAAAAAGTAGTTCTTTGTCCTATAAAGTAAAGATAAAAATCAACGTAAAATTAAGCACAAAAATTGCAGACACGTGTTCCGAGGTAGCAAGGAACCACTTTTGGGATGCAAAAGAGTGAGCTTCAATATGAAAAACATCCAACTGAAGAGGTTCCTTTTAACCTCGAAACTCATGTCTGCAACTTTTGGAAATGTTGTGCTTAATTTTATGTTGATTTTTGCTTTAATACTTTTAACTTGACTGCAGAAAATGAGATTGATTGTGTAAGTGTAGTAAAAGTCTTTAACCCTCTGATTTCTCTTCTTTTTTTTTGGCGAATTCGATTCGCTAAAAATTGGTCTACTTCCATTGGTCTACTGGTCGACTAGGTTTTATTCCATCCCTGGAATAAAACTTTAATTAATGTCTAAATACTTCAGAAATTGCATTAATGACGTTTTAACGATGAAACAGCGGGATAATATTTTAAATACACTTAAAAAACTTACGCCCGTGGAAATCACGGGATGAACAATTTTTGCTACATTTTTTTACGTTGCACGTATAAATCGCTAGATAATCAGTCAGAGGGTTAAAAATTGCAATTTAGCAATATGTACGGGTGAGAAATTTCTTAAAACTCAACAATTAATGTACCTGCTTGTAGTCTGATCACGTTTGAGATTATTCACGAAATCCTTTCTACTCCAAAAACGTTAATGATTACTTTATATGTGTTAATGAATTGCAGTAATTAACTGAGATTAATTTTAAAGATTGGTATTCCTGAATGAAACAAGTGCACTAAATTAAATCATTCATCAATTGCAATTACTGATTTTTGTTAACCATTAACTGATAGATAAATAATTAAATGTTTACAATTTATTTACTAAACTAGATTTTTGATACCCGGTGAATAATTTGAATGACCTTTTTCTGAACTACTTATTGATTGATGTGGTTTTTATTTTCAGCTAACTATTTATTGACAGATGAGTTTCAAGAATTTTAACGTCAGTTTTATAAAAATTATTTGGATATTGATTGAACGTCATTATTCCATTAAAAATAAAAGATTTTAGAACCATTTACTGTCAGCTGCTTCGCCAAACTAGTTAATTAAATTAGAATTACGATAATTAAATGTACCAAGAAAATTTATCTTGGAAATTTGTTTTTGGAAAACATTATATTGTATCGCAATAGTGTATCCCTTTTCGGCCGCAACAATGGCACATCTTAAAAAAAAAAAAAAAAAAAAAGAGTTGAAAGTGAAATTTTGACAGAATAATAGTTACGACATTTTTAAAGGCTTAGTATTAAAAAAACAAAACTGACCCACATTTAATTTTATCGTTGAAATTTTGCAGTTAAATATGTTATTGATCCAATTTAGGAACATATATTCCCAATTTAGATCACAGCAGACCTTATTAAAAGTATTTTTTAAAATGCTATTTTTCTTTTTAGGGAAAAGTTGTCTATTTAAGTTGGTTTCTGATAAATGTTCTGATATAATGCCTTACTTCCGTAATTTATTTGACTTTTTTTTGCTTCCCATTTCGTCACAACATTCCTTTTATTTTCAGCTGGTCCGTTGTCAAAGATCTTCTATAGCATTTGATGCAGTTAAACAAAATTTTCTTATAATACTTCGTAATTGAGATTTGGAAAAAACCAAAAACGAAGTTGATTTTTAAGATGTCTTTTTTTTTTATACTTGATCAAACCGTTCGATCAAAAAGGACCAGTAAGCTGTGATATGTGTAAACCCGAGAGTTTTGTTGCAGTAACTTTAACAGAAATTATTTAAACCATGCAAGCAATTAGTGACTACCGTTACGTTTATGGCTGTAGCTAAACAAAATGAAAATTCGAAAAAAATTAAAAATCTGTGAAAAATTTTCTAATTAAAGGTTAAAATTTCCATACAATTTCTTATTATTATAAAAATAATAGTTATAACGTTGACAAACCATGCTCCTAAAATGTTTAAAAAAAAAGTTAACTAAAATGTTTGAAAAAAATCGGGGTTAACGAATTCTTTTTTAAAGGAAAATTTTTATGGTCCCTTCGTATTCGTTAGTGGAGTTCATACTGTGTTGCTGTTCATTTGATTTTTGTTACATTGATTGAATATCGCATTGAAAAAATGATCAAGCAATTTTCTCTCTGCAGAATTTTATTTTGTCATTTGTAGTTCCCTATTTTCTCAGATTTTTAGCACAAGAGGCAGATTTAGTCCCAGAGTAATTGTCATGATGTTTATCGTGTTATAGAGATAAACTTTTCTATGGTTTGTTGTTAGTCTCAGTTAAAAAATAAATTTACAGAAATTTTTGGAAAGATACTGGGGTCACTGCTACGTTGATATATATTTATTTCATCACATAAATAATTTAAAAATCATTAAAAAACAAAACATGGAATGTAAACACTAAAAATTGAACTCTGTTTGCACATAAGCAGTAAAATGATAAAGCCATTCCCCTCAGCTTCGGCTTACCCCCCCCCCCCCCCCAACAGATCGTGCTGCCCGGGTCGTGACAGAATATTTCACACTGCTCGATGGAAAGCAAAGTCGTGAATTGGCTTTCTTCATTTGAAATCCATTTTCACCGCATCCGTCTATCTTTAAGCGGGTCTCCCTGATTAATGATAGACTATTACAAAATTGGCTTCGAGTTTTGTTTGTTGATTTGCTTTTTTGGGAGGTTTTTTTTCTTTTCTTTCCTTTCGACAGTTTAGAGCTCGTAGATTTACGTAGCTGGTAATGTAATCTCCGTTTAATTGCAGATTTTTTTCAATAACCGACATTATCACCCTTGTTTATCTTCAAGGAAAAAACTCGCGTTATCTGAGAAATTAAAGTATCATTATTTTTGCCCCTTCAAGACCCTTTTTGTTAATGTTTGTATGTGGCAGTGGTGCACACTAGTAAACGTTTTTCATTCATAAAAGCTTTCAGTGTCTTAGCTCTGAAGTTAAATAAATAGTTACAATAAAATAAAATTAAATCAAACATTTTGTTGTTTGCTTGTAATGAGCAGCTGAAAATATAAATAATTCACGTTTAATAGCTCGATTTGGTGATAGAATACTTTTCTTTTATATTATTTAAAAAATCAATAAAAAATAATCAGTTTGTCTCTTACATACTCTCAGAAACGCATGCTCAAATCTCACGAAACTTTCGTAGTATTTGTCGAAAAATGGCTTCGTGAAAAATGCTCCGAGTAAACCTTTCGTCAAATTGGCGAAATTTGTGTAGTAACTTTTTAAAGTCACGTGATCTCGCGAGGAAAGAATCGTTGTAAATGACGAAATTTTCTTGACGGTTGCAGAATCGTCGAAAATGAGGATTCTATTTAGAGAGTGTAGACATTGTTTACTAGATATGCTCTTTAGTATGGATTGTTTGACTAAAAAATGTATGCTTTTCCATCTTTGGAATTTAAAAAAAACTTATTTCTATAACCGTAGCGAAGAACTGTGCAAAGCGCATGCAGTATATCGAGTGTTCACCATGCAGATCCATTTTCACTGCAGTGTAATGTAAGGGAATATTTTCCCGTCTTACAGGCTCGGGTCCATCCAGGATTTATTTCAAAAACGTTTCACTTCGCAATGGGATTCTTCAGAACGTTAGCGAGTAAAATTTTAAATGGATCATGAGTTATAAGGCCAGAAAATATTTTTTTCTTTTAACAGGAGCCACGTCCCGCAGTGGACCAGTCGGGAGAAGCTCGGTTCCCGCAGATCAAAGAAAGTGAAGCAACACGGACTGAGGTCAGTGTTTGGGAGGGTGACAACCTCTCGCGGCTGGTTGCTGTGGTGTCCGTGTACGCTAAAGGGAGCTGGTGCACGTTAAATAAGTCGTGGCTCCAATGTCCTCCAAGTGAAGCGATACCTCCGGGGTTGCCAATCCCAGGTGACGGTCTCTCAACTAGGAGCTAGTTCAAAAATCAAGAGACCTTTCAAAGGGGCGGAAATCGGACTCCTGCCTATAAGGGCCCCGTTAGACTCAGGAGCAGAGTACCCATTCTTCCTCGCCACGCGCGAGGACTGGACAACAACAACAGGAGCCATGAAAGCATCAATTCTTGGTCGAATTGAACTGTTTTTGCTATTAGGAAAAAAATGAGGCAAAATTTAAATTTGCGATAAATGATTTGCATGGGGAGAAAATTTGGACAAATTTTAAAAGATTCAAAAAAAGTGTGCGGGTAGATTAGACTCGATATAAATCCAAAATATTTCAGTTCGGTACCTTTTGAATGGTCTAGTTGCGTTTTTGTCACTATTACGAAATAATTTGTCAAAATTCAATTTTTCGTTCCACTGTGCGTTTCTTTTTTACATTGTCTATACAAAGTTTCAATGACATGAGTCGATTAGAATGATCTCTACGTAGGCCTAAACAGGGTAGCTTTAATTATAACCATCCTGTATAAATATATGAATGAATAATGGATTTTAATGAGGCGTAATGTGCTGTTTTTAGCCTACTCTCCCGTAAAAGTAAAAAGCAAATAATAAAGCATGAAAGAAGGCTTGAGGTACCGTGAAAATATTGTTAAAAATAAAGAAAAGTCAAAAATCAGCAAAGTAATTAAATAAAGATTAAAAAATAAAAAATTTGAAAGTAGGGTTTTGAGATGAGGAAAATGTGTGTCTGTCGGTCTGTCTGTCCCCCCCCCCCTAATAACTTTGGAAGGAATTGTCCGATTCGAAAGATTTTTCTTGCATTCGAAAAATCTCGACGATGTCATCTCATTTCCCTATTTCAGTTTTAGATTTGAACAACGTTTTGGACAATTTTGAACGGTTCAGAAAATCGTAACCCCCTAAGGGCAAATTATGTAAATTCTGCGAGTAATATCCAAGTTCTTATGTACAAGCTTATTGGAAGAAGCTTTCGGCGTGAAATAGTCTTTGATTTGAACAACTTTTCGTTCAATTTTGAACGGTTCAAAAAATGTTTACATAATTTGCCCATAGGCGGTAATGTTAACTCTGGGAGTAATATCCAAGTTCTTATGAACAAGCTTATTGGAAGAAGCTTTCGGCGTGAAATAGTTTTGATTTGAACAATTTTTGTTCATTTTTGAACAGCTCAAAAAAATTAACACAGCGCCTAAGGGGAAATTTGAATCCTATTTAAATCCTGATCTAACGGGCCGATTTGCTTGGAACAAACTTTATCGGAGAGCTCTTATGACGTAGAACATGTACGGATAGGAAGTTCATCCAAATCTAAAGAAACTATTTTTCTACGAAATGTTTTGATTGGGATTTTTAAAAATATTTTTCAACGACTGAATGATGAAATGAATAAGTGAAAGAATGAATGAAGAAATGAGTGAATAAATGATAAAAAGTAATTGAAGGAGTGAAAAAATAAGTAAATGAGTGGATAAATACGTGAATGAGTAAACGAATGAATGAATGAATATGTTTTAACCGTTGAAAAAGGTATACTTGAAGTAATTAAGAACTAAAGCTAAACGAAAGAGAAGAGAAAGATAGCTAGTTTATAAATTTGAAGTTAGGTGTATACGGGAAAGTAGGCTCGTATAGTTCCAGAGGGAACTTCTTGTTTATTTTATCAATCATTAAAGATGCATTTTAAAATCTTTTGTCGTATCAATGCCGTATACAATAAAGTTGCTTACTATTATCATTTCACTGATACCGGCATGTTATTATTAATAATACCAACGTGTACTAAAAATTGCTAATAAAAATTCCTTTGGCAAAATGTCAACTCGTTCAAACAACCGACGCTAACTGTAATTAGATTCTTGTAACGTAAATTCATTAAAAATTGTTGCTATAGAGAAAATTTCTCTAAAAATATGTTCTGTATTTACCTAAAGATTTTATTTTACTTTTCTAGCATGGAGTTAGCGAAATCAATGATCTTGAATACAAGTCTTTGCAAAATACCTAATCAGTGCCTATTTAGCAATAAATTACTGTAAATCCTAAAGGATTTACATAATTTATTGTTTAGCTTATCATTTAGCTTCTTAAACTGGCATATGAGTTCATTGTGTCGTAGAAAATGATAGTTATTTTGAAAGTAAATCAATTATAATAATGGAAATTGACTGCAAGAAAAATTAATAAATAAATAAAATAAAATAAAACCACCACGAACCCTGCTTCCCCTTTAAAACTATTATTATTAAGGGATTTAAAAGAAAATTGTGTGCTAAATTGTGACTTTTCTGCGTAATTGTTTGCTTTATTTCACATTGCTATACATTTGAGTTATTAAAAAACCCGGCTTTTAACATTAAGTATTTATTATCTTCAACGAATTCTTTTTATTTCATTTTTCTTAGTAAAGAAAATCTTGTATTACGAGCGAAACGACGAAAAATTTAAATATCGGTTTCCCTCTTTATTTAATAAGATGATTTACTTTATCAAAGACAGTAGTGGGAGCTATTATAGCGGGTGTAGGAGACTGGATGACCCACAAACTTCCCCAAGCTCTTATTCGCCGGTGGCAAGGTTAGGCCAGAGTTTCTCCAGTAGGATGGGCCCGAGTGATGGGTGCTGACCTTTCAGCACATATCTCGGGGCCATCCATATGTGATGCGTGATGGGACCCTAATTGGCTGCGTCAGCACTCAGAACATATTTCATAAAAGGGACGCTGTTATGTGTATCTGAACATGTGGGTTAGGATAACAAAGCAGAACGATAGAAGATAATGATGAATGGCAGATTTTGCGTTCGCTTTCGATGAATATCAAATTTTCATTCTTTTATGCTTTCTTCGTTTTGTAAAAACTGTCTAGTTGGGCAGCAACAGGGTGTGTGGACGTATTTGGATCCACTCGAGCGTTTTCTTTGTGAACACTTTTCTAACACGGAGTTGGCAAAATCAATGATCGGGAATAAGTCTTTGCAAAATGCACATCATTTAACAAAAAATTGCTGTAAATCCTATTGGATTCACATGTCCAGTTGGGCAGCACCATCGTGCTTGGATGTACTTGGACCCACTTGAACAGATTTAACAATAAATTGCTGTAAATCCTATAGGATTTACATGTCCAGTTGGGCAGCACCAGGGTGCTTGGATGTACTTGGACCTACTTGAGCATTTTATTTGTGAACATGGTTTAGAAAATAAATTTTAAACTTTTTTTTTTTTTTTTTTGCATCGAGACTAATCCAACATGGTAATGCATAAATGTAGTGAAAATTGCAATGCGGAGTTACAAGAAACAGTTACTTCAGTGCAATTCAAGAAATAGAGTTGTGCAAAAAATGTGTAATACTTTGCGATTACCATGCACTATTTCGTAAAATCACACTACTTTTTAAAATGTTCGTTGTTACTTTGTTGAATAATTTCTCGAAGAAAAAATAAAGATTTTCCAGAGCCAAAAGCATATGTATTTCGTAACTATATATAGTTATTCGATTTTACAGACTATAACGCTCTCCTTCATTTTTAAGCAATTTGCTGAAAATAACATTTTAAACTTTTATCATTAAATTGTTAAACCAGACAGAAAATAAAGATAATAATTTTTTTATTTGTTCATAAAAACTAATTGAGCTTTAAAATCTTAGAAAACTGTCATCTGAATTTTCTTCTTTCCTTTAATATTTTTAAGACTGGTGTTTTGGTACCAGTGTCTGGTAAAAGACGCACCTTACTTTTTAAACAATTTTTGTGAAAAGTGTCACGATGCAAAAGCAGACCAAAAGGAGATTTTTTTCTTGTAGTTCTTAAAACCGAACTGAGTTTTAAAATCCAAGAAAACCGTCGTAAATTTTTTATTAATTCTCTAATATTTTTAAGACTGGAGGGTTTTAATTCAGACACTGGATAATTTTATATGAATTTCGGGTACAGGAAGCACCTGAATTTCGGAGGCAATTTTTCAGTTCGTAAAATGCGGTAAATGTTTTTATATAAAATCTTATATGCCAAAGGATTTAATTACATTGTTTACAAATAAAGAGAAACGAATTTGAATAAAATGCTTTTATTATAGATATTTTGGCATATTTACAATTAGTGTAATTTATACAATGAATAAAATTGCAGTTCAAAAAAGTCATGCAAGTGTTTTAGCTTAAGTTAGTATTCAAATCATTGATTCAAGACGCATGCAGTTTTTCGTAACCCTTTCATTTGAAAATTACTTTTTTACTGAACAAATGGAGAAAGTTTTTTTTTTTTTTTTTTTGCTTTGTAGAAATAAACTCCTTTTATTATTTACCTTACAAAATTTGTTAATGTATTAACAAATACTAATATCTACTTAAATGCCATTAAAGTCATACTAATTTCATCAGCTGATGAAGTTTTACAAGAACATTAATGCATATTCAGTGCTTGAAAGCACGTTATTATTGTCTTAGTAATTTTTTAACTTACTCAGAAGTTTTTTTTTTTTTTTTGAAACAACTATTGATCCTCAACTCTGTTTATAAAACCTTCTTTTTTCATTTGTCTTTAAGACAACGGTTCAGTATATTCAATATTTTTATCAATCAAATTGTAGCATCAATCCATCATTATATACGAGTTAATCCAGTTTTATTCCGTTTCTTGCATCCATGATTTTCTTGGAGAGAAAACGAATAAAAAAAAGCTGTATTGTATGTAAACACTTTATTAAAATGAGATTTTTGAAAGGCAAGTTTTCATTCCCAAATTTTAAAACAAAAATAAATTAGAAACGTTTATTAAATGCCGAGAGTATTATGAGAAACATAACTGATTTTTATTAAATAAAAATAACATGACCTAGTTACCTGAATGGAATAAATACTGATTTGGTACCCATTTATTAAATCACCAAAAATTCTTTTGATATACAGTTGAACACAGAACATTTTCACAGACCTAATTGGGACGGAACGTAAACCGATAAAGAGAAAAATCCGAGTGATCGAAAGAAATAATCGTTTGGTATATATATATATGTATATATATATATAACACAGTAAACTCTTATTATAGTGAATACCAATGCACCGAATTTTCCTTCATAACGGAATACCTGTCCAGTTAGGCCTAAACGCTATAAGAGCAACGTAAATTCTGCTGCAACATTCCGAAAACAAAATATTTTCCTAATTCCTTGGACTTTGTAACACGGGATTTCACTAAATATACACTGCTCGACTTTGAAAATGCAACACCAAGAAGGAGTGGTCATAAATTTATGCAAATTTTAGAGTAGACGTAAGTCACTGAGTTATGCAAATGATGTGAAACGCGCAGCTCTCCGACGCACGTGAAGTAAGATATAAGGGAAGGAACTTGCAGAATGGGCAATATTCGTGTCGTTATTTCTGCCAGACGAATTATCGAAGAAATTTTGTTTTTGTCTCGGGGGATACGTGTAATAGGAGAGAATGCCATACCGCCGTCAACGAAGGCACTTCCAACAGATAGACGATTTTACAAGTGGTATGGTGATTGGACTGAGAAGTGGGGGTTGGTAATTACGTCAAATCGCAGCTGATACCCACATGGATGCGTGCACGGTGCATCGGCTGTGGCGAACATGGTTGGAACAAGGAATTGTGACAAGATTGAGGGGTGCAGGCGCAGCCAGAGTGACGTCAGCACGCATGGATCGACGCATCCGCCGACAAGCTGTGGCGGACCCGCAAGTCACTTGTACCTCGATTCTGCAGCATGTGCAAGATACCCCGGATGTTCCCGTGTCGACCAGAACCATTTCCCGTCGACTGGTTGCACGTGGCCTGCAATCACGGCGTCCGCTAAGAAGACTGCCATTGACCCCACAGCACAGACGCCAACGTTTGGAATGGTGCCGGACTTGAGCGACGTGGATGACAGAATGGCGAAACGTCGTGTTCTCAGATGAGTCACGCTTCTGTTTATCCAGTGACAGTCGCCGCATACGTGTGTGGCGTCGACGTGGAGACAGAGCTAATCCGGCAGTAACTGTTTAACGCCCCATCGCGCGACAACGTGGCATTATGGTTTGGGGCGCTATTGTGTATAACTTCATATCACCTCTAGTTCGTACTCAGGGCACTATGACGGCCAAACGATATTTGGATAATGTACTGCGGCCGGTGGCATTCCCCTTCCTTCAGGGGCTACCTAATGCAATTTTTCAGCAGGATAATGCCCGACCACACAGTGCTCGCATCTGCCAACATGCTCCCCAAGGTATACAGATGCTACCCTGGCCACCGTACTCTCTTGATCTGTCAGTAATCGAACATGTGTGGGAGTGATTGGACGCCGTTTGCAGACTCTGCCCCTGCCTCGTTCAGAAGACGAACTGTGGCAAATGGTTGAAATGGAATGGAGAGCCATCCCTCAGGACACCATGCGCACTCTTATTGACTCTATGCGTAGACGTGTTTCTTCGTGCATCGCTGTCCGCGGTGGTCCTACATCCTACTGAGCCGACGCCGTTCTCGCTCTGTATTCTGACTATCATTTTGAAATAAAGATCATTTATTGTTCCTTGCTGTCTCTGTCTCTTTTCCAAATTTCATCACTTTCTGACCACTCCTTCTTCATGTTGCATTTTCAATGTCGAGCAGTGTATATATATAATATGCACATTTGGTATTACGTGCATAAGAAGATTTTATAATATCAGAGAGTTTAAAAAATAGTTCACAACACAAACGGAATGATGAAGTGCTTTTACAAATTGATGAACACATCTGTTGGTCGAATACACTCTTAAAAACGCTTAGACAATTTTTCTTCATTAAAATGCAATGAGCTACTTTTGAAAATCCCCGGAAAGGATAGTTTTTTTTTGTAGCCAGTCAGTTCCAAGTTGTTTTTAGGTATACTAGAATTACACATTATAAAGCCAGTTTTACTTAGCTTAGTAATGTCCATAAATTATGAGACGGACCAAGAGAACTTGAATTTCGCTTCAAGCTCTGAAAACCTAAAGAATTGGAGGAGAAATACTACAATTCTTCTTTCGCTTCAGACTGACAGTTCATTTGGCTTAACGAAAAGAAGATTTTCATGCTCTTCCTGTTAATAGTAGAAACACTTTCTTGAAATATTAGCAATCAATTTATTTGTCCCTATACAGCGGTAAATCGGGAAAACTTTCATATCCATGAGGAATATGTACTTTTAGAACAGGCCTCTTTCGTTTTAGTCTTGCATGTGAGTCGCGATGTATTCTGGGATATCTCGTTGGCGGCGATACTTGAAATTCCACTTCAGGCAAATTATCATCGAAAATATATTTTGGATTTAACACTGGATCATCGAAATATTTATCAGTGTTCTGTCTCTGCGATTTCGAATATGTTGATGGATTAGGTACATCTAGCTGCTGAAGGAGTATAGGAGTTGCGGCTGGAAAAGGGCTTCCTTTGTATGTATTAATATTGTCTTGAAACTTCACTTCTGGATCTGGAATAATTCTTTCCGATTCGAATATTGGACTTGTACCAAAAATAGAGCTTTGTCTGCTAAAACCCAAACTTGGTAACTGAGTCATTGTATTACTTTTGATACGTGGAGGACCATTGCTCAAATTTTGCCTGGAGTAAATGTTGCTGCTGTAGTCTTGCTGAGGCGAATTTCCCAAGGACTGTCTGTAAGATACTGCAGTTGCTTTATGCCCGTTGTCATTCCTAATTCGCACGTGGGCTGGATCGGCTGACAAAGTTCCGGGCTCATTGGTCATCACTGTTGCCCGGAAGCCATGACTGTCCGCTATGTATTCCACTCTTCTGTAGATACCTTTTGGATCGACGAAACTGTACGAGCCTGTTTTCGATCCATTCGGATCTGTCTTTTCTTCTCGGGATTGGATGGTTCCATAGTCGTCTGTGAAACGATATCCAAATGTGTACGGTAACTTCGCTGCTACAGCATGAACCTGCAAAGTAAATAAAAATACAATTATTTTTAAGTGCAAAACAATCAACTTGATACATTGTTATGTACTGTTTGTAATTCGTAGGGTTTAAAAAGTCAACTTTTCCACCTTCGCGAACTTTATTTTTTTTTATTGCCAGACTTTCTTATTGTTTTTTGTAGCTAGTTCCTTTTTTGCTTTTACTACATGCAATTAATTACATGTTTTTATACCAGTTTTGAAATTTTCTCTCATAGATTTCCAATTTGGAGCTAAAGAAACTTTGATAGATGAGTAAGGAGGCGAATTTCATGAACGCTGTATTTGTTTATGTGTACTTCCGCGTAAAGGTAATCTTTCAAAATACTTTGACTAATAAAAGGGCGAAAAAAACCCAACCTTACGTTTTTTTGAAGAGAAAGGAATAGATAAAATAAGAGCAGAAAGTATGTCTACTTTAAATTTAGTGAATCATATTGTCATGGGTTAGAAAACTACCGCAACGAAAACCGGTTACCAATGGCGTGGTTTTCTAAGATGAATTGTTAAAAAAAATACGAAGAAAATTGAAAAGGATTTTTTCTTGAAGTTGATAAATGTTTCATAGTTATTGCAGAATATTTTATTAACAGTTTCTTTCTTTGAATATATTATTCAAGAAAGTGAATCAGAAGTACTTTTAATTTGTCCGAACGAAAAATTGATGCATATAACTTTAAATGTAAATTTTATCCATATTGTAATGTTAACACTCTATAAGTGGCTTTGCTTCAATTTTTCATGAAAAGCAAAACTCATTTAAAAAAAAGGAAAATATTTCATTTTCAAATCACTCCTTATATGATTCAATATTTCTGAATTTCTTGCGAAAATGCCACAGTTCCTATTTATGAAGTTCTTAATCTTAAGGGTATGACATCACGTTTCAGTATTGTGATAATGAATTTCGATAGATGAGATTCGATACTATTTCTTATAGATAAAAAACTTTCTTCTGAAAAAATGTGATGCGGCAGCTGAAAATCAATTAACTTAGTTATGAAGAAGGAATTCAGACGAGCGTTTATATACACATATAGCAATATCAACACTGTTTTTATTTATTTGCAAAAAACTTTAGCCCCTTATTAGTCCGCTTTGTCCCAGCTGTATTTCATATCACTGAAGAAAAGGTTTGTACTAGGTAAAAACTCTTTCTAATGGGGCTGCGTATGGTCACTCACCTTTGCAGACCTAGCGCATTCCCTGGAAACCGGCATTCATTTTTTCAAGTAGCTCCACTATCGGTGGATGCCATTAGCACTTGAGAATTTTGATTCCAGTTTCCCCCTAGATGGCAGCACTTGAGCTCTAACTGATGTGAAACTTCACTAAGAATTTAATTTAGCCAAGAGTATTCAAGTCAAACAGATACTCAAGGGATTTTTAACATGCTGCATAATCGTACGACGTGGGCGCTGACGATTTTCTGAATCTTGAAAATCCACCGACTTGGGTCAGGTTTGATCCTGCAAAGTTGTGAGTAAGAGGCCAGTGCCTACCACTATGCCACCCTGCCGGCACAAGGTCCTAAATACCATTATACTTTTCTCTGGAAATTTGCGCCTTGTTAATTGTTTTCTTCTTCTTTTCCTTTTCAATCTACAAAACTGTTTCTTCATTCACAGTTTTGGCTTTTTTTTAGGAAATACTTTATTTACAAGAAAAAAAAGGGCTTCGTTACTGGGTAATGCGACAAGCAGCTTTAGCCGTTAATAGATAAAAAAGCGAGGCATCATTTCTGTGGATTGACGTAGTCGTTTTTTTTTTTTACTTTCAACGTTCTACGTTTTGAAGTAAAGTACATAACTGACAAAATGAGAAAATTACTGGAGTAAGTAATGGCGTGTGCTTTTAATTGTGATTGATTTATGAAGGTTGAAGTTCAAATTAAAGATGGTCAATTTTTAAAATGAAGTCTTTAAGACTGAAGGTGTGTGGCAGTTTAGCACGTGGGTGGTATAAGTGGGAGCAGTTTTTCTATGTAGTTTTAATACGTGGGGGTTTTGATTGTTATGAATGGAGAGCAACAGAATTTATTAGTATAATAAACCTAATTTGATTTTCAAAACTACAATAAGAACGGGGAAAATGAGGAGTAGCAAGTGATAATAGGTGTTCTTTCCCTCCCCCCCCCCCAAAAAAAAAAAAAAAGGATTTAATACCACACAATGCCGTTTTTTGAAAGCAGTTAATAAATTTCCTTTCCCGCTTCTAATTTTTAAATTATTTCGTATGCAAGTGCGGAGAGCGTATAAGAATTCATGCATCAAAGTTTCTCATTTTAGATGTTAAGACATGATCATCTTACCTAGAACTTACATGATATTTTCTTGACTGCTTCTTTTGAAAACTATAAACTTATAACATAAATAAAAAATTTAAAGTATGCAGAGGCCATAACGAAATTTTCTTCTGTCTTTAATGTACATGTTTTATTTTTTTATAATGATCAAGGAGCTTTGAGTGATTGGAGGAAAGACCTAATCAGGGCCTATTCCTACTGGAGTACACCTACACACCAATTTTTGTATTGATCCTTGCAGTAGTTCTTGAGATATACGCTTAGTAAGAAAAACGTTAGATTGCTTAATTGGGACATCCTTTCGGAGTAATTAGTAAAAAAACCCCAAATCAATACTTATTTTTATTGAAGTCCATCTGTATATCAATTTTTGTTTAAATCCTTGCATTCCTTTTTAAGATATATCGGTCAGGATTCACGAGAGAAAATTGATTGCTCCAGCCTCTTTGGAGCAAATGATGCCAACATTTTATCAGCGCTTGTTCCAACTGAGGTCCATCTGTATACTAATTTTTGTTTTAATTCTTCCTTACTTCTTGAGATGTCATAGTGGCGCAAAACGAGAAAAAGTTATAGTATAATACAATCAAAATTTAATTTTAATATACGTAGCCTAACGTTAATTAAATTCTAAAAACAATTTTAATAAAGGTAAACCGGCATTTTAGCAATATAAATTGATTGTTCACCAGAACCAAGAAGAAATTGTGCTACGTATATTAAAAGTAAAGGTGCATTCACAGCAAGAGCAACAGCGACGAACCCTTTCATTGGTTGTGCATAACTTAATAACCACGCCTTCGTATTGTCTGATTGGCGTTTTTTATTCCGTAATTAAAATTGTTTTTCACTCAGACGATCGTAATTTGTTGATTGCGCTATTGGGGACATACTTCGTCGTTGTTAATTTAATAACCGTTGCAAGTCTATTTCGGTAGAGACAAAATGTCTCCGTCGCCTTTGTTGTGAATGCACATTAAGCTGCGTAAAATCTTATGCATTGAAGCGGAAGTATATGCATGTATAAATGGTAACCTTACGTTCGTTGGCAGGGCATATCTGCTGACTAAAGATTCAACTTTCTTCAAGTCTGTGCTGTACTGCTTTGAGTGATGAATACCTTCACAAAATATTGTTGTCAAACTCTAGAAAAGAAATTTAAAACATAAATTTTCAGTGAATAACATAGAGCCCAACCCCCATCAACACTCATTTTTCTACTGCAAACTTGATTAGCTAAAGGCTTAGCTGTTTTTATTGTTTGTGTATGGCTTTTAAATACTGTTAGGACGATATAAACTAAAGTTCGATATTCTTTGATAATGGTCAGAAAAAAGGCTTCAGGAAAATACTTTTGAAAAGAAAAAGAATATTGATTTTTACATGACTCTGGATTATTCTTCGTTCCTCATTTTTCTGCAATACTTACTTACCTTGATCCTTTCAGTTTAAGAAAAATTTCACGAACACTTGAAAATAAAAATAACTTTTAATTCCATTACTTACGTGAAAACATTTTATATGTAGTACAGTATATTGTGTATCGAATACGTACTAAAGCCCATGGCAAATTTAGCTCGAAGGAATACACAAACGGTCACAATAAATGTTGCAAAAAATCAGTGAACAAGGATTATGTAGTAAATTGACTTAACAAACAGTAGATGCTTATGATAGCCAGTATAACTGTCATTTGATGTCATACTGACATCATATAATAGTTAGCAAAGCCTACTAACTATTGGCAGGTCATAAAAATTGAAAATATTGTACTCATACATGAACACATTAATTATGGTTAAATAAAACAGTATAATAAAACTTGCCGTATCATGAAAAATGTTTACGTGAAACTTTTGATTTAAAACTAACACATTTGTAAAGAATATATTTATTGATAATTTTCTAACAAAATACCATATACTGATTTTAAGCATCATTTTTTTATTTCCATAAAAGCAGTTCCTTGCCTTTATGTAAGACACAGTGCTGGTGTGATGTTTAATCATATTTCTCATTATGATCTATATATTGCAAGCACAACTACGTTGTATGTTTTAAAAGTAAATATTAGAATAGCTGCGCAAAAAAAGGTGGTGCAAAATTTTCCTCGCAGAATCATCCGAAGTCTAATACAGGAATCACGTTTAGAAAACATCACAGAAAGCAGTTGAATCCTTTCTTCCTACCAAGATGCTTCCCTTTTTCTAAGTCATTGAATTCAGATTTTCACAATTAATGAGCTAGTTATTTTCCACCAAGTACAATATGATTTTTTAAAGTTATATCTTAGACAGACGACTTATACTCATCTATGCTTTACTTTAGCGTCCTTTAGAATAATAAAAAAAGTGTTAATGGTTCAACCAGACCTAATTTATTAATGTTCCAAATGCACAATTTACGCTTAAGATTTCACATAAAGCATCTGAAATTTGTATATGATGTCATCATAATAGTGTAAATCGAGAGAAAAATCTGCTTAGATGTGTTATTCTTTTATACGATCATTACAAAAAAAGAGAACCATGAAACGCAATAGTAAACCTCATGCCTCAAACTCCCCCCCTGAGTACCCCCCAATTTGTAAACCACAATGGAAAAATAGTAAATCGTTTACTTTATTATCAGGTTAGCTTTGTGTAACAGAAATAACAGTTCATCCGAAACGTAATTAGTATTTTAACAATGCATTACTAATTTTAAACTTTAGCACACACACACACACACACACACAAAATACTTATTTTATTATTACGTAGAACAAAATCTGTTTCAGAAAACAATATTCTAAAAATATTAAACTGAAGAATTGTTTTGGACAGTTATTAGATAAAATTCAATTAAAGTAACAAAATAACCTAACATTATCTCAAATGCTAAGGTACTTAAGAATATTGTTAACGTGTTTCATCTTGGAAACAATGGAATAAGGCATGTTTTTCGCACGAATAAAGTGTCGCATTATGGCGCCGTTTTTCACTTACTACAATTTCTTCTGAAATCGTGACCAGAAAAAAGTCGTTTGCTGTTTTCTTTCTCGTCGCTCAAGTTAGGCGGAAAGAATCACGCTATGAACAAGAAAAGAGAATTTTCCACCTGCGTTTATATCACATGTCTTGACCACTTAATATTACATTGTTTTGAAAATCATTTTCATACTTCTATAAAAGTATTTCGCTCTTATGTGTTTCTTCGTTCTTTTGTTCTTCGAGAATGCTTTAAAAAGTATAATCGTTGTTTGTGACTTCTAATGGCAACATATTTCATGATAAGTATCTGAAATAGAAGTATAAAAAATTATAGTGGTCAATAACGTTACACATTATTTAAACATGTTTATGATAGATCACTAGCAAATTTATCTTGTTTTATGTGCTCTTACCATTTTCATAAAAGTCTCACTTTAAAATATTTTTGAATAATTAATTTTCCGTAAGATTAAGATAAGAAAAGAGATTGTTTCTTATAAATGCTACTAATACCAGTGATATCTTTCAATAATCTTAATATTAATAAAAACTTTTATACAATGCATTGTACTTCATAGAAAAAAATATTTAAATTTTAGAGTGAACATTAAGAAGCAAAAAATATTTTCAAAACTTATAATTTTTAGGGAAGACCATTCGATATATGACCGAAAATATCGACGATGAGCAACTTGGGGACATTTGTCCTTTTAATTACAATTTTCCATTAGTGGCCCAAGGATCCTTAAGGCGCATTCATATCTGCTGTGATGTCGTCGAGCGGCAGCAAGAAAATATATCTGTGCATGTCATAGGCTCTACCTAATTTAATAACTCCGCCCTCATCTTGACTGATTGGCCTTTTTTAATGCATCATTGAAAGTGACTTTCCGTTTCTGCGATTTGTTGATTGCACTATGAAACAGCTACATCCTTCCTCTTAGTTTGATAGCCACGGCAACCTCTTTTTATGACAGACGCAAAACGTATTCATCGCCATTGGTGTGGATGCATTTTCAGTAACGGCGATGTTCGCTAAAGGGTCCGCAAGTATTGTCTTCAGTATGAAATTAATAAATATTGAAATTAATAATTCAAAATATTATACATTTTGAATAATTCATATGGAAAAAAAATACATGTCTCCTCATGTATGCGCTTTAGACTTTATCTGTCTGAAATTCATAATTAAAAAACCAAAAATAGATGTAAAGAATAGCTCTTTTAACTAAAAAAAAAACTTAACGTTTATTTAGTGTCTGAAATTGCAATAACGAGAAATGGAAAGTGTAAAAGGAAGAAACAATATAAAAGTGCGTTGGAGTGAGAAGAAGAACATTTTCAATATTTACATCCCTTATTTTGTTACAAAACGATGCAGTAAAGATAGTTTTGCACGGTAGTCAATAGACATACCGTAAGTGATTGCTTAACACGGAGCTGTACGGGAAGCTCTCGAAATATCGTCAATATTAACGAGCTGACACTAAATATGATATCTCATTTTCGGTCCAAAATTTGATGGTAGCCAGTTTATTCAACTGCAGTGATGGATTAAGTGATGTCTTACAGAAAATATCTCGGCACGAAAAATGACTTAAATTACTACGTATTGGGACAAAAAACAAAAACTAAAAATAAAAAAAAAACCCATAAAGACCCCTTTTGGAACACCTGATTGTAACTAAAAAACTGATGCAGAACTAGACAGTTTAAACGGACTCGGAGATAGTCAAAATTGATATTTGGTGTGGTCCCTACGTATGAGCATCGCGAAAAATTAATCAAAATTGATTAATGGTTGATTAAAATGGAAATTTAGGTGTAAATTTGGAAGGGAAATTTTTCGACAATACAATACTTTCTTTAGTTCGTACAAAGGAAAAAAAAACATGTTTCAATAGCAAAAACCACAGATAGCGGTAAAGACATTCCACTCATAGGATACTTTGCTGTTGACCACGTTCCTCATTAAATCAATAATTTCATGCATGCAGTACAACTGACGCAATGCGAAAGAAAATAAACAGAAATAAAGTGAAAGCACAATTTGAACATATCAAAAACAACCTTGATATCACGTGACTTAAAGCCAGCCATTATAAAATGATTGTTTCAAATGAAAATGACACGTGATGCATTGAAAAAGGAAGAAAAGAAGATTTACCATTCCATTTCATATCTTCATCGGTTTTTGGAGAGTTCGAATGGATGATCATGCGACCTCATTTCAACTTTTACCACTTGGAATCGATAACTAACAAAAAAAATATAAATGGAACAACTGCGGTTTGAAATTCGAACAGATCTTTCTCGCTTTTACTCAGGAGGCTTCTTTAAACACACACCCAGGTCTTGGGTCACCACACCTTCTTTGGTCTTCCACTTAAGCGTTCGAAAATGATTTGCGTGTTGATCGATAAAATGTTTAAAAGTTGAAAGTTGCTTTATAATATACTTAAAGAAAATATATCTTGTTAAGTGGACTCTGTTTACTCACTTTGTTATTAAATACAGAAAATTAGAAGAGATTTAATGTGTGTCTTGATCTTTGTGATAGACACATACGTTTCTAACGACGGTCGATGCATAAAAATGGCAGAAATTACATCTTGATTTTTCTTTACGTCCTTTAAGAAAATTGTTTTGCAAACCTTCAATTATTTGACGCAGTTAATGTACTTTAAAAGTAATGGAGTTCATGACTTACATGTTACCTACTTTTAAAATTTACATTTTTTCATGCTTTTTTAAAAATTGAGCAATAACCATTTAACTTGTTTTTATGGATGGAGTTAAAAAAACACATTTTCAATTTTATTTGTAATAGTTATTTGGTGAAGGTAGGTAATAGATAAATTTATGCTAACAACATTTAGATATTAAAGACGCTAAAGATTGGACAAATACCTTAATCAGCACATATGATAACTCTATTATGTAGATTTAAATTGCTGATTCGCTAATTAAAATTTTTGATTGAATTGCTTAACATTTAAATCTTTGAAAGTTATATTGCGTTTTAAAACTCGGTGTTTTCTTCCGCTAGTCAAAAAAGGAAACTTGACAATTTTTTAGAAATCTTTAAAAACATTTCTTTCTATTTATTTCAAGAAAATTCCTTCTGAAAATACTAATTAAAAAATG
This sequence comes from Octonoba sinensis, assembly GCA_038502835.1. Taxonomy (NCBI): domain Eukaryota; kingdom Metazoa; phylum Arthropoda; class Arachnida; order Araneae; family Uloboridae; genus Octonoba; species Octonoba sinensis. The sequence continues at coordinate 109,154,950 of CM076599.1, read as the reverse complement.
CCAAAAAATAAACTTTGGAACGCTCTGAATCGTCAGACGAGTGATGAAATCAAGAATTTAGCTAAAATAAAAGATAGGTCAACAAAGCCACATTCTTGGATGTATGGGCGGCAGTTTAAACAGTGGTTTCGGATCAAATGCAAAGCGTCGAAGTTTTTTTTCTCCTTTTTCTTTATGTGCACAAGGCGTAGAAAAATTCCCTCTCGACCTCTATAAGCTGTTCTTGATCTTTTAACCTTTGAGTTACTCAAATCGGTATGATATGTCTCAAAAAATCTATTCTGCTAATAGAAGTTAGTCGCAGAATACTGGTGTTTCTTGAATCTAAGAAATACTGATATATATATATGTATTTCTTTCACGTTGGTGAAAAAGGCCTTTCTCTGCTTGTTAATGATTTTCAAACACCTTACAGCTAAGTCAACATTATGTAAAGATTTCGTTTAAAGCCAATGAAATCAATATTTTTTGAAATATTTTGCATACTGCATGGGTGAAAATCTTTCTTAAATGTTTTCACATCTTCAAAAATTTTGCTTCCCATATCCATAACTCATAATTTTTGCAAATTGAATATTTTGTTTACTTGTATGCTTTGACATGCTTTACTCTTAATTTTTATTTCGAAGATTTTTGGTGACTTCTCATTCAAATCTTTTTTTCGCCAAAATTTTATTATCTTTCTGAAACCATAACATATTTTACGAGTTGAAGCTAAGTCTGGGTTTTTAGCCTACTTTCCCGTAAAAATAAAAAATAATAATAATAAAGCATGAAATAAGGCTTAATGTATCGTGAAAATATCGTTAGAAATGAAGAAAAGTCAAAAATAAGTGAAGTAATTAAACAAAGATTGAAAAATAAAAAATTAGAAAGTAGGGTGTTGAGATGGGGAAAAGGTGTGTCTGTCGGCCTGTTGGTCTGTCCCCCCTAATAACTTTGTACGAATTGTCCAAGTCAAAAAATTCTTTTTGCATTCGAAAGATCTCGGCGAGGACATCTCATTTCTATATTTTACTTTTTGATTTGAACAATGTTTCGTTCAATTTGTAACAGTTCAAAAACTTTTAACATTAGCGCCTATGGGCAAATATGAAGCAAATTATGTAAACTCTGGGGCGCACGATGCAAGTTTTTACGAGCAAGCTTAATAGAAGAAGCCTCGGCGTGAAATATTGATTTGAACAATTTTTGTTCATTTTTGAACAGTTCAAAAAAAAGTAACAGCGCCTTCGGGGAAATTTCAATACTATATAAATCCTGGTCTAACGGACCGATTTTCTTGGAACAAACTTTATTGGAAATCTCTTATAGCTTAGAACATGTACAGATAGAAAGTTCATCCAGAACTAACGAGCATATTTTCCTATGAAATTTTTTGATCGGGATTTTTAAGAATATTTTTGAATTAATGAATGAATAAGTGAAAGAATGAATGAACAAATGAGTGAATAAATGAGCGAATGAATGAAAAAATAAGTAAATGAGTGAATAAATACATGAATGAGTGAATGAATATGTAACCGTTGAAAAAGGTATATTTGAAGCAATTAAGAACTAAACCGTAAACGAGAAAGAAAGAGAGAGAGAGAGAGAAAGACATAGCTAGATTTTAAATTTGAAGTTGGTGTATACGGGAAAGTAGGCTCGCTCTAGACGAAACTTCTTGTTTATTTACCATTGAAAATATACAGTACGATGATATGCTTTTAACAAAAGACATACAATACGGCTTGGTTCCCAAAGTGGTCTATATGAGCCCCAGGGGACTATTCCGAACTACAAGGGTCCATGCTAGCAAAAGAAAAAAGTGGGGATGGATAAAATGTAACTGGGACATCAATTAAACAAGTTGACACCAGGGCTCAAAAAATATTTAAAATGTTACAAGCCCTGCCGGGCATGTTTGTTTAAAAAGTACATGCCCGAAAAATTTTTTTACATGCCCAGAAGTTGTTTTATTGCACATTAATGAAAACATTTGAGTTTGTCGTATAACATTAATCAGACAAAAACTTAAATTAACTGCTTTATATCTGAATCAAGAATTATTTTAACCTTAATCTAAATCATTAAAAAATTACATTACAAACAAAATATTACACAATAAGTCGTTACAAGTCAAAAATTACAAAATTTAAACTTTATTACTAATTTTTAGTGTTGACGTGCATGTCCGTCAATATGTCAACTTTGAGCTTCGGTAAGGATGCAGTGATTTTTCAATAAAATACGAAATTAAGTTTTGGAAATAAATATTTGATTAAAGAATTACATGCCCTCCTAGGCGTGTAAGGGAAGAAGATTCATGCCCGATTGGAATTTTTACGTGCCCCGGGCATGTCGGGAAATATAATTTTCGAGCCCTGGTTGACACCATATTTTGGCCATAATGCACCTAACACAAACTTCGCAAATGTACTTTCATTATATTAATTGACACCATATTTTGGCCATAATGCACCTAACACAAACTTCGCAAATGTACTTTCATTATATTAATTGACACCATATTTTGGCCATAATGCACCTAACACAAACTTCGCAAATGTACTTTCATTAGCTAAGTATATATTAATTTATAATGAACATATATATTAGCTAAGTATATATTAATTAAACATATTTCATAATTTCTGTAAGTAGGTTGCCATGCTCTTGCGCCTTGTAATTAGTATAATCTTTCACTTGTTATATCATTAGCAAGGCTATGGCCAGGAGGGATCTTGATGCATAAAACTGAAATGTGATATGATCGGAAAATAAATTCAAACAAAATAAGTTAAAATTTTGCTTTGCATTATATTTCACAATTTCATGTGACATTCCTCTACATTGTTCTCTCCAGACTGACTTAAACGACTTGGATTTACTCCCACTTTTACTGCTTTAAACGTTTCAACTGTAAATATTCTACTAATTGGCTTCTTTTAGAATGAGCTCTGGGAGTGGGTCAGTGAAAAACAGAAAAAAAGGGAAAGAGGTTAAAAGATTAAAAAAAAAAGCTTGGGAACTTGTAATCTATGAGCGTACGGATAACTATAGCATGAAGTTGATGTCGGTCTGTTTGATTCGAAAACGTGGTGTCAGTAAACCGAATGGTTGTTGGCGAAGAGCAATGTTCGCCAGTTTCTTTTGACTGTTAACTTTTAGGCTCTAAACTAACCTTGAACTAGGTTGGTTTGGTCTTTGGCAGGGAATTTTCTGTACAAGAAATGATTCCTTGTCTTGGCAACCATACTTTATGATACTTTCATGAATTTCACAATCTTGGTTTGTGTTTGTCCCCACTTCTTTGGACTCATGATTCGGGTATACGAATTCGTTCAAGCATCGCCCTTACCTGATTTAGCGTTTCTACTCGTCTACTAAGTTGGTTTAGTTTTTGACATGAAATTTGCAGTCCAAGAAAGGAGTTCTGATCCTGGAATATCTTTTCACCTTTTTCATCAAATAACTGATAAGTCGTTTTCATTCGCCATCTCTCATCACAGACTAATATTCTATATTTCCAAATTTTCTGACGTTTGAATTTTTAACATTTTAAAACCCTGTTTACAATATTACCAGACAGTTTTTAATTAAAAAAAAACCCTAAGTTATTCATAAAAAAAAGAAGAAATTGAGCAGTGTAACAATTTTTTAAAAAATAGTTCAAAAATTTTTTTTTGGAAATAAATTTTGCTTAGCTTCGAGCTTAGTACTTAATTTTCTTCTTCTAAATTTATATATGGTGAAATTTATGCAGTCCTGCCCTTTCTATATCGCACACCAATAAGGTAGCTAAAAAGAATGCCTTAAATCAGGTTCAACCATTCCCTGACTTTTAGCAACATCAAAAACGAGCACGAAACCTTTCTAATTCATCTGGACATTTTTAAAGGTAGCCTTAGCTTGTAAATCATATTTTCCATCAGAGATTTCGGTACACGCGCTTAGGCGTGTATATATCCATTGTATATCCATTAGTTGTAGCTAGTTTAATTTTTCTAGAAAAGGCTGTGATGGTCATGTGACACTTTTCAGAGTTTCCTGCCATATTGGAAATGGATTGTCTCCAAAGTCGAACAGCACATGATGTGTTTATAATAGGAATGCATGATTTTTTTTACTGTTTTGTTATATCCTTGACTTACGCGAAGGGGAGACGGGTAATCATGATTCATTCTATTTACAAAAAGGCTAGGTAGCCCAATAGTTGACATTAAATAATGCAGAACATTTTGGGAAACTATTAGGTATAAATTAAACTTAGCATGTGCGAAGTATGCATACTATCGGTTAGATACCAAATCATTTGCAAGTACCATATCTAGGTTTTATATTTCGAAGGAAAAGTTTCTTCTCCAGAGTAATTTGTCTAATTATTACTTTCTTTTCAACGGAAACACTTCCGGGAGAAATAAAACCTCTAATAATATTATTTATTGCTTCAGTAATGGGCTTAATCATACACAGGGTGCACGTTCCGCGAAAATTTCGCGTGCATGCTCCAGATTGGTCCAAAGATAACACCTGTTGGACAATAAAAATCAAACATGTAGCATTGAATTCTGCCATTACATCTTATTAGAGAGCACGTGCCGAAGAAAGTTTTTTCCAATTGTTCTTTTTTTCTTGAAACAATGATGAAAAATTGCTTGAAGTGTTTTGGATCAGAATTGGGTACATTTGGATACAATCGAACTCAATTGTTTTACTTCCTTTTTTTTTGCTGGAAGTTTCTCTTTACGTGGCATAAGTACATTCGGATGGCCCAAATTTATTGGTTTAAAGAGCATTTTGGGCAATTATAATGAAGATAAAGATTGCGTTTTCGATTTTTATGTAAGAAATGCTTCGGTAAGCACACTTAATATATTTCCTTTTAAACTACATTTCGTTTGAAGTATGCAACTTTTAATTAACAGGAAAGTGCAAAACAAAGTAATAAAATTCTAATTAAAAGGGAATGCCTAATTAACATTTTGCAAATCAAATTTGTGGAGGTAAATATATTTACACATAAAATGGGAGTTAAATTAGTAATTTTTAGCTGATAAAGCATTAATCCCACATGTTTCTAAAAAAAAATTTCCATTAAGAGAAATATTGCCTGCTGTTTTGGAATTGTTGAACAATCATTTTCAATTAAGTCAAAGATATTTTGAAAAATTTTTTTAAACAAATACTATTGTAAATTTGAGTATTGTTAGGTTTATTCAAGAAATGTCTTGAAAATATTCTTTTCTGACTAATTCTTTGAATCTTTGAACAATTTTGCACTGTTTAGTAATAAGGAGTACCAAAAAACTTTCTTTCTTTCTACTTAAAAAAAAAAAAATTGCCGAGAAACAAAAAACAATATAATAATAATTTACTAATGTGTCACGTAAAAAGAGTCTATTTCTTTCTCTCCGTTTGCGACGATCTGTATATTAATATAATTTATTTAATCGTTTAATTTAAGGTAATTGCACCAGTAGTGGGCAGTACCGCTGCCTGCCTAAGGAATAATATCGGGCAATATAGATATTATTCCTCGAACAGCTATATTAAATACATTGTTTAAAACAATTACAATGTTTTTTCCTTTTTTTTTATTTTTAAAGTATTCAGCCTCCTATTGTATTGTATTGAATGAAGACTTACCTCCAGTTACCACAAGTTGACCAAGAAGACCAGTTGAGTTTTTATTTAAAAAAAACATAAAAATGAGACAAGAGTCTCTGATTAACGGAACATTTTAGTCACAAAATACCAAAGACTCAGCCTTCATCTCATGTTAGGTCAGGAACTAGAAATTTTGTTACTAAAATTGATCTTTGAAGGAAGCATTTGAAGGCGATTCTTAGCTATTTTCTTAAGAGGCAAGTCTTCACTCAATATAATACAATAGAAGGCTCAATACTTTAAAAAATAACAAGAAGTTCCGTCTAGAACTATACGAGCCTACTTTCCCGTATACACCAGCTTCAAATTTATATTCTAGCTATCTCTCTCTCTCTCTTTCTGGTTTAGCTTAAGTTCTTAATTGCTTCAGATATACCTTTTCAACGGTAAATGCATATTCACTCATTCATTCATTTATTCAGTCATTCATGTATTTATTCACTCAGTTATTAATTCATTCTTTTGCTTATTCATTTAATCATTCATTTATTCAAAAATATTCTTGAAAATCTCGATCAAAAAATTTCATAGGAAAATAGGCTCGTTAGTTCTGGATGAACTTTCTATCTGTACATGTTCTACGTCATAAGAGCTTTCCGATAAAGTTTGTTCCAAGCAAATCGGTCCGTTAGATCAGGATTTATATAGGATTGAAATTTCCCCGTAGGCACTATGTTAAATTTTTTTTTTGAACTGTTCAAAAATGAACAAAAATTGTTCAAATTAATATTTCCCGCCAAGAACTTCTTCCAGTGAGCTTGTTCATTGGAACTTGTATCTTGTACCCAGAGTTTACATAATTTGCTTCATTTTCGCCCATAGGCGCTAATGTTAAATTTTTTGAACTGTTCAAAATTGAACGAAAAATTTTTCAAATCAATAAAATATGGAAATGAGATGTCCTCGCCGAGATCTTTCGAATGCAAAAAGAATTTTTCGAATCGGACAATTCGTTCAAAAGTTATTAAGGGGGGGGGGGGGGACAGACAGACCGACAGACCGACAGACCAACAGACACACTTTTTCCCCATCTCAATACCCTACTTTCAAATTTTTTATTTTTCAATCTTTATTTAATTACTGAACTTATTTTTGACTTTTCTTGATTTCTAACGATATTTTCAAGATACATTAAGCCTTCTTTCATGCTTTATTATTATTTTTTTTACTTGTACGGGAAAGTAGGCTAAAAAAGGAAAAAAACATTGTAATTGTTGTTAACAATTTATACAATATAACTGTTCAAGGAATAATATACATATTGCCCGAACCAGGACTTGAAAGGAATGCTTGACAATGAATATACTTTTACGAAAAAATTGCGTGGTAGATAAAAATGTAAATCCCATATAACTAGGCCCCATAAATAAAAGATAGGATCAATGTGAAGTCATTTTTATAGTGTACATTGTTAATCTGACTATCTACGACGATTTTAGTTTTTCTTTTTAAGTATATTTGATGAACCTCGGTGGCCTGCTTTTGGTATGTCAACAACTGGTATGTATTAAAAGTTTGTGGCGGCCATTTTTGGAGCATAGAAGTGATTTAAGTTCCTAATGTTTCAAAAATTGCATTATGACAATTTTGATATTTGAGTTGATGATTATTTAAGACTTCCTATAACCATAAAAAATATAGATTAGCAAAAGTTCTTTAAAGTTTGGATGATAACTGAGGAAATACTTTTAAGTGGCCCACTACAAAGGGAATCTAGGGTCAAACTCTTTGAATGTTGAATCAAAAACCAAGTTTTACCCTCGACATTAAGAAATCTTGGGCATCAAAATCTGTGAAAAGAATACAAAGAGCTCATTAAGCTTTTGATCTTTTTATTAAAGAATGTGGCATTAAATTGAAATTCGATTCATGGCTAGCATGATGTATTCCTCACAATTATTAAAGACCTACACGAAACAGAAACGTTCTTAAGAGTCCCATTCCACGTTGGGAGGTGTGCCTGAAGCAAGGTTGTCGAATGCATTATTCAATTCTGGAAGCTGAAGAATATTGATTTTGATAACCGAATCAATATTCTGCAAATTCGTGTTAACAAGGCAATTATACCTTTAGTAGGCCCCATGGAGAGCGTGCAAGCGTTGCGTGACTTAAATGCCTAGTTGGAGGTTTTAGATATCGCTATTTTTTTACTGCTAGTTGTATTAATAGAATAAAGAAGATAAATTTTAAAGCAATTTGTGTGTGCATCTTCAAGGTAGCGTTTGATCTTACTTGCCACCTAAACAAGGATTCTGAGCTAAAAAATTATAATTCTGATACATTTTTCTAAAGAATTGGATGTAAATACGGTACTAAATATCTGCATCTGTACAATGCAAATTTCATCAGCTGAATAAGTCACGTGATCCCTTAGTACAGGTTTACACTAGTGAAATAAACTGTTAGACTTGTGGTTTTGCAAATGGCTCCGTTGAAGTATTATTTACCATGCATCAACTGACCAATGAAAAGAAGATAATTTTTAATTTGACTCTCTATCCCGATAATTAAAGCTTGAATTATATACACTCAAATTATTAAAATATGCACTAAAAGTAAGCAGTAAAAAGTTTGAAATATTCACTAATAGTTTTTACTTACTCCGAGTAAAGGTGTCACATTTCTAGTAATAAAAGGATAGGCTCTTCAATTCTTGCATTTTGTTATAAAAGCGATAAATATTTGCATTAAAGTGATTATTAAAGCAAAAAATTGGAATGCACATTGTCTTTATTGTAACAAATCAAAATGTTTTCACAGGTTTTTTGTAGTATACTTTAGCGGTATCTTTCCACATGATCAGAAACCAAACTCTTCATGGGTATATTTTTACTGCTTTTTTAAGGCCACGTTTGAAAGTAAAAATTCCAATAACTCTTTAAAACATGGAGCTATCGTTTTACAACACAGAACTCTCAATCGCTCGCACCCCCACTAAACCAGCCCTATACATGCATTCTATGGTTTACAGTTTTTCATTTACTCCCATCATTGACTCTTCCAGAAATTCTTTCTTTTTTTTTCTTATTGGTTACTAGAAGGTGCAGTATTTACTACCATCAAATAATGGCATTCTATGAGTCGCCTAAATTTTCATTCTTTGTAAAGAACAAAATATTTGTATTTCATCTTTCTTTAAAATTAAATGAATAAATAAAATATAAAAGCAAGTAAAAATTACAATAATATGCGATTATTTTTTATAAAAAATATCGTTTTTATGCATTTATTGCACTAATCAAAAGAATCAAATTAAATATATGTACAATTGCATCTTCACATACGCGTTTGCATATAATCCGGGTTTTTTTTTTTATAACTTATCCTTTCTCTCACAAGAATATTTTTAGGGTTTCGAACCACTTAAGTGACGAAAAAATTGTAAAACCTTTGCTGCAATATTTTGTTTGTACATTATTGAATTTCACAGCACTTGATTGTGATTATTTCTTACTTAATCCAACAAAATTATGCTGTTTTTATGCTTAGAAGAAAAAATTTTGCAAAAACATTGCAATACATATCAGATGAACCTTCGCCGTTTTTTCAGTATTGGAAATAGAAGGCATTCGATTAGGCAATAGAATTATTACTGCATACCTCCCTGCAGAACACTGCTTTTGAAATAAAGATTACCAATCAACATTACTAGCTACACTTATTAGCCAGTGTAACTAATTTCCTGCACTTAGTACTAAAGTCCTGGCGTGGTATAGAATTCACGTGGGCATTCAAGATTGTTTGTTTAAACCAATAAATATGGTCTGTATATTATTTATAGTTAATTATGTTTTTCAAATAAAGTACAGGACAATGTATCTTAGAACTATATATCTTTAGAAACCATCCTAATCAATATTCACTACCTCCCAGGCCGAACATTGCTTAGTAATTAGGCAATTACCTAGCATTTCACCCGAAGCAACGAACGGTCCATTGAGAAAAGCGTCTATGAATGCATAAATTTTAAAGCCTTTGAGTACGAGGTTCGGTAATGCACTTTGTGAGGTCGAAATGACGCTTGTAATCTTGAATGAGTGTATTTCCAACCACTGGATGAGGTCAGAACCGGTCCTCGAAAAGCGTGAAAAATTGGAAAGATTGATTATTTGGATTTGCCCGCTGACATTCGACGGAAGAAATGCTGCTTGGAAAATTTACTGAAAAATACTTTTCAGATTGTTCTATTCGTTCCTTATAATGATGGTAGGCATTGATTAATTTCAGAAAGATTTATTTAATTGTTGAAGATTCAGCCTTAAAACTTTCACTCGGCAAAGGTGGCTTTCAATGGTTCAATGGTTTTTTCAAAAGGTTGTAGTATACAAAGCTTGAACGAAATTGTATGTCAGATTGAAAAAGTTAGGCAGAATCGTCTATCTATGCTTGCATATGCACTGAATTGCGCACATATTGGATTTGCTGACATCTTGAGTAACTTTCTTCCGCAAAGTGCAAATAATGGTACTCTTTATAAATTTAATATCTAGCTTAGATGATGTTTTAAAATTTTTTATGAAAGATAAAATATGTCATATTACTTATACGTAATTTATGCCAAGGAAATTTTCTCCATGAAAAATTTCATACTTCATGTTTAGTGTCTTACTCATTTTGTTAAAAGAAATATTTAAACCCCAAATATACCACCATTTGATATTTATACCTTAACCAAACTCATTGTTAAGCACCCATTATGTGTTTAGTAATATATTTGAACTTTTAAATAAAATGTTTGTCTGATTTATCCTTTGCCTCTTGTTTGTAATCTATAAAGAGAGAGCACAAATGATCGTAAGTCATGTCGAAAAGTATGAAGTCAAAACGCATATAACGAAAAATCATGTGCTTTAAGGGGATGCTACATTTTTTTTTTCCAGTGATGAACTGCTTAAGATGACGCAGGATTAGATTTTTACTCGTCTTAAATAACTTGATTTTAAAATGCGCCGTCAATAGTCAAAAAAAGAAGACTAAAAAAGTGAAGACTTACTGAAACTTATAATGATAAAACTTTGCATGCCACGTTGTGCTGAACTTTTTACAGTGACGTTATAAAATGGAACATAACTTTACTTCTTACGCTACATTTTGGTGTTCCGTAAGTTTTATCTTGAAAAGCAATACATTCAACAAACGTACTTATATTTACTCAAAAATCTGAGTTATCTACGTTACTCTTTCCCGAATTCTAACAATTTATTATTATTTTCATGGTTTTGATTAATCTCAAAATAACAAATGTTAAGATATACAGAATTTTAGTTAATATTATAAAATATGGAAACAATTCGGAATGCATTTTTTTTGGTGCAACATTTACTTATGACAGATTGCGATCTCCTTTGAATTTCTTCACGGAGTGTTGATCTGTCTTTTCATTTGGAAAAGTTTGAATATTTAAGTTATTAAGTAAAAATCATCGTAATTCTCCCTCTAACTACGTTACATACTTAATAATATCTTTAACCTTGGTCAAATTTAAATGTAAAAAGAGTATTGAAATCAATCCTTCCTTTAATAAAATAATGATACTGGGAAGTACAAGCGAATTAAAAAATATATATTTTAAATTGTTCTAATGCACTTCTGTCCTCCTCACCCAACCCCCGAATAAGTGATTTTATATTAGATTTCTTAATTTGAGGGAGCTATTGTGATCTTACACATCACAAATGATTCACTTTACACTCTATTATTAAATCGATTCATTCATTTATCATACATCAGATAGGTAAATATTCAACTCAAGTAAAAAAAAAACAAGCAGATTTTTCTAGTAACTTTCTTAGAAGCTCTTTCAACAAGTTACAAACTCTTTCAACAAGTTGCTTTATATCATGTGTACAGATAGAACTACGCTTGGACCTTACACTCAAAAAAGTGATCGTTAAATATTAATGAAAATACACCTATAAGTTAAAATTATGGACACAAAAATTCGAAAAGTGATAAGCTTTCAATAGTCAGCTACCATTTTTGTATTCAGTACATCACAGTGTGCCTAAGAGAGTGAAAGTATCTCAGAGGTCAATTCAGTCCTTGAAAAGCACAAAAGCATCAGTAACAATGCAGGACAACTGGTAACAGAATCGATTCCATCACGATAATCGCAACAACCACAGCAAGAGTGTTTCATTTTGGCTACTCTGCTTATCGAGGCATGGTTGGGCAACTGTTCAGACACGCTTGGTTGACTTCATCGTTAACAGTAGGCTGACAATCGTTTTCTTTTAAGTATCAAGTTATGATGTATGGGTGGTTTTACATACACAAAAACAAAACATTATGACCATGCTGAAATTGCTTAGGACGAGTCATCAATCAAAGGATAAATGAGTCGGATTACTTGTTTCAGGTGCCGTGTCATTATTTATCATATCGGTAATCAAAGCAAGAACAAAAAATCTCCTTAAAAAAATATGCTGTTGCAATGAGTTGAAATCTTTTTGCTTTAAGCATCAACATCAAACTTTTTTGCATTTATCTTGTAAAGAATTGTATTTCCCAACACTATTTTTTTGAGAAAAAACAAATAGTATCTTATAAATTTTTTTTCTGTTATTGTAATTTTCATCTAAAATTATAAGAAGTGTGCGTTTGCGGGAAAGAAGTGTTGCTAAGTACATTACTGTACCAAATAAATACAAAACGGTTTGATGTTGATGGTTACAATAAAAAATAACATTTTGTTCAACTAATTGCAAACAACCATATTTTTCAATTAAAAAAAAAAACTTGTAAACTTTCGTCAAAAGAGAAATTTAAAAAGCACGAAGCAATCAATATAAATGCTTCAGAAAACAGTGTAACAGAAATTTGACTTAGTTTATTGTTTATACCTTGGTTTTACTGTTATAGTCCCCTGACTGCCAAACTTAAGGGGACGCAGCATCCAAGTACAAAGTTTGAAGATTTTTCTTTTAATATTTTAAATAAACAATTAATAAGGTTTCATTTGAAGTATTATGCTACTTTTAAAAAGTTTTAACTTGTAACGCTAAAAATTTTTTGCAATATTTATATCTTTTTAAATTTTTTCTAAATTTTTATAATTTTACTTCTAATTTTTATCATATTTCTTTCAAATGCTTTTGAATTAAAATTTGTATGGGTATTGAAATATAATCATATAAAAATGTTTTATATTTTTTACTCTCATTTGTAAAAAAAAAAAAAAAAAAAAAAAAAAAAAAAGACGAGCAAAAATTGCATTATGCCTCTTATTCTTCTATATAATTTACCAAGAAATAGAGTTACAGCTAAACTCATACAAATTTTCATTTAGCACATAATAAACAACACAAAGACTAAATTTTAGATCTCTACATCAATTAGAAAAGAAGTTTTAGGCATTTGAAAATATTGCAAGTTGTCGATGCTGCTTCTTACAAAAAATTTACAGCTGGACGCCATTTTCAATGAAGTACATATTTCAAATCACAAAAATAATTTTCATAACCAAGTTTTTCTCGTAATAATAATTTAAGAAAATCCATTAATTTAAAAATTTTGCTCTGTAGTTAACTATTATAACCTCTTCATTCCAAGTGTACCCAATTGGGTACATTTTAAAATACTGTTTATTAACTACTGTTTGTGCAATTAGAAAGCTAAAACGCCCAATTGTTTTTGAAATTAATCAACAGATAGTTTACTTCGTTTTAAACTTTTAAAACATGGAAATTGGGCATTAATTATTAATTAAACTAATTATTAATTGAAATTGAGAAAAATAATTTTTTTTAGTTATTTTGTTTTGTAATCATTTTTTTAAATCAGAGAACCAAAAAATTGTTTGGGCTTAGTTCTGGGGTCTGAAGAGGTTAATATGAAACCGCAGCATCGGAAAACTCTGCAATTTGATATTAGGTGTATTAAAGTTTAACTTAAAAAACTTAATGAGAGCATCCGGAAGCAAAAGCTCCGTTTCTGACATGCACTAATGACTCCACTATTCCCTAATCTTGCAGTGGGATAGGAATTCTAATTATAGACATATTTCATTCTAACAGTGTAGTAGAAGATGTAGTTTAGCAAACTAGAACTTAGCCAGGAATTGCATGTACTGTATTTTGGAAACAAATGATTCGGAACGTTTGAGGAAAATTCCTAACACGTGTATATTCAGTTGAACATCACGCAAGCGATAACACAGCACGCGAGAAAAAGGGAAGCTACAATTTTAAACAATGGAATAATGCTGAAATCGAAAATGGTAATTGGTGCTTGAAGAAAGACAAATCTAAAAGGTAGGGCTCATCGCCTACATTTTAAAACAAGGCTGTAAAATAAATTCCATTTAGGTCATCGTTAGCACTAGTTTTGTAACTTGATTCAAGCAGTTATCATCGATATTGCAAAACAAATGGATGCAATATTGTGAAGACAACAATTTCGTGCGGAAGCCTAATATTGCAAGGAGTATATAAGAACGAAATTATCAATTTCACAAAAAATGGGCTGTAATGACAATAACTTAAAATCTAGGCAACTGGGGTGGAACACAGAGTACTGGATCGGTCACAGTAATAGATTTTATGAAGGTAATCAACATTTTCCCCCTTACCTTATTTTTTACAATGAAAAACTACAGTCTTCAAGAGAAAAAGAAGATTATGTTGAAACTATATTTTTTGATGTGTTACGTCAAACATAACTTCTTTTATCTTCCCTGATAATTTGTTAAAATTTTTATTTTTCACCGAAGGGAAATTCGATTGTTCTTCTTCTAGTTTGGAATGTATTTAAAAAAAAAATTAATATTTCCTTTGCATGGAGAATTTATTTCAACTGTATTTTTTAAAAAAAGCTTATGGTGTTTACAGATCGGACGAGATACTTATCATTGTTTAAACTAGATTATGGAAAAGCGTAATTTCCTGTCTATGAAGTTAGGTTTCATATATAGAAACTAAGGGAAAATTCTAAGTTAGGCTCATTCTCTAGGTGCAAAAAAGAAAATTCTGATGTCATGCGGCGGTGTATAATAGTTAAAATATAAATTTGGTTTCAAACGTGAAGTCACCTACGCTTTTTCTATCTTGTTCAAGGTCGTTTGGCTTTAGAGGACGTGCTCACTGATTCCGTACAAAATTAACCACTATTTTATCAAAGTCTTTATCCTCTTATTCTCACCTATTGAAAGGAGTCGATCTCAAATCGGACTTCCTGATCTTCAGGGAACAAGTGTTTCTTTGTGGACACATTTCGCAGTCTTTGTCTGACGATGAGCTGTTGCCTTTTTAATCCGATCGCTTGACAAAATGACAGCATTGATCCTGAACCGTACAGTGATTATACAATAGTTTCCTGACAATTGTTTCACCCTTTAAAGGTACCGACACTTTAGTATCTGGGTATTCATTGCTGGAAGATAATGCATGAAGATCGGAAGAGCAATCTTAGATTGTTAAGATCTTAGATAAAAATGAATCACATGTTGATAAAGCCTAAGTATATTGATAAAGGGGTCTCAGATTTTTCAGCCCTAATCCAAAAGGAGACTGTACGAGGTTGCTTCCAATGTGACGTCATCATTGCGCGAGTGACCATTACGTAATGATCTCACTTTCTAAATAGTATTAAGTTTGATATCTTCCTTTTAATTCAAAGATTCAGAATCTTTTATAGAAGTGGCATTAATTTTGCATCAGCAAAAATTTAACAATGACGAAATTAAATATGAGTGCGTCTATCACATCTATATTATTCCCCATCTGTTAAAAAAAAATATGAAGTTGATTTCTGGAGATTTTGGCTGGCTGAGAATTTTACAGAAATTAATTCTTCTGTGATAACATCACAACAAAGATTAGATTGTGATATATATGGAAAACTACAACTGGAAGTATAAAAATAAATGAAACTCTTTAAAAATCCAGAATTTGTAAATTACATGAGACCGTTCAATCAATCAATAAACTAGTTCCGTGAATCTAATATGTTACGGATAAATTCATTTCGTTTATGCTTATGAAAAAAAAAGTCCGTTTAGAACATTTACACTTTTTGGTGGCGAAAATGAATTTCCTTTTCTTTCTTTCTTTTTTTTTTCTAAAAAAGAAATGAAAATATTTACAATATCTACGAAGTTTTTGGTCCTTAAAAATATTCTGTGTAATTAAATTTTTTCGATAAAAATTAATCTTGTAGGAAGGAGTTTTTGCTAAAACATTTTACCTGTGCAAAAATAACTTTAAAATTAAAAACTTTTTTGAGCATGTTTTATGTAAAATGCTTTTTCATAAAGTTTGTTCATATCAAGTAAAGGTTTTTAACTTTTCAGAATTGAGCGAATATTGTTCAAATTAAAAAATGAAAAACCTGGATGATTACCGCCATGTGTTACTTCATTATTTATGGAAAGGAAAGAACGCCGCATAAAATCATAAAAAGGTACGATATGTGTTTGATGGAAATGAGTTAGAATTATGACCGTGTATACAGAAGTTAAATGCATTACATTTTATCTGGACATTTTGAGATGCAATATTAACCATGCTCAGATAGATGGGAAGAATTTTTGGTTTTAGGGGAAAAACTTCTTTTGAACGAAGAACCACCGAGTTGTGAGGAAATATGAAGACAAAAAAATAGTAGAATAATATGCAGATTAATTAAGTTAACTTAAAAAAAAAAACGTATGAGGGGAAAAAACAACGCAGTCGAATATTTGCCATTTTAACATGTGTAGTAGGTAGTGATTTAGCTGGAAAACATATGTATGTAAACGCATTCTTAGTTAAAATTTGTTGCATACTGCTGAATCATTTTCCCATTTTGTAGGAAATAGAATTTTTGTTTTTAGTGGAAACAGTTCTTTTAAACGAAGAACCATAGAGTTGTCCGGAAACATATGCAAATATATATAAAGTTAATTAAAAATTTGTATGAGGGAAAAATACAACACAGTGGAATATTTGTTTGATATAGTTTTACATGGTTAGTCGGTAGTGTTTTAGCTGGAAAACATATGTATGGAAACGCATCCTAAGTTAAAATTTGTTGCATACTGTTCAATCATTTCCCCATTTTGTGGGAAATAGCGTATGAGCTAACCTCATTTAAACGGTTTGAGTGCGTTGCTATTTTAGTGCTTTTACAGTTGGTCGACATTTTTTGCTTGACTCGTGATTTAACTGCTGGAAGATGAAGGTTTTGTCGATGCACGAATTTGTGATCCGTGAATATTCGTTGACGATTAAAATTTTTATGAATGAAGAAATTTAATACAAAGATCCATTTTGAATTATTACAATGTGTAATAATAACGAAAATGAATCAATTAAATACTTCAAATTATTTTTATTTTTACAAATCAAACGTTTTTTTTTTTTTTTTGGAACTACGTTCCCACGCATTTCCACCCAAATAAAGCACTGGTATTAGTCAAATAAATATGTAAAGTCTAGTTTGTAAATTTAAATTTTTGTAAGAAATGTGAAATCGCAGTGGGTTATTTCTGCAGCGATCTAGTTCAATTACACCTACACTTACATTATAACTTTTTAGATTTAATGATGATAAGAATAATAAAGACATTACTGTGGATTTTGTGTAATTGAAGTTGTTTTTAGCGAATTACTTTGTTTTTCTACCTGAGTTTTATAATTGAGATTTTATATGCGTAGGATTTAAACTTTGTAAGTGTCTCCCCAGAAAAAACAATATATGCAGTTAAAGTATATCAGTAAAAAAATGTTTTGTTTGATTCGAAGTGTATAATAGCGGTTTTTTTTAATCATACAACTCCTAGGCATGAAATATTACTATAATATGTTTTTCAATTTTTTATCGTCGATCGTCAAATTTATATCAGAAAAATGTATGTTTAAAGGTTATGGTTGGTTTCCCATCCGTCGTGCATTTTACCAGAAAATGCTAGTTAAAAGCATTGTCGGATTTGGCTAATAAATAACGGGGTTGTGGTCACCAGTTAGAAAAACATTAGGCATCATTGGTTGTAAATTGGTAAAATCATCTACTAGAAAAAAAAAAGTATTCTTGGTCATTGGTTACAAATCACAGGATATTCCTCAGAAAAAAATATATCCCTGACAACCGGTATTAAATTATAGATGTTCCTTCGTTAGAAATATATATATTTTAAAGTTAAACATGGCAATCCGTTTTGAAAACTAGTTTTATCTATTTGGTGAAAAATACAAAGTCGTCTGTTAGAAAAATATATATTTGATCATCGGGTCTTTTATTAGACAGGCTCATTCATTAGAAAAATGTACAGTTAGTCAACAGTCTTAACTTTCGGAGAACCATCTATTAGAAAAATCCAGACAAACCTTGTAATAATGAACCCGATAGTGAATTGCCCGTTTTAGTAAACGTTTTGACTGGTCCCAACTGAACTTCAATTATTCAATATTATTTTAAATGCTTATAGTGAATTTTTGAGGAAAGGAACGTTTCCGGATATTGAACTGAACTTTCTCTTCCACTGAATTTTTTATCAAGTTTTTTGAACCAAATTTTACACCCGGTTTTTACGTCATCAGTTACATATTTATTTCTAAACTTCTGACTGAAATTCGACTTTTTCTCCCTCACTGCCGTTTCTAGGAATTAACTGGTACACTACTCAAACCTCCACTTTGAATCGAAATTTTTTTCTTTAAAAAAATTCATGTGAGTCCTGATAATAGATACATGTACTTGAGTTGGAGTTACTTCATCGCTTCAGTATCACTTTATTAACATGGAATTTGCAATATCAACCGCAATTATCTTTATGATTTTTTGGCAAATTGGATACAGAGAAACCTAGTTTATAATGAGCTCTTTCATCGGTCCTATGCAGTTAACTCCAGTTCGAGGTTGGACAACACTATTGGCAAATGAATCAAAAAATGCACTATTGGCCATTGGTTAGAAGATACTCAAAACATTTCTATAAGAAAATGTAACGCTAGCCCAATGGTTGGTAAATAACATTCACCTATTAGAAAAATGTTTCAATTGATAAAGATCTGCGTCTTTACAGCTGAAAACACATCATACTAGGAAAAACATATATCCATCGTAACGGCCAACCAATCAAGAAATAAATTTTATTTATTGGTACATAATAAATGCTTTCTTTTCTAACCCTTGATTGTGATATTATTTTAACAATTGTTCAGCGTACTGAGATTACAGAGAACCCATCTCTGTTGAATGAATTTGAGCATTTTCTATTTTACATTGTTCTCTCACGCTTCATATTAAACAGATTTCGACATCGATGTGGTCCTGCATTAATAACAATCACTTGTCAATTTAGCAATGTCAAAAAGAACACACAAATGCTCGGACCCAACATGATGCTGATTAAATATGATTGAACTATGATTAAAGATGATTTTTCTCAAACTCCAAGCCCTTGTTTGACTACCTTTCACTGCTGTGATGAATTTGTTACGAAATATTGAACTATTTAAAAACGAGAACATTTAAGATCAGGTACCTTCTCTGGAAAGAGAAAAATGAGTTGCAACCTGATTTACATATTTAAAATCATTTCACTTTGATTGATTGATAACGTGACGTGCTACTGCTTAAAATATTTGATTAAGGTTACGAAAAGGGATGCATTTAATTTATTATGGAAAAATCAACGCCAGTTTTAAAGTAATTAAGGACATCAATGATGAGAAGATTTCAGTTTAAATTTAAATTACAACTTTTAATGCGCAAAAAATATTAAATAGTAAATCTAACTATCTTTATGCCATCTATATATTCGTACTCAATCATAGTTGAACTCTTTAATAATTTAGATATGGAAAAAATAGGTAAAATTAGAAGAACAAAAATAAAATGTTTAGTTTCTCATAGTACTTTGATTCGTCGTAATTTGTGCATTTTTTTAAAATGAAAGTAACGAAAGTATTTTTTTTATCAAAATATAGTACTCGTTTTAGAGAGAATTTTTACTCGTAGCTTTGATTGTAGTAGACATTTTCTTGAGAATATGCTTATTCAATAATGTATTTCAGTTTGTGTACATTTTATATCGAGTTCTTTTTTTGGCCGGAAATAAGTAGTAATTTTATTGAGAGTTGAGGATGTACATTTATTTGAGAACGCGTTTAGTATACGTACACACTTGAAATTTTTTTTCTTAATTTTGTTTTTAAAAATACAATTTTTCTACAGTGGATCAGTTGTGTGTGTTTAATGACATTTTAGAGGGAAAAAAATCATATAAAAATAAATATTAATTACCTAATTAAGATTTAATGATCTAATTAGCATCATTTTTGAAACATGATATCTTAAAATGAAATTTGTTTAGACACATAATTCTAGTTGTAAATTGTAGCTAATATCATTCTTCATGTTTTGTGCCTCAATCAAGATGCTGGAGAGAATAGTTTTTTTATACAAATATTTCTCACTAATAATGGATAAAAAATCATGACTTTTTCTGAAACTTTAACTTCTAAAAATTTATTTAAAAGTTATTTCTTTATTAGAAATTCTAATGGAGGCAGAACACATCCACGGTATTATTCAGATTTTAGTGGTACAAAAATAATTGTGATAGATTTATCTATTGTTGAGTTATCTTGTTTCAAGTTAAGCGTCACATTGCTCAAACATGATTCTTCAGAAATGGACTTCAAAGTTAAGGAAACGTGGATTTTTACATGGAAGTTCCTCGAAAAAATTCCTTGTTACTGAAGAACTATTCGGAATATTAGCAACATCTTGGTATCGTTTGAAAGGTAAAGGATTGGAGAACCATTTGAAGTAATATTTTTGTTTATATTTTGGTCGATTTTAGCGATTTAAAGTGTGCATGTACACCTTAAAACTATTATTATAATATAAACTATTTTGAGACAGCAATACAATTTAGTATTGTATTTCATGTGAAAATATATTTTGTAGCAGAGTTTAATTCCTGTATGATATCATTGGGTTAAGTTTTGTAATTTGGAAGATAAATTAATTGTATGTTAAGTTATAGAGAATTCTTGTGTATTTTGGAAGATTAGAATTAGCAAACCTTTCAAATGAGGGAAATTTGTTTTGAGCTCAGCCTTTTTCAATTAAGCAAAGAAAAATGTATACTGTATTAATCTTTAATTAAATCATATCAGAATACTATTTTAATATTGATTAAGAATACAAGAATCATTCTGAAAGTAAATCTCGTTATATTTTTTCACACAGAAGCTTTATTATGAACAGAGAAAGCTGTGCAAAACTTTCTTAAATCACTATACACCGATTATAACCAGGATGATTTCTTGAAATTGATTTTACAGTACAAAAGATGTATCAATATCGGTGACAACTGTGTGGGAAAATAGCCAAAAATTTGCGCTTTGTGATGCCATTATATGTTTCTTATAAAGCTTCCTTGTAAAAAAGCTTGAAAAAACTTGCTTTCGGAACTCCCTCTTTAAGATGAAATAATAAGCTTTGGAATTTTCGAAAATCATGAAGCACGTTAAAGCTGTTTAGACAGTTTACCATTAACCAAAAGACTATCAGAATATTAATATTGAAAGACATATTTTTTTTTGCAAATTGAGAAAACTTTTAATTCTAAAGAAATAAATTTTCTATCCTTAGGCTCAAATTCGACGCTTAAACCATTAGTCACCTTAGATCGTTTCATCAATGGACGTTTTTCAATTACAAATTCTGTAGAACGCATCAAAGGCACAAATTTGCCAGTTGCATTTAAATTAAGAAGTTGCCTTGAAACAACAATCTGTAAAATTGCTCCACAAAGCAGACGTTTATGTAAAATATGCTGCGGCGCAAGAAGCAAAACTAAATCTTAATCACGCATCGTCTCCAGCCTTGCAATTACCTAGCCAAAAAAGGCTACACGAATTTTAACCAATCAGCTCCACTGACTCCCACAATCTCTTATGGACAATTTACATCCCTACATACCTGGTTACAAATACCTGATGTCAGAACTGGATTGAAATTCCACCCATCGCTATGTTCAACAATGTAATTACAGAAAAACTAACACAAGCTGTATTTCTTAAAGGGCACGCTGTGATATATTTCATGATTTGAATAATGAAACAGACTTATATATCATTTGCATAGAGTTTTCGCAATTTCGAAGTGATCTGCTATCAGTTTCATCAATTAAAGACAACATTTCTTGCCAGCGAGCAATTATTTCTGCTTGAAATAATTTAAGAGCAAAAAAATGTTGTTGAATTCGTTCCACACGCTCTTTGCGTTCTCTTATTCTTTGGGGCATAGCTAATGTTCTATTTGCTGTTCTATAGCTATACCACGGACTGGAAGAAAACAAATGTGAAGGTTATGATGGGTAATAATGCGACTTGGAGTGATTTGTCACAGCTGTTTGTTTGATAACCTGGATGGTTAAGGTGATGAAATTTTGATACATTAAAGATTGAAGTGATCTTTAACCATAATTGTTTTGATTTTGTAACTGCTTGTAATTTAGCATGTAAAAGTTAATAGAAAACTTTCATGGCCAGTGTAAATAAATACTATTTTTTCTCTTTTTCCCACATATTGTTTTACTTTTTCAAACGTTATTCTTTTGGCATAACACACAAACACCTAACTTTACCAAGAAACCTAATTTTTATCAACTGAATCAAAACCCGATTTCTCATTAATTTATAACTTTGTTTGAAATTTAATGCTTTATTTGTGTAATTTCAATTTTTAAGATACATAAACGCTTGTGTGCTGGAAAAAAAAAAAAAGTTTTTCCCAGTATCGATTATCGTCAAAAAAACTGGTAGTTAAAACAGCGTCGTGCAGTCTTGGTCTAACCGGATGTGCTAAAAAACATTTTGCGGGTCGGATACCCCCTTGCCATACTACCAACAATTTTAAAGATATATAAAACCTTTGTGTGCCGGAAAAAAGTTTTTTTTTTTTGCCAGTATCGATTCTTGTCTTAAAAAAAACTGGTAGTTAAAAAAGCGTCGTGCAGCCTTGGTCTAACCGGATGTGCTAAAAAATATTTTGCGGTCGGATACCCCCTTGCCATACCAACAATTTTTAAGATTGATAAAACCCTTGTGTGCCGGAAAAAAACGTTTTTTTTTTGCCAGTATCAATTCTTGTCTTAAAAAAAAAAAAAAACTGGTAGTTAAAAAAGCGTCGTGCAGCCCTGGTCTAACCGGATGTGTGAAAAAATATTTTGCGGCTGGGCTGCTTCTTTGCCGTACTACCGCTATCGGTTAGGATCTGAACATTCTTTCGGCCATACCGTGAAATGTGTTTATATTCCTTACATAAATGCAGCTTACATTGAATTGCACAGATTACGGCAATAAAAGCGATAGCGATTACAAATTTATAACCATCTATAAATTTTGGCGAACGTGGAATTTCTGTGGAAAATCTGCTAAGTAACTGCTTTTCTTGACTTTGAATAGATTTGTGGCGGTACGATTCGACCGATTGCGTGTTCATATCACGTCCGGGTCACCAAATGTGGCGGTCGACGAGAGAGGCCATGGAGGCGATGGTGGAGGATGCTGTCTGCCGGAGGCAGGGATAGAACCTCGGACCTTCTTGATGGTAAGCCAGTGCTTCCATGCTTTGCCAAAAGGTACCTTTTGGCAAAGCATGGAAGCACTGGCTTTCTATCAAGAAGGTCCGAGGTTCTATCCCTGCCTCCGGCAGACAGCATCCTCCATCGCCTCCACCTCCGTGTCCTCACACGTCGACCGCCACAGTTGGTGACCCGGCAATTACACGCAACGAATGGAGACCCAATCAACCCATAGATGGCGCCACGAGAACACTCGCACTCATCCGCCCGAACGAGGCGCTCGACCACATGCTCTCATCAGCGCCCGACCGCGGATACGAGCCTTCCAACCTCGCCAGAACGTCTGGCACTAGCGCACCCATCTATGGCTGGTATCGTTCACTCCTCACCTCCACACTGTCGTTCATTCGTTCACTGGAGGGGGAGTATATGTGGCGGTACGATTCGACCGATTCGACACCTTCAAGAGCTATCTTCTGTCCTGGCCATTAGGTACCTTTTGGCAAAGCATGGAAGCACTGGCTTACCATCAAGAAGGTCCGAGGTTCTATCCCTGCCTCCGGCAGACAGCATCCTCCACCATCGCCTCCATGGCCTCTCTCGTCGACCGCCACAGATTAAATGATTTCTTCACCGAGTGACAAGTTAATTTTTCTTCAAAATCGGGTGAATTTTACGTAAATAATAATATTTTATTCCCACTTCTTATATCAACATTTATACAACATTTAGTGACAAAAATTTCATTCAGTACAAGTTTCACCGAATGTGTTATTTGGTAACACTCAGTTATGGGCATGCTTTATCATCTTTCATACCGAGAGATCGGGCGAATTTTTCATATATTTAATACACTAAAGGAAATATTTTTAAAAGCATAATGGGAAAATAACTATCCCTAAGAAAATATGCAAAATATGGGCTTGTTCTGGAAAAGATAAGCAGTTCAAACAATTGAAAGATTGTAATTTTTCCGAAAGAAAAAAAAAATCGTACCGGTCAAAGCAGAAGGAAAATAATTGTGTCTAGATACCCCAATCAGGTGTCACCAATTTCCTAGAGGTATTTTCTGCTCTCTTATTGTGGTGCTATTGTGCCGAAACCTTTACGAGCCTTATTTCCTCTTTTAAACCTATTCATTGTTCTAAAACTACCACTCTTCATATGCATCTGAATTTCTTGCACGTTGAACATTTCCTTCCTTTGACCGATCTACCTTGTCGTGACTTGTTGAAGTTATTGCTTTCTTAAAAGATGCATGACTTAGTTATTTGAGTCTTACGGGTTCTTATTTTGGGGGTTTTCTTCGGAAATTCATGTTTGTTGGGAAAATTTTGTATTTCCAAATGCCCTCATGTAAATGTGGCCATTGTTGTTTCAAGTATTTTATGTAAGCTGAAATATGACGTATGAATTATTGCGTTTGTTGCCATGTTCCTGAAGTGTGTTTTTGTGTCAGAGTTTCGCAAAGTCAGGGAAATTACCACAATTTCGTAAAGTGACATAAAATGTTATCGGATTTTTGGGTTTTGTATCCATATCATGAATGGATGATGATAGTAAAATAAGATGAAACGTAAATTCACGAGGAAAGACAAATTTTTAAATAAATAAATATGTGTTTGAAAATCTCCCGAACTTGAGAGTACTTGAGGTTCAAGTGACCGCATCTTCTGTAATGTCATCAAGGCTACCAGCATTCGAAACATCAATTAAACAATTTTGAAATTCCTTCTGATTCTATTGCCTTTTTTCTTTTGAAGAACTAACTAAAGTAATGTTTTTCGGTGATGGAAAAAAATATTGTTTTTACAATACAAAGAAATTAATAAAATTTTAGAAGGAATTTAAAAAAATTTGAAAGAATTTTGAAAAGCTGATAGCCTGGATTAGATTAGAGAATATACGGTCATTTGAACCTCGAGTACTCTCAAATTTTGAGTACTTTGGAATGTATTTTCGGTTATTACTCTGCAAACAACTAGTGTCGTAATAGATTGTAGCAATAATTAATAAGCTAATATCTGAGGGTAAGTGACACAACACAGCGCAACCAAAAAATCTCGTTCGTCTAAGGAAAAGTTTCTTTCAATGACGAAAAAAAAAAAAAAAAAACCAACTGGACAATATAAGGATATTTAAATTAAGAAGAACCAATGATTCGAGCTTAAAGTTTCGTTGGCGTGGTACGTCGCTTGTTGTTGAAATCACTCTTTACACAATATTTAGAATAGTGCTTTTTAAAAAGATTTACGAAAAATAAGCTGTAATAAGCTCAAAACTAAATAAACAAAAAATAATTCGGGAATTTAAGAAAATTCCTCGTAATTAACAAACAACAAGTAGCAAGGAGCTAATAAATTTTAACAGCCATATTTAGTAATTGTACGTATTGAGCTTTGTGATTTGAACGTTTTGAAACTAACCCTGTGGAAAAATTTTCCTTAAAAGGACAAGAGCCTTTCTGAAAAATTTTCGTTAAGAGGACAATAAAAATAATGATTGTGAATGATGAGTGACAAAGTACGTGGTAACATTGATAAGATTTAATATTTTATTCGCAAATTTTCTTGCTAACTTTGTTTTTAATGGACAAAAATTCTTAACACAAACTGTACCAAGTCATGGTATTTACTGATCAGTATTTAACACCTGTTACGGAAATAATCCTCATATAAATTGTACAAAAAATGTATAAACTATGTCAAATTTATAAGTTATAAATAAAATAAATACATCAGGGGCCGTTCATGAATGATGTCACGCTTTTTTCCCATATATTTGACCCCCCTCCCCCCTTTGTCACATGTCACGCTATATTGCATAATGCATGATGTCACACTTCTTGTTACCCCTCCCCTCCCCTTGTCACACTTTGTCACAATTTCACGAACCCTCCTAACTCCCTCGAAGAGTGATATCATTTATAAATGATCCCTCATGTAAAAGCCTAAATATTTGGCATTATTTTCTACCCCTGGAGTGTGCCGATGAATATATTTGTGAATTATGTATGCCGAAGGTTAAAAAGGTTTCAGAGCAGGGGCATACATTATGAAATATTCTATATCGCAACCGAAAGCGAACATAAAAGAAAATACTGATAAAGAGCCTTTTTTCCTTCCCTTCCGAATCTTTAAATGCTTAGTGTTGAAAGAAGATTAGTAAAATATTTCATCGAAGTTCGAGACTTCAAATGATCATCATCATATTTTGTATAACTATTGCAGCGTTTTTTCCACTCACAAACTATTTAACCCGAACCACTTACAAAGCTTTTGTCTAGTAGGAAGAATGTAATGTCTCTTTATGACAGCTATAACAATTGCCTTAACCCTCACGATTTACAATGCTTTCTGAAAGGTTTATTAAAGGAAAAAAAAAGTGAAAGTGAAATGACTCGGTGGATGCATAGGAAAGTAATGTATTTCTTCAGAATGGTTGTTCCTACAAGAAAGCAGTGGTTATCAGATCTTTGCGTAATCATTTGCAGTAATGATGATTGCATGTCGCATTCATCAATTTAAAATAAATGGCGATGCGGGCAATCAAATAATTTATGAATTTTGTTTTGTTATTAATGTTTTTCAATTTCCGCTACTGGAATTGAAGGAAAAAGAAGCTTTTGCTGGGGATTTAATGTGATTTAGAGCAGGTTTTCACCAAAAAGAATCTTTTTTTTCTAGTCCGAGGGAGGCAATAAAATACTTTTTGAATTTAATTGTTTAAAAATATTATTGGTTTTCAAATTTTTCAAAAGACCTACAAGTGGGGAAAAATGAATAAAGATTAATATATTTTTTATGCTAACTTCAATCACATAAACATCTTTCATTGTTCCTGATATTTCTTGGATTCAGTGATTAGCTATTATATCCTTTTTGTTTTTCTGTCGATATTCTTCATTTATGTATACTAGATTAGATGAAAAATGTGGCATGATTGTTTGCGCTGCTATTAAAAAGTTTAAAATAATCTTACAATACAAATAGTGCCATTTTTAGTTTAAAGAATTGTGATTTAATAATCTATAAATTTTGTTTTAATTATTTTAACCTTCTTCAATTGCTGCTATTGAAAGTGAACAGATAAAACGACGCTGATGAAAACAGTGAATGTATTTCCATGCCTCTTATAATGATTTCGGCTCTGAAAATATCACTATTTTAGTTTTAGAAGTTAAGATTTAATGAATTTAATTTTATTGTTTGTTCTATTAATTTTTTAACTCTAAAGCATTTGAACAAATGACGCGCACAACGCTAGATTAAATTTTATCTCATCATAAAACACAAAAGGAAAGCCTTTTCTGTGAAAAATTTCCTTTTGTATAGTTTTAAAAAACTACAGTAAAACCTGTAAAGTTGACCATCTTTGTAAGTTAACCACCTGTCTAAGTTGACCACTTTGCCAGGAAGTGGCTTTGCGAAATTTCACCCTCTACCTTACCCTCTATAAGTTGACCACTACAGTGCTGCACCGCAAGTGGTCAACTTACACAGGTTTCACTGAATATTAAAATAAACCCTTGGGGCATACAACATCATGTTGTGGCATCTTAACGTGAGTATACATCAAGCGGGTTCTTTGAGACATGTCCTTTATTTACCTGACCTTGTCTAGAATATTCATATTTTTACATAAGAGTCGGAGAAAAATATACTGGTGGAAGTACATTAAAAAAAAAAATATTTAATTAAATTTTTCATAATATATGATGTCACCTACCTTTATTTACACTAAACTAAAGAATACTTCAAAAATTTATCAACAGATGTCATCAAGAATTTTTTTCTTATTACAAACCGTAACGTTAAAAAAGGAACGCCAAATAGCGTTTTTCTCAAAATATTAATCGCTTTACTTTACAAAATATTAATCTCACCACCTCCTATATTAAATTCATATTTAACTGTTCCAATCGAAATTTTATGATTAAACAATTTTATGATGAAGTTTTATTAAATTATTCGGTGAGTAGCAGAAGGTATTTTTTTTCCTGTAGACATAGTTTCATTTCATTTTAGAGTCTATTTTGGATACTTTTTAATCTCTTCATAAGAGTAATTGAAAATTTCGTATCATTTAAAATTGTAATAATTTGAATAAAATCTTGTTTAGAAGCTTTCAGTTGCATGCCGAAGATTCATATTAAACTCTAAAAAAAGTGTTACTTCTTTCTAGCTTGTTTAAGTTTCAGGAGTAACTAAGAATAAAATTAAAAAAGAGGACTGCAGTAGATTATAGTAATTGCTTCCTATGTTTGTTCAATAACTAGTTTGAATGTTTATCTGAGAGTGAAATTGAAGAGAAAATGAGAAACGGAATTACCTGTTTAAAAATTTTCTTGTCAAAACAATAACTCTGTTTGTGTGGGATTACTTACTACTGAATATTTGAGGCAGTCACAAACATTTCTTTTTTTGCCCCAGTTAAAAGCGGTTAAAGAGAATTATAGCCAATTTCCTATCAAAAACTTCAACGCGTGCAATTTCGCTCATTTCAAGCAATTGTAAGGAAAGAAAATTCCTAGTCGGGTTCGAAAGCCTATCTTTTCTTTAAAATCTTCTGGCGGATTTTTTTTTCAGTTTGTATGAACTGTAAATTTAATCACTATTTACCGTTTAATGTTTTCTTCATATATCAAACTAAGTGTCAAAAACAGAGATGTTGTTGAACACCAGGCTAAATAACTCATTTCATAATATTTGATTATCTCTGGTTGCTTATAATGTTTTATTATCTTTTTAATAAAATAATATAATCCCTTTCGTTTTGTGTTTGATAAAATAAATTGCTATTTATGCATAGAAATCAAAATATAGTTCCTTCACAGTTGTAATAACATTTAGTCAATCAGTCCGTCTTCAATATTCAGTTGAAACTGGAGCTTTTGTAGC
Organism: Octonoba sinensis; assembly: GCA_038502835.1. NCBI lineage: Eukaryota > Metazoa > Arthropoda > Arachnida > Araneae > Uloboridae > Octonoba > Octonoba sinensis. The sequence continues at coordinate 109,125,880 of CM076599.1, read as the reverse complement.
TATAGGCTAAATCCTGGGGGAAATTTAAGTTGAAAAATAGTAAAATTCTTGATAAGTTTTCTGACTTCACATATTTATTAAATTTCTAAAACATAGACCAGCAGACGATTTTTTTTGTAATGTCATGCATGCAATAGAATGTAAGGGGAAAAAAAGGAAAGATTTTGAGTGAAATGCTTTCAAACTCAATTCGTATAGCAGCCTTAATGAAGGTACCCCCCCCCCCTAAATAACGACAAAGAGTAGCACCTATTAGGGATACACCTAACAACTCTCACCCCATAAAGGTGGTTGTTTCTTAAATCATTAAGCTAATTAATTTAATTTTATTCACTTTCACCGGTTTTTCAAGTTTCTAAAATTTATAATGAGGGTATATAATTGCAATATCGATGTGTTACACTGTTAGAAATTTCATCATGAAATTACGGTTAAATGACTGGCAGCAGTCTGTCCATCTAATTCACCGTTAAATTTACGGTTTGGAACATTTTTCTATCTTTACGGGACCTAACCATTTCCAACCAACTTGGTTAAAAAGCCGTAAATACAAAAATTCACGGTTTTATAACCATTTAAAATGGTTTAAAAACAACATTTTTACCGTTTCTGAGCCATTTCGAGGCTTAGAAACCGTAAACGCAACCGGGAATCGAACCCGCCGTGAATGGTATACCAACCTAGCGCTCTAGTCATTCGGCCATCTGCACCACGTAAAGCGGCCGTTTATTTATGAATAAATCCTCTTTTCCAACAGGCAAACTGCCTTAAAATTGAGATTTCGGTTTTTGATTGGATCCAAAGTCATTTTTAGTCTAAATTTACTGTATATGGACGAAAAATTATTTTATTTGCTGCCAAAATTAAAATACAAACAAGCTTCAGCAGCTCAAATGATGGGTTCACTCATTCGCAAACAGTTCGGGAATCCGATGTCTCCAATTTTTGATTTACGTGTGTATGTGTTTCTATTTAGTAACCACTGCTTAATCCACTTTTTTTTTCTTCTTTTTTTATATCCACATGCAGATTTTAACTGATAAATCCGTATTCCTATTTTAAAACAACGTACGACCGGTAAGGTTTCGCAACCAAGATGGACGCCCGATTCTTATTGAGCGCTTGAGAATTACGGTTAGTTAAACGTTCTTTAGGATAAACAGAAAATAAACGATTTTTTTCGAAATCACCGCATTGAGTACCATCTTTTTAATAGTTATTCAACTGTTGTAATTAAATATGGTAAAATAACAATAAAATAAATTGTTATTTTACTATTTTCTTACGGAAATTTTTAACAGTGTAGGTATATATACGCATTGGTTATTTTTTAGTCGAGAGTAAGTGACTAAAGTGAAACATTAATAAACTACCAAAAAAAAAAAAAAAAAAAAGTAAAGTATCACTGCTGTGTACGCATTAAAGCAACAGTAAAAGAAGGATATAGTGGCATGGTTATAATTTTACAAATTTATTAATTGCAAAAAAAAAAAAACCCTTAAAAAAGAGAGAATGGTCACGTTTTAGTTTATTATTAAAAAATATTGTGACCGTTGATCGGCAGGCAATATTTTCTGTAATGATAAAACAAATTCAAAAATACTAAACTTTAAAATGTTGAAATGGGCGTTTCGACCTTTCTAGGCGCTAATGAAGAAAAAAGTGAACATTTTTGTTGCTACAACAAAACAACAAAAATTTAAAACTTAAAAGCGATAAACACCTTATGTGATTAGAATCTGCATAAAAATCCAATCTGAACCCCTTTGAGAATTCCCCGCTTTACTTTACATATTTTTTAATACTTCGAAAATTACGCACACACATAGACTAATAGCTACATAAGAAAAATCTCAAGTTTTCCCATTTGGTACCAGAAGAACTTTGTGATTCATGTTCGAAGATTATTCCGGTTTGAACCACACAGACAGAAAATCATGTCAAAAGCGCTCTCAAGATACTTTCACGAACTGTCCCCTTGTTTTGTTTAGTAAATGGAGACTCATGATGTTTTCTTCCTCCAGTTTTATGTATTTATTCAAAGCGAAAAATAATAAAAATTCATACGAATTTTGTGATCTTCAAAACTTATTGGGGAGGGGGGGGGGGGCTCAATTTAGAACCATTATTTGAACGTAATATCAAAACTGAGAATGTGATATTACGCTATTACGCTCGAAGTCGTGAAACCATTAATTTTTCCTCCCTCCTAAATTATGCGTTGTTTAACAATCAAAATCATCTAATGCAAAAAGCCATGGAACCTTGCCCAGGGAATAATTATTCAAATCTAGGTGAAATGTGGAAAATAATTTTAAATTCACAGCAAATCCTTTGCTAATGATTTTCAGATACAGGCGAGAGTAGGTCAAGATGAGTTAATCTTTATGGGTTGCGCTTCGGATATCGCTTTATTGATTATTATTCCAAGATACTAGAATACGAAAAACAATACAAGTATATCGAAATTTATAAAATGACTGAGATGTATGTATTAACGAGTGAGGGCAAGCGGTGCCTTTGTAATGAGGCACGATCTACTCACGACGCGTGCGCAGAGTGGATCTCATCCCTTCTCAGTAGGTGCTAATCACTTTAACCGGTTTTCGTCACGCTCGGCGAGTTTCCATTTTGTAATTTTTTTTCTCTATTTGTATTTTGAGTGGTGGCAGCAGCTTATCGAAGCGGCAGGTCTTCTTCCCTGATTAAATGTGACACCAACTGAAAACTGGATTTTTATTAAATTAATTGAGATGAAATATGGAGGTTGAGTTTTGTTTTTATCTGTGCATAATCGTTGGTAAAATTAAAATAATTCTAGTGAAAGTGAAAGGAAACTCAGAAGCTCATGTTTGCTTGTTAACAATACATACATAAATAGCGCAGAAACGTATTTACGTAAAATGCATATATGTTTATGCATTGTATAAAGAAAGCTATATTTCATGTATTACTAAAAAAATTGTTTATTCTTTAGTTTTTTAAATTTTCTATTTTGCAGACGATTTAATATTAGAATGTGTTTTTTCGTTAATAAAGATTTTACGGATTGATTTTGGAAGCGAGTGAATGGCAATAGAAAGTAAATTCCAGTCTATTGTACAAAATTTTGTTGCATGATAGAATCGTATGTGACTACACAGAAATAATACTTCGACAGTCAACTGAAGACATTTTCATATTTACTGAAGAGTAAGATATTTTATTACTTTAATTATTGTTGTACATAAAAACCTGCATCATTGAAACGTTGCTTAGACAGAGAGGCGTCCTGCCGGTAGTTGGGTTCTTATAATTGTACCTGTTTCATTTGTCCGTCTAATATATTTTTCTATCTTTCTTTTTTTAGTGGGGAGGGGGGGGGGGAGCATTTAGTTTTCGGGTCTAAGATGCAGTTTCATTTCGAACGTGATAATTTATTTTTTAAAAAAATATTTCTATAGATCTTCTTTCCTTATCTCATTTTAATATTGATATTTATGTTGTATGAATTGAAAATGCTATGAATTTCATTTTTATTTTACGTTCAAGAAGAAATGGTATGACATTCGTAGTTGTTTCACACAAGTTCTTATACCGTAATTCCTATCGCATTTTTATTACTTTTCCTAGAAAAATCTCGAAAGTTATAGATATTTGACGATTTTAAAAACATTACAGAAAGTATTTTTATTACTAATTAATTATTCAAACTAATTATTCTTAAAAATAACTTGACGCACATACTTTTGAGACGTTGCTTTAAACCAAATATCTTATATTTTTTTTGTGAGAAGTTGACACACACACAAACACAGAGAGAAAGAGAAAGATTGAGAGAGAGATTTTTATTTTTCTTATTAAGTTTCCACTACTTTTCCAAGAAAATTTTGAAGGTTTATAACAGAGACTTGACGTTTTAAAAAGACGGATAGTTTATGATTTTTACATTTATGCAACTGTTACAGTCTCTTAAAATGAAAACAACATAAAATATCGTCGAGTGTCTGGGTGTCATTCCGCAATGTTAAATAGCTCTTCACAATTTTCAAAAGAAATTACGAAATTTTACGGATATTTTGTGTTGAAAGAAAAGAAACTTTGATCTTTTGTAGATATTTTATGTTTGAAAACTATAAAAACGCGTAATAACTATATAGCTTATAACATCATCTTGTAACCCTTGTGGTATTCATATTACTTTCAATAGGAACTTAAAAATAAAAAAAATATGGATATACACTGTTAGAAATTTCATCATGAAATTACAGTTAAATAACCGGCAGCAGTCTGTCCATCTAATTCACCGTTAAATTTAAGGTTTGGAACATTTTTGAATCCTTACGCGACCTAAACCATTTCCAATCAGCTTGGTTAAAAAGCCGTAAATACAAAAGTTTACAGTTTCATAACTATTTATAAATAATATGGTTTAAAAACTGTAAATGTAAGTTTTTACTGTTTTTGAACAATTTCGCGAGGGGTAGAATCTTCGAGACGTAGAAACCGTAAACGAAGCGTGCGGGAATTGAACACCGGGTGTATGGTGTACCAACCTTGCGCTCTAACCATTCGGCCATCTACACTACTCAAAGCGGTCGTTTATTTATCAATAAATCTTCTTTTCCAACAGGTAAAACTGCATTAAAATTAAGATTTCAGTTTTTGATTGGATTTGAATTCCAAAATCATTTTTGGTCTAAATTTACTGTATATTGACGAAAATCCTTTTATTCGCTGCAAAAATTAAAATACAAGCAAGCTTCAGAAACTCAAATTATAAGTTCGCTCTTTCGCAAACGGTTCGAGAATCCGATGTCTCCAATTTTTGATTTACATGTGTATGTATTTCTATTTAGTAACCACTGCTTAAGCCAATTTTTCTTCTTCTTTTTTATATATACACATGCAGATTTGAACTGATAACTCTTTATTCATATTTTCACAACAACGTACGACCGGTAAGGTTCCACAACCAGGATGGACGCCCGATTCTTATTGACTACGAGACCTAGGTGGTGCTTGTAAATTACGGTTAGTTAAACGTTCTTTAGGAGAAACAGAGCATAAACGATTTTTTCACAATCAGCGGTTTGATTACCATCTTTTTAATGGTTATTCGACTGTTGTAGCTAAATATGGTAAAAATAACAATAAAATAAATGATTATATTACTAGTTTCTCACGGATATTTTTAAGTGTATATTTTTTAAAGACTGGTTATTTTATGTTTTAAAAAGATTCGAAAATGAGAGATCCATAATTTCTGAATCTTTTCCAATAAATCTAACAAGTTTTAAACTATCTTCCGTTGGAGCTATGGAAAATGTGTTGGTAGGATAGTTATCAAAATGGCGCAGCGTGGACTAGAAAATAAATGCATCAGCTTTTCTTCAAACTTAGTAAGAGGAGTATCAATATCATATAAAATGAGCAAAAAAAAAAAAATCCTGCATAATTACGAAGAATGAGTGAATTTTAACTAATCCGCGTTATGTGATTACTACAAATATACATGTTACAATAAAACACTCACCTAGTTATTTGCGAAAACATAAAATTAATAAATAATACTGTAAAATGAAAGTTAGAATCAAAACCGCGTTTATCAAACAGTCATTATATTTAATTCTTCTTTACAGACAAAATCAAACATGATTGCAATTTTAAAGTATCTAAAACAAAGAGCTTCGGAAATGATTTATGCGATGAACACTCCATAAAACCATTCGAAGCAAACGATAAAAATAAATGGCACATAGATTTTGTTACCTAATCTAAACTAATACACGATAGAATGTAATATTTATCACGGCCATGAAATATTACGTTATGCAGATTAACTGTAGATGTAGCCTGGTTTCATCACGCACGATCTTTGGTAAATGATTTTGTCGTGGTAAATAAGCGAAATGAATGCGCATCTGTTCCGTTTGTGGTAAAAAGAAAACTGCTAAATGTTTAGAAGAGAATTGGTATTTCGATAGTTGTGAAATGGCAAGAGTGAGAATCGTTAACAATCTGCCCATTACTGGTGTACTTTTTTTAATTTTTATGCTAATGGAATGCCACCATTTCGTATACAATGGAACAATAATGCATTTGAAATAACAGTAATGCTAATACTTTCCATTTTTGGGTAGTTTCAGTGTAAATGGGGAGGGGGATACCAGCAGTTTTTTATTAAAATTTGAGTTTAACATAATATATAACAAATCTCTTTCGGAGTGAACACCAGCGAGACAAAAGTATTTGACCGTGAAAAAGAGGTGTCCGCGACTACACGAATTTTTAATTTACTAGTTTTTTGAAACACAGATAAAAATAACCAACGTATTTTTATCAGGTTATACATTCATATAATATAACAAAACATTCAAAGAAAATTTTAAATAAAAATTACGTGCAGAATACATATCTATAAAGTTTTAGTACATTTTAATAAAGTTTTTGATTTACATCTGTTGGTACGTTTTCATTGGCGGAAGTTTTAAATTTTTTGAATGTTCTTTGAGATGTATTATTAAATAAATCCTTCAGGATCATTATGCTTTTAGATGGCGCTCTAAGCACGCAGAATTTATCAATTGTCTGCAGCCGAATAGGGTAATAGTTACGGAGAAAGTAATTTTGTTAAGTTCCAATTTCCGAATATTTAATTATTTAATCATCGAATTTTAATTAATTTCTCTTGTAATTAGGTCCATAATCTGGATTTTATGAATACAATTTGCTCCTAAAATAATTTTCGCTTGCATTTGTGTGGGTGTTCTTGAGGTGGCCACTATCACAAGTGGTAATGGCCTCCTCCGATAATGCTGCCACTTGAACAAATAGTTTCCAGTCCCTACGGGGTACATTAGCTCTGAAAATGGAATCAATAAGCTGCCCCATTAGAGACAATAACAGCATCTACGCAGACACTAAGCGCATGCTTAATTTCATAATCGCGACTAAATTTTTTCTTAGTACAAATATGTTTTGTATTGTGAAAGAGTATATATCATAAAAATGCAATCATAAAAACATATGAATTTCGAATGTTACTACACTGCCAGGTGCTATAGAATTGCTAAAGTAGTGAAACTATTTAATCAACAAGAAGTTCCGTCTAGAACTATACGAGCCTACTTTCCCCTATACACCAGCTTCAAATTTATAATCTAGCTATCTCTCTCTCTTTCTCGTTTAGCTTTAGTTCTTAATTGCTTCAAATATACCTTTTTCAACGGTTAATACATATTCATTCAATCATTCATTTATTCAGTCATTCATGTATTTATTCACTCATTTATTCATTCATTATTTTGCTTATTCATTTAATCTTTCATTAATTCAAAAATATTCTTGAAAATCCCGATCAAAAAATTTCATAAGAAAATAGGCTCGTTAGTTATGGATGAACTTTTTATCTGTACATGTTCTACGTCATAAGAGCTTTCCGATAAAGTTTGTTCCTAGCAAATCGGCCCGTTAGATCAGGATTTTATAGGATTGAAATTTCCCCGTAGGCACTATGTTAAATTTTTTTTTTGAACTGTTCAAAAATGAACAAAAATTGTTCAAATTAATATTTCATGCCAAGAACTTCTTCCAGTGAGCTTGTTCATTGGAACTTGGATCTTGTACCCAGAGTTTACATAATTTGCTTCATTTTCGCCCATAGGCGCTATTGTTAAAATTTTTTGAACTGTTCAAAATTGAACAAAAAATTGTTCAAATCAATATTGTTCAGTAAAATATGGAAATTAGATGTCCTCACCGAGATCTTTCGAATGCAAAAAGAATTTTTCGAATCGGACAATTCGTTCAAAAGTTATTAGGGGAGACAGACCGACAGACCGACAGACACACTTTTTCCCCATCTCAAAACCCTACTTTCAAATTTTTTATTTTTCAATCTTTATTTAATTACTTAATTTATTTTTGACTTTTCTTGATTTCTAACGATATTTTCACGATACATTAAGCCTTCTTTCATGCTTTATTATTATTTTTTTTATTTTTACGGGAAAGTAGGCTAAAAAGGAAATGACTTAAAAAGGAAAGCATAATTGAATTCATGTTTTAGTCGAGATAAAGAAAAGCTATTGTAATTGAATATCAAGACATGCCATTCAATGAAAAAAGATCAGGATCTTTTTCTCAAAAAATGATTCAGTATAAAATCTTACAATATCAAAATGCAAAAACAATAAGATGCGAAATAATAAAAATGGTATGATGTCATCACAACCGTCAAATATTTAATATTAAAAAAATAAAATAAATTAATTAATTCATTCATGTGTTTTTAAGTCTTTAAATGAAATTCAGAATAAAAGATTTAAAAAAAATCGCAGCAGTGCAGCACAAGAATTTTTTAAAAAGTTCTAATGGGCTGATGTTGGCTTCTGCCAATTGAAGACGTAGTGCGTTCCTTAGAAGATTGGTACCATCCCTTTCAGCGGCACCACAATGAGTGTGGTACCATAGCCGCATGAGAATTTTGACGTCCAGTTTCTGCACCTGAAAGAGCGAGTACCCGGACTATGTTGATGCGAAATTGCACTAGGAATTTAATTTAGCCGAGAGCATCCAATCCAAATGTCTACTCAAGGGATCTTTTACATGCCGCATGATCATACGACATGGGCGCAGACGATTTTCTGAATCTTGAAAATCCACCGATACTTCCAGGCTCGATCCTGAAACCTGGGGTCTACCAGTCCCGCTCTTTACCACGAAACCATCATGCCGTCACACAACAAATTTTCTTGTTCCAGTTTCGATAATTTATCAGTACTCCTGCTCCGCGCTCCGCTTCAAATCTCTGATACTCAGTATCTACAAACAGATGCATTTCCCGTTTATTTCCTTTTAGCGTCATAAATGCTGTAATAATGCTTTGGTTCCTTAATGGCGCAGTCAGAGAAGGGAGTTCAGAATGCTTCTCCGCCAATCAAAATCTAGCACCCAGTTAAACACATAGAAAGCGCATTTCACGGCGATAATTGCAGAATAGCTGTCAATATATTAGGATGCTTCAGATATGGTCTGTTGATTTCAGTCCAAGTGGAACGATCAATTGCGCAACTTGATCATTACTGTCTGCAAATGCGGGTTCTCCCCTTAAAGGTTATTACAGTGTGAAGTTTTATTTGTGTTACAGATCAGGAAAGTTAGTGTAAAGCAAATTACGTAATATATTGCATTTATAATTAGTGCTGTAAATATTTTACTATCAGTTGTAGTCTTAATATTATAAAGCAATACTGCTCTTACTTTTTAAACATATTAACCCGCCAGCACGCGATGGAGCTACGAGACCGGAGTGCTGGTATTGAATTAATTATCTACTCAGTAAGATTAGTCAAGTTTCATTGTAACTGCATTCTAGGTTACATTGCACTGACTTAATTTACTCACATTTGGCCTGTTATTTTGTATTTCCTGAAAAAAAAAAATTGCATTTTTTAGAGGGTGAAGCAAAATGGCGAGAAGTCGAGCGCGTTCCCTCGAGTTGATTAAATCATTAAATTATTTTAGTCTTTTATTATTGCTTGATATAAATTATATCGCATGCTTAAAAATAAGATATTGCTTCCTGATTTGTATGTTTTTTCTTCGTTTATATAAAACTTATTAATTTAATTCTTAACCATATTAATTTTTAGAGCATTCTTACTACTAGTTACTTGTGGCCATTGCTTGATTAGATGGATTAAATTTATTGATTATACTGTACCAAATGATTGGGGTTCTAACAAAGAGTCACTGTCGAGTTCATGTATACACAATAATGTATAATGTAAAAAAATAATTTGAAATAATACATTAGGATGTCAGCTAAATTTCGCCGATCGGTTTGCTGTTGTTTAGATTATTTTACAGAATGTAACGGTTCATTATTTAAACAGACATTTCGAAATTAAATTTTGGCAGATTTATTTATTTGATTCAAATGAAAATAGCAACTTTTCCGCAAATACGGCAATAAATAATGGAGGAAGAATACAACATCTTTCGAAATTAATCTGATTATGATAGATGCTCTGATAATATTGAAAATCACCATACAACTTTAAGTATTTAAGCCCATTTTCATTTCAAAAACTTTAAAAGTAACGAAGTTTGAATAGAGGAATCTCACTAGTCTCTGCTTTGCACACCGGGGAGAAGAAGCCTGGAGTCATTTGAGATATCAAAACTAATTTTAAAATACTTTAAGTAAAACTTTTTTTTCTTTCCAGAATATTGTCCTTCTGTTCCTACTAAAGATTTTATTGTTTCTGGCCGAGTTTGTGATTAAAGTTTACGCTTCATTGTTGTAGTAGTGCGTGCGTTGAATGATTTAGATTACTAACAGCAAAATAAAACCATGCAAAATGTAACATTGTATTTTTAAAAAAGAATAATGTAAATTAATTACAGAACTAAATATGAGAAAATATTAAAGCTTACAGTATAATTTTAGTAGTGGTGGAGGTATGGCTCGAACATTAATTAAAAATCATGTTCTAATGGGTTTTATCTGCCAATGCTAATATTTAAGATATTAGTTGCATACTGGGGGGGGGGGGGAGTCAGGTTAAAGATATTTGTGTTTAAGGCAAAGTTAGTGAAAATATATTTTCTCTCTCGTTTCGTCGTCCAATTTTATAAAAATAATTATTCTATTAATGCTACAAATCTATGAAGACCGTTACTAATCTTTTCTCTAGTATTCTTTGCATTGCATAATTTTATAAGGCTGAAATGCCTTTTTTCGTCTCACTATAATAATAGGTGCATTTTAAGTGTAAAAATGAGGTCAAGGTCACTCAAATCTCTGGTTGGGTTCAGAAATTCTGCTTTATATCGTAGTGTCGTAGTCATACGAGGGCTATCCAGAAAGTATACTACGTTTTGGCTTTAAAAGAAGCAAAGTATAAGGGGAAAATAATGTTATTTTCATTTGAAAGCGACACTTAAATACTACTATTTAACAGCCGCCATTTAAATCTAGGCATTTTTCATAAAAGTGAACAAGCTTTGAAATTCCGTTGTCAAAAAACGCTGCCGCCTGAGACTTCAACCAGTTAGTCACAGCTTCCCACAGAGAATCAGTCACAATGCTTGGTCTCTGCACTCTTTTTCATTAGTTTTAAACCTTATTTTAAAACCTAATGCATTATTGGCACACTCCACCATCAGTGATTACGCCATGTCCATGCACTTCACACAGCCACCGATAAATCTCAAGAGGTTTCTGGTGTTTTGTCATCAGAAAACTTATTACTGCTTTTTCCTCGCAACTTGCGGGATTTTAATTTGGCGTACACATTTGAAATGTTTTTGGAGGAAATAACGAGAAACGACACTAACCTCACCCGGGCACAGCTAAATGCCAAATGAATGGACCCCTACTCAGATACCAAGATGACCACGCTAGCCTCTCCCTTTGCAGCTGCAGAAACGTAATTTATTTTCTGGATAGCCTTCGTATAAATTCCTGATATTATGCCACAAGTAGATCACTTGTAACGGCATCTCGGTTTTGCAGCTTTTATGGTTATTCGTTGATTTGCTTCCTTTGAAAGAAAGTAAAACTGAACCTTTATCCTAGTCGGTTTCTACCAGTAGTTACTTTTAGTATGAAACATTTTTTCCCCTATATGTATTGAAACTTTTTTTTGTATATAATTATAGACTGGGAAATAAATTGCGTACACCAAGTTTAGGAAAGGTAAAAAAACAAAAAGAGAAATCAGAAAAGGATAAAAATATCTGACCAAAAACCACAACCTAGAAAGAAATTCATGATGCCATACGATTGCCTGAATTATCTTGTCTGGATCTTATTTAGAACAATAATTAGTAGTTAATGAAATTATAAGGCAAACAGGCCATCAATCTCTCCCAGCAATAGAATTGTAAACTGAAGTATAAATCAACCACTGATTGATGCCAAGAAGGTCTTTTAGGGCAGTTTGTATGAAAATTATGAGGTAAACAGGTGTAAAACTCCAAAACAATTGTGGTGTGGAAAAAAGACTTCTAGAGCAGCATGCATAATTAATTTCATATTTTTAAAGTCTCAATCATAACAGCCTGCAGTCACGTGATAAAAAATATACATCTCGTCCTCCCACGAAACCGGATTCAACCCCAAGTTTTCAGTTTGAGAGCAAATGACTACTAAAAAATAAGAACACATGAAAATTTGATCATTTTTCAGATTTCTAGAGGGTCACTCCTAAAATAAATTATTCTGCAACGCATCTTAAACCACTTGCAGTCTCGGGATTTCTGTAGCGACTTAAGGCTTATGTGTAGTAAAATTCTCCATTGATGCATTGTCTAACTGTCCGTACCTTGTTCGGTAAAAAAAAGTTCCTCCAAATTCTTATTGCATCACGCGGCAGCCACTGAAGTCATTATCACCATTTGTTTTAAGTAAATGATCGTCTAGATTCAACGTACAATTACGTGACTAGAATTAGATCAACTTTCAGAAGCATATACATTGACGACAATACAAAAATAAAAACCTGATTCCAAAAGAAATTTCCATTATTTCAATCGACCATATTACCTAAATTATAGTTCTACAAAGTTAGTTTTTTTTAATCCTTTTCTTTTTCACTTACCATTAAGAAAGCTCTAAAGAGAAAAAATTCTAAATGAACGGAGAACGTACAATTCTTCACCGATTGCAATCAGATTATTTAGCATATTAGAAAAGAGGAAACTGATAAAAATCGGTTGAAATATGAAGCAAAGAACAAACTTTAGTTATTTCAATTTCACTATTAGAACAATGAAAATAAACCATTTTTTCACACATGAATTACGGTTACGGTTACTACCTTAAATAGAAACAATGAAAACACGTCGCGTCATATTTTTCACGTTAATGAAGAGGAAAATACTATTTTGTCGTTAACTGAGCAGAAGAAAATACCCGATTAAAATTTTTGTTTTGCAGCGTCTATATTGATTGATGGTCCTATAATGGTTTTTATGTAGCTTTTTATTTATAATAGCATTAAGTTGAGCTTAGTAAACAGTAAGTGTTTGATTTCGCATGTTTTTGCTGCCTTTTGGTTGTAAATAAAAAGGCATAGTATTCATATATGGCATATATATATATATTATTACTATTATAATTAAAATGAGCCTAGGAATCCTAGATTGTTAATACCTAGAAAAAGCAGAATCATTTTCCGGAATATTAATAATTAAATATTAAAATTTAAATTAAGAGAAATAAGTTTGTCATAAAAAATCAAGCTATTTTCATTGCTATTTTTTGATCTTTAAGGCTATCATTACTTGTTTGATTAAAAATGAAAAGTAATTAATTTTTTTATATTTTGAGTGATATTTTGCAATAAGTGTTTGAAATACATCCTTTCTATGCTAATATATGAAGCATAAAATTTTTACCTACTCTGTTAGCCCGAATTTATTTTAAAAGTAAATTATTAAACAAAGTAATAATAAAAACAAGATAAGCAAAATAAGATGTTGTTTAGAAAAATTCGTTCTTAGCGTCCATGAGACTACACTACTAACCAAAACAAAAAAAAAAGTGGTACTATGTCAACAAAAAGTATTCGCATGAAGGAATTGGACCCGTCTACTTTATTTTAAATTTTAACTTTCTCTGTCCCTTTTTAGCCTACTTTCCCGTAAAAGTAAAAAAAAATAATAATAAAGCATGAAAGAAGGCTTAATGTATCGTGAAAATATCGTTAAAAATCAAGAAAAGTCAAAAATAAGTGAAGTAATTAAATAAAGATTGAAAAATAAAAAATTTGAAAGTAGGGTATTGAGATGGGGAAAAAGTGTGTCTGTCGGTCTGTCGGTCTGTCTGTCTGTCGGTCTGTCTGTCTGTCGGTCTGTCGGTCTGTCTGTCTGTCGGTCTGTCGGTCTGTCGGTCTGTCGGTCTGTCTGTCTGTCTGTCGGTCTGTCCCCCCCTAATAACTTTTGAACGAATTGTCCGATTGGAAAAATTCTTTTTGCATTCGAAAGATCTCGTCGAGGACATCTCATTTCTATATTTTACTTTTTGATTTGAACAATTTTTTGTTCAATTTTGAACAGTTCAAAAAATTTTTACATTAGCGCCTATGGACAAAATTGAAGCAAATTCTGTAAACTCTGGGCACAAGAGCCAAGTTCCTATTGCAAGCTTATTGAAAGGAGTTCTCGGCGTGAAATATTGATTTGAACAGTTTTTGTTCATTTTTGAACAGTTCAAAAAATTTTTACATTAGCGCCTATGGACAAAATTGAAGCAAATTCTGTAAACTCTGGGCACAAGAGCCAAGTTCCTATTGCAAGCTTATTGAAAGGAGTTCTCGGCGTGAAATATTGATTTGAACAGTTTTTGTTCATTTTTGAACAGTTCAAAAAATTAACACAGAGCTTACGGGGAAATTTCAACCCTATATAAATCCTGATCTAACGGACCGATTTGCTTGGAACAAACTTTATCGGAAAGCTCTTATAACGTAGAACATGTAGAAATAGAAAGTTTATCCAGAGCTTACGAGCCTATTTTGCTATGAAATTTTTTGATCGGGATTTTCAAGGATATTTCTCAGTGACTCAATGAGTGAAATAATGAATGAATGAATAAATGAAAGAGTGAAAGAATAAATCAATGAATAAATGAATGAGGAAAAGAATGAATGAATAAATTATTGATTAAATGAAAATATAAATAAATGAGTGAATAAATACATGAATGCGTAAATGAATGAATAAACACTTGAATGAGGTAACGAATGAATGAATAAATGCATGGCTGAATAAATGAAAGAATGAATGAGTGAGTGAATGAATATGTATTATCCGTTGAAAAAGGTATATTTTCAATAATTAGAACTAAAGATAAATAAGAAAGAGAGAGAAAGAGATAGCTAGATTATAAATTTGAATTTGGTGTATACGGGAAAGTAGGCTCGTATAGTTCTAGACGGAACTTCTTGTTTAATTACAAAATAGTTTCTTTCTCTCATCTAAAAAAAAATCAAAATATTTTTTTTTAAGTTATGTAACAAAAGTTCTAAAATATCGCATAAAGCTCAAAAGATGTTACTTAAAAAAACAACAACAATAATGTCATCCATATATATATTTCACTTAACGTGGACCAGTTACGATTAAATTTTGCGGTACGATACGATACTGACGTCATGCAAAAAGTATGGTAAAACAATATTTAAAATTCGTTTAATAATTAGCATTGATAAGTAACATAATACTTTTATTTACTATAGTAATTTACGAACTTTAACAAATTTCTTTCTATTTCTTAAAAAGTATTTCCATTCATAACTCAATTTTTAATTTCCGATTTTTTGGAGTGGCAATGCCTCAGTTAGTTTATATCGAGAGATCTTTTCTTAATCCTTTAGAATTTTAAAGCGTTTTCTTAAAAAGTATTTACATTAATAATTCAATTTTTAATTTCTGATTCAATGGAGTGGCAACATTTCCGTTTGTTTATAACGAGCGATCTTTTCTTGAGCTTTCCGAATTTTAAAGCGTTTTTTAAAAAAAGTATTTCCATTCATAACTCAATTTTTAATTTCCGATTCTTTGGAGTGACAACACCTTATTTTGTTAATATAGAGCAATCTTTTCTTGAGCCTTTCAAATTTTAAAGCGTTTTCTTAAAAAGTATTTCTATTCATAACTCCATTTTTAATTTCTGGTTCTTTGGAGTGGCAACACCTTAATTTGTTTATATCAAACGATCATTCTCAAGATTGATAGTTGAGCTTATAGCCCGCAGATGCTCTGCGGGGAATCAGCTAGTTATTATATAATTTAATTAAAAAAAGGCAGATAAGGTTAAAATTTAAAATGAATTAGATGGGCCCAGTTCATTTGTTTGAATACTTTTTGGTGCCACTGTATGTTACACGAAAAAATGGAGGTTATTGTGCAGGAGCTATGGTAGAATTTTTATACGAGGAGTAAACAACATTATTTTTTTTTAACAAAAATAACTCAGACTGGTTACATTTATTACTTTTTCCGTAAAGTATAATTGATTCCAATAGTTCCTTAGAGGTGAACGAAATTCGTAGATTTCAATACAGCTTTGAAAGCGCACAATCTAGACAATTGAAAATTTCGTCGATTCTTTCATTTACATGTTATTATTTTTGATTGTTGTATGAAGTACAATCATATTATATGAGAGTATAAGATCAAACGAACTTTTCAAAAGCTACTTAAGAGTTAGACTTAATTAACTCATGAATGTTGAAGTTGACGATTGACTTTCACAGGTTTAGAGCTTTGCATCATTTTTAAAAATAAGTAAATAAATAAATATATGTATACATTTTTAAGTATATGCAACAACCTGGTATTCTTTATAGCAGCAAGAGCAAACCCCCCAAAAAATTCAAATACATGTAAGCTTAGACACTGGATATTATGCTAAAGGTGAAATTTATTCAGCTTCTATTAGCAGTAAAAATAGCCCTCTTTTTCGCTAATTCAAGTATGTTAACTATAGCAGTGTTAAAAGCTGGAAGCGCAAATACCTTTAAAAAAGACAAAATCTAAATTCATTCTTTTCCCCTTAAGAAATGTACAGCATAAGAAATAAAGTTAACTTCGTGCAATATTTTACAAAAACGTTTGTGTTTTTCCTCGGATGAATTTTATATACATAATATATATATGCGCGCGTGTGTGTATGTGTGTCTGTTAGTCTTGTTTTTTACGGCAAATAAATAAATAAATAAATTGAAGAAAAGTAGTACTTCAAACTAAAAATCATAAAAGGCAAAAGTTAAGTTTTTCTTGATGACTTTTCGTGATATTTCCGAACTAACCGTGGAAAACAATTTCAAAATATTAAGAAATAATGTCCGTACATATGTCGTAGTCCTGTGTAGTAAATCCCTAGGTGTTACAGATGACTAATATTCTTACAATATTGTTATTATTTAACTATATCTTGATTTTTCAATATGGCACTTTAACAATTTAATAACTTATTGAGCTTTAAGAAATAAAAACTGTTGTGCATTATATTTTCCACCTTGAAAAGTCTTTTTTGAAAAAGTGAAACACAGCTCCAACAAATCTTACACGCTATGAGTTAATAATAGTTAATATGATTGTTAGTTAATACTAACCAACACAAACTAACTAGTACTAATAAATATGGGCCGTGGTAGCCTAGTGGTTAGAGGGTCGGACTTCCACCTGGAAGGTTGCGCGTTCGATACCCGTTGAATCCCACCCATGTATACGTGCATGTAAAATCAGTGGACCCTACTACCTCGCCCCGTGTGCAAGCAATCCTAAGTCCTCGCCTAACAGGTAGGGGTCTGGCGGAGAAAAGAAATAATAAATATTAATTAACGTAACTATTGCAGATCATGTGCTCTTCGTATGCGATTTCTTCCATCATTAATGATTACATTTCAAATAATGAGTTGAGATGTCATGTAGGGAGAAGGGGGCATTGAGACAAGTCTATAATTTCACAACTACAACAAAATAAAAATTATTAACAATTACACTGATAGTGTACATAGCATTTCTTTCAAATTTCAAGTAATTTGATGAAGCATATTTTTTTATGGGGAAAGAAAGTTAGTGTAAGATAAATGATAAAAAAAAATCACACATTTTCAAACTTAAGACGCGCGTTATTGAGTTTTTCACTTATTTAGTAGTTTTAAAGAGAAAATAACAATAAATATTTTGTTCTTCACAAAAAACAAAAAATGTGCCATCTATGGGAAGCCATCTCGTAGAAATGCATACTGCAAATTCCAGAACCCAATTAGAAAAAAAAAATATTTGTTTAAAAAGAAAATTACGAAAAATCTAAATTGTATTTTTTTTTGGGGGGGGGGGGGGACGTCTTAAATTGACAGAGATATTGGTGACTTTCTAAACTATGAGATCATGAATCTTCTTACTCGTATTTCACAGGACAAAATTAACTACTTCAAACATTGTCCAATAACATCAGCAGAAGTTGAGAGGACATTTCCATTTTTAGCCTACTTTCCCGTAAAAGTAAAAAAAAATAATAATAAAGCATGAAAGAAGGCTTAATGTATCGTGAAAATATCGTTAAAAATCAAGAAAAGTCAAAAATAAGTGAAGTAATTAAATAAAGATTGTAAAATAAAAAAATTGAAAGTAGGGTATTGAGATGGGGAAAAAGTGTGTCTGTCGGTCTGTCGGTCTGTCTGTCGGTCTGTCTGTCTGTCGGTCTGGCCCCCCCTAATAACTTTTGAACGAATTGTCCGATTGGAAAAATTCTTTTTGCATTCGAAAGATCTCGGCGAGGACATCTCATTTCCATATTTTACTTTTTGATTTGAGCAATTTTTTGTTCAATTTTGAACAGTTCAAAAAAATTTAACATTAGCGCCTATGGGTGAAAATGAAGCAAATGGTGTAAACTCTGGGTACAAGATATAAGTTCCCATGAACAAGCTCACTGGAAGAAGTTCTTGGCGTAAAATATTGATTTGAACAATTTTTGTTCATTTTTGAACAGTTCAAAAAATTAACACAGAGCTTACGGGGAAATTTCAACCCTATATAAATCCTGATCTAACGGACCGATTTGCTTGGAACAAACTTTATCGGAAAGCTCTTATAACGTAGAACATGTAGAAATAGAAAGTTTATCCAGAACTTACGAGCCTATTTTGCTATGAAATTTTTTGATCGGGATTTTCAAGGATATTTCGCAGTGACTCAATGAGTGAAATAATGAATGAATGAATAAATGAAAGAGTGAAAGAATAAATCAATGAATAAATGAATGAGGAAAAGAATGAATGAATAAATTATTGAATAAATGAAAATATAAATAAATGAGTGAATAAATACATGAATGCGTAAATGAATGAATAAACACTTGAATGAGGTAACGAATGAATGAATAAATGCATGGCTGAATAAATGAAAGAATGAATGAGTGAGTGAATGAATATGTATTATCCGTTGAAAAAGGTATATTTTCAATAATTAGAACTAAAGATAAATAAGAAAGAGAGAGAAAGAGATAGCTAGATTATAAATTTGAATTTGGTGTATACGGGAAAGTAGGCTCGTATAGTTCTAGACGGAACTTCTTGTTAGAAATGACATTAAATGACAAGAAAAATTTTAAAAACATATTGATTAAATGCAATGAAAGTAATAACACTTTATTTTGTGAAAAATTGTTTTATATTTATTGATCACCTTAAAACCAAAATGAAAAAAATGAAAAGACAATCATTTTTTACTCAGGTGCTCTGACTTTTCTTTAGGTAACTAAAAAAAAATTTAATACTGTATATATATATTTAAGTTATGGAGAATATTTTAGGTATTTTTAGTGCATGTTTGCATGTGTATATGTATGATTTTTTACGAATAAACTTTTATTATCAAATAACTTTTAAAGTTATAATAAAGTTTAAAATGTTAATTTTTAAGAAAAGTCACATCGAAAAGGAAAGTTAAAAAAAAAAAACCTAAAATTTTTTCAATCCACTCACTGCGAAACAGATGATGACAGCAGCGCGTAAATTCCGCATAGTGGCTTGGACACTGGCGCAGGGAAAAGCAACTCTTTGCACCCACCATTCAGCCGACCGCAACCGTTCATAAAAAAGTGAGGAATAACTCCGAAATTCATCGATGGCGGGAATGCTGGTCCTTTATAACCGGACGCCTTAATTGGAGCTGGAATGAGGACACCGGGGATGATTTTGTAACCCTTTCTTCCGCCGAATCGTGCGCCGATTCTTGCTTGCCTTCCATTCGGACTTGGAGAAGAGCTAGAATTATGGAATTGTATCACATTTTCCGTTTCGGACTGACCTTGGAATTTTCTTTTGTTTATTCCATAAGTGAAACACAACATATTCTGCCTATTATGAATAATTTGTTACGTAAGGTGAAGTGCTGGATAGATAACAAAGACTTTTCTTTAAAGATTAAATGTGTTTTATACATACATGCATGTATACATATGCTTTATACATAAAAAAAAAAAATACAAAACAACCCCATCATATGTGAGGAGCAAACAGTCAAACCGTGTTTTCTCAAAAAAAAAAAAAAAATAAATAAATAAAAAATAATGATTTTTTTGTTTTTTTTTGAACTCCTCATTAACTAGTACAAAAGTATGTTGTTATTTGTAACGAAAACAAGTTTAAAGTTTGTTTTGGTTACAAATAACAATATATTTTGTACCAGTTAAATGAGGAGTTCAAAGAAAACCAGTAACTTTAATTATCTTTTTTTTCCGAGAAAACACGGTTTAACTGTTTGCTCCTCATGTATACATGTTGCATGCTTTTTCCTTTAATTTTTCAATTTTATTTTTTGCTATTTTATTTCCAATTAATTTTTGTTCTTATCCTTTTTGGGTCTTTCTAAAAACTGGAAATTTCATATATTTTTGGCGCCGAGTGGTTGGGGTGGGTGGAGGTCGGAGACATACAAAAATTTCTTAGTCTGAGAATGTCAGTGTTTTGTGTTTATTGCAAAAAAAATGGATTGAGTTTCAGTTTTTTAACTCATACATGTGGTAACGGAATGTTTTTGAAGCATAGATATTTTTATAACTAGGAAGATGAATGAAATACATGGAATAACTATTAGTAACTAAGGTAAAAACAGCTCCTAATTTACAACGTGACATAAGTCTATGCACCATGCGTAAATATATCTACATAAATGTATAAAAATAATAATTTGCATGCTTCGGAAACTTTTTACGTCGGTTTAGTTTGATATGAAGAGTCGATGGCTTTTGTTTTCAAAGCAAAATCAGTTTCTCTCTTTCTTTTCTTTCCCCTGAATGTACCTTATATACTTTCTCCAAACGTGATGTGTGTGTGTGAGTGTGTGTGAAAGCAATAGAAAAAAAATCCAAAAAATATCTATGTATACAATTTTTGTAGAATATATTTTAATCGAGCGATTTTGGACAAATTTCGGAATAGTCACACTCTTAAAAATAGAATCCTCATTTTCGACGATTCTTCAATCGTCAAGAAAATTTCGTCATTTATAACTATTCTTTCCTCACGTGACTTAAAAAAGTTTCTACACAAATTTCGGCAATTTGACGAAAGGTTTACTCGGAGCATTTTTCACGGAGCCATTTCGTCAAATACGACGAAAGTTTCGTGAGATTTGAGCATCCGTTTCTGAGAGTGCAGCTGTTGTTGAAGTACAAATCTTATAATTCAGAATTTTTGTATTTATAATGTTCGCTGTTTGACCCTGTATTTTGAATACTTGGTGTAAATGTAGAACGAAAACAATAGCAATTTATTTTCAAATAATTTCTGCTTGTACTAAACATTAAATGTTCATTTGATGATATAGGAAGGCACTACTATTTGAATTTATCAAATTAGATCAGAAAAAGTATCTTGAAGTTTAATTTAAAGCGTTATGTCTGTTTATATTTCATTGTATGCTATGTTTCATTCGTACTTCCGCGTTTATATCGTATGACCTATTGTCTTTCAATTGAACTTTTTTTCCAGAATCGAAATTCAATCAAATGTACCTCAAAATATAATTTGTTATAAGATATTAATTTTACTTTTGATAAACAAAATTCTGCAGCTATAATTTTTAGAGTAATAACAATCACCGGTTTGTTTTCCATATGTACACCTTTGCATTTCTTACATGTGTTACTTGCGTGATAAGATTCTCATTTATCCTAAAATAAACTTTTGAAACTTATTACTATTCCTAACAGATACTTATTAAAATTCTTAAACAGTTCGGTTTTCTAACTCTTTTTTTTTTCGTATTGTTAAAAAGATTAAACACGCACTTTATTAAATTTAATTGGTAAAGTGTTTATCAAATGAAATATCTTTTCATAGTAGTTTGAAATACGCAATATGAGGTGAGTGTTTATGTGTAAACATATACTTACTTCATTTTCTGGAGTGCTTCAGATTGCGGTATTTTTTGTAGGGCATTAAAAAAACGTGGCAACAGCAGTGGTTCCATCTTTTTCCCTTTTCTGTAATAGCACTTTTCGGGCAGACTGAAGCATGTGGCTTAAAATTTTAACAAAATAAATTTGTTACTAGAAGAATACTTTTACCAGAATTCTTTTTCCTCAAAAGAGTAATAAAAAAATCCTTTAAAATAAAATCTCAGAACCAAGAAAAAATTATATTTTCCACCTGTGTCTTTAAAGATATTTATTCTCATACAACTTTTTTTCGACTAAATAACATCAGAAAGAAAAAAAAAATTTTCTCCTTATAAGTGTTTAAACTGCCTTTTCGTTAATCACCCCGAAGCATTCTCATTTATTCCAAAATAAGCTTTTGAAACTTATTTCAATTTTTAACAGATACATATTAAGATTCTTAAACAGTTCGGTTTTCTAACTCCTTTTATTTCGTAATGTTAATAACACTAAACTGATACTTTCTTAAATTTAAGCTCTTTAGTACGATGTCATGCACTTATTAACCGACTGAGCAATGTCAAATGATTCACATGAAAAATTATGTAAATTACTTTTTAAAACATGAAAAAAAGATTCCGTTTGAGGCTTTGCGTTTCTCAAAGTTTTAATTATTTTTCTTCTACTGCAGTACAATGGGATCGATGCTCAAGTTCTTTTTCTCCTATTCAAATTGCACGTTTTCGGTGCTAATCTCGTTTTAGAGGAGAATATACCTTAATGGAGAATTTATAAAGGCGGAAATTCCACATTTACGTCACTGGTTGCTGTTGCAGTGCGAAGGGGTCGATGTGCAAGTCCTTCCATTTCATTTTACGTTGCACGTTTTTGGTGAAAATCACGTTTTAGAGGAGAATAGTCCTCCTTTGGAAATTTATTAAACTACGAAAACTCCACATTTACGTGTCGAATATTAGAAAAGATTAAAAAAGACCTTCTGACAACTACCTGAAGCTTGTGTGAATATGTATAAGAAATGTCAGGTAACGTATTTTTCAAAATTAAATCGTAAAAACTTCCATTAACTGGGCTTCTTCTTCTTCATGATCCTTGATATGTAATTATATTGTCTGTTGCTTCGGGAATAAATTAACGACAGTACATTCTAACGATATCACCAAAAAAAAAAAAAAAAAAAAACCACGAAGAAGAATAATTAATATAGACATTTTTGAAAGTTTTGCTAACTTTATCTTGTCTTGATTTTTTTTCTAATCTATGTCTATATATTAAAAATTAAAAAACATTCAATTTATTTATTTATAATTGTCGATTTCAATGCATCTAGACCGAATACAAGGATTTTGTGCCATTTTGCAATTTTGTGAAACCGCTTTTTGATAAGACAAACTACCGGTATTTTTAGTATTAACTATACTTAATAAAATACCTTTCCCCCCCTATCAATGCGGTAGCACCAACATCGTTTACTCGCTGCTTCATTTTGGCTCTGACCTAATCCTCTCACCGACTAGCGCGTGGAACTCGCTGGAAATGCACATACACAGTGTGTCAAAGAACTTTTTAGACTAGGTTTATAAAATAAAATAAAAACTAGTAAGGTAAATGACCAGGTAGGGGACACTTTTCTCCATACTTTTCTCCACCAGACCCCTACCTGTTAGCCGAGGCCTTAGGATTGCTTACGCACGGGGAGAGGTAGTGGGGTCTACGGATTTTACATGCACATATCCCCAAGTATACATGGTGGTCTTCAGTGGGTATCGAACGCGCGACCTTCCAGGTGGAAGTCCGACGTGCTAACCACTCGGCTACCACGGCCCGGTAGGGGACACTTTTCTCCATCGGACACCCTTGCACCTTTTAGCCGAACCTTAGGTAGAGGTAAGGGACACTGCTCTAGTAGTGGACACTTAGATCTTTAAGCTCCTAAAATAAGCGAATGTAACATTAAACTTGAATGAAATGATCTTACCCTATAGCGAATGATTCCTAGTGCTGGGTAATAGAACTATAGTTGGCGTGGAGCATCTATGCAAGTACATGGATCATAATATTTAATAGCTGCCTCCACAACGGTCACATTTGCTGCTCTTTACTAAAGCCGATCAATAAGAAGGTTAGTGATTTGGGGAAAATATATGGGAAAAAAGCGTGACATCATTTATGAATGGTCTCTTAGTCATTTTTAAAATTATTTCTCCAAGTGAACAGCATAAAATTGATGATATTAATTTCTGTCCACTACTAATGCAAATGCGTGTCTTATAAATGTCCACTATAGATACAAATTAAGTGTTTAGTAAATTTGACGTAAAAATCCTAATTTTTCATCAAATGACCTTTTGTAGGTAACTAATTTTTAGAGAAATATTCGACGATTACGCTAAATATGCAAATATTGATGTAAGTCCCTTGAAAAAATTTTGCCACGTAAAATAGTGAGAAAATTTTCTTAACTATGTCCACTACCGGGTCATTTACCTTAATTATATTCTTTTAAGTATTTTTATTCAAAATAAGCTCCTTAGGTTTCAATGCATTTTTACAGTGGTTTAACAACGATTCGTATGCCTGTTCCAGCTCACATTGTGGGACTGCGTCCACAGCTCGCGTCGAAGCTGCTTGTACACAGTGTGTGAAAGAATTTCTAAGACTTCAGCTGGACCTAAGCTTACAGCAGCGCTATATGTTTTATCGAGCATCCGTGAAACTCCTTAACTATCAGCTGATCCACTGCCAAAACCTCAGTTCATTTGTTTACTCTTTCTTTTCTACTTTGATGAAATTGACACTATACAAACAGCTTCGACGCGAGCTCTGGAGGCAGTACCACAATGTGAGCTATAGCAGGCAATCGAATCGTTGTTAAATAACTGTAACAAATGTATTGAAGCCGGAGGAGCTTATTTTGAATAAAAATACTTAAAAAATATAATTACTAGTTTTTATTTTATTTTATAAACCTAGTCTTAAAAATTCTTTGACACACTGTGTATGTTGATAATAACAGATGAAAATATAAAGTAAAACACTTTTTGCGTACGTGCCTTTTGCTTTGTTTTACTCGGACTATTTTTGATTTTGGTTTACTTGATGCTACTTTCTGTGCCATGAAGCTTAATTTCGCTTTACAACAGGCTTAATTGCGTCTTCTGAACAAGAATATCAAATCACAACATTATCGTTCATTTTTAATCCTTTAGATTTTCAATAAATAACCTTATAAAATTAAAGCTAAAATTTATTTCTGTTTAAAAAAGTTAAATGTTTTCGTACATTGTTATAATCCTCCCGAAAAGAAATCACAACAAGGTTATTACGGCAAAGGATAATGTCGACTAAAACTGATTAATTCAAAAACAGTCTGACAAGAGACCAAACTGTTAGAAGACTTCGAGAGGAATATTTGGAGGAAGTATATAGAATATTATTAACAGTACAACAGCAGGAAGAGCATTTTCATCTTCATAAAAATACGCTCTAGGATATTTGATGCATTACGTCATTTATGATGGTATTTCATTGAGAATATGCAATAAATAAATTAAGTGTGGCATTTTTTTATTCATAAATATCATATAACTGGCTGTACTTAAGGTTTTTTATATGATATTTCTTTATTTTAGTACATGATGAAATCGTTCGTCACTTTATGTTTCATGAATATTTTTGCATAAACTGATAAATGTGCCAAAGAAACAAATGTGTTTTTGTTTCTTTTTCGAAAATTTCCTAATACTAGAATACAGAGTTAAAAATTACCAATTTTTGGTCCGGTATTGCAATAATAAATTACAATGCAATTTTGAATGTTTAAATTTTCAATTCAAAAAAAGTTTCCAAAATATAAATTATATAATTAATTACGTATCATAAGTTACAACCAGTGAATAAATATATCTTAAGCGACTATCAGTTCGACATCAGCACCCAGATATTCAAACATAACACATGATGCAAATACATGGAAATAATAATTGAAAACGAAAACGTTCTGCTTTTTTGAATTCAGAAACCTAATTCAGCATAACACCCGCACGCCTGATAAGACAAACTTGCTTATTCATTCGCACAAAAATCCGGATATATGCTTTTGTATTCGAAGCTTGGTACGCGCTTGCTTTCAAGGGAAATAATGGAACCCCGAAGAAATCAGCATTCTCCTGAAAAGGCAGTTCATTTCTTATGAAACAGATCGCTTCTTTCCACAGTAAATATCATTGTTAATGAATCTGTGCCGAGAAATGAGAGTTTGCTTCCTGAAGAGCTCAGTTGTGCGTAACCATTTTCATTAGAATGTCCCTTCGAGCTAAAATGCAGGAGTTTTTGAAACTAAACTCGTTTTAAATCAAAGCAATTGAAGCAAGATTCAGTTGTCAGTGAAAGTAATCGGTTTTAATGACGGCATTGTTATGTGAAATCCCTCGTGCTTTTGAATAAGTGACATTTTTAAGAAAGTACAAATGAGTCGTCTAGTTTCAAAACCAGCTACATCCAAAAAATGAAATTGTTCACGGAGGGCAAAAAAGTAATTTCTAAGGAATTCGAATTTCTAGCTAAGAGCATTGGGATAAACTTTTAACTCGCTGAAATTTTAACACAAAAATAATTTTTCCTTGGAAGATATTTGAAGGGGAAAAAAGAAGAGCTGAGAGGCATGGTCGATGGGGGGGGGGGGGGGGGGGGATCTGGTTTTGTAACAAACCGGCAAATTTCAAACACACTTTTTAGCATGATGTAGCTGTTTTAGATACTTGAAAAATTAACACCATATGAAGATTTCTTTAAACTATTAGAAAGTGTAAAAAAGTTGAAATCGAAAAAAAGTGGATGTATCTGGTTTTGAATGTAGACGACTCAAGTGAAGTTTGAACTACTGAGATTGTACAGTAGGGTTGAGCGTAAAAAACGAAATTGTTTTCTCGAGAGTGATAAAAAATTGTGAAATGACATGAGGAAAATGCACACAAAAGTTTTAACTTAATCATTTAATATCTTTCGTTTCAGTTTTGGTTCAAAAAATAGCAAAACATGAGGTAAATTTTAACAATTTTGTAAGTTTTCATACTTTTAATTTTCTTTTTGTGATAGTACAGAACAGTTTGAAGAATGCATGCGACACATATATGCATAAAAATGCTAAATTAATTCATAAATATCTTCCAATTCTAATAATCTGAAGTGTAAGTACGCGAAATTATTCGGAAACGAAGGATATTTCGACATTTTAGTTAATTTTTTATATTTCCAATTTTCTCTTAGCAAAAGCACGGAAAAATTGTGTAATGATATGAAAATCATACATTCCAAAATTGTAAATTAATCAATAACTATCCTTAGGCTGTGCTTTATTTTCTAATTTATCGAAATCGGGCGAAATTAGAAATGTAGCATAATTTAATACCAAATGATAAATTTTTGTTCAAACATTTATTTTTTGAATTATTTAAAAACATATTTTAGAAAATTTTCAAGTTTGGAAATAATAATTATGCCTTATGAACATTGAGCAATAAATGCTGTTACTGACAAAGCACCATTTTCGTGTCACTAAGTGTGTTTCAAGTTCCAATGTTTCAAGGGTGCAGTACGACTTCATTCCCTAATACAGTGGTTCTCAAAGTGGTCCATCAATCCCCCAGGGGGCTACTGCGACCTACAAAGACTCCATTTCAACGAAAGGAAAAATTGGGGTTGTATGAGACACAAATTGGGAACCACGAGACTCTCATTCAAGTAAGTTGACCCCAAATTTTAGACATGATGTTACCAAAAAAAATTTTGCCAATGTACTTAGATGATCCTTATTTATCTAATAAGGATATGAGTTAGCTAATTATAATTCAACACAACATTTTAAATCCAAACTTTAAATACTTTAACGTTTACCACTTTTCTTTAAAATGTAGAAACTACAACTATATAACTAAATCGGGAACATGATACTAAACGAATATTAAAACATGGAACTTTTTAGGAAAATTCCCAGCAAAGGCAGGATTTCCTTGCAGCTGTCAAACCGAACTTTTGAGATGCAAAGTTCTAAGATATACATTATTGATACTAGTATCAATCTAAAGCTTTGAATGAATATTTTTCATATTTTTCTGACGCCTCAGTGCTAGCGCAAAGTGAAAATCAAAAATATGAAAATCAACCAAAATGCCAAAATTTCCTTAATTTTGGGATACTTTCGCATATTTACCCCTTAAGTGGAACCGGTAGATATTTATGTATTAATTAAAAAATACATTTATGTTTTTCATGCATTCTTACTAAATATTCTACACTATCACAAAAATAAAATTGAAAATATAAAAATTTACAAAATTGATGAAATGTACCTCGTTTTTCACTTTTTAAGGTTTTTTTTAAAACCCAAAACTGGAACAGGAAGGTATTAATTAAGTTAAAATTTTGTGTGTATGTTCCTCATGCCCTTCCACAACTTTTCCTCACTATCACGAAAACAATTTCCAAAAACAGTCTGTTTCCCTCCGCCATATTGCACAGCATTCTGATCTATTTACCAATCGAAATTATGAATGTTTTGATTATATATCCCAACGCCATATCAGAAATTGAAGCATAAAACTTTGAATATTCATAAAAAATTGAAATAATCGAAGTGTAACAATTTTAGTTCACGCATTTCAGCTGTCAATATTTGGAAACAATATCCCATTTCATAATGCGAACCATTTGCAAGCTTAGCATTTTAGATGTCTCGTTGTGTTTAAACCAACGCTTCTGGGTGCAAAAATTCGAATCTTTATTGAAAAAAAAATGTACTACTTGTAATATTTTTGAAATTATTCCATTGTTAGTGGTCCACCGGAATACTAATAAAGTGAAATTTTACATATTTTTGTCGACGTTTGAGCTTTTTAATGCCTTATTTCGTTCTGTTTGCCTACTTACTTTTGCATCAAATTAATATAATATCGGAATTTTTGAAGTTTAAGTAAAACATGATGTTATTATAAAATGATTTTGATTTTCTTATTTATTGTAAATTGCAAATGCTGGTTGTTCTCTATTGTTTAAATATCTGTATAAAAAAGCAAAAATGAGTTGAAAAGAATTAATTACGGTTGTATACGATTAGAATACGTTCACTGATAGCAAAGCTCATCTAAGAGACTTCTTAGAGCTTATAGAATTTCTTTATCTAGAATATAAATCTACAAATCCATCAAAAATTGTTGACATTTCTACTCATGAGAGCAATTTCAACTTAATCAAATTCTGAAAAGCTAAAAAAAAATATCGATGTATTTCATGCGCATTTTATTTTTATTCCTATCAATCATTGCTCATGTCAACAAATCGTTCATTCCATTGGAAGATATTATTTTGAGTCGTGATAGGAAAACGGTGCCATTAGACTACCTTTAAACACTAATGTATAGGCATATCTGAGGTATTCTCAACCAGTTAACTGTCTTCCGTGACTAAACAATAAACTTCTGAAATAAGAAATAAAAGGGCGGCAGATTAGGCTTACGTAAGCGCTGATGTTCTTCCATATCATTTCCAAGCTGTGCGAAGTTTTATCACCAAAATTACATGAAAGGTCTATTGACCCGATTTTCCTCTACAAAAGTACAAATAGAATTGCTTTTCAAACAATTTTCTAGCTTATTTCGCATGTTCTGTAATCATATTGATTATCTATCGCTACCTGTGTTACTTTTGGCGGTAGTATTAAGGGATTTAGATTTTTTTTATTTGTGTGATTAAAGCGCAGATTTATGTCCCATTATTAGTCAAGACGAATATTTGATATGATTGCTTTTCTTTTGCAGTGGCTGTTAATATGATTTCAAATATTTGATTTGAATGTAATGGGAATAAGTTACAACAAGAAATTACTTCTATCCGTTTGTAGAGATATAATCTTTCAAATAATAAACGTTTGAGGGGAGATTATATATATTTTTTGTTTTTTGGCAGCTTAGGTTTAGCCAAATATTCCTAATTCATTGTTGCTTGTTAAATGGCCTTTACATTGTTATCAACAGAATGATTAAAAAAATTAGTATCATTTTTGTGTCTTCAATAATATGCAGCTTTTTATTAACAGAACATTAAAACAATTGCATTTAGCTTGAACACAGCCTAATTTGATATATCTACCCAGGTTGTCACAAAACTGGATGAGCAAACTGGTAACTATAATTTTCTTATTCATCGTTTCAAGATATTTCTAAGGGCCGGCAGGGTGGCGTAGAGGTAAGGCGCAGGCCTCGTACGCCCAAGCTCACTATCAAACCTGGCCCCAGCCAGTGGATTTTCAAGATGCAGAAAATTGACAGCGCCCATGGCGTATGATTATGTGACATGTTAAAGATCCCTTGAGTATCCATTTGGCGTGGATACTCTAGGCTAAATTAAATTTCTAGTGGAAGTTGCATCAATTAGAGCCCAGGGGCCGCCATCTAGCGGGAAACTGAGCGTCAAAAAACTGAGACAATGGTACCACATTTATTGTGGTGCCGCTGAAAGAGCTGCTCACAATCTCTGAGAACGCACCAGGTCTGCAATGTTTAAGGACAACCATTTCTGAGGAACATTTTATCGTATAACAGATTCATTATTGGCTGTTACCAAACATTTTTAGACATTTTTCTAATTTACGTAGAAATTACTTCTATTCTATAGTATTTCTCGTTGATTGCCATATGAGGTATGAAATATCTTGTTGAAGAGCAGGATTTTGCCTGTCTCCAAGTTCTTAGTAAAACTTCGCAGGAAAACATTAAAATGCATTCTCAGTCTCAGAAACAAGTTGATAAATTTCATTAATATTTTTCTTCAGAATTTGTAAATGTAGAAGACCTATAACTCTTTATATTCTGCTTGTTAGTTATCTGCTGATTCATATTGCATTTGTCCTTTTTCTTGTTTTATACAATTTATGTACATCTACCTATAGCCCATGTTTTTAATAATGCGTCTGATTGCATTCTTAATTTTGATTATACAAAATTACACTGAGCTTATACAAAATACTATTGAACAAATTACTTGGGCTGATTATACAAAATATCGCTTAAGAATCTTTTAATGCCTATTCCTGTGCGTGTGACCTTCAAAAATGCTACCAAGTTATTGAAGTGAGCACTTTAAAACTCATTTCAAATAGACTTCCTTCTTCGTCGGCGTTTTAAGGTAAGAGATGAAAGCTTCAGGACTTGACCATTCGAATGAGGTTAACTCCTTAGAAATCTTATTCTCTTTTAGAACTGTTTAATTGCATGTCTGTATCCTGAAATTATTTCATGCTTTCTAAAATGTTCTATTATGTATGTTGAAAAGTTACCATTCTCTGTGCACAAAATACATTTTAATTTTCACTTTTCATTTTTATTTTAATATATTAATTTCAAACCTCAAGATCGTATTAAAATGTGTGGTTCTCTGTTAAAATTGTCTCGTAAGCTTTTCATAAATTTCACAAAATTTGCTTTTTAACCTACTTTGAAGTTTGGTTTTTTTTCAAAAACTAAACGTGAAAAACTTTAATTACAGAAAAGCTATAGAATGTGTTAAGCATGTTATTGTATTGTTACCACTAAATAAGTGAGAAAGAAAACTCATATTCAGTCAGTGCGCAGATATATAAAAGCTTTAGCTTGTATGTTGAAATACAAAGGAGAATAAGTGTAATACATACTCTTAAATAATTAATGTAATCCATATGCTGGAAAATAATTGCAATATTTATACTATTGAACAATTGTAGTGATGCATATTCTCTAGAATAATTGTATAGTACGCAATCTCGGAGGATAAACGTAGATGGACTAAAAATTCTCAAGAAAATCCAGTAAAACTTAATTTCTATTATTACTATTTACTCCACATGAGGGTATACGTATCATTCAATACTTATCGACATAACCTATAACATTTTCAAAAAGTTAAATATATGGATTTATGGAAGTTATTGTTGCGTAATCTATACTAATATTATAAAGCTGTAGAGTTCGTTTGCTTGAACGCGTTAATCTCAGGAACTACTGGTCCGATTTAAAAAATTCTTTCAGTGTTAGATAGCCCATTTATGGAGGAAGGCTATATATCATCACGCTAAGACCAATAGGAGCGGAGTTCCGAAAATTGCATAAAATAGTCCTTTTCTATCGGAAGAAATGATCGCATCCTTTCGAGCTTGATACCATTAAAATGCCAGTAAAAAACCATCCTAGAAAGAGTATTGTCCTTTGTGCTAAAACTGGAAGTCTCTAAATGAACTAGAAAAGAAGTTATAAGCGTTTTTCTCTGCAGTTTGAAATTATTTTTTAACCGACTTCACAAAGGAAGGAGGTTATACATTCCTAGTGTATGTATGTCATTTATGTTTGGTTGGTTGTCCACTCATAACTTCGCACCGGATGAACCGATTTTCATGATTTTTTTTTCAATCGATCGAGGGTGGTTTCCCATAGGTCCCGTACCTTCGTTTAACCATATTCGATAAATAGAACAAAAGTAATTGGCAGAAATGTAGTACGTTTTTTGTTTTTTCATCCATAACTTTTGACTAAATGAACCAATTTTGATGATTTTTTCTTTAATCGATAGAGGGTCGTCTAACTCAAATATTGCAAATCAATTTGACTACATTTGTTTTTTAGAAAAAATGTTACGGGTGAAAAATAAGTATTTTTAATTTTAATTGGAAAGGCTTGGCTTGATTTTTCTTTGTTGGGAAATCTATTAATGAATATAAAAGTCATTGTTGAAAACATGTTTGTTGTAATGGGCTATAATATTAAAAGAAATTGCAGCAAGAGTTTGACTGAAGGCGAAAATTAATCCAGTCAGTTTGTTTGCTAAAATCGACTTCAAAGGGGAATTTATCATACAAATGATTAGTTTTAGTGCCATTAATTCAAAGAAGTTTTGCCCTTTGATATGGATTTTCTTAAAATAGAGTATTTATATAAACAATGTATTTACACTAAAAAGAATAAAATAAAATACATCGATGTGACTTTTAAACGTAGTTTTAGAACTCGGTGCAAAATTATGAGTTTAATTACCATTATACCATTTGCTACTTCATATTGGAACTGTTGTTAATTATGCGAAAATATATATATTTGTAATTGGGGGTGGGGGGGGGGTGGGGGGGGGGAGGATTCATGATTACAAAAGATTTTATCTATCCTAATTTTGCACAGACTTCTAAAACTATGTTTAAAAGTCACATCGATGTTGTTTAAAGAATGAATTTATTTTTCACTTTTTAGCGCAATTTATAATTTGAAGTCGGTTCTGTTTGTTTATAAAAATTATTTTATTCACGGTACTTAACTTTAATTTTATTTGACCTAGATGATGACCGTTTTATTTTAGTTGCATTGTTGCATCGTGTCAACAATTGTTACAGTTGCCGTGTGAACAAACAAATGAATGCAGTTGCCATTGTTAAACAAATCAAAAAAATAATAATCAACGTTTCTAGCAATTTGATGAGGCATCGCTGTATTTGCAAAATATAATTTAAGATAGACCGAGCAACGCCCGGCGTTGCAGCTAGTTATTCATAAAGGAACACCGTATTTGTTAAAACAACATTAAATTTTCACTATCTCAAAACCCGACATACACAAACATGGCGACTCGTCTTACATTACTTTTCCTTTTTCTTAAATCCAATTCTCATAATTCTCGTGCTATATTGTTCTCGCGTTACAGCAACAAAACCAGTTATTGCCGCAAGGGTTATTTCGATCTTAGTTAGTTCACAGTTATATTACCGCTTAAGGGGACTTGGCGCCTTTTGACATTTTTTTTTAAATTTAATAACTTTTACCTATTTTATTTGTATACTAGAGGTACCCGCACGGCTATGCCCGTGTTAAAAAATGAAAAGACCAGTCGGTTTGCCAGTGTGTATACAGTGATAACTTTTTTAGGTGTAAATTATGTTATTTTATTAAAATGTATAGCATTCCACATAATTAAAAATTAGCTGCTCACGGCAATCAGCCATAGATCCTACACATTTAAGCACTTTTTTTTATACAAAACCCACACAATAAAAAAGGGAAAAGGAAAGAAAGAAACGAAACCAAAATAAAAAAGAAAATATTTCAAAGAAAACGCATTTTGTTTGTTTAGTTCAAGTACTCACATAAAAAGGACGATTATAATAAGTTAGAATAGTTTTAATTACTAATAAATTTTTTGTATAATTAATTTGTATCTATTATTTATTGACATTAAAGTCGGGTCCAGACGCTACGTTTTGTACAACCTTTTGTCTGCGCAGTCTTAAGACTGAATGAAAACGTTGCAGTTTTTTATGCGTCTACATGGTGCAGAGATATCTGTATATTTCACTCAGTTTTGTGCGATATCGTCATGAAGGAGGTACTACTCTGGTCAATTTTGGCAGGGTGTCATGTTAAAAAAAAAAAAAAGACTGGAACGTCTCAGAAGTACCCGGCGTTCAAAGTGGTCAAATAATTACATAAAATAAATAGTTTTTTGTTGCCTGTTCTAGCGGTTCGGCAACTGCAGTCTCTTTATTTTCATCCATGGTATTCCTAGACTGTTTTGGTGTCTCCTGATCATTTAGGAAATGTAACAAATCAAAATACCAGAGAGATGGCTTGTAGATTTCGTCTCCAGCCCCAGATCGAACCGATTTATTATCTTTTGCCAATTCTTTAAGGTAAACACTTCTCAAATAATTAATTATTTACAACTGTTTCTCTGTTTGCGGTTGCATCAATTTCTTTGAATTTTTCCACTAAACTCTCATAAGCCTCCCCTTTTTTTATCCCTGTCCCTGTACTCCTTGGATTTGACACGCCAAATGCATGCGAAACTTTCGCATAATGCAATAAATTCTGTGAGAAACTCCCGCGAACATTGCCGAAAGTCGGCCATTGTCGCCTGACGAATTGAAACTGAGAAACAAAATGAAACGGGAAAAGGTGCTACCGTTTACATGTGCCGATTTGTCTGCACAGTTCAAAGACATCTATGCTTTCTAGCTCAGTTACCGCTGCAACTGTACAGTCTTCGCACCGGACTCAAAACTGCGCACTTTTCAAATCTACATGCAACGTTTTATCTGCAACGTGTTGAACTGCGCAGACAAAAGATTGTGCAAAACGTAGCGTCTGGACCTGGCTTAAAACAGAAAGACGAAATTTTGTAGCTTTTCTAGCAGAAACAAACAGCAGCAAGCAAAACTTTAGGAATAAACCTTTCATCCGAGCTGAAATAGGAAAATAACATATGTGCTAATTCACTGGCGAAAAAAAATTTAAATAAGTGAAAGTATAAATAGTAATAACAAGCTGGAATAACAAAAGTCGCTATTAAGAGTAACATTTCTTTTAAAAACCCTGTGCAGTATGGAAAATGGTCCCGTAAAATACATGTAAAAATAAGGAAATCAAAATAAAACTATCAACCGCCTGTGAGCCGCAGGAAATAACATTTAATTCGTTTTAAAAAAATAATAATCAAAATCTAAAAAAATAAATAAATAAATTAAAAATCGGCTGCTCCTCAAAATGCTAAAAATCGCTCGCAATAAATTTTAATTCGTTGAAAGAAAAAAGGATTAATAGTCAGTCGGGGGCATGGTAACAATTAAAATTAAAGTTAATTACCGTGAAAAAATAACTTCGAACTGCAGAGAAAAATGCTTATAATTTCTTTTCTAGTTAATTTAGAGGCTTCGAATCGAAACTCCTTCCGGGGTTTTCAACGGTATCAAGCTCGAAGCGATGCGATAATTCCTTCCCATAGAAAATGACTATTTGACGAAACTTTCGGCTATTAATTGGAATAAAAGAAGAACAAATTCGAATTTCGGAAAAAACTCTCCGAGGTGCACACCCCCATGTTCCAAACTAATTTTGTGTCAAATTTCATGAAAATCCGCTGGACGGTCTGGGCCCTACGCCGGACACACACACACACACACACATACTTACTGCTTTATTATTAGTAGAGATAGAGATAGAGATTATGAAGTGCTTTTGTTCAAGAAAACGATTTTCACGTGAAAAATCAAAATTCAACTAATAGAAAATTTTAAAATTTAATTTTTAAAAAATAAGTAAGCGATTTTAAGTTTTCTTCTTCTTGTTCATTTATTGACTTTTTTTTAACCAAATTGTTTTAAGTACTTATCATAGTATGGTTTACAACTTTAGGAATGGGGTTTTCTATTAATTAGTTTTTAAGAAATGTTTTTAGAAGTTACGATGGTAAAACACAGAAAAAAACGACTTTTGTTACCTTTTCATTTTTAAAATTTTTTAAACAAATATATAGAAAAATCCATCCCTAATTTTATCAAGCACATCATATTGGACAAAGAAAAAAATTTCAAGTTGCTACATGAATAGAAATGTTAGCACTTTAAGTACTACAATGTTGCGAAAAAACCCAAACCGAGAAAATGCAGTTTAAATACAAAACCCTACTAAACCATCAGAATTGTATTTACTTACTTCTTAACTACATTTATATTGATTGTAGTTATAAGTAATCGACTTCAAAACTTCGCTCAGACATACTAGGAGAACCAAACCACATTTTAAGCAAATAATTGAAAAACCGGTTCGTCGATTTTACACATTTGAAAGGTGCCCTTGAAAATTAATTTTATCACATATTTATCGCACATTATTAACCTAAAAAAAGAATCAAGTGACAAAATTGTACTTTATCTGTAAATGTCATAATATTTAGCTTTATTATATGAAGTTATTATATTCATATTATAAAGTTTCCATTTTGTAATATATTTTTCTAATTCTCCTGTAATGTTTTAGCTATTTACCATAAATACTGAAAATATATAACACTAAAGTCTAAGAAAGCGTTTTCCTTGAAGAAAATTTACCTTATTTTCAGTGCGTGTAATTTGGTCACAAATGGTATTGCGGTAGTTTGCGATTTCAGAGCAAGACATTATTCATTTATGACTCATGGAAATACTTTGAATTCCCCCGAAAGGATTCAATTTAAGCAATTTACAATAGGCTACCTTCGGAGTTATGTTTTAAGGCGATTTGTATGCTCATTCGTTTTCAAAACTTTTCCACTTTCTAAACTATTTCATTATTCTTAGGCTGTGTATCAATTTATGCATTTCGATTTTGTTTTATTCAGTTACACAGTGACTTGTTTGCGTTTGTTGCAAGTGATTCCCAATAATGTCTACTTTCGAATGAAAATGAAATTCGTCTTTTCTAACTGGAAATAAAGTTAAGGTTCTGATTTATATTTAGAAAGTAAATTGACAGTCGGAAAAAGGAATGTGGTGATGCTTAAGAAGCTAGATTGAGCTCTTTAGTTTTACTGAAACCAAAGAAAAATTTTTGCCTCAAGAAATGGTGCAGTAATATCAACTTCTTTTACAAATCTCAACTATATTTGCAATAGGGGAATTTTTTCACAGCCTTATTGATACTGCTGTCACTTGCTGTCGTTCATACTTGTCATCCCTTGTGTTTTTAAATGAGTCATCGTTCACGCTGTCGTTCATTGTGCTCTTAAATAAAATATTTATCGTGACGAATATTTCATTATTAAATCATATTTTTGAAAGCAATCAAGAAAAATCACATCTATTTACAGACACTAGAAGGGAGCGGATCTATTGGCTGCCCTTTTAATTAACTCCTTTGCTCTTTAGTGAGTAAAACGTAAAAAGGTGCGAAAAATTCACTGGTTGGATTGAGCATTGATTTCCCGACCTTTTAATAATTGAAGTTCTTAGATTTCCGGTTTATGTCTTTTTATCTAAGGGGACGGGACATTTGCTGTCCCTAAGGAAATTCGCTTTTTGCTGTAATACCTTTAGTATTAATGTGGCATTGGAAGAAGATTTTTCGCCATGGTAAGATACTTATATTACTATAAATTTCTTTTTTGTACTAAAAAGCTAGCTCAAAAATGT
Source organism: Octonoba sinensis (assembly GCA_038502835.1). Taxonomy (NCBI): domain Eukaryota; kingdom Metazoa; phylum Arthropoda; class Arachnida; order Araneae; family Uloboridae; genus Octonoba; species Octonoba sinensis. Next base: position 109,088,021 of record CM076599.1, on the reverse strand, counting down.
CTAGTAAGTAATATATAATAGCAAAAATATATGTTAAAAAATCATTAAGTTCCGATGTCTCCTACAGTCGAAAGGGTATTTTATATTTAGAATCTTAACCTGGCTTAAGTCATTCAATAATTTTTTTTTCAAAACATTGAGTTCTGTTAAATGCCAACCCAGGAGCATTATAATAGTTACTGAATTTTCAGTTAAAAATGGCGGTAAATCAAATACAATCTAACTAAAGACTAGGACCTAAGGAAGGAAACACCCTTGATCGATCAAAAAAAAAAAAAGGACCATCAACATCGGTTTATCCAGTGAGAAGTTATCGATGGACAAACAAACAAAAAGTGACATATAGATATATTGATGAATTGATAACCTTTTCCTTTGGAAAGTCTGTTAAAACGGAAGAAATCAAGTTTTGGATTAAAATCTCAATCACAAAACCCAAATCGATGCATCATTTCTGGTGGGAACTGAAGTGTCACTGCAACCAGAAAAATGTGCCCGATCAAAAAGGTCTGTGACATCACCTCCAGGTGATAGGCTAAAAAATTTAAATAAAGGTGTTATCAGAGGTCTTTATCAATTTATGTAAACTGAATAGAGTCGATTTTCTGTGTCCAAATTCTCCAATAATTAATAGAATCTGTGCCTCACAGGCTAATTGTTGTGACCAAATTTATATGATGAGCCACAGGATATGTTAAATATTAGTTTTGAATAAGGGGGGGGGGGAGAAAAATAAAGGGGTGGTCGGTGATCGTTATAGCGAAATTTTAACACATAGGTTCAAATCAATAATGCCTGGAAGACTCTATTAACACGTACACACCTTTATAAACAACAAACAATATTTATTGTTCTTACATAATCTACAAGTTATATCAAACAAAAAACCTACCACATGTTAGACAAGTTCACGATGTAGGCAAAGCTGCACATATTATAATATAGATAACGCCTCATTAACAAAATGTCATGGCACACTATAAAAATAAAAATTAAGAAAGAAAAAGTTTAGAAATATCTAATTGGATTTATTGCCCTTGCTATAAATTGGGAGTCCATATCTAATTTTCACGGGGGAAAGTCCGCGGTCAGGTACCTGTAAAATACGGGAGGGGATCAGGACGATGGCCCCTGCGAAAGCTGAAAAAAAATAAAAAAGAGAGCCTCGTTTCAAGTGGTCAGGGGTTTTTATACCCCCTGATCGGCTTAAGAAAATGGATAGCTTTCTACGACGTTCGTAGTAAATCAGGCGCGAAGGTGACAGAGGTCAAGTTCACCCCCTTTTTGTTACTGGCACGAAAAAGAGAAAACATGACTCAGAGAAAATCACACAATTAACATTCATTATACAATAATTAACTTCCAATACCTAACAGATAAATTTAACACTTTACTGACCGATAGCCTGACCGATAGCCAATCGGCTTTTTGTTGACACTGCTTAAAGACCGATCGCCTATTAATCGGCTTTTTAGCGCCAACACCTACCAACCGATAGCCTATCAATCGGTAGCCATGGCGATAAACAATTGCCATTTGCTATATCATCTGCATTTTATTATTAGTATTCAGGTACATTGCTCACTTCCGTTAAGTGCGTTGCTTCCCCAGTGAGGATCTGCCGCCGAGCGGCCTGTCGGACGCGCGTATACTGTTGAACCGCTAGCGGTCAGTAAAGTGTAAAAGAAATCTATTCTCTTTTTAGTTTGTTTTGTTCAGCAAAAATATTTTTGCCCGATTTTTTTTTCTTTTGAACCAGTATTTTTGTAGATTGTTTGTTATAAAAAGATTCTGTTAATATTTCAAGTGTACCTTTCTTTCTATGTTTTTTTCGAGAGAATAAAATGTATTGCCTAATTTCGTTTCCAATTGTAAGTATATTTCGAAAGTTAATGAGCGTAACGTGAGTGTACAAGTTTTTTTTTTTTTGCACAGCACTATAAGAGCTCTATTAAGGTATAAATCTTCAAGGCAGGAGAAACAGAAAATAACTTTCACCGCTTAGAATTACGTTGAAATCAAAGTGAATGTTTTCTCGAAAAAGTTGAGGCATTTTTCTCAACAGAATACTTTTTATTTTCGTTATAATATTTGTAGAACAAAAAGAGTTGCATTAGCACACTGTAGAGTAAAAAAGGTATGATACATATTTTAATCAACAGTAAAATCTCTCATACAATGTTTCGTTAAACATAAAAAAATTAAGAAATTATGCGCCGAGTTCTTAACCCATACCAAATTATGCAACATGAGCACATTTAATTATAACGGCACAAGCAAACACGTAAGTTATCTGTTTTTCAGTTAAGTAAAAATATTCCTTTATACATCTAAAAATAGTAGCATTAGCACACAAAGAATACTGCATAAGCTTCCCTAGAATACATTAATTCCAGATACTGATCCAAGATAATTAAAACCTATTGATTCGTATTGCTTTGACACAAAAAGGCCACACTTTCTTTTTCGTCTAGCATATAATTTGCCATATGAAATAATAGATATTACCATATAGATTTCAATCTCTATATACCAACATTCGATTTCATTTGAAGTTCCATCCTGTGCAATTATAACCACGTGATGGTATTGTTTAGTGTAAATATAAAAGGAACACGGAAGTCGGTGTCGCATTTCAACCATGAAAATTATTTTAATTTTTCCTCAACTGTAGTGGGTGTGGATAGTGTGTGTATATAAGTAAAATATCTGCAGGTAAATAGAGTAATTAGGCACTAGAGTCTTTTGAGGAAGATTTTAATGATTTCCTGTGGTTGAGACAGGTCTATTACTGATTTTCATTCATAAAAGTTCTGATTATATTGTTCTAAAAATGTATTCCAATGGAGCGTTAAGTTCTACCAGTACTCTAATAAATACCTAACTGCTTCAGAATGAAGCTTAAAAAAATGCAAATTACCTTCCATGTCTCTTACACATACATCGCGACATCAGAGACAGCAGTAAAAACATTTATAGTTAATTGATATTTTGGGAGGCTAGTAATTTAAGATCTAAATGTGTGGGCCTCAAGAACCCAATAAGTCAGTACACAGTTCCTGGGCATTAAATAATTGAAAAATTCATTTATTCGAAAGGGTTTATTTCTTACAATGCTAAAAGATTCATTGGAAAACGAGCCTTATTAATAGCTTTTATTATATGTGAATACTACTTCCCTTTTATCTCATACCGACTTGAAGTAAGTTTGAGCAATTAGTTAAAAGTTTAATTATTTCATGAATACATCAAGTTATTTTCAGATGCCTATTTGCATGCTTTAAAAACTATAGCTCTCCGCTTTCAGGAAGTGATATGAAATTCCCAATAAATAAAGTGAAATAAAATAAATAAATAAATACAATATGTGGTTTAAATTTTATGAAACACAGAAGAGAGGTTTGCATATCGCTCTCCCAATGAGGGCCACAACTTAAAAAAGAGGGGCAAGGGGGGGGGGCATAACAGCAAATGTAGAATTAAGTATGTTTTACTGAGTTCTTCTTGTATTGAAGGCATGTTTTTATTTGCACTACTTTTAAAGTTTATTGAGATAACACATAGAACTGAATTGTGATATAATTCCATAGTTGTTGAAAGAAATTGTATACAAATCTCAAAACAAGAATTATCATACAAGATTATAAGAATCCAAAATGTTATTTAACTTCAGATAGATGCAAATTAAAAAGAAAACGAGATTTAAAGATAATGGTTAAAATTTCGAAACGCCTTTCTTGAAACAGTAATCGATTTTAAAGGGTGTCATATGTTGATCTTAGATCTTATGAAGATGAAGTTTTTGAGCATTACGATCTTTTTGTTGTCTAAAATGTTCTCGATACATAATTTTTCTTGTAAATTACATTTTTTTCAAATAAGATATATTCTTTGTATCTTGGAGAACTATGTGCTGCTTTTGAGTGGAGTTCCCTCTCTTGAAGCATTTGGCCCCCACAAATTAATCAACATCTTTTCGAGAGGGAGTATTATAAAGCTGAAAATATCACTTAAATATCGCTGAAAATATCGCTAAAGCTTCCAAGTCTCTTGGCTTCGGTTTTTACTGCTATTTGAACATCAAGACACAATTTAAAATGCATTTAAATATTTTATATCAAAATAACGAATTTGAATGATAAGAAAACGACTTTTACAGCAGTAAACATAATACACTAAAGAAGAAGGGAGACTCATTAAGTCCATTGTACAGAAATGAGACGTTATTAGTACCATACTTAAAGAGAAAAATACATTTGTATAGATGAAGAGAAAAATTAATTTTGTTTCAATGTGAGAAAAACATATTTCATTATCCACCTTCATCTATGGCAAAAACAACGAAGTGACAGACAAAAATTTTATTTTTATCTTTTTTTTCTTCCGTTTTCCCCCTTCTCCTTTCTTTCTTTTATCTATTTATTTATTTATTTTATAAATGTGCTGTATTTTTACGGCATTAAGTATAATTAATCCATCTTTCACAAGATTGATTGAAAAATAATTTGACATAAAGAAGGAATGTGCTAAAACATCATCTACAGTACCTGCGGGTGGCAATCGAATAATGAATCTTCGCTTTCAAAAAGTTCCATTGATGTAGGAAACAGTCCTGTTGACAGATTTTTATTCACGAAGTGTTTCACATGATTTTACGGAAATTTACAATTCCATTGAAAATCCTGAATGAAAAAGAACATTTTTTTTCTCAGATCAAAGTTCGATCCGCTTTTTATCCAGAATCCCATTAATTTTCTCTTTCAGCACTGACAGCTCAATACTCGGAAAAGTGCCTTTTGCCTGTTGTTCGAATTCATTAATAAGAGTGTTCGGGAAAAAAGGATCTGTCGATTGTCGAAAACAATGAATAAAGTCATTAAATTTGTTCGAATGGGACTATTCTTTTTCGTTTTCGGCATTTGCTTCCGTTTTTTGCGGTGTGTGCTTCTAACAACGTTATTGTATTTCAAAAACGAACTGAACAAAAAAAATCCTTCTAAAGTACATTTGATTTTGATTATATATTTGGATAAAAATATTTTTGTTATTTTTATAAATCTAAATGTCTCAATACCTACTGTTTTTATAATTTGTTACTTGTAATCTAAATTTAATAACTAAATTAAAATACGTGAGATTTTTTTTAATAAGAAAGTTAAAATAATGTAATGAATATAATGCATGTGCTTTTTTCTAAGACATTTTTTGAAAAATGTAATTAGGTTTTATTTCGAGAAATTTCACTAACTTTATGATTGCTTATGAGTTTTGTTTTATTTCAGATACAATAAATTTCATAATTAATTATTACGTAACTTGGGGTTTTATTCTGAAAAACAGAAACAATGCTACAATAAAAATGTAATGTATAATTACAATAAAAAATGCAATTACAATAAAAAATGTAAAATGCGTTAGAGATTCATTTATTTGTCCATCATATAGTTGCCAATTTTAAATGGAGCATGAAGAAAGAAAGTTGAGTTGACATATTTAACATGCGTGACTAAGATAACCGACGCCTGATGGAGACGATTTTATGTGCTAAAACTGTGTGCCCTGTAGTTGAAAGATAAAACTTAGTCCTTCGTTTTTATTAGTCGGTTGCAGGAAAAAAATCAGAAAAGTTTTCCTTTTACGTTAAAGTATTCGATTAATCAACGTGAATTAAAGTAAAGTGAAATCAGAAATGGGTTCCTTTTATGTTGAAGTAATCAAAGTAAGAAATTACTAATTTTCTAAGTAGCAACTCTAGGTACTAATCAGAAAATTAGTGCGAAGAAATTAATACTCGACGATTCATTTTATTCTTTGCTTTTATTTTAAAGTATTACTAGTCATAACGATTAATGAGTGCTTTTTTTATATATAACGATTATTATTTTTCATTTATTCCCAAGAATAAAAAATGACAAAACATTAAAATAAAAAAACCCATATTATTTTCTTATTCTTATCGAGAATTAAAGTAATAATGCATATAATTTCGTTTTTATAATAATTGTTGTGATGTAAAAATTAGTGAGTAAATAATATCAATTAACATTGTAAGAACTTTTTGTTTCTATTTTTTATAAATTAAGGTAACAAAATACTATAAGAGCTGGTAATTTTATTCTTACTTCTAAAATGTACGCAATGCGTTAATTAATAATTATATTCTTTTCTTTTTATTTCTGAGAAGCAAAAATGAGCTAATGCTTAATATATAAGTATGTTAATTATGATATGTTCCTAAGATTTTGGCATAGTAATATTTAAGAAATATATGACTTTATTTTCATTTCATCTTAAAACTATAACAATTATAAATGCATGATTCTGACTGCCTTTCTTAAAACAAGAACGATGCTATAAATGTAAATGTACAGGATTACTATCTTTCATAACTACTTAGTAGATGTGAAAGTTAATTTTTGAACGACATTTTGAGTTGTATTTTTTAACTATTGAACAGCGTATAATTGGTCCGTTATAAAACGTATAGTTTTATGTAGTTGTGAAAAGGAAAAAAGAAAAGTACTATATCCCTACTATTACTGGGTTCATAAATTCAAACTCACTAAAAGATTTTTCGCCAAAGTTGTAGCCAAATAATTTCAATGAAAATTTGTGTCTATGTTATTATTTTCTGCTGACAATAGCAAATGCTCATCGTACAAATTTATTATTATTATATATTTTTCTTGTTGAGTAAACTATGTTTTCTTTTTATAAACATTCGGTATGATTTGAAATGCTTTGAAATATACACGGACTTTTTAAAATAAAGTAAACAAATTTCGGAAATTAGTTTGGAAAAATTTGAACATTATGTTAGAAATAAGGATTTCAAAAATTGTTTGAGTTTCAACAATACGTTTGAAATTAATTGTATGTGAAATGATGCAGAAATGCTCATGCTCTTTTTACCACAATTTTTGAGGAATCTTAATTTTTTCCGAATATGTCTCATTTTGCTATTGATTCGGCTTTTCTATTCCTTTTTGCTTTAAAAAATATTCTGAAATTCATTTTTTTGATTTTGCCAGTTTTAAAAACTGGAGTTTTTTAGTAGTTATACATTTCTTATGTATGTTTCCTGATTCTTAGCTACAATTTTTTCAGTAAATATCAACTAGAGATGAAATAAGTTCCTGAAGTCCAGATTTTCAATTTTTAATACGTTAAATCTAAATATTATGCTTAATGATTCATTTTGGCTGTGTTTTCATTGGAGTAGTGGTACTTTATAATTCCGAAACGCACATCCGCAACTGTCGGTGAAATTTCGTGCTTTGCACATCGTTTTTCCATGACCAAGATAGTCAAGTATACTTTAGATACGTGATATTTTCTCTTTTAGTTCTTTTTTCTTTTCTCTTTTTAAAATCCTTTTATTCAAGAGACATGATCATTATTCTTGGCTAGCAAAATAAAGGTTCTTTTTAAATAAAACTTTTTGTAAAAGCTTGTCACTTAAGACAGTTGCAGAGAGGAACAAGAAAAGGTATTGTCTAGCGGTCATTTGTTTAATGCTGATGGATGACAATTTCTCAGATAACACAGTCAATAAAGTGTGAATGGGATACACTTCACCCAAAATAATAATTTTGAACTTATATCTACTAAAGAAATCGGTCTGGCTACTTCATATTCAAAACGCAATCCAGCTTCAGAGAAAAAAAGAAACTAAAAGTGCCAAAAATGATTGATCTGCTGTACAATTGTATTCTCCTTTTACTTTGAAATCTACTGCGTCGATAACGTGGTCATCATATGTATATTAATTTTATTTTCATCATTATCTTCGGAATCATTCTGACTGTAATTAGCAAACTAATTGTTCTTTTTTCTAAAAAGTTTAAGTCAGTAAATATTTTGCAATGCTGACTTTGATAAATGTCTGTGCAGAAACCCTAATTATAAACTGAAATGAAATTTGTTTTAAAATCTTCAATTAAAAATAAGTAGTTTTAAATTTTAAATAAGCCTTGTTCAGATCAGTTAACTTGATTTTCAGTATGATCACTAATGGGGATTCCTCAAAGTAAAAGTGTACCGTTAAGGGTTCCGTGGTCGAAAAAGTTTGGGAAACCGCTGGCTTAAAGTATCGTTAAAAATAAAGAAAACTCAGACATAAGTGAAGTAATTAAATAAAGAATAAATTACTTTTAAGGACATGTCTTAAGTGCCCTAAAACGTTACCAAACATTTTATGCTACCATTAAAATAAATGCTACTATGTTTTATTTTACTACAGTTATTTTGCTGATACATAGAGGTTATAAATACGTTTTTAGCCTACTTTCCGTAAAGCACAAATGAGCATGTAATGATGACATGATAAAAATTATGACATGATAAAAATTAATTATAACGTGAAATTATATTTCTATCACTTTGCACAAAGTTAAATTATTATTATGAAAGAAGGCTTAATTTATCTTAAAAAGTAAAGAAAAGTAAAAGACGAGCGTAAATAAATATTGAAATATTAAGAATAGGAAAGTAGGATTTTGAGATGGTGAATATGTGTATCTGTCGGTCCGTATGTCTCCCCCCTAATAACTTTTGAGGGAACTGTACGATTCAAAAGTTTTTTTTTTTTTTGCATTCGAAAGCTCTCGGCAAGGAAATCTCATTTCCATATTTTACTTTTTGATTTGAGCAATTTTTCTTCCGAATTTGAACAATTCAGAAAATCTTAACATTAGAGCCTATGGGCAAAAATGAAGCAAACTATGTAAACCCTTGGCATAAGATGCAAATTGCTAAGAACAAACTTATTGGAAGAAGCTCTCTGCGTTAAATATTTTTTGATTTGAACAATTTTTGTTCATTTTTGAACAGTTAAAAAAAAAAAAAAAAAAAACCTAAATAAAAAAAATAACGGAAATTTCAATCCTATGTGCGTCCTGATCTAATAGATTGATTTCCTTAGAACAAACTTTATCAGAAATATGTTATGAAGTTGAACATATACAGATACCAAATTCACCCAGAACTAAACGAGCCAATTTTCCTGTGCAATTTTTTGATCGGGATTTTTAAGGATATTTCTGAATGACTGAATGAATAAATGAGTGAATAAATTTTAAAAAAATAAACAAATGAGTGAAAAATACAGGAATGAGTGAATAAATGAATATGTATTACCTGTTGGAAAAGATATATTTGAAGTAATTAAGAACTAAAGATAAACGAGGAAGAAAGAGAGAGATAGCTGGATTATAAATTTGAATTTGGTGTGCATGTGAAAGTAGGCTCGTAGAGTTCTAGACGGAACTTCTTGCTTTTAATTGGCATCATTTCTCTATATTGCATACCGTTTTTCATTGCACAAAAGTTTTGTGCAGAAATGTAAAAAGTATAACTTGCATGTACACGGAAAACATTTGATGGATTGAATGTTGTTAAGTAAATGAAAAAAACGAACTGACGAAAACTATTTCGATATATTGCGATATTTTTATTTATTACCTCTGAAAAATCTTATTTCCTGTCACATTTTGATAATTAAAATTATTGATATGTTAAAAAAATATATACTTTTTCTGAACTAAATGAGAAATGGAACCAATTTAGCATTTTTTTTAAAGCCGAGTTAAGATTAATGTCAAGAAACTAATTTCCTAAGAAATATTTTACGGAAACTTTGCACTATGTAGAAAAGAGGCAATTTGTCCACTTATTACTTAGTGATATGTTAGAACATACGAACGATAAACTAAACCCTTTTTTTTGTGATGTTTTTTCGTTGTACATAATACTTGCAGAAAACCCGAAAAATGATTTGCTCTTTTTGCTTCAATCAGTACAAAAAAAAAAAACTGATAATACTTTAATATTTATTTTCACCTCTTTTAACTTTCTTTTTTACCCCGCTCAAATAAATAAATAAATAAATAAATCTATGCACTTTGTGTAAACTTAATATGTGCTGAATCATCCAAAATAGGAAAACTAATTACTCATTAAAGTAAGTTAAAATATTTTAAAGTAAAGCTCCCTTTAAAATTGTTTAAAAGAAGAAAGATATATAAACTATACTTAATGATCAAAACGTCGGATACTTTCGATGTTAGAAATTTTTTTGGAATTTTTAGCCGAGCACCTGGAGCATTGTTCTGTAAACTCGTCAACTGAAGAACATGCTTGAGCTCATACTTCCCATTAAAAGTTCAATTATAAGTGAATTCAGAGGACAATTACAAATTTAAGATGAAGAAAAAAATGCTTTTGATGACACGGCATTGTAAATCGAGGGAAAAAAGCTGTAGCGTCTACGGAGTAGTCCACTTGATATAAGTAATGTTTTTGTAGATCTACGTAAAATGCAGAGATGGCAAAGCTTCAACACCATTTTTAGGCCATAAAGCAAAAAGCAGCATGAGAAGGTGTAAGAAATAATATATGTAGAATATTACGGCTCCTCTTCAATTTCCCCTAATGTAAGGATCTCCTATTCCCACCTTATACAAAATCCAGGGCTACGGAGTTGGTTGGGAAGAGGACCAACTCCGACTTCTGAAATTTTAAAACTTCGACTCCTTTATAAATGTATAATAGGGATGCAACGAATATTCGGCACATTTTTAGGCGGCTTCGATTCCTCTACTCCAAATCAGTCCGACTTTCAGCATTGAAAACCATTAAAAAACAAAGTGTCATCTAGATTTAAAATGCGTTAGAGATTCATTTATTTGTCCATCAGATAGTTGCCAATTTTAAATGGAGCATGAAGAAAGAAAGTTGACTTGACATATTTAACATGCGTGCCTAAGATAGCCAACGCCTGCTGGAGACGATTTTATGTGCTAAAACTGTGTGCTGTAGTTGAAAGATAAAACTTAGTCCTTCGTTTTTATTAGTCGGTTGCAGGAAAAAAAATCAGGTGCAAAAAAGTTTTCTTTTTATGTTAAAGTATTCGATTAATCAACGTGAATTAAAGTAAAGTGAAATCAGAAATGGGTTCCTTTTATGTTGAAGTAATCAAAGTAAGAAATTACTTATTCTCTAAGTAGCAACTCTCGATACTAATCAGAAAATTAGTGCGAGGAAATTAATACTCGAAGATCCATTTTATTATTTTTTCTGATGCGTGTACTTATTGAAAAAGGTAGAAATGCATTACAATTGATGTTAAAATCTATTTGAGGGTGTAAATAGCGCCATTTCTTTTTCTGGCAGACAATGCATCGAGTTTCATTGCGGTCGAAACAGTAGATTATCCATTGATCCGTCAAAAGACCAGAAGAGAGAACAAAACGCTTCATTTGTGATTCAAATTAAGAATTTTTTTTATGGATATGAATATCGTGATAATAATTATTATCATTTATATACACGTCTCACGGCCATGACCGGAGAAGTTTCATTTTCGTGTAGCGAATTATCATTCCGAGTGTTAGTTTTACATACTAATTTCCTTGATAAAATTTGCTGGACGATGAAGAAAACTAAAACAGTGCATCTATCTTTTGTTTACTGTTTTACAAAGAGGTCAATTACGCCAATGATTGTGATTTATTTTTTAACTTTCAAAGCTGGACCTCCACAACACTTGCAACTTTAAAAAATATATCTAATGATTCTTAATTATTGTAAGGTTGATCATTAAAATAGTACTTGACTTTCTTTTCATTCAGCCCGTAAAAGTAAGTTATGAACGATAACTAGGAAAAGTTGTTAAAAAAAGTTTTTTTACATTGATTTTGATAAGGAGGTAAGCTTTGCCATTCTCCTTTAAACTAACATTCATTACGTTTAATCAATCAAGTTTAAATTCAGGGAGAATTGAGCATTTTACTGTTTTTAAAAGTTTGTATTTTCCTTCTTCAAAATGTCTTGACAATTGTTCACCCTCCTCCGGATTGCCTATGATGGGACTAATTTATTTTCCCCTCTGTGGAAAGCTTAACACGTAATTTCTGGTTTCTTCACTACACGTCTAATGTTCAAAGGTTTCTTTACGAATATCAAGCGATTTTCTTTTTAATTACACAAGCCTGCGGATTTTTTCCCTTCATGTGTTTGAACATTTGATGATTTAATCCCATGCTGTTTCTCGCACAGATTCCAAATACCTTTTTTTTCCCAATAGCGACAGGGTTTTTCGAGAAATGGAAATTTCAAAACTTTAAAATAGATTTAGGATGTTTTTTCATATATTTTAATTATTTCTAGTTTATATTGAGTATTATATCAAAATTGAAGTAAGGAGTGTGAATAAAAGGGCGGGAGTTAATTTTTAATAATATGGCCATAAAATTTGACTAAATTTAGTTTTTAAGGCATTTTAAAATTTATTTATTCAATTTATATTTATGAGGTATTTCATGCCTGTAGAAGCAACTACTCTCTTCACCTACTTTTAATGACGATGTGTGTAAAATACTTTCAATTTTATGAAATGAGTTGAAGTTCATTTGGATCACTTATTTTCTGCTTCACAGTTCCTTTTATATTCTCTATGGGATGCATACATTAAATTTTTAAGCATCTAAGTGTTTTAGGAAAAAAAAAAGCCAGTATATATATATACATATATATATTAGCGGAAGAGACAGAGAAATCATTTAAATCATTTTAAGTATGGATGAAAGTGTTAATGTGTTTAGGCAAATCATTTGCAATGTTTGATCACAATAGTGTTCTCCTGCTCTTTATGTAAATTTCACTTAACTTTTTCTTGCAACATGTAATCTTTCACCTAACAAGCTAGTTATTTATTTTTCAAAACTCTTAGAAGCAAAGAATTCAAGGACTCATGATAAAAATGTACATTTTTACAGATTTCGTGTACTATAAATACCAGGAACACGGAAGATAAAAGTCTGATTTTACTCCTAGAAAAAGCAACAAGTTTCCAGTTAAAAATTTACAGGAAAAGCTCTCTCCCCTTTCACTGCGCTTGCAGTACGATGTCGATCGAGGTCCCCTCCAAAGGCCGAGCCTCATGAATCAGCTATGCCTGACACCCCCTCTCGACAACCCTGAAGTAAAGAGGAAGCCATTTGTAAAGGCATGATATAAAGCCTCATAAAAATTGAATAAATTAATTAATTTAAAGTTTTACAAAAAAAAAAAATGGATTAGGTTTTATTAAAGCCGATAAATGAATAAAATATCAGGGAACAAATATTTTAAGTCTATTTTAAAGTTTGTTTACTGATTACCTGCACCTTTAAAAATTTGCAAATTCTAAAAAATCTTTGAAGGGAAAACTGAAGGCCATTTTCGGATTCAGTATCAAAAATACACCGACACATCGCAGGCTTGTTAAATCTCTTCTGTTAGAAGTTTCTGTATGTTCTTACAGATGACGCCACTAGTCAAAATTTATCGTGCAGTTATTTTTTCCAATTTCTTTGAAGAATCGAGAAATAATGAAGTAAAGGGTTTGTTATGGGAAAAGAAGGCATCAATAATTCCTTTCCCTATTCAGAAGGCAGAAAAAGACAATGCGAAAGTTCTTTGTTTTGTTTCTGATCAATGAAGTGCATCAGAATATTTTATGACGCAATATTTTAGCATCTTTTACTCAGGTTGCCCACACCATTCTATATACCCCATTGCCAGATATTATAACGGGGTGCTCCCCCATAGGGTTCGGTTTTTTCTTTTTTCTCTGATCTTACTTTAAATCTAAATTATACTGTTTGTGACTGCTCAAAAAAAAAAAAAAAAGTCTAAATTATTTGCATGACTAACAAAGAAGGAAAAATAATAACTGTTGTTCAGTTAAAATAAAAAGAAGAAAAAAAAAAAAAACACTTTCCCAAAATATTTCTGAGTTTACACATCTAAATTCGCTGTAACGAATATTATTATAAAAAAAAGAAAAAAATACTTTATTTCGAAATAATAAATGAAGTATATTTTCGTAAATGAAATTTGGAATTTCTTCAATAAGTTCTCAATTTAGTTGCGGTTTTTTTCTTCCTTTTTAAAGCAGCCGGTATTTTATTAGCTCAGGTATCATTAATGCTTTTGTACTTCTAGAAAATGTATCAAACTTAATAATACTACTTAGAAGCAATATAGCATTATTATACAAGCAATGTAGCAATACAAGTAATAAAGTAATGTAGCATTACTAGTGTGCATCAGCCGAAGCTTCGGTATTCGGCGCTTCGGTCACTAGTCACAAGCTCGTTTGTCAAAATGGTGCTGCCATCTAGTGACCAGACGAGAAAATAGAGCTTAGGTCAAGTGTATAGTGAAGGATTTTTTTTTTTGTTGTTTTTTATCCAATAGTAAATGATATACAAATCGCTTTCATAGCAATATAATTCTTATTTTTACTACTAAGCTTTTCATCTGTAAACAAAATGAAAAGAGGGAATGATAGAAACACTGAGTATTTCGAAGTTTTAGATATTTTGTTGATGCATTTTTTTTTAAACTTGATGAATTTAAACAACACATTATTTTGTCTGTGAATAAGAAATGTTCAATTCCTAGCTAATCATACAAATCAGTGTTAGCGAGTCGTCACATAAAAAAATTATTAAATATTGTACAGGAAAAGATAAGAATTGGCATACATGCTTAAATTAACATTGGATTTTATTGAAACATTTCATTGTAAAATTGAGTAAAAGAATAAGGGTTCACTTTATGAAAATGAAATCCATCATTAAAATTCACCTGTTAATAAAGACGGTGGTTAAGAAACGCGGGGAAGAAATGCTCAATGTAAAAAATGAGATAAACAGCGTTTTAAGAATGAAATTACAAAATGCGAGGAAAAATTATTGGAGGCGCGTTTTTAGGCGTTACAAGGGATTAAAAGACATCCGACGAAAGCCCCACATATTATTATGCTTAGTATACTGTTAGGTAATATTTGACATACTTAGTATATTCATATCATGTATACTACCTAGAAACTCCTGTGCGAGCTGTACTAGTAAACGATGAAAATTTTGAAATTGTTAAAAAATACGCTTAAATTATTGAAATAAAAGAATATTTTTTATATATGTTCCACGTCAGAAGATCTTTCCAACAAAATGTGAGTGAAGCCATCCGTTTGCTAACTCAGAAATGTATGTATGAATCAAACTTCCCCGAAGAGCCTGATGTTTTTTTTTTTCAATTTGATTTTGCTACTTATTTACTTATTTTAAACTATTAAAAGCGAAATGAAAGAGTTTCAAACCAAAAAATAAATCATGTAATGAAGTGTCTCTGTGAAGATCTTTCAGTGAATAAATGTTGTGTTCAAATCATTCCATTGCCTCAATAGTTACGGGTTGGGGGGGGGGGGGGGGGGGAAGGTGACAGACAGACAAGCAGACCATCTGTCCGTCCGTCTATCGCCGTCAATTGGACAGGCATTTCCCCTATTTCATAACCTTAAATTTAAAAGTTCTACTTTAAAATATTTATTGAGTTAAGCTATTTAATTTCACGATCCATACATCTAAAATAAGCATTTTTTTAGGATTTAACTAATTATTTATTTATTTGTTATTATTATTATTACTTTTGCGAGCATGTAGACTGACGTAGTTGGGAAGAGTTCGTTGTCGTCCGAATGCAAACTGATATCATTTGAGAAAACGCTTCTAAAAAATCAAAGTATTCACTAGACGTATGTAAATCGTACACAAAACTATAATTCACATAAAAACCTAATGTTTTTTTTTCCACAGAAATGTGGGAAAAGACAAACTTTGTTCGTTCTTCAGAATCAGTGTTTTAAAGAATTTTTGTGAAATAATGGTTGGCAGTTTAAATTTTGAGCAGTTAAAAAATTACATTTTTCTGATTAAACTTCCTCGTTGTGCCTTTAAAATACAAAAATTTTTTTCTTTGGAAGTTTTTTTTTTCTGCTAAAATAATGTTGATTGTAATTATGCGTTTGGAACTTATTAACAACCACATTGTAATTTGTTGAAATATGTAAAACCATAATGGGTTTTAATTTTTAAGCCTTTTCAATGCGTACCTAAAGCCTTATTTTATAAATAATCATGACTCATTTTTGGTTGTATTTTAGTTACCCATTACGTTTACCTTATTTTTCTCTCATTTGCATTATGTTGAACTCTTTACTCACCCATGTAAAGTAAAATATTCAAAGGGCAAATTTTTATGATGTACATTGCATGAATGAGACATTTGATTCATGGGCAAATAATTTATAATAGTTAAATTAAATTTACATTTTCCCATATAAACTTTTTATTTTAGTCACAGCTGCCAGATTAGATGCCTTATGCATTTTTATTAATCATTTAAAAACTGTTCGGGTATTTCGCATCGCTAATCGCGCAACGAACTAGAGTTCTAGCAATTGATATTCTCTCCTTTCATTATTTATAATTCCTATTACACATAATATTTATATTCTTTTGCTATTTAATGTTACTCGTGTTTGCATTTTAAATACGAGGGAAATTATATTAAAAAAAAAAAAAAAAATAAAAAAAAAAAAGGGGGTAATCTTTTTTTTGCCTTATTACAGCAACTTAATTGGTATTCACTTTATATGCCTTTTTTATATACACACACAAACACACGTCTGTATATATATGTCCCTTTCCCTTTTCAACCAGAAATCGTTAATATTCTTTTATGATTTTATCTAATTTTGAAGAAAAATCACTTTTTCTAAGAAAAAGTTGTATAATGCTGTGGATTAACTATAAAATATCCTATACATTGAATACGACCATATATTTTGCTTATCATTATTATTTTTTTTTTCATTTGAGTATGTTTAAGATGCAAGCAAATAGCTTTTCCCTGTCATTTAACAAAAATCAGAGTGTAAGCTGACTAAGAAAGAGTAAGCAAAATAAAATCAAAACGAGACACCTTATGAATTTATTATTTTCATACAGTTAAATGTTTTTTTTTTTTTGATGCCCTCATTTGCAAAGTATCTTCTTTAGAAATATTTTCTTTAAAATATAATTTAATTTACTTTATATACCACAAAAGAAAATAATTTCGTCATTTATACTGAAAATATTTAATTTAAACTCTAGTTAATTGGTGGAAATAGACGATGAGTTTTATAATAACATAAAATATTAAATAAAACTATATTTTTATGATTTCCACTCCCCTCCCCCCTTTTGCAGAGGGAAAAAAAGCAACATTTATTACATTTTATTTATGGTTTTGCACAGCTACGTATAATAGTGCACAATTATTTTAAACAGTTACGTATATAAACGCTTAGAAAAAATTTTCTATGTTGCTAACAGCAATTTTTTCGACGCATGAGGGCGCTACCATCGTTAAATTGTACATTCTCTGTTTAACACAAAGAGTATCAAAGATACCTAAAGATCAGGTCATAATGCTCGATGTGGAGAAAACTAAACTATTCTTTGTTTGTTTTATTCAAGAATATGAAGCATGAAAATACAATATCAACCCATCAAACTAGTGTGAATTATAAAATGCGAGTTGCGTTCAGTTATCATTAGAAGTGGACAAAATGGCAGAATGTTATGCGTCATTCTATAAGCGTCGCATATTAGGAAAAAAGTATGTTATATTTTCAACATGCATCTGGTTTTCCCTTCTTCACGCTATTTTCTGTTCAGGTAAAGTACCTTTATTTTACTTACTTATTTTTTTGAAATGTTTCGTTGAAACTGGTATTATGAGCTTCTTGAAATACATTGTCTATTTATTTATTCTTTTATTTGTTAGATATGTTTCAATTCAGTAATTGGAAAGAGAAAAAAATCATTTCCTACGTTTAAAAATTTTGTTTAAAAACATTTACTAGAATTATTTTACTGTAATATATAGCTTCCCAATTTGTTCTTAGTTGCCTTTGTTTGAACTTTTTTTACTGATAGTCTAACTCAAATGATTTATTTATTACAATTGAAAATAATTGTCAAAAATTTTATGTGTTTTTAGGTATGGAAAAATTGTGAATTATTATGTTTGAAACGAACGAAAAACAAATAATTACTTTTCTATATCTTTTTAGAATTTGCTTTGCATATTATGGCTGGACGTGAAATCAAATACAGCTTATCATATTTTTTTTTCTTATTTCTCGTGCTTAACAACGCGTACTATTTTGGCATGTTCTTTATTTAGGGTTGTATTTAATATATATGCAACTTAAAGTTCTAAGTAATGTATTTTGTTACTACAATAATTCTATTGTTTTCAAGCGTAAAATGACTTGTAAAAATTTCTGTCTCGTATTGTAAGAACAAATGTTTTGTGTTTGACATCAAATGCTGTCCTCCATTTCAATTAAACTTTGCGTCAGATTAAAAACTTTAAAACGTGTACAATGTTTTCACTGCAATAATACAATTAATACAGAGAAAAAAGCTTTACGGTGTTAGCTCCAACTTCTACCATTACCTCCACCAATAATCCACATGATTGATATTTGCATAAGTAGATTTCATTTTGAGAACAACTATGCACTACATAATGTATAATTCCTTTTTTTAAATGGTACAGATCCATTTAAAAAATATTTAGCATGTATTTGTTTTAATTTTATTTAACACAATATTTAAAAACCAAAAATAGTGTTTCAAACAGTAAAATTGAAGCATTTTTGAGGCGAAAAAAACTTAGTTTTATGTTATAAAGTTTATTATACTTGGATGTATGTGGTTCAATGAATTGATAAAATTTCATGCAAATATAACAATTAATGTAATTGTGGAGTCTCCCTATAACTAATTCCGCGGTTGGTTTTAATTCAATAATTTTCTACAGAGAAAATTTTGTTATATGGAGGTCAAAGAGTTTTGCAGTAAATTTAGGTACATGTTACGAGCTTTTTAGTAAGTCCGAAAAATTCAACAGTAGTTATTTGTGAATTTTTAATTAAAATGAAGAAATGATACTAAATTAAAAAGAAAAATCTCAAAAGATATTTCATTAATTTAGAGAAAACTATGTACTTATGTTTATTTTACTTGAAAAATCTCGATATTGCTTTATGGTCGAATTGGACGAGTAGAAATTAGGAACTTTCTTTAGAAATAACAAAAATCGAAATGATCAACGACTGAAAAATTCATATTTGGAAAACAACCACTTAGTTGTATGGAGAATATTTTTAATGCTATTTAACATAATGATTAAAAATTTTGTTACAGAGAGAAGTTCGCTGTGGGAATTCTGCACTGTGGAGAGATTATTCTGTATTTTCCCCAAATATCAATGTTTTTTTATTCTGGATACTTTTATTTCACATGTAATGTTTTATTTGATGTAATTGAAGAGGGGATGGCGTGGACTTACATTAATCGGTTAATTATTCTGCGTATCATTATTGGCTATAATTTGAAAAGGCTTTTTTTCTTTCTTCGTTACATGATCATAATTAACTTTTATATTTCTTCTTTATATCACATTATACTTGCGTATCATTCAGTGTTGTACTACTGTTACATCACGAATTCTTAAAATTTCACTGAATAAAGTTTTATATAATTTTACTAAGCAGTGATGAAAATGTTTTAAAATTGATTTTATTTCTGACATTTAATTTGCGATATTACACTTTGTATTTTGTGTTTCGAGTTTGGGCACACAGTAATAAACAAATCATGTAAATATAACTAAGAAGTATAGTGCAAATATTTGGTGTGAACGTATCTGAAAAGAGACCGATGGTTAAAATGTTATTTTGCGCTTTGTTTAAGCTTATATGTTTTGCTATTTGTAAGCAGTTGCTACTATTCCTTTATTTTTGTTACTATGGTTTACATGTATAGATGTAACTCCGTCTTTTCCCACATTTTGTAACTGTTTCATTTCCAACTTTTGTTTCTTTACGTGTAAAACCAATCCTAATAATTTATCTTCCCATGTTCAATAATATTTCCCTCCTTAGTATTTGTATTTTCCATTTCTATTTTTATGACTATTTCTCTTATGTGTCTCACATGAATTCTTGTAAAACAAGACCCAAATATTTCGTTTGGGGTAATTTTGAAACTATTTTTGCATATATTTTTTATTTTTGTGCAAGAGTAGAAATCTTACTTTCTTCCAGCACTTGCACAAAATGTATGTTTTTTTTACATAATTAAAATTCTCTACTTTTAATACTCTTTTGATATTATCTAGAGGCTCCTGTCGTGGCGGATTTCATGTTTCCCTCCGCTTTAAAAGAAGGAGAAAGAGCCAGTGCTGTATGCACTATCAAATCCGGGGACAGACCTCTGGAGTTTCAGTGGCTGAAGGATGGATCAGTGATTCGTGAATCGGAGCATTTTAAGATTCAGTCCGTTATGGATTCCTCTTTTCTTGTAATAGAAGCCGTTTCGTCTCAAAGTTCCGGCAATTATACTTGTATTGTCAAAAACTCTTACGGCAGTGACCGTTTCACAGCTATTTTAACAGTGTCGGGTGAGTAATTTCCACTCAGTATTTGATCTTGTTATTCTATATAGATACGATAATAACTCCCTTCGTAAGTAAATAATTACTTAGTAATTCTAATCAATTCCAATAGTTTTCCAGGAGTCCCTGCCTGAAAAACGATGATGTATAAATATCACAATATTATGTATGTGGTATTCTTGTTCATTATGTATTATTATTAAAATAGATTGTCAGTGGATTTACTCAGAAATAATGCATTTAGACCATTTGAACGAAAATTACCGCTATTTTTAAAATCTGGTAACCCCTATTGTTTGTTACAAAATAGTGAAAATATTACAGTTTTAGCATTATGAAGTACAGCAATTATATACAATCTTTAATATTTTACTAGTCATGATGTCTCTTGTCCATCAAAAGAATAAATTAGATTCTTTTAGAAGAAAAGCAGATCAAAGTGAAGTAACTTCTTTCAGTAAGATAACATTTTTGTGACATATATACGCATGATTCAGATATCTGCTTTGGTTCTAACAGGGCCTATGTCACTATTTTTCATGTTTTGAGTTCTTAATAGCAAAATAGTATATCTTTAGTTCTAAAATGGTTTCTATTAATACGGTTCCTTTAATTCTAAAATAGCCAGTCAAATACCAATCAGAAAGCCATTTTCCTGTTACTTTAACGTAATTTTAAAACTGTTTGATACATTGGAAGGTTTTTCTCGCAATAGACGATTTTGATTTTGGCCCTTTTAGAACCAAGTCACATACAGTATAGCCTCGATTATCCGAGGTAATGTGGACCGAAAGTACTTCGAATAATCGAAAACTTGGATGACACGGACTCTGTACAATTCAAAAGGGAAACGTGGGTAAATAGACGAAATGAACGAAAATGCTGTCAAAAACGTGAAAAATTGCATTTACTGTACATATTATTAAATGATTATTTCTCCCACACCTAAATCTGAAGCTCCTTTTTAAATTGTCTCTCCTTTATCGCTTTATCGAATCTGTTGATGGCTTGCAATTTAGTCTCCAAAGACACAACAGTTCATTTGCGTTTAGCACCCATCACGAAACCAATACAGTACGGTACAAACGAAGATAAACAAAATGTTCACTAGTGACATGAAAAAGCAATTGACGTCAGTCGGTGACTGTGCCATCGCCAAGGGTGCCTCGGTTAACCCGGAACTCGGTTAGTCGGGGCGCGGATAACCGCGGCTTTACTATATATAATTTTTGTTACCGATGCCTCCCTCTTTGAATTTCTATTTATTGTTACATGATTTTTGGAGTCGTAATTCATTGCTAATTTCAGCTCCGCCAAAGTGGAAAACAGAGCCTCAAGATATACATACTCAAGAAGGTTTGACCGAGTCTATCGCTTGTCAAGCAGATGGCATTCCATCTCCAAAAATAGTTTGGACCTATGGTAAGCATTGTTTTATTTTGTCATGATTCAGAAACTGTAATTTTCATATCCATTTCGGTTGTTCTCTCTCTTGTCTTTTTCACCATCTATCTTAAGAAGTAAACATTTTAATTTTCTTTAAAAACATTTGTTTAACACTTACGTAACACTATCATGGGTACAATACAGTTTTTATTTACTTCTTTTTAAAACAATAAGACTATTTTAATATTAAATTTTGGATTTTTCTTAGATATTTTTAACTGAAAATAGGTTGTTTTCTTTTAACCATGCTTGATTAACAAGAGTTTTTATTACTCTTTGTAGGAGTATCTTCCTAATACGCTGCAAATAGCAGAATTTTGTTTGAAGAAAGGACCATTTTGAATTCTTTTATTTTTTCCCCTATTCACTTCAACTCCTTCTTGATGCCGTCGTACCAGAGACTTATAAAAGTTTGGACTACGTCCATAAAAAAGTTTTCTCCCACGGAAATTCTTGAAAAATATAGCACAAAAAAAAAAAAAAAAAAGTATTTTTAAGACGTGAGGTACGGAATCAATGAATACAAAACTTAGAAGTTTGATGGGATTTATGGGATTAGAGGGGAACCTATACCCCCGATGTTTACACCTATGTGTCTATGATTGCCACAACTTGCGTAGCATTCCCTGAACTATTGTAGAGGGGGAGTCATAAGAGGGACATTTCTGATTAGTTTTGTCAAATGTAATGCACTGGTTGATTGTTTGATGTTTTTTCAGAAGTAGAAATTAGAACTATATATATATATATATACTTCTTAAAAAACATCGTACTTTATTTATTTTTCTTTATTCTTTTTTTTTTTTTTTAAGGGGATCAAAATAAGATTTCAGAAGATTCTTCAAGAAATATTTACACATCAAACACTGGAGCTCTGATACTAAGTAAAGTAGAAGCATCAATGAAAGGATCCTATACCTGTGAAGTAGACAACGGATTTGGTAAACCTTTAAAGAAAGCCATTTTCATTTCCGTCAGCGGTAAGTTTTAATTACAAGAAAGCGATGAAATAAATAGCTAAGCAAGATCATGTGTGTTGTGCAGAAGTTCTAAGCTGTTAAGTTCGAACATTTAAATCAAAACTTCGAAAAGGAACATCACAACATTTTTTTATGACTAATTTTGCTTACAGCTTTTGAAGTTCTTTTCAGAAAATGTGGTATGAGCAGTAAGAAGATGTCCTTATTTCCGAACTGCTATTATTTCCAAATTGTTTCATAGAAAGTAAGTGTTGGTTACTTTTTCATTATTAGTAACAAATTAAGGTTTTCTATACTTTAATATTCTATTCTAGGTAAAGGTTCAAATAAAAATAATTTAACTTTGTGCAAGTAAACAATAATAATAAAATTACACGTTAATTTAAAGCACAAATGAGCAATAAAATGCAGACATATGTTTCGGGATTGCTTGGAATCCCTTTTTCAATAATTTGGATGTTCGCATTTGGATGTTTTGCATCTAGAAGCTCCCTGTCGCATTGAAAAAGGGATTCCAAGCAATCCCGAAACATATGTCTGCATTTTATTGCTCATTTGTGCTTTAAATTAACGTGTAATTTTATTATTAAAGGTTCAAATATTAAATACAATTATTTATATTTAGTTATACATTAAAACGTTATGATGTTAATTAGTTGTACTATGTACATATTTCTACTGATTTTTTAATGTTAATTTGTTGTATTTAAATGAAAACGTGTACATTAAGTGGTAAAAAAAAATCAGTTCAATTTTTTTTCGAAATATATCTATTTAATGTTTATTAGATGTATTTTTATTCAAACTACATTTTGTCGCTCGCAATTTTAATGGATTATATAATTATTTAATGCTGATTTTATTATCTAATTACACGATACTTGAAATGCTATGTAATGGTGAAATAAAGTATAAATAATTATTTTTTTTGTTTCAAACTGAGGAAAAAACGATGCATTATTTTGAATTTATGTATAAAAACATATGTTAAAATGAGTGTAAAGTTACTATGTCCTTTTTTAAACAGCAGTGACACTAGAAGAAAAAAAATGGAAATGCCCCATAACTTGTAAACAATATTTTGCATTTAGTATTCATTTATGTACATTTATTGCATCAAAATATAACATCAGTAACACTTAATAAAAATATAATTACACGTTAATTTAAAGCACAAATGAGCAATAAAATGCAGACATATGTTTCGGGATTGCTTGGAATCCCTTTTTCAATGCGACAGGGAGCTTCTATTTGTGCTTTAAATTAACGTGTAATTATATTTTTATTATTGTTTACTTGCACAAAGTTAAATTATTTTTATCAGTAACACTTATTAAAATATTTTCCAAAAATACCACAGACGCTTCGTTTCTAATACTTTTTTGTGATACATTTATTAAAAAAAATTATTAGCTTGTAAAAAAACGGTTATTAAAAGGTTTTTATAGATTTAATAGGTATATGTAAATTATTAAAATTCGTCTGCAAAAGCCTTCGTCTTCTTTTATTTTGTTTTCATGCACTAAAAGAATAAAAATAAAGTATATATGTGCCGATAAAAAGCATTTATATGTTTTTTTAATAATAAGTTTCTTTTTTCTACCGATATGTGGCGCTGTAGGATCATATTTCGGCCTATGATGATATGTGTACGCCATGACGCTAGGTCTTACAGCTTAGCTCAAGTTTTAATAAATTCATTCCATCAAATAATTTATAAATCTATGTTCAACAATGTGATCCATTAAGAAAATTTGCATCACTTTTCGCAGACTTCATAAAAGGAATTCATGATGAGATGTTTTGCAGGCTTCAAAGTCGTTATCTTGTTGACAATGGGAATCGCTTATGCGGGAGGTAAGAGTTATCATAAATTTAGTTCTAACAATTATTTTAAACACATTCAAAAAGTTATTTAACTAGTATTTAAATATTTGAAATTTTTTGTCGGATTAGGAGCCATCTGAATATAACTTCTAGCTATAAAATATTCGTGAATGCTTTTCCTCTTCACTCTCTTTTTCCAACTTTTTTCTTCTCAAATTGAGTGCAATCGTCGTAAAATATGTTCTACAAAGAATAGAATTAAGTTCGCGGTGATGTTATGATGCATTAAAATGTTGATCCTTTAGAATTCAATAGTATAAGTACTAAAAAATGTGAATCAAATCATTGCCATGTAATGACATGTTAATGGATTGACAATTACGAGTTTTGCCGATTAACTGATAATTTTCAACCTTTTTTGTGAAGCTGTGCAAACATTATTTAATAAAATGAAATTTCTGCAGATAAAAGCATAGTCCTAATTGAAAAACAGAAAGAAAAGAAAAAAGAAGTACATATTAAAACTATATACACTTTGATAAAAAATAAATTAAATGTAGGGAAAAAATTTAATAACTTCATCAAATAGTCTCAAAATTTTTAAATTACTTATTTATTTTTACTGAAATTTTAAATAATTCAAACTGTGTCATTTTATGAAAATTATTTTCTGCTATTTTTAAGCAATATTCAAACCATAAAGAAAAGATATACATATAATGTATTTACCATTTAATATGAGAAGAAATTCATGGTATTTAAAAAGAATGAATAAAACAAAGAGGAAAAAATTCGTGGAACGAATGTTAGTCATTTACTTATAATAAATTCATTAATAGACATTAAATAAAAACTATATTAAAATAAAAGTAAAATTTTAAATAAAAGAAACTTGGGGGTTTTCCAGAAAAGAAATAAATTTCAAATACATTTGTAGCAGTTTTTCGAGAACTAATTTATAGCTTCACAGATGAATATACTTAAATTTATATGTGTGAAAAGTGCTATTCAGTTCAATTAAAAAAATATTGTAAAGAATATGTTGTGAAGCCACGCTCCGTTGTTTGTTTTTATATAAATAATCCATATATTAAAATATACGGATTATTTAAGCGTGATGAATAATAATTTTGAAAAGTTTTTTTTTCCGAAACGGATTTAATGGCTGCTTCAATTTTAAGAAAGACTCTCAAAAAATTCAAATAAAAGTCCAAAATTGGTACATTGGCATATTTGCAAAAAGAACACTTTTGTCTCAGGAGGGCATTTCTTTTAATGACTACACCGTTAAAAGTTTTTACAATGGACACGGTATTCGAGTTACACAATTTAAATGACACAAGATACTAAAGGTACATATAAGATTAACGAGTGCAATGAAGCCTTAACGTTTCAGATTTTGCTTGCTTAAAAATATTGTATTACAGATCCTCCAGTTGTTACGTCATTTTCATTTCCATCTTCACTCAAAGAAGGTGAAAGAGCAAGCGCCATATGTACCATAAGATCTGGTGACACACCATTAGAGTTTCAATGGCTGAAGAACGGCCACAGTGTGCAAGAATCTTCCAGACTAAAGGTTCAGACATTGATGGAATCCTCTATAATAGCTATTTCTTCTGTGACATCAGAGAGTTCTGGAAATTACACTTGCATTGTCAAAAATGCTTTCGGAACAGATCGCTTCACAGCAACATTGGCTGTGACAGGTTAGTTTCACATTATGTTTATTGTTTGTAATGTAGTATTAATGCTAATTGGTTATTTATTTCAATACATAAAGAATGAGTGATACTTTTTTGGAACTTGATTTAACCCGTTGTCTCGTTTTATCAGTACTTTTTTTTTGTTTGTTTATTTTTATTATTATTATCAATATTATTATTATTATTTTTTTTGCGCACTTGGTACGACGTGGGAAGATTTATTTCAACTTTAAAACGAGACAGCACATTTGAATCTCACAAATAGATTGGCCTTTTGTTTCTCACAGAACAAAATAATTTTTGAAACATATTTTAAAAGTGTTTGCAATGCTCATTAAGATGTTTCTTAATTTTCTACAAATTTTCAATTTTGGACTGAACGGGTTTTAGCCATTTGCATAGAGTATACAATTGAATAGCGGTAGAATTGAATTTATAATCATTACTTCTTTTTAAGTTATTTTTTAACACTGAAAAGTAAAAATTGACATGAAAAATATTTTAAAACAAAGTTAATAGCTCTTATTAATTTAATTCAGACTGAATACTATTATAATTCTTATTATATATTGATGAAAAAATGGTGATCGTCCTGCGTTTCAGAATTTAGACACAACGATCACAACGAGGAATGAATGTTATGAGTTTCTTTCCTCCATGCTTTTAGCCTGAGTTTTAAGTACTCATATAATTGGTATTATTTAAAACTTTGTCCCGCAGTGGACCAGTCGGTAGAAGCTCGGTTCCCGCAGAACACCGAAAGTGAAGCAACAGCGACTTAGGTCAGTGTTTGGGAGGGTGTCAACCTCTCGCGGCTGGTTCCTGTGGGCCGTGTAAGCTAAAGGGAGTAGTGCACGTTAAATAGATGGCGGCTATATAGTCCTCCAAGTAAAACGATACCTCTGGGGGTGCCGATCCCAGGTGACGGTCTCTCATCTGGGATCTGGTTAAAAATTAAGAGACCCCAAAGTTTGAGGTCAAGTCAGTCTTCAGCCCTCGTAGTTCCTTGCTCTAAAATGGAGCTGCATATGTCTACGACAGTGGATTATTGATCTTCTGGGCCTGGTATTAGGCTTTCCTATGCCAGGGGGATAAGTAACAACAACATTTTTAACTTTTTAGAGAATAAGTATTTTCCTTTCGGTGAAAATCCCTTCAGTAATTTATTTAGTTATCTTTTTAAATTAAGGGGGAGGGAGAAATCTACGCCATTATAATCCGAATTTAATCTTCAGTTCATTTTATTAATTATTATATTATCATACTTTTATAACTGAAATTCGGCAACGTTTTCTTAAATGTAAAAAAAGAGAGAATAATTCTCTCTAATTATTATTGTTTTTTTTTTTGGATGGATTTAAAGAAGCAAGCAATTTTCTGTGTTTATTTAAAGAATATATAGTATTAATGTAAACTACGAATTTTTGTAGCATTTTTTTTTTTTTTTTTGTGTAAGTTACATTTGTATTGGATTTCTACCAGTAATGTAGCAGTAATTTTAATTTGAATTTTTAAGCTCCTCCTACCTGGAAAAATGAACCAGATGACGCCAATACTATAGAAGGTGAAAGTATAGCGATTCATTGTCAAGCCATTGGAGTTCCAGCCCCACAAATTTCGTGGTTCATTGGTAATTATCGTCAGTTAAAATTTTTTTCAATACTAATTTTTTTAGCATAGATATAAGTTAGTTTGGTTACCAATTTTCACCAATGGTTTTGTAGTGCAATTTTACTTTTTAAACATTAGTTCAAAAAAAAAAAAACTTTCAAATTAAAATCTTATTTAATTCAATTAGAGCTATATTAAATTCACCAATGAAGCATAACTTTATCTAAATTTTTTTAAACATTTATGCATAAGTAGTTTTAATTTAACATTTTAGAAACCAAGTTTACGAAGTAAATACACATATAAAGCGCTTAAGTTCATTATTTAGTTTACGTTTTACGAGTAGTTGCAGATTTTTCTAGTTGATAGGTATATTATAAATATAATACTATGTAGTTTACGGTGTTAACATGTCTTAATATTCGCACCTATGAATGAATTATCTTCAGAATAAAAATATCATTGTCATAAATGTGCTATGAGTTCCTGTAAAATTACAACGCGTAATAAGATTATGATTTTATTCACAACTTGGAGGGACTTTTATAAATTACTGCTTTGCAATTTTAGTTTTATCCTCTAACGCAGGTGACGAAAAGAATGCTGGCGTCACAATGGATCCTCAATCTAATGTTCGAGTACTTCCGAATGGAACATTGACAATTAGTAAACTTATAGGTTCCATGAATGGAAAGTATACATGTCAAGCTACAAACGATTTTGGAACTCCACTTACGAAGACAATCTTCATAACTGTGCGAGGTAAAAGAAGTAAATGGTATTTTCAGATTTTTGAAAGTGAAATAACATAGTGCTAAGCAAGCTTTCTAATATTTTTTCCTATGAATTTATATCAAATTATTTTCAGAGGAAAGTCAAGGAAATTTGAAACATTTATAAAACGAAAATTTAACATAAAAATTGTAATATTGCTATCTATATGAAGAAAGGAAATTATAATTTGTTTCAAGCAAATTTCGCACTCTTAAAACTGGTGGAGATTCTCATTTCTTAAATTTTCAAAATGTCTCTAAAATCGTTAAAAAAGAAGGTTATAAAATCACAATTTGCTTATATTTATTCTTTTGAAACAAACATTTAAATTTAATTTATCTTTGAACATCATACAGTATTGAACTATGAGAAAGAAAAAAGAAACACGTAGATTTATATATAAAATTCAGTTTTAAAGAAATCAATGGCATTGTTTTCTCTCTTGACCGATAAACATCATTTGAGATTATTCAGTACTGCTAAAGCCAGTTTAAACTGTTATACTGTTTAAAACGGTTATTAAAGCAACACGCATACATTATTCTTTTTATTCTTGTTTTAATTGGGCATTGACCAAGGGGGAACACACATGTATAACCGCAATGCGACTTCACGGCTTTTGAAACCTTCATTCGATTGAAGGAAAACGCCTATTTTGTGTATTCTAAGCATAGAATATGCGTTTTCATACACTAGAAGAGATCATTGAAAATATTTATTTTTTAGATGTTTCAGTATTTCGCTTCACTTTATTTTATTTAATGTTTACACACACTTCAAAACTCTTATTTTATTTTATACATCTTCAGGCACTTCTTAATTTTTATGTTATTCAATAGATCTTCACCCAAATCTTGTACTTTCGACTATAAAAGCTTCGAAAACACTCGTGCATTTTCTCTACTACACCTGAAAAATTATTCGCTATGCTGAATTTATGTTTGCGGCTTATTTGCTAATTATAATTTGAAGAAACATAATGCTCCATGAAAATCCATATGGAGCCATCCCATGCTCCATATGAATATTTCTCGATGCTTAAGTTTATAAATAGCACGTAGTGGAAACGATAAAAACTTCTCGGAACATTGAAAAAATAATTTCCAGAACTTTGTGCAATTTTAGTGGTTGTTTAATTGATTTCTATTTGATTACCATTTAGATTCAGAGAAGAATAGAAGACCATAATGCCTTTGCTCAGAAATCTTCAATGAGTTAAAAATCCTTCTTCTGAATTATTTAGTAAATATTAAGTAAGAAAACTGTGGACGAAGGTCTAAACTCTCATCTGGTTTGAAATTAAAATATTTCGTGTGATTTTATTGAATTATTTCTTTTTTTCATGTAAAAGCGAGTTTAATGGAATATGCACGTGTATATTTTAGCTTTTTTAAATATACCTTTTCATAGTTTTCTTGCATGAGTGAAGCATTTAATTATAATCAATAAAATTTATTTGATAATGTTTTGGGAAATTTTTATAAATTTTAAATATGTTTAATCATATAGAGATATAACATGATAATTTTAAAAAATTACTAGTTCTGTTCTCTCAATTATTAAATAATTTTCTTTCATTAATAAAAGATTGAAAGCTCTTCTGCAAAAAATCATAAATAAGATTTCCCCTTTCCTCCGATATGTGGCGCTACATGTTCACTGAGTATAATGCACTACTTTTATAGACAGCCATATTGTTCTGTGTTTCTAAATATTTCTCCTGATAAGCAATATTTCTCGAGCAATTGTATTTTAAGAGAAGTGCAGACGTTTTGTACAGTTGACTGAAGACAAAAAATTGATTTGAGTGAGAAATGTATCAACTGGTGTTAATGAATACCATTTCCTGGACATTACTGGTGATGGACGCCTCTGCTAATGGTATGTTTTCAACAATATATCTAATTTTCATTTAAATATTTTCATTGTGTCTTTGTTTCTGCGGTGTATTTTTTAAAACGAGAAATGGGATACTAATTCAAAAAAGTATGTGTTTCAATTAAATACTATGAACAAGGAATATTTATTATTCTTTTAATATAGTAAGAAAATAATTCTTTTTTATTTTAATTTTTATTTAGTATACATAGTAAGTAATATATCTCTTATGAATTATGCTTAGCGTATTTCTTTTTTATCTTTTTGGAGGTTAATATTTTTTTGAACTGAGTATAACTTCAAGATTAAGCATTTTTATACTGCACCAACATTTCTTTTTTCATTTCAGTCGAACGTTTTCAAAATACATCTAACATTAACTCAGTATTTATTAATTTGGAGTATGATAATAAATCTGCCGTTTACTGACATTTTACTTTTGTCACTGATTTTTGAAAACATTAAATGGAACTTAGAAGTTCTAAAGTACTAAAGGAAATGAACGTAGTTATTTTTAGAATTTATAAATGGTATACAAAATATCATATTAATACCACTAAATTTTAATTACTGCCTACAATACTAGCAATATGTGATGCAACAAAAAAAAATTCTAAGAGATTTAAAGACATTTTTGACGTCTTCCGGTGAAGGTAATTGGTTTGTTGAGATTGTCAGTGCATTCCTTTCAATGACAAGAAATAAATAAAATGCATCTTTTATTAAACTGGCATTTCATTTTGTTTATATTTATTTATCTTAAAAAATTGTCACAGATAGCTCATCCTTCCCCTAAACTAAATATTTTCATAAACTGTTACGAATGTGTTCCAAGAATTGAATAATTGAACGCATTATTTTGCATACCTTGCTAAAATTTTTATTGTTCAGAATCTGAGCTAATTCTCAGCATCAATGACATGTTTGCTTATAAAAATAATTTAACTTTGTGCAAGTAAACAATAATAATAAAATTACACGTTAATTTAAAGCACAAATGAGCAATAAAATGCAGACATATGTTTCGGGATTGCTTGGAAACTCCAATTGAGTTTTAAATTAATAGTAACGTTATTTTAACTATTTGCATCGCCAGAGTAAAATAAGGCATTTATAAAAAGACACGCAGTAAAATAGGGTTTAATACTATTCATAGAAAAGAAGTTACATATTTATAAGATAGAACAAAATGTTTGTTTCTATGAAAAATTTCTTAATGAATGAAATTAATGCTCAGGTTTAAAATATCAAGGCATGGTTAATATTCACTTTTCTCTACTAGACCCCTACCTGTTAGGCGAGGACTTAGGATTGCTTGCGCAAGGGGCGAGGTAGTGGGGTCCACTAATTTTATATGCACGTATCTCCAAGTGTACATGGGGGTCTTCAGCGGGGATCGAACGCCCGACCTTCTAGGTGGAAGTCTGAAGCTCTAACCACTAGGCTACCACGGCCTCTGGTTAATATTCACTTTTTAAAATCACTTGAGATTATTTATAATCGCCAACAGTAACTATACATGACATGACAAAATGCTACTCCACATTGTCTCTAACAATAAATACAAGCTAATGGAATGGAAGTTCATTGTTTTCTTATTTCCTTTACCGCATTTTAATATATGTAAAGGATTTCATTCTGTGATATTGTTTTAATTGCGTTACATCATTGCATTTCTTTTCATTAAGTGTTTTTTTTTGGCAACATTTTTTAATTCACACGTTTAATATTGAAGATCGTTCTGGAGCAAGACTTTCAAGCTTTTTTTTTAAAGAAAAACCTTCAAGTTAAGCATTTTTTGTCTAAATGTATTTATT
This sequence comes from Octonoba sinensis, assembly GCA_038502835.1. Taxonomy (NCBI): domain Eukaryota; kingdom Metazoa; phylum Arthropoda; class Arachnida; order Araneae; family Uloboridae; genus Octonoba; species Octonoba sinensis. Next base: position 109,055,639 of record CM076599.1, on the reverse strand, counting down.
TATTAATGTGATTTGATTTCAGCAGATTGAAATAGTTTTTAGTGTTGGTAGCAAGAAATTTTTTATCAGTTCGCAACAGTTTGACACTTATCCTAAAGCGAAAACATATTTAAATATTTCGTTAATGTTAGACACTAATTTGTGGCAATAATTACAATTAATTATGCATTCAGATATGGCTTCTGGGCACATTCAGTCCTGGGCGGGCTCACTATTAATATTTATACAGATAGATTATCACTTTATATGTAAAATGTCCCGCTATTTCCCTTTTTACAAGATATCCTTTATATAATTTAACTATTGAGTTGAAAACAATCACATGCGTATGCATTCGTACATGCCTCATGGATGAACGAAACTTTTATTGCATATTTATTTTGATTCTTAAATTTGTGATATAGTTTTACGTCAAAAAATTCTTTTTACTCTTCTATTCACTTCAAAACAAAACTCTCCTTTTCTTTTTAAATCTCTGATCTTTCATTTTACTAGAGGCCCCAGTTGTAGGCCCGTTCGTGTTTCCTCCTGCGTATAAAGAAGGAGAAAGAGCAAGTGCTACCTGTACAATTAAATCTGGAGACAGACCTTTCGAGTTTGAATGGAATAAAGATGGAAACCCTGTTGATACGTCTTCTAATGTCTTGATACAATCAGTACTGGATTCTTCATGGTTGGTTATTCAGTCAGTATCAGCTCAAAACTCAGGAAATTATACTTGCATTGTGAAAAACTCTTTTGGAAGTGATAGATATACATCTACATTAGTTGTTACAGGTAAGATAATGAAATTATTTCTCGCTCATATGCAGCCTCATTTGTACGAAAATACAACTTCTGAATGCTATTTATATAAACTTACAGTATGTGTAAGATATGCTTTTTTTTTTAATATAGTGCTAAAATTCGAAAGCGTTTAAATATACCGGGTACTTAAAGTCACACTCATGCAGTTGTAACGCATGCATAATATTGCAGGAATTTCGAATGATATTTACACAAGAGGATTAAAATATCTAAAAACAAGAACCAGGAACGAAAATAAGAAGTTGTGTGTGAAAAACCAAGTTACATTAGCGTTTTATTTAAATATAATTTTTATGCTTTTGTAAACGCAGTTTGTGAGAATAACATTAATTTGTGCGAGATATAAAATACAAAGCAGTTAATAAGATTCATCATCAACCTCCAATGCAGAAAATATGAATAAAAAATTAGATACACGTGTTTAAGGGTTAAATTTCAATACCCCTTTTTTCCAGTAACGGTTTTTTCAATGTAAAAAGAGTGAGGTTGTGAATTGAAAGACATCCGGAAAAACGTTGTTTTGTATTTAAAGTAAACTGTACTTATACATTAACATTTAAAAATGTATAAAATATTAAATTAAAAACTATATAATCAATGGTATGATTACGTGATATTTTTAGGTTTTAACGTTTGGAAAAATTTGTCTCCCTAGATACCTGTTCAACGGTCGCCCCTTGTTTATATTGAGTCGCTTCCTTAGAAAAGTATTATTGTACATTTAGGAAATTTTTTTAGGATGTCAAAATTTTCCCATTTCAGATTTCGACTTTTGTTGTTACGTATCTCTTCTTCACGTTTTCGCCTTTGTTGTCCCGTATTTAAAACTATATTTGTAGTTTTTAAAAGTTACAAATTGACTAATTATACTTTACATATATAGTTCTATACCTTGGTACCAAAACAGGGGGAGAGTATGTAACTTTTTTAAACAATGTTTTTACCTTTTACAGAAAAAACATCATTAATGGATGCGAATTTGTGGATAACAGTAATATTACTTGATATTCAATATCATTTATTCTAACATTTTTTTTGTCACAATTTCAACGTTTATGCTAAAAATAAATATTTCTTTGCATGCACGCATAGAACGTCCATGCGTTAATGACAATATGGAAAAAATGTGCGAAAAGAAAAATTTCAGGAAATAAATGAGACAAGACATGATAAGTTAATTTGAGTCATTAAATCCTTTCTCATAAGAAATCCTATGAATGATTTTAGAAACTACTTTGCATGATATTTTATGTATTTTACTTTTTGTGAGGGACTGTAGAAGTAAGGAAAAGCTTCAAAAAATTATGTTATTTAGTTATTATCTTTAAGTATTATTTATGTTATTATTTTTTTATAGCCCCACCAACTTGGGTGAAAGAGCCCAGTGATGTCTTAACACAAGAAGGAGAAGCTTTAAATGTGGAATGCATAACTATTGGCGTTCCTAATCCAACAGTAAAGTGGCTGAAAGGTAGGCAACGTTTTGCTATTACTGTATAAAAAAATCAACACAAAACACTTTTGTAATTGGTACTGATATGGGAGGAATTTTTTTAACACAGTCATTTTTAATAAAATATTTGAATTATAGATTTGATTTTCTCTTAAAGGTTATGATGTCATGAAGAATTTTATATTTATACAATGAGAACCTAAACAGGCTGAAAAAATTTGCGTTAAAATTTACACAGAAAGTACTACACTTGTTTTCTTAAGCCGAACGAACTAATTAAAACTCTGCCAGTCTTTATATTTAAATGCTTATTTCAAGCACACATATTTGCTTTTAACATTAATTTGATACTTGGTAAGGAAATGTATAGTATAGGAAGCTAATTTTAATTTGTTGAACGACGTATGCATATACGTAAATATATTTAATAAATAAATGATTATATAATAATGGCACATAAATAGTGTTTTTATTGCAGATTACGAAGCTACATTTTAAACAGATGAGTTATGACAGAGGGGAAATTATAAATCTAAAATTCAGACAAAACGATTTTTTTTACTCCATTGGTTCATAGAAGTCTACTTTTTCTAAAAATAACTACAGTTAATAACCTTCAAAACAACTATATTTTCTGAAGTAACTATATATGCCGGTCTGAAGAATTTTATTGTCAAAACAATCTATTTTCTTTCAATAATGAAATGAAAAGACCGTTTCTATTTTTACGGAACAGTCACAAATATTTTGTTCAATCATTACTAATGAGTTTTTAACTTAACAAAAGTCAAAAACATATTTATAAATCTAATAATCCAAGTCTACTTATAGAAAACTAGTTAATTCAAAACTAATAATTCTGTATTTGGTTTACAATTCTTTTCTTGCTACGTTTAGATCAGATTTGTCAGTTGGACAAATTAAGGGAAAAACAGATAAATAAAATATACACAAGAACATCATTAGCACTAAACGAGCATATTTTTAAGGAACATTTCAGCCTACTAAGGGAGTGAATATGTTTTAATGCTATGCACGTTTATTAAAATTTTATTATTAATGATTTTTATTACAAAAAAAGTCATTCTTAGCCTTCTCACACGTAGCTTTTTTGAAAAAGTCATTTAAAACAATTTTTGGGGAATTTTTAAACATTTTTCTGTTAACACTCTGTCATAGATTTATCGTTAACTAAGCTACCATTGAATCAATTAGCAGACTGGGAGTCATGACGGTTTAGTTAAACGTCACGCCTTCTTCTTAATAAAACATTTTACCTAACATGTCTTTTTAAACGTTTTAGATGCAACTTAAAATTTATGATCATTATACATGACCATATTTGTGGTCATTTAAGGGTTTATTTAGGTTTTGTAAATGTATTTCCTCGCGCACCCATTACATAATATCGTATCCATAACCGTTGGAAGTGAACGTCATAAATAAATACAAGAAATAGAGCATTTCAAATTGAGATGACTCTTCCTACTTTGATATTCCCGTTACTTAAAGCTACCAAATTGGAACATTTAAAATAGAAGTTAATTTGACATTATAAATCTGAAGAATGATCTTTGATATTGGAAATATTTAACATTGAATACAAAATTTATTTCTAATATTCGTTCATGAATTCTATTTAAAACAGGTGATACAAAGAAAGAAGTCATACCTAATGATTCTACGTCTGCAATGAGGACGTCTTCTTCTGGAACTTTGATCATCAACAGAGTCGATTACACAATGAAAGGATTGTACACCTGTGAAGCTGACAATGGGTTTGGTACACTGCTATCAAAGACTATTAATATTTCAGTTCGTGGTAAGGCTTGCTAAAAAAACCCCACATTTCTTGTGCTAAGCATTGTCGTGTCAAAGCATTACACTAATTTTTGTAATGTAATTATATTTTTGATGTATTGTTGTTGCAAAAAAAAATGCTATTTTTGTACATTTCGAGAACACCTAAACATATTTTTTACCTTGTGCTGGATTAAACTTATTTGAGGAATTTTACATAGTACGTAAGACAGATTAAAACAAAGCTGTCTAGAAAAATTAGTAGGATATAAATTTTTGAAGAAGTTTTTAGCATTACGCGTTTGAGAAACACCCTTATCATAATTTTATAAATAAGTAAAATTACATTTTGTAACCTTTTAATAGTTTCTTGATTTTAAACAGTTTTTAATTTTTATTCTGAAAACAATCCTATTAATTTTTAGGATTTTAATGCTTTCGTCTTATGTATACTTTAGTAGATTACTTATGTACGTAATATAATTTATCCTACAAGCTATATACGTGTATATTTTAGAACGGGTTGTTATCACGGTAAGTAAATATTAATACCAGTAATTTCAATGCACCAGTTAAAAGTTTAATTAAGTTTTTATTTTTTGAAACAATTTATTGTAAATTAGCAATAAGTAAAATTAGATTCTTTATATTTTATGCTTTCGTGAAAAATACTACATTAGAAAAATATATATATTTTAAAAATTTAGTAGAAGTAAAATGCTTTAAAAAACATTTTTTATTTTTTTATCAAACTGCTGAAAATGTTTATTTTAATGACTTTTTCTCTAAAAGCTGTTTTTTTTAATAAATATGTTTTTAAACTGATTAAAACTGCAAAATAATATATATATATATATATATATATATATATATATAACTTAAAAATAAATTGTCACCTTTTAGATCTTTACAGTTATTTCATTAATTTGTTTTACTATCTAACACAGATAACGTTTCTTCTTGAGTATAATTGCCATTTTCACCGATATGCGGCGCTGCATGACCATATGGAGTCTACGCTTGTATTATACGCCATGTTTATGATGTGCTTAAAGCAATATCTATGTATGTTATTTTTGTTCTGGTAAGAAATTGCATTCAGAATATTCCAGGTTACATACAGCCGCTTAAATTCAGAAACTAGGTATGGGATTTTCTCTACTATGGATGAAGCATTCATTATATTTGCTGATAATTTTATGGATCTTTACTCTTACGATAGGATCAGCAAAAGGTATGTATGACCATCCAAATATCATATATTTATTTTATATTTCTTAAAAAAATAAGGTGCTGATATAAACTTCGCTGAATCATCAAAGGACGATTCATTGTTTATACAAGCAAACATAACATAACTGTTTCAAAATTGTTAAGACCTGGAAAAGATTTAAAAAAATCAACTGTATCAATCGTTTTATTTCTTTAATATCTAAAAAGACAAAAAATCTACATTTTACATACGGATACAACATTTCTCCATAATTATCTAAAATAAAATATTAAACACTAACTAAGATATGATTAATTACCTTCTCTACGCGCAGACTTTTACTTTATCAATTGTATACAAATCTGAAAATGTTAACAACATATTGTGTGTAAAATATAACTTCTTTTTCTTCTTGTAGATACTAAGTAATCAGATGTATGTTAGAACAGCCAAATGTAAAAGCAAAAGCTCGTGAATTAAGATTATTCGGCAATTTTTTGAAGTAAGCGATTTGAACATATAAAAACTGCAAACCGAATTTTTAAAGCTTATTTTAAAACTATTTTTTGACAACATATACATTTTTAAAGAAGTTTTGTAAACATAAACTAGTAAATACATCATGTTAATTCTAAAGTAAATCATAAACAATACAAATTAAATTATAGCAGTTATATATCAAGAGCTCCAAACTACACAACAAATGGTAGAATATTCATTTTTTTAAAGAAATGTATTGTATATTTCACGCTTACCAGCGGAGTACCTGAAATTTTTAGAGAAAGTTTGTATTAAAAAATCACAAAACTTATTTTTCAATGAATTCAAAGTATTCAAGTTAAGTTATTTATTTACGAAAGTCTCATACCATTTTAATTAAATTCAACTATTCTTTTCATCAGTTTTACATTAGAAATGCAGTGCCATAAAATTATTTGTGTATTTTTTTTATCCAAGTTATTTATTTCTTTTTATATGCATAGTTTTAAGGAAAAGATCTGAATGACTGAATTTTTTCTCAAATATGTATTATCTCATTTTTAACATATTGAAATAGATGCCATTATTATGTATTCATAATTAATTACATGACCATCACTAATCAACAAAACACATTTGCACACGTTCAATATTTACCCAGTTTTTTTTAATGTTCTGAATTACTCTTCAGTAGATAAATTCGGCTTTTAAATTTCAGGAAGTTTTTAGATTTATAAATATTTATCAAGTTTTGATGGAAAAATCGCACACTATGTGAAAATTTTCACGAAATATGTTTTTCTTTAGTTAAGCATTTAAGGTAACAATTAACTTTAAAAATGTTTAAAAACATTAACTTTTTTTAAACGACCTATTAAAAAAAGAAAGAAAAGAAAAATAATAAGAGCGCAATTCCTGAAAATTTCATTTTATATATTTTAAACGAAACGTTGTACTGTTATCAAAGAATTATTACAAGTTAAATTACCTAAAAAATACTGATTCTGGTTAAGAAAGACATGGGGAATTTTTAAAAACCATACTTGTTATTCTGATGAATACAAGAAAAAAGGAAATCGTTAAAAATGAAATCTTCGTGTACTGAAGAAAAAGAAATGATGTAAAAGGTTCCTGTTTCTGGTTCGCATAAAAAATAAAATAAATCTAAAATTGGAAACATAAATAACTCAAATGGGAAATAAAGGCTTCAAAGCATAAAATTGTGATAGATCAGTTAAATACAGAACGGCTGCGTTAATTATTGTTTAATCTCCGGTTAAATGTACTTACTAACTTTGTCGTATTATTACAATTTTCATAAAAGAGTTTTTAACGATTACTTGTAAATTCCTTCCATAATCTTTGATTAAACTTACAACTACTATTGCGTTTGTGGTTATTTAAAGGGTTTGACAGAAAAAATAAGACCAATGTTCAATTCTTCTCAAAATCCTTATTGCGTTTACTTCAATTTCTCTCAGTTATTATTGATGCGTTTTTTTATTTTTCAAAAACACTGGTTATTTAAAAAGCATCATAAAATATTTAAACTCTGTAGTTTCCTCATTTCAAACCAACTACAATGTAGGTAGAAGTTCTGTTAAATATGATACATTTATGTATTTCAGAACCACCTATTGTGGCGCCGTTTATGTTTCCTCCAGCACTAAAGGAAGGTGAGAGAGGAAGCGCAACTTGCACGATTAGGTCTGGTGACAGACCTCTTCAATTTCAGTGGAAAAAAGATGGACAAGATATTCCAGGAAATCTTAACGTAGAAATTCAATCTGTAAAGGACTCCTCATTTCTGATCATTGAATCTGTCACAGGAAAAAGTTCCGGAAACTATACATGTATCGTTACGAACTCGCAAGGGGCCGATAGATTCACCGCAAGTTTGGTGGTAACAGGTTAGTAAATTGACATTGAGGAAGTATCTATTACAGCAGAGTCTATTTTTCAATTAGATAGCGGAAGTCAAACCTTTATTATGACATTAAAAGGAGCGCACAATTTCTATATTTAGCCCTTGCAGTATCATTCAGAAGAGCACAAAATTTCAAAATTCACTATTTTATTATTATATTAAATGTTTATGCTGAGTTAAATATTTAAATATAATGAATTAAACTGTGTGATATATTTTTCCCCAATTTGGTCACGAAAATAGGTATTATAAAATCTTATGAGCCTAATGTTTGTAAATGAGTGCTTGCAAACACTACGCAAGTTAAATGAATTGTACATTGAACTGAATTAAAGTTAATATCTATGTTCGTAATGAAAAAAAACATCAATACGAATATGTGTCTTAATATTTTGTAGGTTAGTTAAGTGTAGTAACTAAATTTTTGCCCTTCAAAATTACATGTTAATTACTCATCCCATACGCACCCCAAACTTACAAAAGGTTCTTCATTACGAATTCCACTTCATTTCATTTTAAATTTGACTGTATGCAATATTTTTTAAATTCATGCCAAAAAGAACCACCTTTTTTCTCTCTAAGAAAATCGTTTCTCACTTTTAGTAAACAAGTAATAAGAGTTTAGTTTCTTTTTGTATATGTAAGTGTTAGTAGTAGCTGTTTCTCTCAGTTTTCTCGACATAGCATATTTAATCATATTTTCCAATGAATGTTTTTGAATAGCGGGCCAACTCCACTTAAAAGAAGTGACGTTAACCTCACTTTCGTGTTCATACCAATCTTTTGTATTTTTAAAACTGGTATACCCTCAGCTTTTCTCTGCTCCCATCAGGTGTAGTGTTTCAAGCATATCAACCTCAAAGATGAACAAACACTGAGTTGGTCCACTTTTCAAATAAAGCTTTTATGTTGCGTACTGTAGTGTTTGGTAAAAAGGTTATTATATTTTTGACTAGAATAGAATTACGTTTTGCTTTTGATAGATTAACGTTGAATTAAAAAGTTAATTCGATCAAAAATACTTTGTAGCTCCGCCAGAATGGGTTAAGGAACCACATGATGTTTTTATACAAGAAGGGGAGAGCCTTGTAATTGACTGTTTAGCGTCTGGAGTACCATCGCCTGAAATCAGATGGAAATCCCGTGAGTATTTATTTGTTAATTAGTATAAAGTAGGCATAAATAAGTAAAACCATTAATAGCAGCCGATATTAGCAGATTACTGCACATATTCTAAATCAAACTACCAAAACTGAATAAAATTCAAAGTGTTCCTATGCTTTCGGGTTTATGAATTTTTCGTTATCTTAAGAAAGCGTGTTCTTCTTTTCATACTTTATGATATATATACGTATAGGGAATAAATTAACAGTGAGGTGTGTAGAATCCTGCAGCACGAAGTTTTCAGAGCAAAATGTAGCAATACATGTGTTTGGCGCACATGTACAAAAGAGTATTAAGCTTTAATTTACAAAGAAAAAAAAAGAAAAAAAAAAAAAAACGAACGTCGCTGCCAGAGTAAAGTTTAGCGCTATGGTGAAGAAAAAATGATTACAAAAACACTCTTTTTTAGCGTAGAGGAGACAATTCATAGTCAATTTTTTGTTTTTCGTATGTACTGAGTGTACGTAACTTGCTTAATTGGTTATGCTCTTTTATCAAAAGAGGAAAAATTCCAGTGCTTTTGGAGCTAATGCGATGTTTTTATGCAACTTTTACGTAGCAAAATTGAACGATATGGAGCTACAAAGAGATTCTTCAATTATCTATTAAATGACTCAGAGCGTCATTTCTGCCTGCCATGTCGATGTACTTCAGAAATTTGCGAATTCGCGATTGCAATAAATTGGATGTTCCAATTCCACCATTTTAGTAACGTTTGTAAATAACATTACACGTCGTTTTTTATTATTAAGAAGTTGTTATTTAGTGCTAAAACTAACAGTAAGCTGTTCATTTATCACACCTTACTATTGCTGCCCTAAACACACTCCTAGCGACAAATTTTAGCTCAATTTTGTTTCGCAAGGTATTTAAACTATATACTTGTGCATGAGTGCTAAATTTTAGTTAATTCTCTCATTGTTTTTACATTCACGATATCTCTTCAAAGAGTTTTTCCTTTCATTTTTTCTTCACCACAGCGCCAAAATTTCCTTTAGTGGAGAATTTCGGTACTAACTTTTTTCCTTCGGAAATATAAACTGCGTTCTTGTTTCGTACGTGTGCACTAATTTTTTTAAATTTCACCTAGGACATAATAAGGCGAAATTTGCATGTTTCAAGAAATAAAATGCGATTGCAGTAGTTAAAATACTAAACATATTTTTACGTATTAAAATGTCTGAAAATGAAATATAATAACTTACTCTACGATATAAAACTACCATTGAGTGAAATATTTGTACATTTCGTTTAATAAGACTAAATTATGAGCCTCTCCTTTCTTTTAAATAGCAAAAGAAGGCGAACCCAGCTTACCCACAGATTCGACATCTGTTGTGAGAGTATCTTCATCAGGATCTTTGATCATCACTAAAGTGGATGCCAGCATGAGAGGACTGTTCACTTGTGAAGCAAGTAATGGGGTTGGTAAACCACTTTCGAAGACCATTTCTATTTCCATTCATGGTAAGATAGTCAAAGTATGAGTTTAAAATTGATGGCTGAGCAAAGATCATGTCAGTTACAAGAAAGAATTCTCATTGAAGTGAGGTTAAATGCAGTATTATGTCAGATTTGTCGGCTAAAATTCTCAGAAAACATAGGAACTTTTCAAGTGAACATAACGACGTTCGCTGTTAGTTATTACTTCTGCGTCTTGTCTAATATCGGCACATCTGGCATCTTCACTTTATGTTAATTTCTAAGCCTACAAGGTTAAAAATGAAATGCGGATCCGATAAGATGATAAGATATGTTTATACAAACAAGGCTGAACTTGATCGTAATCGTTACTATACCGAAAAACAGTTAAACAGTAAACTGGATCAAGTTCAGCCTTGATACAGATAAATTGCCTTTAAGAAAAGAAAGCGAAAAATGTGCGTCAATGTTTAATTTCTTCATGATTTTTTTTTTAGTAATGTCATTAGTACTGGTTTAGGCTTATAGTACTAATTAATTATCGAGAAATGTAGCTTGTATTATTTACATAATTATGTGACATAATGCCACCTCTGTCAATTTTAAAATATTATTTTGCTTCGGCGTCTTTTTCTATATGGTCTCTTCAACGAAAGCTTTGGATAACATGATCTTTAAATGTTTCACGCAAAATTCCATAAAAATTGACTTTTAAAATCCTTATCAATATAGAAGCTTTAAAGAATAACTACTTCTGGAGCGCTTCTAAAAATATTTCCGTTATTTAATTATTGGACATTAAAAAAACTTGAAAAATTCATTTTCTCCAATCATTACTAGCAAAGAAGTGTTGCGGAGCCCGAACCTTTCCATTTCAAATCGAGAGCCTTACCATTGGGCCTGGGTTTTTAAGACATATTTAGACGTAGTAGTAGAATTTATGCATATAAATGTAACTTTTAAATATATTCAAAGATGACATGAACGTATCAGATTAAAGCCCAAATAAATCAAAAGTTTCTCTACAAAAAGGTTCAAATGTGTTAAAATTGTATTTAATGACGCAAAAATGTCTTATTATGCTTATGCGAAAAGCACCTTTCAAAACCTGTTTTTATGCTACAGTAACGTTTTATGGATTTTAGAATTCAGCATTTGCATGTGTTTTTTTTAACCATATCGCAAACCAAGAAATGGGAGATTTTTCTTGCGTTATGATTACACATGCCACAATTTATGCTGTGGGTTGTCGAGTCTATCTTATGTGTGTAATTTCGCTATTTTATTTTTTATTATGTTAAGCGTTTTATGGTGAAATAATTTTACTAGACAAAAGCTTTGAATATTTTTGGTGAAGGTGAATTGACTTAGTATTTGTCCTTTCACGCACTATTTACGTAAGTACGATTAAATGTTTATCAGAAACCTGTTTATTCATCTATATGCTATTTCTATACATCTCAATTTTATATATTTATGTGCTTTCTTGATTAAATTCTTAATAGAAATATATACGAAGAAATTCGGCTATATAAACCTTTCATTACACACAAAAACTGGTGACTCGGCATCATTATTACACAAATAACGCTAATTTTGAAAGAATTTTTATATTGGGTCGTACTGTGGCACTTATTCTTCTTGTAATGCGGAATATTTTTTGTGAATTTTAATTGCGGTTGTTTACTTATATTTTGTATATTTATGAAGACAACGAAGTGAAATGAAAAATGGTACACGTGAAGTTATGATGTATATTAATTTCGTCGTTACAGACAATTTTTCTTTTCTTCTCTTTTTTTAACTGCAATTTACATTTCAGGCACGTCTTACAATAAGCTTCAATTAATGCAATCACTTTTACAATATCTTTATTTTATATATCTGTTGAAAGATTTAAATTTCCAAGAAGTACTGCTGGTGAATAATACTTGAAAATTTCGCGCTCACCTATTTTTCATGAAGTATGCGCATAATTGCTACACAAGTATTCTATATGGGAGAATGAAATATATTTCCTAAAATTATCACAAATAAGATACTTTGTTTTCATAATCATCAGAAATGATTTCCTTATTCTTGGAACATGTGGTTAATCATTATCATTATTTTGAATATTACTGTTATTATTTTTTTTGAAATTTACGTCGTCCGATACAATAACGCTACCATACAATTACTTCAATTTTGTCCCGATGTGTGGCGCTGGTAGCGCAATGATGTGAAATGCACAATAAATACAAAAAGCTTGACGCCATGTTTCTATAGAGCTATGAGCTTCTTTTTATAATAAAGAATGTGCACTCGAAAGTTAAACTATCTGGGTATATCTCATGTTTTTTTTAAAGGCTGACATCGCACGATTTGTGATGTATGTGAAGAAATCTTTGATAATAATATTCATTTCATTAATGCTTCTTTTGGAGTTAAATGCAGGAGGTAAGTATTATTTTGGTAGCACTTTTTCTGGAAATGATATCATTAAAGATGTTGATTTTTTACTCTGCTTGCACGAAAATATTCAATTTGCTATAAATTTAAATACACTGAAAAATCTAACGTTTCCCACACATTTGCAGTAAATGCAAATCTGTAATGTGCGTTGAATCTTTGAATTTTTTGATGTATTCAAGCTGCTATAGATTAATCATATTGGTTTTGTACTTGTTTTGTCGTGAGATAATACATTTGGATTTTAGTGTGTAAATATTTAAAAAATATATTGTTGTATTCAACTCACACGGAAGTAACTAAGTGAAATGTATCAGAGAGTTACTGAAATATTTTATTATTTTTTAATTAAAAAGAATGCCTGAATGACTGAAGTGTTAAAGCATGAAAGTCTATTTCATAAAGTGCAAACTTATTAATAATGCTCAAAAAGAGAGTAGCTTATTTTACTTGTACTGCAAAGTTCTTTTCAGATAGCCCATTGAAGTACTAATGATGATTTCGATGCTTTTAAGTTCAATCTTTCGCAAAACTTCCTTAACATGGATGGTGGATTTGACATTTTACCATCTACACATTTTTGTAAAAAACTATGCAGTATTACCTCGCATTATTTTCCCAAAAAATATTTAGATTATGTAATAGCACTTCATCAGATAAATGTAAAATTATAGTGAAAAAATGATCCATTACTATTACCTTGCTATACACACTTGAGAAAAAATGTTGCGAAAATGGAAAAACTTCATTTATTTGCCATAAAACTATAGAAATAAATTTCATATTATGTTTGAAATTACTAATTTCTTTGACTTTATTATCATGTCAGTTGTAATTTAATTTACCCGATATATTCCTCATTTATTTTATTTTTTAACTTCTTCTATCTATAACACTTATTTGAGTCATTACTTTTCTTTAGAGTTAATATTATATATATGATTTTCATTGTGAAAAAAATCATTTTCTTGAAATGTCGAATTTTCAGAAGCGCCAGTAGTAGCCGATTTTGCATTTCCGTCGGCATTAAAAGAAGGCGAAAGAGGCAGCGCTACGTGCACTATTAGATCTGGAGATAGACCAATACAGTTCAAGTGGAAAAAAGATGGAAAAGATATTTCGGAATTTGATAACATCGAGATTCAATCGGTAAAGGACTCATCTATTTTGATTATAGAAAATGTCTCATCGAGAAGTTCTGGTAATTATACCTGCATTGTGGTGAATTCTTTTGGAAGTGACAAATTCACTGCTAATTTGGTCGTAACTGGTGAGTGATTTGTCTAGTTTTTTACAACATGTTAATTTTTCTTTGTTAATTAATATGTAATGCCATTATTATTAAATGCTGCTACGTGGTAATTGAGTTTCCGCCTTTTTCACCGTGGGCGAAAGTGATAAAATTTTTGTCAAATAAAAGTAAAAAAATAATAAATTATTATTAGAAGTGATGCATTCATTTTATTTCATAAAAGCCTTAAAGAAAGTATATTTTGATATAGAGCTACTTAAGTTAACAAATCGCACATTTCACGATACATGCAGTATATTTTATAAAATTAATAATGATCGTAATAAATTCAATTTTGATAATAGTAACACTAAATGTAGATAGGGAGATTTTGTTTACTCTTATCTAAAACTATATTTGGTTCTTATGTTTTAACTTAAATAATTCAGTTTTCATCCGTCTACGAGTAAATGAAAGGAGTAAATTGTTTTGAAAAGAAGGGGGACACCAACTTAACGAAACTCAATAAAACTGAAAACTTTAATACTTATTGCAGTTTTTTCGTTTTTTAAAACCAACTTAGAATTTATAAGAGGAAAGAATATTGCTAAATTATTTTAAATCAATGTTTTGCGAGTAATTTAAAATTTCACGATTTTTTCCTAAAATGTCTTTGAAAAAGAATCATTTTTTTTCTCTCCAGCTCCTCCGGAATGGATACTAGAACCAGAAGACGTATTCACGCAAGAAGGTGAAGAAATAAGGATTGATTGCAAAGCATCTGGGGTTCCTCTGCCAACTATCACTTGGACAACAGTTAAGTACTCGTATTTTCATACGTTGTAGGTAATTTGGGGAAATGAATAGTTGAAATTTTCCTGTAAATAAATAGAAGAATTAACATTGAGAATGTTTCTGACGGTGGAAATTTCAAACGTAAACAATTGATTTGAAGTTGGCTTCATTTTCTCGAATTTGACCATTTGCATTTTTACTAGAAATATACCAGCACAAAATGATCTTATAACAATAAATAAACAAAGGAATATTAATAAAAATATACTTTATGACGTTAAAGGAAGAATTACAACTTAACCTAATGAATATTCAGCTAAAATTTTAATTTTTAAGCGTCAGATAATTATTAAAATGCCAAAAACTGTCTTTAAATGAAGCTTTTTTAATATAATGGCATTTGCAATGTCGTTAATTTTATTTTCCACCCTTAAAGGCTTTAAAGTGTTTTTTTAATATAAAATTTAAATAATTGTAGCAATAACAAACCTTCCTTTGAGGCTCTCAGTTTCGAAAAAAGTTAAATAAAAAATAAATCAAACAATGAACACACAATAATTTTTTTCAAAAATACAAATACTTTTAATTACAAATTATCAAATGTATTCTTTTCCTGATTATAGTTTCTTGCTAATAAATTGTTTAATTCTAGTTCTTTTTAAAATTCTCAGTAGCGATTAACTACATAAATTACAGAACATAAACTTGATAACCCTAGTAACACAATACTCAATTAGCTTTCTCTCAAAAAAGTTACATCTATTTGTATTTATTTTCTTGCCAATGTTTTGTCAATTATGTCTAACACAGCAATTCGTTCTTGTTCCAAATATCAAACATTTTTATCAATCTATTAGATTCTCTAATATGACCCCTTGAACAAGGAGATAATGCATTATTGTACCAAACTATTGACAAGTTTTCTTCATTGAACAATGTACACGGTGAAATACAGGAATTTTAAAGATGTTTCTGTAATAATCAATTTTTGCTTGAAAGAAAAAAAAAAAAGAAATTGAATGAACGTACGATTAGGAGTTCAGCCATCCTACCATACTAATGATTATAATAATTTATTGATGAATAATTTAATGATTATCTATTATGGGGATTCATTTTTGAATTTTGATTAAGTCACTGATGTCGCTAATCACAAAATTTACTATATGCCGATCTATATGTAATAAAACTGCGCCTGATGTTTTGTTTCTGTACGAGCATACTATGCTTGTAATGAAAACCGATTTACATGCAGATACTAACGTTTTGAATTTTTGCATATTGATAAGAAGTTTTCGTCGATATATTCCATTATTTATTTAAATAAATTTTTACACATATAGGTGACAAAGGCAACATAAAACTGGCTTCAGATTCATCGATAATGAGGGTGTCCCCAGTAGGTTCTCTTTTAATTTCGAAAGTAGAGGCTGATATGAGGGGTGCATATACCTGTGAAGCGGATAATGGATTTGGTAAAACTCTTAAGAAGGCTATTTATATTCATGTCAGAGGTGAGTAGGTTTAATGATGCTAATTTGAAAAAAAAAAACTTGTGGTGCTAGGCAAGCATTATGGTTTACGTACGAAAATGTCTTACATAATCGCTGATAAATATATTTAAAAATATAGATTTCTTAGATACTTCGATATAACGATGGCGTAATTTTCTGAAATGTATGTAATCGTTGACTATTGTAACGTGCTTTTTCCTATATTACAATGATAATAATCTTTGTCTATTATGTTTTACGACATTTTTTCATTAAAATCAGATGGATTTCGTAACATAATTAAACAGTTAACAATTTATTCTTTCAGCTACAATGCGATGTTTCAGTACAAATATTAACTATTATGTATTTATTTTTTTGCAGATTTTAATAATTATAAATTATATGCAAATGATATATATCTTTTGATTATCCGAAAGCTTTGGGAAAGGCGTGATCAATTAGATTACATGTTATTATAAAGTAAAACATTTATCGAAAGAATTATTTACGTGAGCAATTTAGGCCGCTTCTTGTTTAATGAATTAAATCTAATAATGTTGTTCTTTTTACCTTTTCAGATATGAGGCACCGGTTTATGTACTTTTAAGAACCTGGCTACATTTTAATTTTTGAAATGCACCAGATTTTAAAAGCAATTGAATAACTGCTCGTACAAATGTAACGAAAGTACAAGCTTGATTTAATAGATAGTTTTAATAACTTGCAAATAATTGTTACTATATTTTTTTTACTGATTTATATGATACTTGTATTGATTTTTATTGATCAGTAAAACATAAACCGGATGCGAAGATTTTCATGATTTTACTTTTTTAAATATTAAATGCTGATTAATATTTTTGTCATTCTTGAAACAAAGTTTTATTCCAAAACTGAACTTACATTAAGGGGCCCATTTGTGATAACCTAAATTCGTCTTACATAAACATTTAATACATATATACATATATGTATGAACTCCAATAGTATATATTTTCGCAAATATGAATAATAATTAAAAAAAACAAGAAATTTTTTTCTTTAGTCTAACATACGCATTTGAAATATTACTAGTGATAAACTGCAAAATATATGTGCTTTTTTAGTTTCTCTTTCCCCCGACATGTGGCGCTATATGTACCGTTGTTTAACTACGTTACGGTGAATATGAAAGCTCAACAATAAGCGCCATGTTTCAGTTAGCTCCGAGTACGCCTAGAATTTCAGAATTTGTTTAATATAATACGTAGATTTGATCAAATATCATGCTTATGGTGTACAAACGCAGTTGTAAAATTTATAAGCAAACACGAAGAAAGGAAACAAGAAGATGATTGGATTCTTGTTTGTTATCCTGCTTTTCTCAACATCTGCAATGGGATCAGGTATGTACAAATCTATTTTAAGTAGAGTTTATAATTCAGTTATTTTTCATCTAAGATTTAAAACTATTAATTATTTCAAAAATGATAACATTTTGTACTTCATATGTTTCATGTAGGGTAATTTAATCTAAAGCAGTGAACTTGACGTAACTTGAAACAGATAAAAATGTTACATTAAATTGATATTATGCATGAACTTTTTTTATAGGAAAGTATGTCACATAATTGTAATTTATTATGTTTAATAAATACTTAAATGTTGCAATTTGCTATTTTTCTTTAACAATTTAATTTTATAATGCTTTCTGTGCCGTTGCATAATTTTTCCAATTATTTTTTGCGCATTCATTTAGCATTTATATATGCTAGATATAAGCTACTGGAAGGTTAGGATCTGCAAGAACGCTCATTTGAAAACAATGAGAACAAAACATATTTCAAATCTTATCATGCATTTATAGAGCTTTAAACCTAAACATCCGTTTAGATTTCTTTATAGTTATAGACTCATAATGACATTACAGCTACGGAAAAAAACACCCGTAGATAAACGTTATAGAAGTATGATAATGTATATACGTAATTAAAAATATGTGTATTGAAGGTAGTTTTTTGAAATGGAGAGCGTTATACTAAAGTTTTAAAGACAAAAAATCCGTTCAGAAACTATTGATTTATTTGTTTTTACTGCTAGAGTACACTGACTGAATGAAACATTCATTTACCTTATCGCATATTATTTTCGGTTAATTAGTTCATTTTTTTAAATATACCTACTTTCCTACATGAAACGCAGGCAAAATAACAATGGTTTAGTGTTTAATGCATTAGTGCGGTACATAGTTAGATTTTAAATGATTTGGAGTTCTTTTTTGGACAGCTCTGTAAACAAATATTTTTGCGTAATATAGAAATAAAGTTCCAATTAAGATTTTATGAATTTAGTGATAGTTTTCCTTTTAAAATACACGCTGCTTAATTTCAGGCTTTCAGTGAATAACTCAAAAATGTATACAGAAAAACACGTTGTGAGTTTTATTTATTAAAATATTATACATAAAACATTTATTGTGTATTCGGTATTGTAATAATTTTTTTGACATAGTTGCGAAGCTTAGTTCGTTATCTTAATAATCAGTGCTTGTTTCAGAGGCTCCTGTCATTGTCGACTTTACTTTTCCGTCAGCTTTAAAAGAAGGGGAAAGAGGAAGCGCTATTTGCACCATAAGATCTGGTGATAGACCCCTTCAGTTTCAGTGGAAAAAGGAGGGTCGAGATATTTCTAAAGATCTGAACATTGAGATTCAATCAGTAAAAGATTCTTCTTTCCTGATCATAGAATCAGTAACATCAAAAGATGCTGGCAACTACACTTGCATAGTCACTAATTCCTATGGGACCGATAAATACACGGCAAGTTTAACAGTCACAGGTTAGTTTCACATTCTTTTACATCATTGTTTTATTCGTAGCTTAAACATACTTAAATGATTTCTGTTTTAAATGATTTAAACAATGATTATTTTCTCTTTTAAAAATGGAAAAGTTGCATTGCTTTTCGTTTTTAGTATTTTCTTTCAAAAGCAATGGGACATAAATAATAGTCAGATAGTATATATGGAACCATGTGACTGCTCTCTGAATTCTAAACTTAGCTTGCAGTTTGTTTCTGTGCATTGACATTTAAGTTCTGCACTAGAACGAACCTTTAGTAAAGTGGATCAACTCATGATTCCGATAAAGGCAATTGCATCACTTTTGATTTTTTTTTTTTCATTTTTATTTTGAAACTTGTTTAAATAAATTATTGTTAAAATTGTTGAAATTTGACTTTTGTATAATAAAATTAGTGTTTTGAACATTGTTTTGTGTTTATAATTTTTCAATATTTTTCTCTAATTTCGATCTAAATATTGATAGGATTTCCACAAAATTACTACAGAAGAGAATAAACTACGTTTATATATATATATATATATATATATATATATATATATATATAAAATGCAATAAAATACATAGTTTAGTATATTTCTCGTCATTAAAGTAAACTCCAATTGATGGTAATCACTCAAATTAGATTGTCTTGCATTTTATGATTCTTGATTATTACATTTCACATCGTGTGTAATGTTGCATTCCTTGATTATTATAGATTGATGCAAAGCTACTTCTTGGTATCCATAAGGTAAGTTATTTTTGAAAAATATTTGTTTTAAATCCTAATCGAATAGTATTTATTGCAATAAATTATTTTGTAACCATAAATGGCAACTATCACTGAAAATATAGCTGAAATAATAGTAAATCTTATTATATTTCTGAAATGACACTTTGGCTTTCAGAATCCTGCGGGAAATTAACTCTCGTCCCACCAGCTTATATATATATATATATATATATATTAATTTCCCGCAGGATTCTGAAAGCCAAAGTGTCATTTCCAGAAACATAATAAGATTTACTATTATTTCAGCTATATTTTGATATCAGTGATAGTTGCCATTTATGGTTACAAAATAATTTATTGCAATAAATACTATTAGATTAGGATTCAAAACAAATATTTTTCAAAAATAACTTACCTTATGGATACCAAGAAGTAGCTTTGCATCAATCTATAATAATCAAGGAATGCAACATTACACACGATGTGAAATGTAATAATCAAGAATCATAAAATGCAAGACAATCTAATTTGAGTGATTACCATCATTTGGAGTTTACTTTAATGACGAGAAATATACTAAACTATGTATTTTATTGCAGATACGGAATAAAGCAATAGTAAAATTAGTGAAAATGAAATGGTTAAAACTACATCATTTTAGGATTGGAAAACATGAATATTGTTCTACATTGAAAAATTATATTTAAATAAATTTAAATCATAAGCGAAGTGAGTGCTTTCAATGCTAATTAACTCGTTCTTATCTCTTGATTTCTTAATATTAGCTCCTCCAGAATGGATCACAGAACCTAAAGACATTTACACGCAGGAAGGGGAAAGTTTAAGCATAGATTGCAAACAATCTGGTATTCCTGCTCCAACTACTAAATGGATAGCAGTTAAGTATAACTTGAAGAAAGGTTTTGTTTCGTTATTGGGTTTAGTATTGACCTAAAATATGTTTTGTCATTTTTAAAAACATACAGTAACCATCCGTAATAATATTTCCTTTATTAAAAACAGGTGATAACAGTGGTTCCTCTATATCTTCTGACTCTTCTTCGACATTACGAGTGTCATCAGATGGGACACTCATTTTTTCAAAAGTTGAAGCATCTATGCACGGTTCCTATACTTGCGAAGGTGATAATGGCTTTGGTAAACCACTGAGAAAAGCTATAATGGTTTTCGTTCGCGGTAAGACATAACCAAATGTAATCAAGTAAGCATGTCAAAAACGAGTGGTGCTAAGCAAGCAAAATGTCAAAAGTAATCAAATTTAAGAATTTATGAAGTTTTAAAAAATGGTTTTTAAATTATTTGACAATATTTTTGTTCTTTAGTTGTTGCATCATGGTCGAAGTTTTTAAATTTTACCACTTTTACTCATTATTTCATTATAACGATTACTTCTATACATTGTTAAATTCTAGCATATACTGAGAATAATAGTTTACTCTCAATGAAAATTTAAATAACTGATCTCTTATTATTGAACAATCTCCAAATAATAATGATGTCCATCATTTTTACGTTTTTATACATTAAGAGGAATATTTAACTTAAAGTTTAAAAGTTTCCATCTCATCGCATAATTTTATTGTGATACGCTCCGAAATTTTTATATTACAATAAAACATTGATAAATACTTTAAATGAATAAATATTACTCTCATTATGTTTCACAACTGATTAATTTTCACTGGAACAGGACGTAGTACCTTTATTTCACTTAGATTAATATATTAATATTTGTATTATTTGAAATTATAAAAACTGCCTCTTACTTGAACTGTTTAGTATGTTGTATGCACTTTTTTCAAGTTCACCTATTTCTTTTTTGCACGGCTCTTAAACTCATTATTTAGAGTCGTTAATTATTGCTTTCGCTTATTTTAGCATTGCATATCATTGTAAGCCAAAAACTCTAAATATATAACTCTTTACTTATATTAGATATATCTTTAGCAATTAGTGCGTAATATTCTAAAACATGTAATTATTTTTTTACTTGCTAATTTGTAAACATTAAATCAAATTGATACATTAAATGCGTTTAATAGCAATAAAATAAATATTAATTCACGAATGAACTTTTAACTTATTAATTGTTGAACTAGTAGCGTTGTTAATAAGCAGCTTTTGTACTACTACAGCCAATATGATGTAAATATTGTTCAATGTATTTTTGAAGTAAAATAATTACGTAAAGAAATAAAAGTATTTCATTTTGTATTCTTCTTTTGCACGCTAAACTTTAAGTTTAAAATATATCATTCTGTAAACTGTATGATATTTTCCAACTTCTGTTTATTTCTTTTTTCTTCCGATATGTGGCGCTGCGTGTATGTAATCATAAAATACGATATAATTCAGCACACTATGCGCCATGTTTAGCTTTGTAAAGTGTCAACTCTTCTTACGTTATTGCATTTACGACAATACATTTCAAAAACCTTAATATTCATTCTTATCTTAGCCAATATTGGAGATCACAATGATTTTTGACCATGTATTTATCGTGCCAAGTAAAATGCTTAAAAGTATTTATCTTCTATTGTTCATCATAGTCGTGACAAAAGCTGGAGGTGAGTAATACTGTTATTTTAATGACATTTTTTTATATGCATGTTAAATATTTCTTATCAAGATTCTCTTAAAAGCTCAAAAGCTGTTTTCAGTAAGACTTAACTATAATAATTTTATATCTATACGTAAAGGAAATGATCACATTCTAATTTCATGCATTAATGTATCGTGATTACGACATTTTATTGTAAAAGTATTGATACATGTATATATACGTTTTTTTTTTCAAAGAAAAACCCATTTTACATTTTTTGTCAAGATTTTGCATTCGGTTAGTACATCGTATAACCAAATTTAGCAGATCATATTGTTTTAATAATATTTTCTTAAGAAAACATGTAAAAAATACTATTGCAGATTTTAGATAGAAATTAAAATTATTCAGAAAGCTGTAAAGGTTTAGCAGTAATGGTTATTGAATACATGTTTTTACGGTAATTTATGCTTATAAATGTGTTAAAAAATTATATTTTGCTAAAGTATTGGAATATTTTATAGAATCTCCTGCAGTATCACCTTTCATGTTTCCTCCCCTTAAAGAAGGAGAGAGAGCAAATGCTATTTGTGCAATAAAATCTGGTGACAGACCTTTGCAGTTTCAATGGAAGAAGGACGGTAGAGATATTTCTGAAATACCTAAAGTAGAAATTCAGTCTTTAAAAGATGCCTCATCCATATTAACAATAGAGTCAGTATCTGCTAAGTTTTCTGGAAATTATACGTGTATTATTTCTAATTCATACGGAAGTGATAGTTTCACGGCAGCATTAGTCGTATCAGGTAAGTTTCTTTGTTATATTAGGTATTAACTGAATTATCAGGCTTCTTTTTATTTTATAAAATGTTATTTATCTTAGCATATAGATGATATTATGAAATATTATGGCACATTTCAATGTCAGAATTATTGCTTTTTATTTTGCAATAAACACTGGAAATTATCTGAGATCATATATTACGCTTTGTTAGTTTTTAGTATTAAGTTTCACAGTAACCCGCTTTTATTGAAGACGTGTAAAATAAAATGCATGCGCATAAAAATATTTAAGTGTATACTTATATTAGAAAACAAAAAAGATACAAAATGAACCACAAAGCACAATAATTACGATCATTTTAACTGCATGATATTTTTTGTCGCTTGAAATTATAAAGCGAAAGGTTTTTATAATTTTAAAAGAAGTTTTTTTTTCTTCACTCGAACAGTTATGTAAACAAAACCGCTTAGCTTTTTTAATATAAATTAAACTCTCAAACTCTCTAACATTCATCGCAAAAGGAGAGAGAAACTTTGAATCAAAACCCAAATATAAGATGTTACATACATTTAAAAGCTAAATCTAATACAAGCAATCTAACAAACGCGTTTTCTTACCAGTTTAAAATTTTATATTGCAAGATATTGCAATTAGTATTATGAGATTGATATGTAATTTAAAAAAAACTCACCTGTTTTAATGTATTTCTTGTATTAAACGCATTAATTTCTTAATTTAAAAGAGTTCTATATTTTGAAGCTCCACCGGAATGGGTACAAGAACCAATTGATGCATTTACTAAGGAAGGGGAAAGCCTAAGAATCGACTGTAGAGCAACTGGGGTACCCCTTCCTACAGTTACATGGTCAGTAGGTAAGCATTACTGATTTTACTTAAAAATTATTGTTGAAGTTTATTAAATATTATAGAATTAAAGACTCAATTTGTATTATTTAAATATGAATTTAAAACTATCAATTTTGAATTATCTGTGTGAATAAGACATTATTATAATTTTGCATGCTGTACATGCACATAATTGTTAACTTGAGGTCAGCATGTAACTTTTTGTTCAATATTTGACATCTACAAAATGTGTCGCTTAATGATTTTTTATTATTTTAATTTATTTTAAATATGAAATTGGTTGTCATGAATATAATATCGAGATTTATCAAGTATACTCTCAGCAGTCGTGAGAATGTTGCATTAATATTATGCAACGCAGCAGCATATATAAATTACATTTCTAAGAGTGAGTTTAACTATCTTTGAAACACGAAATACAAATAGAAAAATAAATCGATGATTTCACATAATTAAATGACATTTATGAAAGTAGAAAACATTTGCATGTGATTTATACAAGAATCAAAAATAAGTTAAAACGATGTTTTGTTAAATTGTAATTTTACATTGTTTTTTTTCCCTTCAGCGAAATACTTTTCTTCCACTTACTTGGTTTTTAAAGACTATTTAGTAGTTATACCCCGCCGTACTTAAATAAATATTCTTGAATTACGATGTCACGTGCAAAAATAAATTTAGGCATTTTTTTCTCCTGCGGCTTTGTAACCTTTATACTGTAAAGTAATTTTTTCCTTCCGTTACATTTTTAATTAAAATTTAAAGCTGTAACGTAAAAAATGTTTTTGGAAGCTTATTTTAACGTAAAATAGGTTTTTCTTTTCGGTCTATCTTGGCGGGCTGTAAAGTTCGCTTTTGGATTTAGATTTTCATTGGCTTGTCTTTCCTCAATCGAGTGTATTTAAAACAATTAATTATCCATTAAGAAATTCCATCCTTAGACTTGAAAAGTTTTTCCTTTCTTTTTATCCTACTTTCCCGTAAAAATATCGTTAAAAATGAAGAAAAGTCTAAAATGCGTGAAGTAATTAAAGATTGCAAAAAAAAAAAAAAAAATAAAATAAAAAAATACAATTGCAAGTCGGGTTTTGAGATGGGGAAATTTTGTGTATGTCGTTCCGTCTGTCTGTCCCTCCTAATAACTTTTGAACGAATTATCCGATTCGAAAGATTTTTTTTTTGCATTCGAAAGATGTTTACTTTTAACGATATAATTAATTAAAGTACCTGGGCGACAGAGCTTTGCTCAGCGGTTTTTTTTCCAAAATTGTTTTTTTTCAAAGAAGATACTTATTTAGATAAATTTGGAAAATTAAAGAGTTTACTAAATATAATTTTTTATGCCGATTATTAGAGCCGTCTCCTAGATACGAGAGATATATAGAACAGCTACATATAGACACTTCTACATCATCATCATTTCAGCGATAAGAAGTCTACTTCTGGGCACAGGCCTCCTCCATAGACATTCAGCTGGGGCGACTCTGAAGGACTTGCATATAAATATTTATATATTCATTTGAGCCATTTTAAGGTTAATACGTACTAGGATTAATACGTAATAAGGTTAATTTACGTAGTGATAAGAATAGGAACAGTTTACACATAACTCTTCCTATTCTGATCAACCGATAAGATTAGATAGATTTGATACCTATTTAGACAATGTATTTTGCATCCATACATTGCATATGAATATTTTACAGTCCTACCTACATATGAACTTTAAACTTAGTTTAAGTAAAATAACATGTGAGTGCTCTTAATTCAACACCTTATTTCTGAAAATATGCTATACAACATTTTTAATTTACAGCTTAGCTATCATTAGTTATACGTTTTTGATCTTAAACCTACTATCACCATAGTTAAACCAATTCTTAACGTAATACTATGTAGCGGGTATGTCGATGAATTTCATTTGGGAGGAGTACTTCTAACGTAGTTGGTCACTTTACTTTGGGAAATTCTACAAACAATATGACGTGGATAAAAACGGATGATCTTAAGTCCACCCCAACAAATTCGAAAGTTTATCCTTGAAGTTGTGTACTGTCATGGCAAAGGAACAATTTTAGTATACGGACCGGTTGGCAATTTATTTTGGCTGGCGACGAAAAGAGTAATACGCCCAGAACTTACCAAATATATAACAAACTAAAGTTCCACATATAAAACACAAAACAACTAATTGTAATTGTAAATAGCAATTTTCTCCAAGCAAAAATCTCGCAAACGAGATCCCTAAAGTTGCACCCAAGAAGTGAATATAGGTACATGCATATGTACTTCCTTGCCAGATTGTTCACCATAACTATTTTTGCCTTTATCATGTTATTTCTTAGACCTGTCTCAATCAGACTTACACCGTTTCATATTCCTTCTAATACATGCAAATTACGCGCAGCAATAATAACCGCTTTTTTTTTCAGTGGGTTTCCTAAGCATTTTAAATTGCACAAATGGTAACAACAAATTTTAATCAACAAAAGTTTAGTTAAAAATAAAGTATTGCCACTGCAAGCTTAATTAAAGTAAAATATCTATAGCGGATGATGTTTGTTCATTGTTACAAGTACTGCTTCAATTGCGTTATAAAATATGTTTTTTTTTTGTGTGTGTGTAAAACTCACAATCGTTAGAGCCGTTTGAGTTCTCGAAAACGGCTCTAACGATTTCGACCAAATTTTGTATTTAAATCAGGTTTTGCTCTTTAAGGCTACCTATGTAGGTGTCTTCCCCGAAAAAAGGCGATTTATAAAAAGAAACAATTTTTTGAATAACGCAATTGAGGTAATTGTAACAATGAGCAAACATCATCCGCTATTGATATTTTATTTCAATTGAGATAGCAATATACTGAGTGGCAGCACTTATTTTTAATTTACCTTTTGTCGATTAAGATTTGTTTTTGTTATCATTTGTGAATTTTAAAATGCCTAGGTAACCCATTGCAAAAAAAACTTTATTATTCCTGCACGTAATTTGAATGTATCAGAAGGTCTAAGAAATGGTGTAACACTTATTGTGACCACCTTTGTAAGTTGCCCAACTGTCTTAGTTGAGCACTTTTGTCAGGAACGGAATGAGCCCTATATTGTTTAATGTATGGAAACTTTTGTAACTTGACCATTTAAGTTGACCACCTGTCTATGCTGACCTCTTATGTACGCCAAATTTGGGTGGGAGTATTATAAAAAACCCTTTGTAAGTTGACCGCCTGATTATTACCATATTTATTTGTTTATCTATTTTTGCAAAGTAAAAAAAAAAAAAAAAAAAACTTAAATAACTTCTCCAGAATGTTTTTACGCTATAATGTTAGACCAGTATTAGTCTGGATGGATGAAACATCAATATGAAGTTTGCCTAAATCTCTTTGAAAGGGGAGCATACGGGAAACTATGATAACTCTTTTATCCTTTAAATAAGTTTCTTCTTTTTTCTTCTATTTTAGATAGAAATTTGGAACAACTATGTTTTTTTAGGACATCTTTACCATCAAATAAGTAACTTACATAATTAATAAGATATTTATCTTTATTTTAACTAAGTGCTTTAATTTTAAAGTTGTATGAGATAACTTTAAGCTGAATGACTTACAATGTAACTAATGATGTTTTAGATAATTGTGAAAAAATAGCTAATTAGTAATTTTAAAGTAATGTTAATACATGAAGTTATATTTTAGTAAATTAAAAATGAATAAACGCGTAGTGTAACAAATGACAAAAAAAAAAAAAAAAAAATCTTCACCCTCTATTAAGGCTTGACCGATGCATCGGCCTCGCCGATGCATCGGCGCCGATTGTTCAACAAAGTTGCCATCGGCCATCGGCATCGGCGGCAGATGTTAACTTTAGAAAAACATCGGCCCATCGGCCATGAAAAACATCTAAACGCCGATGCAAGGCCGATGTTTTTCGCAGGGACGACTTTAAAGAAAACATTCTTTTTTCTCCATAGCTAGATTTCTGTTTCTATATTCAATAACAGGCAGCACATAAGTTAAAAAAAGCACAAAAATAAAGTCATTCTGCAAAGTATTTGATAAAAAATTCGGAAAAATAGTTTAAGCGATCGCTGCCCGAAAACCTTCATTATTAAAATTATTTCTCTTTGAACAGAATGCTCGCGAAATAGAATATGTTAAAGTAAAAGTAATAGTGGCGTCTTATGAGTGCTATTTGTTTTTCGCACTAGGTTAGTTGCCTCATTTTGTCCGTTTTTCGTTTAATAATTACTTAGTGCATCAGATGTCATTGTGCAATTATATTATACCATCTGCTTTTAGTTTGTCATGTTTCTTATTATTCCGAAATTGTAAACAATAAAAAGTCAACTCAATCGAAGTACGATACTAATTTTAATTTTTACCAGCGTAAACTTTTTCTCTTAGCGTTTTTTTTTTTTTTTTCGCTCTTCGACGCACACGTTAGTTTTTCTTCGATTGTGCAGCAATCTCGTTGCATCTGCTTTTAGTGTGCGGTTATTCTCATTATTACAACATAAAAAAGATCGGTCAAATCAAAAATAAGAAAAAAATTTCCAGTATAAATGTTTATTGATCGAAATTTTAAGTGTCCAAATTCGACTTGCAATTTTTAAAAATTGAATTCTCAAAATGCGGGTTCGCGCGACAGGATTTTATAACATCTTAATAAAAAAGCTAAAATTTCTTTATTTTCAAAGATTGATCAATGCATATTTTTTTTCAAAATACATCTTAACTTTTTTATACGATAATTATTTTAATTTTTGCCCATTTATGCTTCGTTTTTTAGCGCATTTTTTTTTTGGCTTCTTTGATGCCACGCATCAATTGACAGTTTTTCTGCAATTGTACAAACAATCTCGCTGCATCTGCTTTCAGTTTAGAATATTTCTTGTTATTTTATTGTTAGTTTACAACATAGAACATATTGATAAAAAATATGAATCATTTTTTCAGTATAAATGTTTATTGATTGAAATTTTATGTGTCCAAGTTCGGCTTGCAACTAAATAAAAATGCTACAATTTCATTAATTTCAAAAATTGACAATGTATATATAAATATATATATATATATATTTTTTTTTCAAAATACATTTTAATTTTTATAAACGATCAAGTGTTTTTCAGAAGATTATTTGGAACAGAAAACTGCTGGTGCTCAAAATATTGGTTTATTTCGGTGACCTTACATTGTGCTCATGAAAATATAAAGAACATGTCAAGTATTTCAGTGTAATTTTAGACTCAGCATTAATTTGTAATGACAAAAAAATCTCACGTCTATGTTTTTAAGGGGACACGGGACCTTGAAATCATCAAATTTTCGATTTTTTTTTTTTTCATTGAAAGTATGAAGAAAATAATTGTCTATCTTGTGGTGTAAAATTTTTTTCGATACGATGATTTTAAACAATTTTATGACGTTTTTTCGAAAAAGTGGGCGGGGCTTGGGAGTGAGAGTTTTGACACTTTCACAGCTGTCAAGTTTGTTTACCTTCTGATTCTCTCGTATTTTTCTGAATTTTCCACTCAGATTTTCGAATTTAATATTAAAAATATTTTAATTATTATATTTGAACAGTTTGGCAACACTGCGTTAACTTTGACCGTGTCTCTTTGAACATTTTCGCATTTGTTTATGTTTATTTTTTGCCTAGTTTGCTATCATTTTCGAACTCGCATTAAATACTCCTTTTGTTGATTTTTTTTTCTCGTTATATTGTTACATTTTGTTTTTTTATTGTTACATCATTGTTTTTTGCTGTTATCTTATCGTATTTTCGTTTTCCTTTTGTTTTTACTGTTGTTTTCAAAAATTTATTTTGGAAACTCAAACTATGGATTCCATCAATTCACGATGGCACAAGCCGAGGCCACACTCAACTAAGAGAAGAAAAAGTGCTATAGCAAATGCAAAAAAACGATGGAATAAAACAGCTGTTGCTTCTACAGTTTCAGCTGATGATACTGGGATATCTGACCTGAATGATTCCAGGACTGTGAAAAAATTAAAACTTTTCTCTGATATCTCAAACACTTGTGATGTGCCTTCATCTACCGCAACTTTATTTTATGATGAAATGTGGTCCCCTCTGCTAAAAGAACTCAAATGTTCTTCCTGTGAATCTCATAGTTTGAATGTAAAGAAAACAAACACAGAATATGGTTTTGCTGCAAAACTAAACATTTTCTGCGACTCCTGCAAAAAAGAGTATGGCAGTGTATTCTCCAGTCCACGTGAAGAAAACAGTAAAAAATTTGCAGTAAATAAAGATGCTGTTTCTGCTTTTCTCAGCTTTGGAAAAGGACATGCCGCACTGGAGAAATTTTCGGGACATATGGGCCTCAACGCAATGGACCGAAAGACATTCGATTCATATGTCTCACATTTGGCGGAGGAAAATGTAGCTTTTAAGGCTGATGTTTTGCAAAAATGCCGCGAAAAGGTGAGGGAGGAACATAAAAAAATTAGTGAAAGCGAGGAAAATCCTGAAGAAGTTATTAACATTGGGGTGTCGTTCGATGGAACCTGGCAGAAGCGTGGGCATAGCTCCTTGTATGGCATTGGCTGTGTCATTGACATTATGACTGGCATTGTGCTGGACTTTGAAATTGTTTCAAAATACTGTCACCTATGTGAAGTAACAAAAAAGGAACTTGATGAGAGTTCGCCAGAATATCAAATATGGCATGAAGCACACAAGACATCTGGTTTATGTGAGAAAAATTATGATGGCTCATCGAACGCGATGGAAATGTATGCAGCAGAAATTTTGTGGCGTCGATCCATTAAAGTATGCAATATGCGTTATACGGTTCTGCTTTCTGATGGCGATTCAAAAACCTTTTCACATTTGAAGCAATTGAATGTATATGAAGGTTATGAAATTGAAAAAGAAGAGTGTGTAAACCATGTTGCAAAGAGACTTGGTACAGCGCTTCGAAATAAAGTGAAAGAACACAAAGTTAGAGGAGAAACATTGGGAGGCAAGCGTAAAGGACATCTCACTGATGCATTGATTATTATCGAAAAGCGATAACTTCTAATGCTCCTGATATCGATGCAATGAAAACCTCCATTTTTGCTTCACTTTACCATTGCTCATCGACAGATACCAAGCCCAAGCATTTCAAATGTCCACAAGGTGAAAGTTCTTGGTGCTTTTACAACCGAGCTAAAGCTCTTGGTCAAAAAGCTCCGAGTCATTCCAAAATGAAAGCTCCTCTCAATGATGAAATAGTCTCCAAAATCTTGCCTGTTTATCAGAGATTAGCTTGTGATGATTTGTTGAAGCGCTGTACCTCTGGGCAAACCCAAAATGCAAATGAAAGTTTGCATAGTGTTATCTGGCAGCTGTGCTCGAAAGATGTGTTTGTGTCAAAACGACGATTAGATATAGCAGCGACAAATGCCATAAGCCAATACAACATGGGAAGTGTTGCAGCCGCGTGCTTAAAAAATGATGCAGCCTATTTGAAAGTTGCAGAGAAAATTGATATTCGTCGCATCAATCAGAGTGTCAGACGACAGTCTTGTGTGTATAAGAAGGCTGCCAAAGGAAAGAAATACAGTAAAAAAACTGCTGATAAAAAAATTAAAAAAACTGAAGGGGAAACATATAGTGCTGGGGCATTCTAATGCATGGAACATTTATATCTTTGAGCATTTCTGGAAAATATATTGCTTGTTTGTAAGCAGTGCAATGACAAAAAGAGTGTTATTCAGAACTTTTTACGAGCTTATAACTTTATTGAAACACACAATGGAATTCCTTCACTAAATGTTCAATAAGAATTCTGTAATTTCTTTTTACTGATAATAATACAATAGTTACAAAAAAAAAAAACATATAAATAATGCTGTTATGTGCTTTTTAAGGATGCTATCAAACTCTGAGTAATATTTAGTGCCATTTGCCCAAAATGAAATTTTTTTCCTCGATAAAACTTTGTACCCTTTTCTTCGCTACTTTAAAACCTGCACCTGCATTTCTTAATAATTTATCTAATATTTTTTTCACTGTTTCATATAAGAATTTTAAATAAATTTTGGCACTACTTTTTGTGAAGCTATCCTTAAAAACAATTGTTAGAAGCTAATATCCTAGACACGTAATCAAATTTGCCGAAATCTTTGAGAATTGCTTTTTCATAGTAAAAATAAAGAATTATGCACCTGTTCTGATAATAATATAATAGTATTGACTATAAGAAGCATGTAAATAATATTATTATGCGTTTTAAGGATATCTTTACTCTTCGAGCCATATTTAGTACCTTTATACAAAAAAATGCCTTTTTCTCCGTAATTTTTTTTTTGTTATTTTCCAACTTTAACTTGAAGGCCGCGTCTGAATTTTTGAGTAATCAACCTAAAACTTTTTGCATAGTTTTATATGACTATTAGAATTATTTTTTCGCATTACTTTTTATGAAACATGTATTAGGATTTTTTTAATACTGGTTTCATTGTAGTGAGAACCAAAGAATTTTGAAAAAAATATGGTCGAAACTAAAAAAAAAAAATTTCCCAGAAACTATTAAAATTAAACTGTTACAGTTTGCCAATAAGGGTTTACATTGTCATTATGTGTCCCCATGCAAATTTTTGTGCTGTTTGGTTGAAATTCCAGACGCGAGGCTCAATTTTTATGTTTTTCATATTTTTCATATTTCACTATAATTTTGCAGTTTTTTTAGTCAAAATTATTTCTAATGAGCTTAAAATTTAAAATTTAGCATAAATACACAAAAGTAATTGTAAAAAAAGTCTAAGTTAAGTATAAAATTTAAAAAAATAAAATTTCATTTTAAAGGTCCCGTGTCCCCTTAAAGAAATATTCAGTATTTCTTGGTTATGAACATTGCGGCGAAATTACGGCGAGCGAAATTTTTTAATATGTTATTTTTATTTTAGAAAAAGAGCTATTTTTAGTTAAAATAACTTTTATAATAAAAAATAAACATGTAATCGTTCCCGTTTTACTTTTAAAAACGGGGGGGGGGGGGAGGGGGGGGGGTAATTATGAAAAAAATCTGAGAGGTGAGGGTTGACAATTTCGTTAAAGATACAAATCCACATTATTTGTTAGTCTCTATTACAAGATCTCTATTCCTCTCCATGAAAGAAATAAGTCAATAAAGGCAGCTGCACCTGGCATTTGTAGTAATGCAGGTGTTATAAAGAGAAAATTTTGAAGGAAAGGGAATTAGACCCGATCCGATCTAATAGTTGTTGAATTTTTTTGCAAAGATCAGAAAAAAGAATTAAAGATCCTCTGATATAGCATTTTTTAATATTTTTTAACCTCCAAATAGTTTAATTACTTTACTAGAATCGCGAGTGATTCTTTTAGTTTTAATTATTATGTAAACTTCCCCCAAACAGTTTTACAGTGCTTGAATAATGCATTTATATTTTTATAAACATAAAAATAAATAAATGATTTAAATGACATTTTTGACAAGCATTCTACTACGTTTTAATGGTTTAAAGCGACTTTTTTTTTTTCCATCGGCCATCGGCATCGGCCATCGGCCGATGGAAGAGGAGAATAATCGGCAATCGGCCATCGGCCGGTCTCGGAACAATCGGTCAACAATCGGCATCAGCCCATCGGCCAAAAAATGCCATCGGTCGAGCCCTACCCTCTATAAGTTAACCACTAACGTGCTGCACCGCAAGTGGTCAATTTACACAGGTTTCATTCTACCTATATTCACTTCTTGGGTAAAACTTTAGTGTATGATCCCGTTAGCAACATTTTTGGTTGGAGAGGAAATTGCTGGTTACAATTGCAATTAGTTGTTTTGTGTTTTATACGTGGAACTTTAGTTTGTTATGTATTTGGTAAGTTTTGGACGTATCACTCTTTTCGCGGCATCTTTCGTCGCCATCCAAAATAATTTGCCAACCGGTCCCTATACTAAGGGCGTTTCTTTGGAATGACAGTACAGTACATGCATCTCAACGTCAACAGCTCTAATAATCGGCATGAAAATTTATAGTTAGAATTTATTTTAACTTTTCAAATTTATCCAAATAAGTATCTTCTTCGAAAAAAAAAAAAAAAAAATACTGCCGAACAAAGCTCGGTCACCCAGGTACTATATATATATATATATATACAAGAATTGCTCGTTTAAATATATAAGGTAAGATTTATTGATACGAGTTAGGAACTTTAATCGTACAAATGAACTTTAAATTACTGTTATACAAAAGTCAGCCGAATTATGTGTAGTATTATGTCTTAGAAGTTTTATTTTACCGCTCCGAGTAAAATTAAAGGATGTATATTGGTCATTTAATATACTAATACAGCATAAAATATGTACAAATATAAGAAATCAGAAATGTAGAAATATAAATCGTCAGAATATAGAATCGTCAGAAATGAACAAATATAAATATTGTATGAAAGCAGTTATTTCATTTTATGCGGAATTTTATATTGGTAATTATCATTAAAATTGATTTTCATCCTGTATTTGATCCTTGCACAATTTCTTTCGACTTCTATTGAGCCATACATTATAATAAAAGATTATAAAGCAATGAATAATTGATAAAAATGTAATTTTTAGTGATTTTTTTCAGAGTACCTAGTACTCTGAAAATTATATCCTAATAATTATATCTTATAAAACTCGTTTGAATAGAAAATACGTCTAGCATACATGTGTCAGCGATACTATAAAAATTTTATGTGTTTTGACTAAAATATAATCTTTTTTACTTACGCAGGTGATAATACAGAGTCCTTCATTTCCACAGAGCAGTCAGCTTCTATTCGGGTGTCACCAGCTGGAACGCTAGTCATAGACAAAATTGAGGCTAAAATGAAAGGATCTTACACCTGCAAAGCCGATAATGCGTTTGGTAAACCTATAAAGAAAACAATTTTTATATCGGTTAACGGTAAGACATAACTTATTTCACTGGCTCAAATTGAGTTTCTAATCCTAAAACCTTGTGCTATGCAAAGTCATGTCTGTTATATAACTGCAGAATGTAAAACATATGTTTATTTTAAGACGAATTATGATGTTGTCTTTCGTTCCTATAATAATTACTTTTCAGTGAAATTTTAATTTTTAGTCCATTTGTTATCACTTTTTGATGTGCCACAACCTACTGATTTGTGACAGAAAAAAGTGAATTTCAATATTTAAACGTAATTTCCGTGAATAGAAAATGTATTATGATACATGTTTGCGATATTTTTACGCTAGAAATTTGGAAAAATCTTGAACATTCTATGTCTAATGCTATGTGTTATGATGTTATTATTAAGTAAAAAACCCAAACGCATATGAACATTTATTCCTATACTTTTGAAACTAAGTATTTTCATTAAATTAGTTTCGAAATTTTGCATAATTCGACTTCCTTTTTTGCAGTCTACAATTGATATTGAAAAGCTATCTGCATTATCTAACACTGATCGCTACTTTTAGTAATATCTTTGTAATAGTAACGAGACATATTGCCACATCTTTTAATAATAAAAGCTGGCATTGAATTGATTATTCTAAATTTTCTATTCATCCAAAAAACATTTGTTCCATACATGTATATATGATAAATATCCTCTCTGTGATAAACAATTTTGAGC
This sequence comes from Octonoba sinensis, assembly GCA_038502835.1. Classification (NCBI taxonomy): domain Eukaryota; kingdom Metazoa; phylum Arthropoda; class Arachnida; order Araneae; family Uloboridae; genus Octonoba; species Octonoba sinensis. The sequence continues at coordinate 109,020,016 of CM076599.1, read as the reverse complement.
AGTTTGCATTTTATGTAATTAGTAATTAATGCAAAATCTGGTGGGAGTATGCAGTATTTTGATTTTTGTTGAATTTTTTTTTCATGATGCATCATAATCTCTTCAATATTTCTAATTGGTTGATAAACAAGTGATATGGGAAATATTTGTTCACTTTTGCTGGAAATGTATCTAAAACATTTATAAGAAAATAATAATAATAACAAATATATATTTTAAATAGTTAAAGTATTTTAAAGCAACAATAAATTTAACGTTGCACAAATATATTTCTGAAAAATGAATTTTTATTTCATAAACTCGCTCCAGATTATATGTACAAATATGTGTGTGACTCTTTTGTGTGCATATAAAATTGAATTTTATTTTTGAACATTTGTTCATATTCAAATTATTATTATTATTATTTTGGGTCATCTTGTTTGTTGATAATGTAAATTCTGAACAATTTCTACGAGTAACTGCATGAAAACGTCGATTTTATCATCTCTTCAAAGTAACTACTTTGTACAAAATATTTATTTAATCGAATATATATTTAGTTGAAAAAGTTTTATAAGTTATTCGAGTTTATGAAAAAAGTGCAACTACCTTTCCCACTGTCTTGCTAAATTCCAAATTTTATATACAAACTACAATCGTAACACTTGCACTTTTCAACAAACTTGTTGATTAAACTTATATACTTATGAAGCATTTGTACTAAAAATATTTTTTCTTTGTATTTAGTTGCTGTGAGAAAAATAATTACCAATAAAAATTATTTATAAAATTCTATAACTTTTGTTTTATCTCTTTTCCGATATGTGGCGCTGTGTGTACAGTTAAAAGAATCATAACATCAAAAGCGAAGCCTGACGCCATGTTACTAATTAATAAACGGCATATAAAAGTAATTTTCTATTTCATCTAGTGTTAGTATACAATGTAAAAGATATACAGCACAATATTTTTAGAGAATTAAGAAATACAACAGAAAATGTTGGTGCATCCTGGAATAAAGTGATTATGAACCGTTTACTCCAAGGAATATATTTTTTGACTTCCTGTCTCTTCTCCACTGCTTACGCAGGAGGTAAGTACTTTTTGAAAAATATTTATTCTCAAATGGTCATAGGCCTCTTAAATGCTCAATATTTTTCTTGACAAAATTATATTTATTTGTCAGTTGTAATTTTATATGTGCGTGTACTAATTTTGATGCGACATACGCTAAATGAGACTTTGTAGCAAAACATATTTTAATCATGCATTTAATAATGTAATATTTATATCGAATTTGTTTATGGCACCTCCGTTTTTGAGATTATTTGTATAGCATTAATATTATTTATTCTTTCAATGTCCAATTTTTTAAAAATAGAATTTTTAGAAAATTTTTTCTCAATAAAATTTATCTTTAATATGCCGAGGAGTCTGCATGCTGGTTTTTGCAAATAGAAGCTTGTGCATAAGAAAATTTAATTCTGTAAATGCAATAAATATTCAAATTGAATTCATTTACATAATTATGTGAAAAATATTAATAACTAAATTATTTGGCAGTTTAAAAAATTGGGGGGAGGAGGAAAAATAAATTTCCGTTCCGAAACACATGGTTATCGCCATATTATAACTAATTTAGTAAAGCTAATAGGTTTTTTTTTTTTCAGAAAAAGTGTTTCTGAAAATTTTAAAACATTTTATCTGATTGGAATATTTAACGATCACTGGTCAAATTTTATTCAATCGAAACTATGTAAGACTTTATACATTTCCTAAATTTTATGCATCAGTAGTACAGAATTTTTTTAAGTTAAAAAGGGTTGTTAACTTAAATTTTTAGCTTCGTATGTAAGTTATTTTATACTCTGTGCGATTTATTTTTATGCACAATGTGAACGCAGAATTATTAATGCGTGTATGCAAAAATCATGCCATGTTAGTCATACAAAATTTAAAAACTATAACGTAATACTTTCCTTAAACACTTAACGACGATAACTTTATCGTATATACACAAATCAAGCTTATAATTTAATTTCGCTAAAAATGCTCGATCTGGTACAGTAGATTAAAAATTGTAGTCACAGTATAGGAGTATAACTTAAAATTGTAAGAAGACAAAGCAAATTAATCATCCCAGAAATTTCAAAATTTCTGCTATACATTCTTACCTAAAATTGGTAATGGTAAAAATTTCCGGAAATTCTTTAGATTTATTTTGTAAAAGATATATATTACGGACGAAAATAATAATTCTATTAAAAACAACTTCTCTGACTTTTTTTCTTCAACAAGATATGAAAGGAAATTATTAAAAAATGTATACCTTACAAATCTTAATAACAATATGCTTTTTGCTAGTCTTTTGACTGAATGTTCGTAAAAGCACGTATATGAATGTATATGTTTTTCTCTCTCAAAAATGTATCTCTTTCCAACGTTTTAAGGAAATATCCTTAACGTTTTTTTTTTTTTCTTTCTCTCTCTCTCTTTTTTTTCTTTCGCAATTGCTTTTCGTGATTAGTTTATCAAACTTTTTTTCATCAAAATTATCATTGCTTATGTAATTTCTACTTTCAATTTATCTGAAGCATGCGGTCCTTTTTTGAATTAAAGATATTGTAAGGTATTAAAAATATATTTAAACAGCTATTTAACTTTGTTTTTCCATATCTTAAGAAAATACAAATGTGTTATTCCTTTTTAGATGGACCTGCTGTTGCACCATTCATTTTCCCTCCTGCGTTAAAAGAAGGGGATAGAGCGAGTGTTACTTGCACGATCACATCAGGTGACAGACCTCTTCAATTTCAGTGGAAAAAAGATGGACAAGATATTACAAATTTCATCAATATTAAGACGCAATCTATAACAGATTCTTCTATATTGATTATAGAGTCTGTAACATCTAAAAGTTCTGGGAACTATTCTTGCATTATTTCTAATTCTCATGGCAGCGATACATTTACTGCGATACTGACTGTAACAGGTAAGTTTTTTCAGAAATATAATTGATTTTGCTATAATTGTTTTTCAGAAATATAATAGTTTTTCAGAAATATTAAATGAAATATAATTGTATGTGACATATACATATAATGGTTTATGTATGGTTTTTCTTTTTATCTTGAGCATTTATTCATGGGGGAAATCTAAGGTTTAGATTTGTTATAAATAATTCGTTATTATCTAAAACATTTTGCTTTTCCGAACAAAAGAGTACATGAAATGGATTAAAAATTGTGATAAAACTTACACAAAATGATTCAACTGAACGCACATGTTTTAAGGCACAAAAATTACCCCTCCTCATAACTTTAATAAGAGTTGACTGAAGTAAATCATGTTAAATAATTAGACTAAGGCCTTATGCATATATTATGCAAAGCAAATTTGGTGAATTTATTTTTTTTTCACATGATTCGCGGTATCCGAGATATTTGCATCGCTTAAAAGACACTCCGCAAAAATATTTAAAATAAATATATTTAATACAAAAAAAAAAAAAAAAAACTGAAAAATATCATTTCTTTTGATTATAATAATTCTAAAATTTAGTTATGAGTATTTCATTTTGTTTGTTTTTTAACGATTTAAATTTCAAAAAAGGAAATGCCTTTTGCGTACGTTATTGTAAAGTTATCTGATATGAAATGCAAATTTTCACTTTTTAAGCTGATCATTACATAAAAAATATTAAGACATTTCTTTTTATAATTAACCAGTAGCGATCCGCACATTTTCGCTGCGGAATAAGTGAAACGGAGTCTTATTTTAAGTGAGAATAATTACACGTCCTTGTGAATGTTTTAATTTAATTTATTTTATACATATGCACTTTCTTCTTGCAAATAAAAGATAAATTTTAAATTTTTAAATTCACCATGGTGTGATATCTTTGGAAACAATCTCCCATGTGCACCCTGGGTTTACTTGGGTAAGTGTCACCGTAATCGCCTGTTTGACGTCTGCCATCCTTTTGTTTCTTTGTAGAGCACACAACACAGTCCCTCTTTGGACCTTTCCTCATTATATAAGTGTTCCGTTTAGTCTGATTTCATAAATTGATGTAGAAACTCTAGTTCTCTCCTCATGAAAATCTCCTACAAGTTAATTGACTAAAATTTTTCGATACTGTAAATGCGTCGGTGCTTTTACAGTGCTTTTACCAGAATCTTAAGCTTAACCATGCTCATCAAACATTTGGCTCCGCAGCGGACTCTACGGAGCTGCGAAACAAATACCGAATGGCCCGTAGCGGAGTCAACGGAGCGCTAAGGGTTAATACACAAAACGTTTAAAGATCCTTCATCAAAAAAATAAACAAGAAATAAAAACTAAGAAGTTTCAACGATACGTAGTGTAAGCGTTTTGCTAATATATGAAGAAAATTTAAATATTTGAAAGAGTAATACATTTTTTATTAAATATAAAAATATAGCCTTAAATTAGCTTTGATATTTTAGTTTCCTTGAGAAAAATGTTAAAGTCGTTTCTTTAGCATTTTTATATCTTACCACTCTTTAGTGCGAAGTGATATTTAAAGTTGTGATAGCTATTTTGTGAAAGTATGTGTCTTATATGGTTTTTATTTTTACAGCTCCTCCTGAGTGGATCAAAGAGCCTGAAGATAAATTTGCTCAAGAAGGAGATACCTTGAGCATTGAATGTGAAGCTTCTGGGGTCCCAAAACCAAATGTAAAGTGGATGTCAGGTATTTTTCCATTTTCTCACTTAAGCACACTTTTCTTTATTAATTGGAGGTTAAATTACTAAACTGTACACTTTATCTTGAAATATAAAGCAACTTTATTTTGAAAGGTAAAGCAACTTTATCTTGAAATATAAAGCAACTTTATTTTGAAAGGTAAAGCAACTTTATCTTGAAAGGTAAAGCAACTTTATCTTGAAAGGTAAAGCAATTTTATCTTGCAAGGTAAAGCAACGTTATCTTGAAATATAAAGCAACATTATCTTGAAAGGTAAAGCAACTTTATCTTGAAAGGTAAAACAACTTTATTTTGAAAGGTAAAGCAACTTCATCTTGAAAAGTGAAGCAACTTCATCTTGAAAAGTGAAGCAACTTCATCTTGAAAAGTGAAGCAACTTCATCTTGAAAAGTGAAGCAACTTCATCTTGAAAAGTGAAGCAACTTCATCTTGAAAAGTAAAAAGCAACTTTTTATTTCCTACAGGTAAAGAAACAGCTACTCAAATCTTAATGGATCAGACTTCTACAATGAGAGTAACGCAAACGGGAGCACTTGTAATTGGAAAAGTCGAATCTTCCATGAAAGGATCATATACTTGTGAAGCAGATAACGGATTTGGTAAACCTCTCCGTAAAACTATTTCAATCTTCGTTCGAGGTAAGTAAACATTAAATACAAGTGATACATAAGTCAGCAAGCATCATGTGTAGTAAATTAATTTAAAAATTGTACAACATTTATAGTTTAAATGTAGTTCATTTCAAATGATTTCTAAGATTGAAAACATATAACATATACATAACATATAACATATACATTTACCACTTCTGCTGAAAGCTAAATATTCCTGGATAATCAACGAAAATGCAAGATATATTAGACAAACAAGGTATCTAATGCGTTTTCGATCATAATGTATGTGCATTAAAAATGGTAAAAATCATTTCATCGAGCCTTTTTTCAATATTTGTTGGGTATTTATTAACAATAGTGTTCCATACGGTTAAATTCGAAGTGGATTAAATAATACGAATTCGAACAAGGGTGATAAAAGTACGTAAGGTTTTCGATGTATTTATTCTTTTAGAGTTGGAAATACGTATTTTTATATCAAGAAAATTTTTACTATTATGACAGTGCGTAAAGGAGAATCGATTGAAATATCTTTTATTGAGTGCAAATTTAATTAATTCTAAAAATTAATGATTCCTTATTTTCAATTTCTCTCCAAACGTAATAATAGCTATACCGATAAGTATAGGTTATGTACTTCGGTTCGGTTCGGTTCTATAATTCGTTCATTGTGATTTCGGAGTTATTAGTGAAACTTTGTCGTTTTCACTTTATACAGCTTTTATCGGTGATATGGTAATTGGTTTGAATACGTATCCACTTTATCTGGGAAAATGTATCATCATAAATTTCGCCTTTATAATCTAATCTGAAGCTTGATTCTATAATCCCATCCAAAGCAGAGTCAAACTTGCAAAAACATTTCATTTTTGTTTGTATTATTTGTCTCTTGAGTGTAACTTTTTTTCTCTTCTGTGACACTTTAAAACTTTATCTTAAATGCCTCGATCAAACATATTTTTGAAGGAAAATATCGAGCTTAAGTGTACACCACATATTTAAAAGTTTGACTGTTATTGCTTCGATATTTCGATTAAGCAGGATAAAAATGCATCCGATTTAAACGTACATTCGTGATTTCATCTTTATGAATTTGACTTAATCGATTCTTTTACTTCACGAAACAGATAAAAGGAAAAATGAGATAACGACCTCTTAAATATCTCAACAGATAGCTAAACTATAAATATGGTATTAAAATGTATGCTTGACTTGATGAATTACCAACATTAATATAAGAGGGATATTTGTGCATGGAATTCATAATTTTTAAGTGATGCCAAAATCAATTACTATATAGTAAAATTCTTAACTCCTCTATAGCGGACAGCAGCGGGACAAAATATATTTGTCCGTAATAGAGCGGTGTCCGCAAAATGAGTTTTAGGCTCAATGATTTGCTGACAGGCAATTTGATACTGTCCATCTAAGAAGGGTGTCCGTTATGAGGAGTTTTACTGTACTTCCTTACGTGTAAATAAATAGCATTCTGCTTATTTTTACCTCTTTTTTGGACACTTCATGTACATTTAATAAACATAAGAGACAAAATGCAATTATGTGCATATTTTTGTGAAAAAGTACTTGCAAGATATTATTACATTAATTGAAAAACATTAATTTGCTGTTCTGATTAGATACTAATATTAATAAAACGTACTATATGCATAACTTTATGGTTGTATTAATTTTCTCAGTTTTTATTTCTCTTTTATTCCTCTGTATGGCGCTGCGGTCGCGTGAATAAAAATAATGATGAAGATCAAAGCTAACGCTTCCTAGAACGTTTGATGCGTTTGGTCCGTAACGCTTCTTACATTTGCCACTGAAGCTAATGTTACTGATTTCATAATTGTTTTTTACTTTTAAGGACACATGTAATTTTATAACATAAAATGAATTTACCTGCAAGACCGTCAACTTTTATCACTATAACAATATGTCTTCTGTGTTCTGTGACCAACATGATCGCTGTGGCTGAAATTGAAAGTAAGTCATTTTTCTTTATTAATATTGTGCGTTTTTGAATCGATGGAATAATAGATATGAAAATGTTCTTTTAAAGTTTTAATATTGCACTTTATTATTCTTCACATCTTTTATTTAGAAATAATTTATGGCGAACATAGTTTGAGCTTTGCAAAATAATTTCAATACGTAAAACCCAGAAATTTTTCTTAATTGTCTACAATCATGCATCCGCCTTAAAATTGTGTCTCTTTATAGGAATCTCGTATAAATACTTAACGTTTAATATAGAACGTTATATGTTTTAATTGACTCAAAACTATTACTTGTAGAAAATCTTCTCTGGCTCTCTAATGGAGACAAAAATGCCTTTTAATGTATTCGAACTGATCTTATTGTAGATGAGTTATGGATAATTTAAACTACGTTTTGTTGGAACATCTGAATTTTTAAAGATTTTTATCTTTCTAGTAAAGTTCTAAATACACTTTCTGTAAGAAAATTGTTGCTTGTGGTGATATACATTATTTTCCCATCATGTTATATGCAAATATATTATGTTACATTCTGTAAATGTAAATGAAGCATAGTTTTAATGAAAATATATTTTTCGTAATATTTATAAAATAAGTATGTGCCCTAATAAACTGAAAAATATCCTATTACATGCATATATCTTCATTATTTAGTAACAAAATTTATTTTTAGATCAAATGTTTTCTAAATTCAAAATCTTCATACCATAGACATTCGTTATGTATTTGTCAAATGTTCCCTATTTTAAGATTTAATTGAAGAATACGCTAATAATAATGTGTATGTTAAATACTCATGCCTATCAATCATTTTTAAATCAGTGACAAAAACTATTTCATATATTCTTTTAGATAGTCCTGTAATTCAACCTTTCATCTTTCCACACTATGTCAGCGTTGATGAGAGAGTATCAGCAATGTGCAATTTGAAAGCAGGTAGTAAACCGTTTGTGTTTAAATGGACCAAGGAAGGTAGAGACATTAAAAAAATTCCTAATACTTCAACAGATACTCAGTCTGATTATTCCGTACTGACGATTGATCCTGTAAAAAAAGTAAATTCTGGAAATTATACTTGCACAGTTACAAATCGAGAGGGAAGTGACAGTTTTTCAGCGGGTTTTGAAACTAAAGGTAAGGTTTTTTCTGAATTTTAGGACATACAGGTATTATATACTGGTAATTAAAGTTCAGATAAGAAAATCATTAAATAAACACAATTTGGATAAGTGATAAATTGTATCGTAGATAAAAGTATTCCCCATACCGTAACCAATCTTATCAATTTCAAAATTGCTACTTAATGATTAGTGTGTGTCTGTGCGCGATTTTTTTTTTTTGAAAGCAAACACATGGAAAATTCATATTTATGCGTTTTCAAAGTAAATGCATAGAACGCGAGAAACGAAATATCACGTTTTTATGGACAATGTAATATATCTGTAAATTAATAAATTATTATTGTGCTATTTTTTTTTTTTTTACTACCAAACAAAAAGCTTTTTTACATTATACTGCTTGTAAGAAAAAATAACTATTTTTTTTTAAATGACACCAAATTTACGTTTTTGTTGTGTTTTGAACTGGAAATTTTCTTAAGAAGAGAGCAAGACGGAGAGAAGAAGATACTTATATATAAGACCTAATTGTAAAGTTTTAGGAGCATTAAATTGGATAGGGCAGATTATAGAAATTTTTTAACAATGATTAATAATGAGCTTTCTCTAAATTGGAGTTTTGATCATGTCATTTCATAGATTTTCTTATTTAATGAATACATATTAACGTACGTTTGTTTTATTACTCCTATAGCATCACCAGAATGGATAACCATTCCGACTGATTTATCTATAACTGCAAACGAAGAAATAAAGATCATTTGCGTAGCTGACGGCATTCCACGACCAACTATAACGTGGAAGAAAGTAAAAGGTAGTATTTTGAAACATTATTTATTGCATTTAAAGCTTTATACAGGCATTTAATACAATATTTAAATGATGTTTTTGCACTACTGTACATACATATGTACTTTGATATATGTATACCTTCAAACAGAAATAGGTAAATTATGAAACCAATTTAGGGATGTTTTTTTCTTTATAAATGTATGAATAATGTAGACTTCCTGAATATATATTTGTCACATAAAATAATTCTGCTTTGATACTAATAGCAACAAACTTCTAAGACCAATAACTGTTATAACAACGAAATCATTCAGCGTCGAAGAAATTCAAGTCACTATATTAAGCTGCATAGAGACAAAAATGCAGATATATAATAATGATGACTGTTTTTTTCTGCTTTCCTTGTTTCTATTCCTTCTGAAATATTAATCAAGAAAATAACTCATTAAATTTATATGAAATTTTAACGGTCAGTAAAAAAAAAAAAAATGTAACAAAGAAAAGTTTATTTTAATAATTTCAGCCAATGTTGGATGCCTAAATCCCGAAGGGATCGCTAACAATTTTTTCCGTTACATGCAAATTATATATTTATAAATTAAGAAAATTTATCAATAGGACTTGTTTTATTTTATATGCTTAGCATTTTTTTCTAGAACCTTATAAATTTGGGATTAAATGTACATACTAATAGATGCTACTTTAATATTAACCCTTTTTCTGCAACGGGTACTTTAATAAGTAACAAATTGATTTACAGTTCTCTCTTTTTTCCAGAGTTGAATTTGTTTGAAGATGTCACACTTGACAACAGAATTCAAATTTTTGCAAACGGTACGCTATTTTTCCGCCCAGTAATTGCTTCTGACGCAGGAGATTATTTATGTCATGCAAATAATGGAATTGGCAAGGGACTAAAAGTGTCTTTCAAGGTGAAAGTTAGTGGTAAGCTTTAATTATATTCACTGTTTAATATGCAATTTTACATAGCGTTTTTAGGCATTTTTGTTCAGGAAAGATTTTATTAGTATCCATTTAAATTTCAACATTTTTACTATCTTGTTTATGATACATGACTTATTTAAGGTTCCAAAAAATATTGTATTTTATTTGCATTCCATTATAGTGTTTTTAATGAAAATTCTATGTTGCCATAGAATAAGAGTAGAACTATTTTCTACATTTTCAGTAGTTAGTATTAACAGTGTGCAATTTACGTTCATGTGAAAACAAAATTTGTAAAATGATTTACTACATTAAAGAAAAGTTCTAATTGTATTGACCATATTATTTCACACATTTTTGTTTCCTTTTCTTTCCGCTGTGTGGCGCTACTTTTCCATTCTTGCTGTATCAAACCTTTTTACTTGCTTCGCGTAAGTACTACCTATTTTACTGACCGAGTTCATGGATATGGCTTGTTAAACACATGAACATTTTAATAAAAACTTTCTTTAGTTAAGGTAAAAACTATGTTTGTTCAACATGCATTTAAAAAAAAGTTGATGTATGAAGACGGGAAAGTGTTTTAAACCCGCAGTATGTGGAAGAAAACTCTTGTGATTGTAATGACGCTTTGTGCTACATTGCTCCCAAAGGCAAAATGTTCTTCAGGTATGTTAGTATTTTAAAATTTGATCTCAAATTACTAATCAGGTTAACTGTTTTATAAAAAGTTGAATGTTTGAATAATTGTTACTTTTTACCTTACTGCCTTAAGACTAAAGTTTAGCGTCCATTTCATAGCATTCTATAGTTAGTAGTATTCTATATAAATTGATACTTCATTGTTAATTTACACTGTTTAGTTTTGGTTTGCTATATCTATTTTTTAGAACAATTAATAATCAACTGCATGCATTAGAATACTAAGAGATGAAATTACAATTTTGTTATTAAAAATAACAAAAATTACGAATTCAATTTTGCATTCGAGTGTATTCACATTATCACCAAATGTATACTAAAAACAATGTTTTAGACGATTACAAGGAACTCTTTTTCAATGTAAAAAGATCTGAGCTTATGGATTCGGCTTCCTAAAACTCGCTGTCTTTAACAAACTTAAACGCATTTACTTTTATAATTTATGAAAATTATAGAGAGGATATGATAGAATTGATAGTTATCATATGCAAACAAGAAAGCAAAAGTTATTTTGATGTTACCACTAATAAAATAGGAGATTAAAAACTAAATTTGCATTTGTTAGAACATCATACTGAAATTCATAAAGCTTTGCATCACTTTATCAATTTTCCACTTTTACTTTATGCTATTATGACTATTTTGAAGAAAAAAGTAAAGTATGTGGAACTATTTGGCAGAAAAAATACCAGTGCAGAAATAAAATCCTTATCACGCTGAAATTGTTTTAACTTAGCAAAAGTATGCATAGCTTTAAAAAATGAAATACGACTAGAAACATTTTTTCTGTTTACAATTTTACGCACGTTGTAATAATTGTTCTCGTTTTTTAACCTATTTATATTCTTTTTTCTGAATTTCATGTAAGTAACAGTAACGATACATTGCTTAAGCTAATATATATGCTCGGTTTAAACTAATACTTATGCTTAGCAAACCAAATTAACTAATGTTAAGTTCTATATTCCCGTTAGAAATAATTAGATATAATTTGTCACGCTTAGCGTTTTTCCGACGGCAAAAATCTAAGATGTTTTTTGCATTGGTTATGCTACGTTATGTGTGTTAACATACCGATTTTGTCATACGCAATTTATTAAAATCAAATATTTTTTCTATAGGCCCACCTAAGCTTCAGCCAATATTACTGCCTGAGTATGTATCTTCAGGTGAGAAAGTTACAGCAGCATGTGCTGTAAAAAGTGGCATCAGACCTCTAAAATTTAAGTGGGAAAAAGATGGTCGAAATATAGAAGAGATTCCAAATTCATCAGTCGATATACAAACCGATTACTCTGTCATGACCATTGGCCCAGCCTCAAGACAAAATATTGGAAATTATACTTGTATTGTAGAAAATTCACAAGGAAAAGATTCGTATACTGTAGCGCTTGTATTGAAGTGTAAGTATGATTTTTCAAAAAAATTATGCAGAAATTTGTTTATGAAAAGTTTTTCAAAGTTTGAGTAGCTTAAATTTATATTGTCATTACAAGAGTGTTCTATAGATAGCTTCAACAATTTTTTGAAGAAATTAGGTCTTTTTTATGGTTAAATGAAAATATTAAGAGCGCTTTCACAACTTTTTTCAATACCCATTAAAAATTGTGGAACATTGTTGGGAAAACACTTATGCTGTTATAAAATAAGGATTTTTAAGCTTAAGAGCTCAAAAAAATGCTAGAACATAAATACCAAGACCTCTCAACTACATAGTTCAATAATGTCATTCAATACCAGAAAAAAAACTTTATTAAGATTCCTACGACGTAACGCTTGTAGGTAGGATATTTTTTTTATAACCAAAACTTGAGTAATATTTTAATGGTGTTAAGTTTCTTTAGCGAATATTTTGTTAAACAAATTTTGTATCTCAGGCTCATCTTGAAATTAGGAAAAACTACTACTTCAGTAGGCTAAATTGACTGGGACCACTCTCGCTGGGTCCAGAGCCTGTTGTTGGCTGTTCCATTTATATTTGTGTTGTCAAAGTATCAGAAATGTTGAAATGGTTTCAACAGTTTCTGAGAAAAATGTATGTTATCGTGCTTAAATGGTTTAATGATAATTTTTAATTTCAATCACGTTAAGGCTTAAAAGGCAAATCAGTAAATCACCCGAGCGTATTGAAATTTTTGATGCTTTGTATTTCAATTTGCTCTCAAAAATTGAACGTTAAAATAAAGTCGGCATATACACAATTTAAAAAAAAAAAAATAAATAAATAAATAAATAAATAAATAAAATTTAAAAAAAAACATTAAAAATAATAATCTTTCAAAATTTATCTACAACATTTTCATCCTTTCTGAATCAGAACATTATCTAAACATTTCTCCGGAAGTTTAGAAGCGAGAAAAAAGTACGGGTTCTAGCTAACTAAAAAAATATTATTTATTTATTTATTACAATTATTAATATAAAATATAATAAGAAATCGTATTATATTCTAAAAAAGAAGTAAATTAACTACCTGCTTTTGAAATTTTTGCCGTTGTGCTTTGAATTTAAATATACTTGTTTTCTCAAACAATTCTAGCTCCACCTGTTTGGCTTTTTGAACCTACAGATTTTCAAACGCATGAAGGTCAAAAAATATCAATCAATTGTGCAGCAGATGGATTGCCAAAACCAAACATTCGATGGTTTAAAATAACTGGTAAGTTAAACTATGTGTGCTTACATATACAAAACAAATCTCAATAGTTGTATTTTCCACTCAAAGTAAGTAACTTGTAGAAGAAAATGTGAATCTGGAGGAATTAATGGCCGGCAAAGTTTAGAGCACATGTGCCACCAGAAGAAATAAGCATATTTTATTAAATTTTTTCAACCCCTTACATTCTTCCTAATTCGCAATTTTTATGTTGCAGTAAGATTTAAAAAAAAAAAAGTTTGCGTTTTTTAGCCCACCACTGCATTACTGTTAATCAGTTATTATTGCGTGAGTATACTTTCACAGGAAGAAACAACATATAGCTGCTACTCAGTCGGGTAAGACGAAATAACTGAAAAGATTTTTTTTTTTCAAGCGTAACTTGGAAGAAAAATTGCGAAGGGGGGGGGGGGGGTAAAGGACTGAATTTATGAAAATCAGGATAAATGTAGACAGGGAAACATAAACCATTTTTCTTTTTTTATCCCTAGTCCAGTTTAAATATCTCATATGATTGCAACCGGTTTTGTGCAGTGGTTGAAAAACTTTTAAACCACTGAGCTACTGTACCGTTCTTAAATTCTGCTATAAGCTGCCAAAAAAAGGAAAACAAATCAAATATTTTAATTTTCAGAAATCATACAAAACTTAGTTCTCAACTTCTTTCTGAGCCGGAACTATTCAATTGAAATATTTGTGAAATATGCAAAATCAACTTGCAGTCAATAGTGTAATGTGCTTATTGACCACCTTAGATTGATCGAAATTTACGAAATTGCGCTACTGGTATCTCGCGATCGACGGCTAGGCAACCTCTGTTCTAGTGTTTAAAAAAATATATTGTCTGTTTTTACCTCTACAAAAAATGGATTTTGCTTTAATCTAGTTCACCAAAACATAAAACGATGTAAAAAAGCTAAAGGGGTGATTTTTTAATTAGTTTAGTGAAATTATACATTATTATATAACACAAGCATTAATAACTGCTTTCATTTTAACACTAACTTTAATGATACTTCTACTTATACCGACGTCTACTCTATGATACTACTAACTTATACCGAATTAAGATAGTTCTACTAAAGTTAAATTAACTGATTATGCTAAAATATTTCTTTTTAACATGTACCTTTACTTTACATTTGATGGCTCAACAATCCTTTTTATGTTAACTCTTTATATATTGTACTTCACCTTAATGTTTAAAAAAAAATAATTTTTAATTTGATGATTTTAGAAACTAGTGACATTCCTGTACAGAATGATAACCGAATATACGTTCTCGATAATGGAACCTTTACCGTACAAAGTATTAAACACGAAGATGGAGGCAATTACAAGTGCGAAGCGACGAACAATATGGACGGTTCATTGCAAAAGAAAATTAATATTCTTGTAAATGGTAAGATTTTGTAATTTTCCAAATTTTATTTTTTTCATTTCGTTCATTTTGAGTAGTTGCAGCTATTTTTTGCTTAATTTTATGCATGTAAATTTTTGTATTTTGAATCAGTTTTATGAAAATAACAAAATGTAGCTGCTTTGCCCTGTTTCTAAAACAAACTATCATACAAATTATATTAAAATATCTTGAACAAAAATGTACAGCCATTCTTTTGCAATAAACATCTTGTTTACTTGCAAAATGTGATTTTTTAATATACGAAATAAAGGAAAAATTATTACACTTTTTCAGCAAGTATTATTTTTATTTTGAAATAAATCCTCTATGTGGCGCTAGTTGTTCATTCAGTGTGTATTATCGTTATTTGTATGAGGTATACGCCATTTAATGCGAACATATCTCCAAACATCGTCCCGAAAACGATGCCTAATTCGGTGTTTTATAACTGGATTGAGTTTCTAATTTTGTTGTGTAAAAGAATATTTTTTTAGGCTTGTGTGAAGGATTACTCTTTTAAACACATAAAATGAGTAATTGCTTTCTTTAACGTCCCATGATGTGGTGGATAACATTTCTACTTCTTAGTTCATGGATTTTGGAAGCAGTTACACAAAGTAAGTATTTGTTTTTGTGTTATGTTTTTATTAATTTAAAAATTAGTGCTAGCTCTGCTAGTAAGAAAAATGATACATTTTTAGCTAATTTATTAAATTTTTATAAAATATAAGCTAACTTACTTGATGAAAGTAAACGTTAACAGTATATATATCTCCATATTTCTCAAACCCCTATGTACGTAATTAATGATGTTAAAATATCACTATTTCTACGTTTTTCAATCATACCAATGTCACTTACACTGGCGCAAAAAAATAACATGTTGAGAATTCAAGTAACAAATTACAATAATTTGTAAACAATTTGTAGACAATTTAACGTTTATCTTATGTGGAGAAATATTTCTATAATATTTCACTTTTCCTTTATACTACTATTTTCACCTAACACAAAACTGCACTGGGTATGTGATGTTTTCTTTTTTACATTGACACTATCACAGCAGTAAACAAACATTTACAGAATATTTTATGATTTCATTAAAACTTTAGCAAATTATACATCCCTTATTTTAAAGCTTACGCATATAACTAAGAAGTTTTATTTTTTTGTGAAATATTTTGTATTTGACTACGAAGTTATTTTATGATCTTGTGTATAATGTGCATTTTATCATGAAAATCATTTGCAATACCAATTAAATGTTATTGTTAACAAACAAAAAATCTACATTAATTTTTAAAAGATGATGATGAATATACAAATATAAAACTAAAAACAAACAAATATAAAAAATAAATAATGGCATTTATATCCCCCTTTAAAAACAGAAATTCTTACAAAAATAATCGTTAGCTTAAATCTTTTCGTAACACCTAAGATAATATTCCTGTACATCATTTTATATTTTCATTAGAGTATATTTTCATTGAAATTTTTATTGAAAAGGTAATTAAGGTATTAAGTAGGGGTGCTCAAAATATAAAAAAAAGTCTAGTGCAAAAACTTCAAATAAGTTTTTTTTTTATTGTTCAGGTAGTAATTGATCAGCAATGATACTGAGTATCATACTTTGCATTCCATAAATTAATTCTTGGTTATTTGACGATTTTTTTTCTTAAAAAAAACTGATTCAATTTTCTTTGGAAAATGTTTTATTTTTATAAAAATTAAATTTTTATTTAACAGTGCCACCCATTGTTCAACCTTTCAATTTTCCGGAGTCTGCATCTCAAGGTCAACGTATTACTGCCACTTGCGGCATCTTACAGGGATCGAAAACTTTGGAATTCCACTGGCTTAAAGATGGACAAAACCTTCAAGGAATTCCAAACACTTCTGTGGATATGCAATCTGAGTATTCTGTTCTGACCATTGTACCAGCATCCAAATCGAATGTTGGGAATTATACCTGTGTAGTTAAAAATGCTTTTGGAGAAGATAGACAAACGGCAAGCTTTACTTTAAAAGGTAATTTCAACATTCTAAAGAGTAATTTTTTGCTTCAATTTAACTAGCAATTTTTCACGATTTTTTAAAAAATCTGTTATTTGGAAAATAATATCTTAAAGTTTTAAGTTCATTTTATAAAAATATGGAATATTCGACTAAATTGTTATTAGGATGAACACACTTTTGACTAAACAGATCATAATCTACAATTTCGCTCTTTTCACTTTATAACATTTTTTCTCTCTTCAAAGAAAGTTATAAACGTGTTGTTAAGGGAAAATTTCTGGTGTAGAACAAGGTGAAAGAAATTTCCTGTATAAAAAAGTTTACTTTTTGAAACTTTCATATGTTTTAAAAATCTATAGATAGCTAAGAAAACCTTTTCTTTTTTACAAGATCCTGTGTTCGTTTGTAAAAGTGCTTATAAAACGCACGTAAATTTTACAAAAGAAAGTTTTCTTTTGTTAGGACTACCTTGTGACCTTCTAATGAGACCAGGTGAAAATTATCGCTGATATTCTTCTCTTGCTATTTGTTGCTTTGCTATAAATGTCTATTACATCAAAACGGTGTTAATACAACAAAATATTGGTATGGTAGGCAGCAATGAAGCAGGTAAGACATTGACTTCTTATGCTCAACTGTTTCGGGATCAAAACCTGGCTCAAATCGGTAGATTTTTGAGATGCAGAGACTCGTTAGTGTCCATGTCGAATGACATTGTGCGGCATCTTAAATATCCCTTGAATATATGCTTGGTTTGGGTATTTTTGGATGAATTTAATTCCTAGAGCAAGTTACATCGTCAGAGTCATTGTGCGTCCATAAGGTGTGAAACTGGACGTCAAAATTCTCAAATGGTAATGGCATTCACCGAAAGTAGTGCCACAGGCCTCGATTACAACAGTGACAACAATAACTATTAGCAATGTAATAGCAATTATTTCACACATTATGGATTGAGTTAGGTACTATATCCATCTGAAACAAAAAATGAAAATTCAACTGAAGTTGAAATATTAACGATGAACTAAGGTACCTGGTAACGATTATGCTTTCAAATTCATGTTAGTATTTATTCATTAATTTATTACCTTGTCTTTATACTTCTTGTTTTTATTATAATATTTATTTTACATGCGCATAGAAAATATGATTTATTTTTCTTCAGAGCCGCCTGTCTGGATTACAGAGCCTTATGATATTGTTGGAGTTGAAGGTCAAGCTGTCGAGTTGCGCTGTTCCGCAGATGGTTCTCCAAAACCACAGATTAAGTGGAGGAAAAAAGAAGGTACTCTTGTGGTTTTGTCTGTGAAATTATAGAGTTGACCGAGTTATTATTATTTTTTTAATCTTAAACCTTTTGAATTAGTAAGATATTCAGTCGATGGTATTATTTATTTT
The DNA here is from genome assembly GCA_038502835.1 of Octonoba sinensis. Classification (NCBI taxonomy): domain Eukaryota; kingdom Metazoa; phylum Arthropoda; class Arachnida; order Araneae; family Uloboridae; genus Octonoba; species Octonoba sinensis. Next base: position 109,001,652 of record CM076599.1, on the reverse strand, counting down.
GCAAATAATATTCTTTCTTTTTTTGTAAAAAAATGTATGCATCACACTCATGTCAATTTTTATTTTTATATAGGCGAAGTTGAAACAGACTTAAAAGATGCATTGAGTGTATTTACTAATGGATCTTTAATTATACCCTCTTTAAAGTATGAATATATGGGGACATATGTATGCGAAGCAAACAATGGAATCGGAAAATCTATTCGAAAATCAATAACAATTCAGGTTCACGGTAAGAAATGCGTAATTTTTTCCAATTCTTTATTATTTTCGTTTTTTATTACTAAAAGTGACAAAGAATTCGAAATGGCAATGAAATGTAAAAGTATGTAACAAATTCGTTTAATTAATTTTTAAATTATCGAAGATTTTTTTAAAGATGTAAATTTGAAAAATGTAAAACAAATATATATATATATATCTATCTCAATTTATCCTTGTATTATAATAAGGCAATTACAGTAGCATGATTGTATCTATTTTTGTAATAAATTAAATGAAATATGTAAATAATTTTAGTTTTTTTGAAATAAAGTTTGCTGGACAATAAAAATCTTCAAACGGTTAAAAGTTTTAGTTTCGCGAGTCTTATGTTTCATCTACTTTCATTTAAGCACTTTTACACCAGCGATTTTCAACCTGCGGGGAGTGATGCTGTAGGGGGAGTGAAAAATGTAGAAGTGGGCGTTCTTATAGAAATGTACTTATGCTTGGGAACTTATCGCAATTGTGTGTCGTAGTCGGTTTTAAAAAGCTTAAAATATATATATTATTGTATGAATTTTTAATATACAATATTACACAACTCAGAGGAGGGGGAGCTATGAAACATATGATTAAAAATTGCTTCGCAGACGCTGAAAGGGACGCTGATTCACTCAAACGCTGATTCACTTACTAACAAATAGTGACATGGCAACTACAAGATTACTTCAAACAAGGCGACATGGAAATAAAAATAAATTGTTCTTACTTTTACCATGCTAATATTTCACATTAATCCATCAGAAACCTTTCACCAAGCTATGTTTTTTAATTATATAATAACTCTTTTCTTTTATCGAAAGATTAAGTCAATATTTATTTTTCGTTGTTGGATTGTTCGTATATATGCTATTTTATTTTTCGAATGTACTACTGATATTAATTGATGAAACATACTTCTGTTCATTGCACTGTTTCAAACATTAACTTTGTCTATTATTTTTTATTTTATTGTATTGATATTTTGCTCAACTAAGTATTGTAATTTCAAAATGACAATTATACGATGTCATGGTGATGTGTTTTTCTTAAAGGTATTCTAGTAAAAATTAAATTGCACTTGGTTAAATGCTTCGTATTTAGGACAAGTTCGGCTTATGTGGATTATTTTTTCAATTAATGAACTTTTGTGTTTTTACTAATATATCATATCTGCTGGCTACATATACTACAAATGCGCGAGGGATTAGAATTTTTATTCGTGTTTAATTGCACTTTTGACATCTCATAATCTGACCTGTAAAACATCTATTTGTACATATAAAGAATATAGAAATAAAAGAATTTAAGGATCTAATTTACCACGAAAGCTACAATCATAAACACCACCTTATAGTTTTGGAAAAGTAAAAATACACTTTTAATTACACTATAATCCACGGCATGGCGCTGCATCTCGTATATGTGAATTTGGTGCTCTCTTGAGCTCAATGTGCGTATGAAGACCACGGAGTACTTTGTGTGAAACGACTTTTTTATAAGTTCGCAATTACAGTTACTACATTAACGGGTTTTAAAATGTGATGCTCTTCTACTTGAATTAATGACATTTTTATTCCGTCATAATGCGAAGGAAACTAGATTCGATTGAAAAGTGGATACTATGGCTGCTCCTGAAAGTGTGTCTTCTAATGGATGTATCGTCAGGAGGTAAGATAACGCGTTTTGATGATCCGTATTCATTTTAAAAGTTTTTATTATGTGAATTGCATTTGAAATGTATTTTTTTGTACATGATAATATTTTAGTAAACTATAAACGTTATAAATATGTTGAAACTACAGAAATCTTGGTAATTACTATGGTCTACTTAGAATTATTAGTACTGGCAATGTTACTAACAAATGCAATAATAACTGCAGGATTTTAACAGGTCTACTATCATCGCTTCTCTAAAACTCTAATAAAGTAAAAATGTATTGGATAATCTGTAAGAATTGTTTAAAAGGAATACGGTTTTTATTCATTTATTTTTCTATGACATTTGAAAAAAGATTTATTTTGCAATTTGGGGCTAAAATATTTAATTGTGTATTGTAAAATTGGTAAACTTTTCTTGTCATAATATATTTTCAAACACCTCGAATGCCGTGAAATTTACTTAAAAACAAAGATTTCGAGAAAATAATGTCTTAATAGTTCGGAACCGTTTAATATTTTTCTGATTTTCCATCAAGCGTTCGGTAAAAAAAAAAAAGTATTGTTATGTTATTGCATCACTATCAAATTTTAAGAGCCACATTTAAATTAATGTACTCCTATTTTAACTATTTATTAGTTAGTTGTGATGATATTAATGTTATTATTTGTTATATGTTTTCTCCATAAGCAAACCACCTTTCTTAGTATAAGATGTTTAAATTCTATGTTTATTATTATTATTAGTATTTAAATTATACATTAAAATATTTTTTTCGCCCCATCCGCATGCAATTAAAAATGAAGAGAGAGAAATTAAAACGATTATTATGAAATTTAAGACACATTTTCCGCATTGTTATTTTTTCGAAAGTCTGAGAAGTTTTGTTTCACGCACTCACACATATATGTTTATATATGAAATAGTTAAATGTAAATTTGAAATAATAAACAGAACAAACCAAAGTTACATTATAAGCGTTTAAGCAGACAAGTTCGGAGGGGGAAAAACAGAAACAGATATATATTGCGATGTTACGAATACCAACTCCTCCATAATTATGAGTGAAAAACATAATATATCATAATACCAAATAATAGCAAACATTAAGTTATAACAGTATGTAATAGTTAATGCTCTAAAATAAACTAAAAACAATAATTTCGCATGGAAGTAAACAGAACTTATAATGTTTAAAACAACCTTCTGTTCTTTATTTAATGAGACACTTCACACTTTGAATGAAATTATAAATAATTTTTTTATCTCAATAAATATTTTGTGTTTCGCTAAACTGAAGACGTAAAAATATTATTTTCATGATTTTTCAGTTCCGTGAAGAACTCAAAACTTTCGTTATATGTACGAAAGTGTTTTTGCATTTTACATTGGTTCCTGTAATCTCAAATGTATAAATATGATCTACTTCAGTATATAAACCAAAAAACTGCTGAAGAACCGATACATAATTTGTAATTACGTATTAAAGACATTTTTAACATTTAAACTTACCTCAACAACATCACCTCAGCCTTGTATTCAAAATGTTCATTAAAATCGTAATTTTTAACATGTCAGTTTGCTACATCTCTGTCGTGATCCAAAATACCGAATATGCTTAACAAAATCCCTCAAATTCTAATAAAAATAGTCACGTGATATGACGTCACAGGAAAACCCCAATGTCGTCATTTGCTTCCAGTATGAAACGGTGGTTATAAACGCATTTAATCCAAGTTTAGCTTACAGTTCATCTCATCGATTTATCTAGTACTTATTTGCTTTTAATAAATTTATAATTTAATTTTTATCTATGTAAAAAGCAAAAATTCTTAAACTAATTTCTTCATTTTCGTCAATGTAAATTGAAGTATCTTTTGAAAGCGGGTTCAAGAGTTCAAGGGGAAAATAATACATAATTTAAAATATTTTATTTCATCAAAGCATATAACTGCCTCGTGTATTTTTTAAATTAATTTTGCTAGAACTTAAATAATTAAACGAAAAGAAAAAATCTTCATTTTTACTGGAAATTTTTCAAATTTTTTTAGGATAATTATTAAACAAATGCATGCAATAAAAAAGTGGGGGAAAAGTTTTTCCCTCAAATATTTTGAAAATTTCCAGAAAATATCTTTTCATAATTAAAAAAAATATACATATATATTTTTATCGAAACGAATTTCTTTTTTAGAATGCATCTGTGGTCAGTGGGGAAATATTTATTGTTGTTTAAGCAAACTGATTTGAGTATTTTTAGTCGAACACTACGAAAGATAAAAAATTTAGTTTAACTGTCAAAAAGAAAACAAATGTGTTAACCGATGTTTTTGAAGAATATCATGACACTAACAACAAAATTCTATTTTAGATGTTCCAGTTATACAACCCTTTACTTTCCCTGAATTTTCAACAATTGGTCAAACAGCTGTTGTGACGTGCGCAATTTCGCGCGGGTCCAAGCCTCTGCAATTCAGTTGGCTTAAAGATGGGAAAGAAGTAGAGGAAGTACCAAATGCTTCAGTTCATCATCAAACTGGATTTTCAGTGCTAACTGTTGGGCCTGCTACACGAGAAAATATGGGGAACTACACGTGTATTGCAAGAAATTCATTTGGAAAAGATTCACATACATCATCTTTCGTTTTAAATGGTTTGTCTTTGTTTTTTAATCTTTGTTCTTTATCACGTGTTTTAATTGTTCTAAAAAATAGGCGAGTTATTGAAAGAAATGTTTTGTTATTGAATATTTTGTATGACGTTTGATATCAACAAAAACTAAAAACAGCTAGTTAAGAACGTATAATTAGGTAGGTATCCGTTCGTTTACATAATATCACAATGGTTCGTCCAGAACTAAAGAACATGTTTTCATCTACACCAACCTAGATTTTCTATAACCTCCACTGAAATGGCTTAAGCTGCAATTATATCGGAGAATATAGGTTCTTAGCATTCAAACCAGATTTCTGACAACAAAATATGTCGTTTTTAATGTAAAAGAAAGTTAATGTAAAAGCTGTCAAATTCATCCTCTCCAACAATTATGTATCAATAAAATTATAAGTATTAATAGCATTTTTAGCAAGTGTTAGGAAATTGTAAATTCAAGTAATTTTTTTTCCCAATATTTATGATACAAATGCAACATTCACAAAGTGCAGTACTGAATTCAAACAAAAATTCCTCCTCATACAAAATTTCGAATCTTAAGAAGTAAAAATGAATAAATAAGCTAATTTCAAGTCCAATAAAAAGGTGACGGTTTTAAACATAGCAAATGAAGCTAATTTTAAGTCTTTGAATTTTTTATTTTTATTCATTGCGAAGCTAAAAAAATATATATGTTAATTAACTTTAGGATGAGCTGGATAAACATCTCAATAAATAATTTAAATCAAAAATAAAATTTTTTTATTTATTTGTGAATTTTTTTAGTGAAAAACATTATGATTTGAATTTGCCGAATAATTCAAACAATCCCCTTAAGTCAGTGTTTCCCAAACTTTCAACACTTGCGTACCCCTTGTATTATTTTCGTAATGCTGAGTAACCCTCGTCAAAATAAAAAAATAAAATAAATAGATAAATAAATAAAATAAACAGCGTTTAATACAATCAAAATACACTTTAGGAAGCACTGCCTTAAGTCTGAGAAGTACTGTATTTTGATTTTAAATAACATATTTTTTTTCTATATCCTAAGGGGAGAAAACTATAAAAATATATTCAGAATTTCTTTAAATTTATCTGTTTTCTTTTCCTTTTTTTTTTTGTTAAAAAATACTTTCTAGAAATAACGAATTTTTAGATGAAAAATTTTTCTGCTAATATTTAGCCGTTTGCGCAGATATCAATCAATGTTACAAAACATTATGATTCGAAATGGAGCAAAAAATTGTGGAAAATAGAGACAGAGAGAATGAAATTCGTGTTTAAGAGAATTTGTGTGCGTAGATACCGTTTTAATTAACTTTAAATAATGATAATTTACACTAACTTGAGGTCTACTGACCTTTGATATGGAAAAACGAGTATACTTCTAGTAAAAGTTTTACTTTTCAGAATCTCCATCATGGTTGCACTTGCCTAAAGACGCGCATGTTACCGAAGGACAGTTCTTAGAAATAATATGCAATGGAAGTGGTAATCCTCCTCCTAAAACTACATGGGCCAAATTGCCAGGTATATATATAGCACATTTTACCTTCAATGTATTTCATGCAATGTACTCAACAAATTGGATTATTCTTTAACAATTAATTTATCTTTATCCAAACTTTTTTTTTCTTGGCACTTTCTAAGTGTATGGATTGATGCAATAATTAAACACCATATTATCAACAATTTAAAGTATCAAGTATGTTAATTAAAAACAATTATTATTAAAAAGAGCTTTTTAAAATTATTTATCGTTCATCCATTTCAATGAAAATGTAATTTACTGTTATATTTTAGGTCCTGCAACAAGCCTCTCACTCAGTATTGTACGATTAAATGCAGATACATTTTCTAACGGATCCTTAATTATTCAATCTGTAAAAGATGAAGACAGCGGAGCTTATTCCTGCGAAATATCAAATGATGTTCCGCCATCTTTAAATAAAGTCATCAAAATAACCGTTTCCGGTAAGATAAGCTGCTACTTTAAATTTCAGTTTTAACAGAAAAAAATAATTGAAAATATAGATATGTGTGTCAACAGCTTTTCTAGTTTGCACTTTCTTTTTTTTGCATGGTGAAGGATTTGCAATCATTTATGAATTTGGCGATAAACTTTAACATTAAAAATGTTTTTTTTTTTTGATAAAACATAACTGTTTATTCATTTTCTTAGATCTTATTGTACAACCATTGTTTTATTATACCTCGATATTATTAAAACCCTACAAAACAAATTATAAAATATTTTATTTTAAAGGTTTTTGAGCTGATTCCCTTTTTTATCATCACTATATATTTAGTTATTGTAATTTAAGTTAAAAATAAATGAATTATTCAAAAAGTTCATTGTGGATGTGTCAATATTTTATTTTGTGTCTTTTTTCTACGTTGTCTTGCGTGGTTATTACATTCATACATACATACGTACATACATATATATATATATCGCATCGTTATTTGAATCACATTATCACTGAGACTATGTAATATTGCTTAAATTGTAAAAAAATGAATGAAAATCCCAAAACGCGTGGATAAAATGTAGTGCGAAAACTTAAAAAAATTAGTTCAACATATTTTACGCACAGTTTATTTAATATAAAGCAAGAAAAATATTACATTTTGTTATGACCAGGGTTAAATGGTGAGAGTTACGTAAAATATCACCACTAGAAGGCGCTACGACACCATACAAATTTTAGTACGTTTCATTATCGTGATGCGTCTCTAAACGCAGTGGTGAAAGGATCCATATTACTTATTGTTACAATTTGCTTGTTGTTTATATTTTATTTCCTAAGTTTGTTGTTGCAGCATTTTTTAAGTTTCATGGCCAAGCGAAAGTGCGATTTGTTACGACAAAACCATGTATCTGCCATCATGATCATTGTTTCTGCCGTAATATCGGTTGTAGAAGGTAAGAAATATACACTTTACTTTGCATTTTTATCTTTGTAAATTAATGCATTACTTTTTTCCATAAATGCATGCATTTTCCAGCGAATTAGTTTTACCTAATTTAAATGATACTTCATCATTACTACTAGTTTAATTAGCTAAATTGTAGTCATTATTATTATTGTAGTTATTACTTTAACTGTAGTTGTTATTACTTTGCAATTGTTTCATTTTCTAAGATTTAAAATTCTCTTATAAAAATACTTGCAGCTATGAATTTATTGGTTATACGCATGCTATTAATCCTTTGTTGGGCCATGATTTTATTCCATTCTGAAGAAAACAAAAGGTCTTTCTTCCGTATTTTTTTCCTCCTTTCTCCATCCTTTTTGTATTTGTTTTTCTTTATGAACAATCTTACTCTCAATGCTAAATATATTGATAAACAATATTTACACAATGGTCAAGTTATTTGATGCGTTGATGAAAATGAATTGAATTAAAAAGAATATTATTAAAATTTGCTATTCCTCAGAAGTGTATTTTTTCAGAAATCATTGGGGCAAATAATATCAATATTTTCAGACATAGTATGATTTTAAAAAAACATATTTAGATTGAAACCTTCTAATTACATTTTAAATAACACTCATTAGTTCTTATTGGAAAATAAACATTTTGCAGTAATTTTTCAAAAATATTACTCTACCTCTTTCTCTCCACAGATGCTATGGAAATAATTTAAACAACAAATACTTTCATATTTTGAAAAGAATTATTACTATTTTTTATTTTTTGCACATTTATTTATTAGATGCTTTTCGTAGCATAGTATAAAATGTAGACTACATACCGTTCGATCACTGGTATTTCAATTTTCTTTATAAATATTTTAAAAATAAATAAACAAGCACATAAAAACAAATCAGGAAAATACGTGTTTTTCATTATTATTATAATTATTTTCCTTGTTTTGTCATTATCTCAAATCCAAAAAAAAACCAAATAAATGAGGGTTAATGAGTAATAGACGATTAATTCATGTACCTGTGAAAAAAAGAGGCAATTTAAAACATTATTTTCTTATCTGTAATAGTTCTCAACTACGTCTTTTTCCATTACAAATTCTTTTTTTTTTTTAATGATTAAAAATTCTTGTTCCAGGAAGCATACCTTAAACATTTAATAATTTCACTTTCTTACTTTGATAAAAATCGTTTATCTTTTTCTTGATCTTATTATTTTTTTCTTTTTTGTTTTATGAATTTCTGTATTGCTAATGTTGCAAATGTTTAGAAAAAGATGTTTTCTGGTTTAAAATTTATTTACATGTCCCTTTGTACTACACGTATAACGATACAATATCTATCATTTTCTATCATTTACTGTTGTATGATGCATGATGCGTTCGACAGAAGTATTTTATATAGATCTAATTGCAGGTAAAGAACTCGGAATTGTCCCTTTCAATTTTCCTTCACATGTAGCCGTAGGAGAGAAAGTTGTTATTACTTGTTCACCAAACAGCGATGGGCGTTCTGTTAAATCCAAGTGGTTGAAGAACGGATCTGAAATCATTCCAAATGACAGAATCAAAGTGACAGTATATTCGGATTTTTCAACGCTAGTCATAAATCCAGTTGTTGCGCAAGACAGCGGAAACTATACCTGTACAGTGAGTGAAGGAGGGATGGCAGCAAGTCACACAACATCTTTAATAGTGCAAGGTAAAAATCTAAGTTCTGAAAATTTCGTTTACCACGAGACATGTTTCCAGGGGAAAAATGTGAAGAAGAAATTAGTGCCAAACGTTTTGTTCTGTTGCTAATAGAGGGTAATTCAAAAATCTTGAAACCCCGACTTTCCTTCCTCACATTAGATGAACTTGTATGCGAAGAAAGCTTTCGCCTATTAATCGTTGTTGACTGCAACAGCTTTATTATGATTTCAAGGCGTCCACTTCGTTTTTGATCATGAACGCTTATTGTTTCTACAAATCGGGAAGCCAAGCGTAAATTGTAGCCTTATTTTGCACAGAAACATTTGGGTGGACCCTTAAAAGCTTCAATAATTTCAATGCAAGATGTCACTATAAAATAATACTCAATCATAAAAAAAGGTTTTCTGTTAGGGAGAATTTATTCTTCATTTTGAACCAAACAAATGGTTCTTACTAGTAACAATTAAAACTGACCATCATCTACTGCTATACCTTTTGACAATATAGTGTGTGTTGTCATAATTATACCATTATTGTTTAATTTGTAGTTTTTTATAATTAGTGTTACGCGGATTTTGGAACGTCTCGTATAAAGAATTACGTTCGCACATCATGTGAAATTTAAATACAGGTAACATTATGTAGCAAAAGATTTCATAACCTTCAGAATTGCAGTATTTTATTAAGGTGTAGCAATGAATTTTTACTTAGGTTATATAAACTCAAACAGGCCAGGGATCTTTTTTTGTATTTTGTTGTTTTATACATATAACCTGCATTGAAAATATACATTTTGCAATGACGGGCCTGAACTCAAACATGAATGTAAACTCATTTGCGATATTGCTTTCTTCAATGAATAACTGATATTAATAATGACATACTACGTAAATTGATCAACTTATACTAACAGTTTCTTCTAAAATGAATTCAGATTATCAATCATTCAATTTTTTTTTTTTGGAGCCATTTTCAGAGCAATAGCTCGTAATCTACTCAAATAGACCAATGCAAAAATATTGTTCATTTAAAAATATCCGCATTTTTAAACAAAGCCCAATCTTATCAAAGTTCAGAATAAAATTATATAGTAACTTTTACATTAATGTGAATAAAATATTTTTGCAAACATTTTGTGCATAAACACTAGTTAATTAACTTCGGTTCAGGATTTAATTGATCGGCAATTTCATTAATAGGACCACCTAGTTGGATCCGACAGCCGTCAGATGTTGAAACTGTGGTTGGAAGAAATATCACTTTTGAATGCAGTGCAAAAGGTCAACCACAGCCTACTGTTAAATGGATAAAAGAAACAGGTAAGCACTATTAAGAAACTATAATGATAGTAAACACTTCAAGTGTTGGAATATGTCAATGTAAGTGACCTGTGAGATGTGAGTACATACCGCTAAACTGAATCTCGTTTAAGCTAAAAATCACTAAATTGTATCCGTGATGCACATAACGCAAAGTTTGTTAGTGTATTATAATACTTGTTTACCTAATAAGCATATCAATAATAATAATAATAAACTACAAAATAATAAAATATACTTAACAAATACTGTAAGCAGGCGCCTATTTTCTCTTTGTAATTGTAACTAGTAAAAATTTACACTTTTGATATCAGTAGCAAGCCGTCGTCAAGTAGGCCTCGTCAGGAAAGTTTTATGCATAAATTATTTTGCATGACAGGAAGCAAAAAATCAATAAAAAATATTCTTTAATTTTTGTCATAAGTTATATTACGCAATTTTCTCTTGACTTTTCCATACACTTTGCTCTCTTCCAACTGTTTTAGAACGGCTCAGGTGAAACTTACCTTCAGTTTCTCTCTGTTTTGAATGATCTCTAGGAGGGTGAGGGGAATGGGGTGGGGTGTCTATAAAAAACAGAAAAATGGCAAAAGTGGTTTACGGGATAAAAAGAGTTTGTGAATGTATGATCTAATTTAACGTTCCTACAAGATGACATGTGTACACTGGGCGTTATTGACCTGCATTTATTCAAAAATTTCCGAAGTGCTGCTTTTCGGAATTTCACGATTAGATTTATTTGCATTAGCACTGTAAACAAACTTTTTTCGTTGTTTTACTTTTTACATAGTAATATGAATAAGTAATCGTACCTTAGATTAAAAGTAATAAATAATTCGAATATCATTAACGATTAAATAGATCTATTATATTCACAAACTAAATAAAACTGGTGAATAAAAAATTTTGAGCATCAAAATAGTTTCTTAATATACTGTATTTTATGGTTTAATTATATGCTTTTAAGTAACTGTTCAAAAATATGCAGTAAGTATTGTTATTTTATGGGTTGTGCAAAAGTTATTTTAACGAACGTCTTGCCACGTAAAACTTTAGAAATTCAAAAAAAAAAAAAAAAAGTAAAAATGAAGATATACTATGTATTAGTCCGCAGACAATGTGATTCATTCACGTAAAGTTTAAAACGCAATTAGATATTAGTTATTTTTTTACTATACAAAATTGGGATAGTATAACTAATTAACGTAAATTTAATATTTAAAATACTAAACTAATCGTTCTTAAATACCTTAATAAACTAATTTACTTATCATAAGATTACCATAAGTTCACCAATGCGTTACTATAAAATGCAAATAGTATGAAATTTCTCGATTAGTCACTTGGAGATTACTCAGTTTTATTTTCCGGGGGTCCAAATAGGGGTCCAATAGGGGTCCAAATTTAGTGCTCTCCGACCTCCGAACTATTAATGATCTCGATCGCTTTCAATATTAATGTCTGTATTTTTCTTTTTTGCTTATTTAAGAATATTAAAACAACATTAATAACAATTTATTCTTGTCACATTTCAGGTGTAGGTTCGAAGTCAACGGAAGAATTAGGAAATTCTGGAAGGTATCTAATTCATAATGACGGTCTAACCATAATAAACGTGCAAAAAGAAGACCAAGCAAAATATATTTGCTCAATTTCTAATGGTGCAGGGAATGGTTTGACTGCTAATTCAAAGTTATCAGTACTTAGTAAGTTCAAATACATAATAACCTGTTGTCGTTACGAAAATACATGAAGGTTCATATACATTATTTTCATTGATCCGAAAAATTTAAAAAATATAAATATGTATCTTTTTAACGTAATTGTGGTTTGTTGATTTTATATGCATCTAAAATCGTTAATACATTTTACCATTTCGTTTCTGATACATGCATAATGTATACTAGTTACATGCTTAAATTGTTGGTTACATTTCTTATTTTATATCAGTTGTTTTGAATTCTTGGCCATTTATCCCAAAATTGACCACTAGACGGCGCCACATATCACGGACTTTCGAAAGTGACAAATGAATTGCTTTGTTGTACTTTAATGTTGCTTTTCCAACATGGTGGCTCAGCTTATTTAATTTCCGGTAAGATTGCTAATATGTATACAAGTGTAGCATGTGGTATTAATTTATTTCTGTGAGCTTTGCGTTCAGGACGAAACAAAATGTGTTGTAGGCTGTGGACCCTGTTCCTGGCAATTGCTGCTAGCGCTCTTGCTAAAAATGGACAAGGGACTGATGGTGAGTATAACTTTCCTTGAATGCTCATTCAGCAATATAAACTATAATAAAATATATTATCTACTAACTGTGCATTTAATAAGTCTTGATCGCATTTTTATTGATTAAAGTTCATTAAAAATTGTAGGATTTTTAAAGAAATTATTAAGAAATGAATAAATACATGGTACGGATTTTGTATACTTTGAGCTTTTGAATAAACCTGCACTTTTTAGAACAAAAATCAGTAGCTTATTAATTAAATTTTACTTGTATTAATTAGGGATGTAACGAATAGTGATTTGGCCGAATACCGAATATTCGGCCATTTCTTCCAGGCCGAAGCCGAATATTCGGTCCTTTCTTCAAGGCCGAATAGGCCGAAGCCGAATATTAAAATTTCTGGAAAATCGTTGTAATCGAAAGTATTTGTCAAATTTAAAATTACTCACAAAGTCAAACACCAATAACACACAATCTATGATGAATGATCTAATTCTGTTTGTTAAGAATTTTAAACTATTTAAAATTAATCTATTTTCTCTATTGTTTTGAATGTAACAAAACTAAGAATTTCAACCACAAGTGGAATAGAAATAACAGTTTTTATGGTAGTAAGTATTAGCATTATTTTACTAATTATTTAATTCAAATGAAAGAACTACAAATGCTTAGTGAACTTTTACTTCGCTCAAAACTGTTTTATGAAGATATTTTAAAAGTTATATATGTTAATATTTTTATTTTATAAGGTTTTATGCATACCTATTTTTAAACGATCTCTATTAAAATTTTATACACTGAACTGGAATATATTTTTATTTCCAAAAACCCCAATAACTTATGCTATCTAAATATTCATAATACATTCTACGCTTTTCACATTTCTCTTACCCAATATTCACAATAAATAGTCTACCCAAACAAAGTCTGACTTCCACTTTGTAATTAATAAAAAAATAAATTTCTCATATTCTTCATCATAATTAACTATTGCCAGCTTTTGGGAGAAAATGCTAAGTATAAAATAAAATATTACAACTTTAAAATCTGTTTTTGCTCAGTCAAGTCGGAAACAAGGTTTAAAAAAAACTTTTTTTTCTAAATTATTCTTACTTATAAAACTATATACTAATGTATTCTTTTGAAATAATTACAATATAATTTTTAATGTTTAAAATCTACTAATTTCTTTATTTTTTTAACTTTTTTACTGCAGCAGAACTATTCAGCCGAATTCGACCTTACCCAGTATTCGGCCAGGCCGAATATTCGGCTGGGTGATGAAATGACTATTCGGCCAGGCCGAATACTTGGCCAAAGGGCCGAATAGGCCGAATACCGAATAGTGGCCGAATATTCGTTACATCCCTAGTATTAATGTGTGGCATTTTTTTCAATAATTGAATAATTTAGATAGTTTGAAATGTGCACTGTGTTTGAAAGATATCAAATATTGTATCTTAAATCAAAAGGATCGAGAGATTTTATTTATTTATTTTGAATGCATTAAATAACAATTAATTTTGCAATTCACTTAAAATAAATAAAGGTGTTACTCTATTCGTGGTTGATTGCTTCATTCTAATGAAATGGTGAATTGGATAAGATGATTTCTAAGGGAACATACCTGTAACACCTTACGTTAAATAAAAGATTAATTCATCAAGCACACATTCCCTGCGCTCTATAAAATTGTGATTGCAACTTTAAAGTTTACCATTGCTAAATTTAATTTTACATGTAAAAACATCATTTGAGAAAGTAATATAGAGAATACATCAATCTGCATCCTCTGTACGTAGATTGAGTAAAAGCAGCTACGAAGGTATGTTCTGTTAATTACAGTCTACGAATTACTTTCCTTTTTACATGTACAATTAATTATACACTATTTATTTCACTGCTATAATTTTTAGAATTAATTTAGTAACGCAGATCAACATTGAACTGATGTGCTTCATTCTTTTTTTTTTTATGTATCGTAAGGCATATACGTATTGTTCTTTCAGTTTTTATATGCATTGAAATACACTCTTTTTTTAATTACATTAGCGTTTTACAGACCATTTATTTTGTGCAAAAAAATTGCACTTTAAGGCGTATTCATTTTTTAAAATTTAAATTTTTAATTTTGTGCTGCAGGTCAACCACAGATACAACCTTTCTTTTTCCCTGATGCTCTAAGTGTTGGTCAAAAGGCAGGTGTATCTTGCGTGCTGAACAAAGGGAAACCTCCTTTGACATTTCGATGGAAGAAAGATGGAAAAGATCTTGTGAACTCTGGAAATGTTGAAATTCATGCTATCAAGGATGTCTCTTTACTTTCTATAGACCCTATTAGTCAAGAAAGTGGGGGAAATTACACATGTGTTGTCAGTAATGCTGAAGGAAAAGACGAATACATGGCTACACTTCTAGTTAAAGGTATTTTTATTTGCATAATTAACATTGATTGCATATGTAAAATAATTTAATCAAACTCATAATCACTCATGGAAGCACGTATAGCAAATCGTTGATCTGAGCCAGTTTTTAACATATATATAAAGGAATCTGTGAGATTGTTGGACGGCAATTGGGATCGAGAAGCAGCCCTACGTTTTACTAAAAGTTTGATTATTTACTATTTTTTTAAATGTCTATATGTATATATATATATATCTTATATATAAGCGCCTTATTCTGTCTGTCTGTCTGTCCGCTAAAGGATCCCAGGCCATTTAACCAATCGGGCCCACATTCGGCACGGTTAATGTTTACGATCCGAGAAACTCATCGCCGCAAAAATGAAAGTTGTGACTATTAGTTTTTTTTAAAATTAATTTTTTAAAAATTTTTCAATGATTTTCTTGACCCGTTTTATTTTATTTTTGCATTGTTGCAGTCGTTTCCAACCATATAATTACCGTTGCTTTGTGAACAAACAAATCAACACAGTTGCCATTGTTGTAAAAATGCAACAAATGTACTAATAATATTTGAAACATTTATCTAGCATATTGAGTGAGGCTTCGCAGTAATCTCCGCTAAAAATAAATGTATACGCGAATTTAATTTAATCCTTTCTGTCTTTTTAATTGGTTTATTTATCGTCTGCCCTTTTCATATTTTTATTATTAGAGTGGCAGCGTACTTTTTTCCCAGTTTCGTTAAAACTGTTGTTTTGAAAAGCATAATAAAATTTTCAATAAGTTCTTTCGATGATAAATACATATTTTTCACAAACAATTTGATTATATAGTAAATAAATGTATAGTAGTGTGGAGCTGTAAGCGAAGGGGCTTCCTCGCCACCTGATCAGGGTAGTTCAGTTTGAATTAGCAGGCACCTTTGCACAAATCATTTTAATTACAATTTATAATATCTAGAACAGCGGTCATTTCGTATGACTGCCGGGCGTACTAGTATATATATATGCGTGTATTAATACTTTTACGTTATATCGTTTACTGATTTGTTTGTGTGATTTGAATTACGTTTTGAATAGGGTTATTTGTGCTTTATATTAATCAGTTTTTCTGCAAACTGCTTGAACACGTAAAAAATGGCATAATTTATGTTGGTTATTTGCTTAAAAATGCATTATTTGCAACTTTTAAAGCAACATAATTAACAAATTTTTGTTGCCACGGCTATTAAAAACACAAATAAATCGAATGAAAAAGAAGCGCAAAGAATTTTTTTTTAGCGTACTAAATAAATTCAAAACCCTCTTTTATACATTTTTACGTTTATCTCTACACTTCTGCCTAATCACTTAATCTTTCATATACTTCTGTATATGTTTTTACATTTTTAAGATAATGTTTTGTTTCTGTGTAATTAACTATATTTTATTTCTGGGGAGAGTACTACACAGAAGAAAGTTAAAGGAAATTTTAGAAAATATTTTCTCTTAACAACTTGGTAAAAAAAGGAACTTTTTGCTAAAAAAATTTAAATGAATTGAATTAAGGATATATCGAATGAAAAAAAATATTTTCGAAGATTTTCAAGTAAGGATTAGTTTGAGTAATCTTATGAAGAATGTTTCATGTAATCATACCATCTATACCTCATTCAGGGATGAATATTTTATATGTTGATTTTTAAACATGCATTCAATTATTTGACAACAACGTATTAGTCAAGAAAACTCATTAAATGTATGACATAATCTATTGTTTTAGTATTTATCCTAATATGTTTATTGTGCCCTTATACTTTTAGGAAAAGAATAACGACAGAAATGTACACTGAGAAAATGATATGTTATGTAGCACCAGAAAATTATTCTCATTTTCCAGCTACAAAGGATGGTGCTTAATTTTACTGTACTTCCGTGTTAAGAACAAATGTATTATCTGTATCCGCTTTCAAAATGAAATATTGACGATTAAAGTTAGGTATCTCCGTGTACTTGATACAAACGCCACTTTTTCAGAAATTTTTAAGTTTCCCATTCGCATATAAACACAACACATTGTATTTTGGTAAAATAAGTGACAAATAACCACCTGGTGGCAATAACACATGTTCGTGAAAAAGTGCAGTATACGTCATTTATGTTTAGCACGGCAGTATAGTTTGGTGCGCAAGTAAGCACCACGTATAGTAAAATTAAGCACAATCCTTTGTAGCCGGAATTTTCTATTTCTCTGGGCAACATACCACTTCTTTTATTTTACATAGGAGAAGAAAACACTGATATTTTATTTTTATATTTTTTCACTCATTTACTGATTTACTTATTGGTTAACTTTTAAAAGCATATATAATAATTCAGTTATTTTAGAACAAAAGAGTTAACTTAATATTTCCATTTCTTCCCTAATTTGGTTGATTTCCATAACTAAATATTTCCCCCTGAAGTATTTAAACATTTAACTTGACTGTATTATCAGAAGGGCAACAGAAAATAAATTCCTCCGTTGTAAGCACTTAGTTATACTTATAACTTTCTCTTAAACTGACATCGATGAAATTTATTGTTAAAATAGGATCTTGAAACCCAGTCTCTGATATTGTTAATTTTCAGCTCCACCAAGATGGATTCAAAAGCCTGAGGATTTTACAGCTTACTTAGAATCTAAATTTGAAGTGGAATGCAAAGTTTCTGGGCAACCACCACCAGTTATTGAATGGTACAAAGAAGGTAACATATTTCAAGCATTCTTGACCATAAAATTGGGTAAATTAAATAATTGAATAAGGCTATGATAATTTGATAGTTTCTTTCGGTTCGGATATCTCTTAATATATCGAGACATTGTAGATGTAGTGTATGTACCAGTAATTTACATTATATATGGTGATTGTAATTGTAATATTTTTTCTTACATTCTAATGTCTCATTTACAAAAGTATTTGTTTAATTTGTAATACATTTTCCTTACTTAATAAATTTTCTATTAAAAACATATAGAAGAACAGAAGAAAATTTTAGGCTATAAGAATCTTTATAACGCTCGCTACAAAAGTTTAAATTAAATTTGCTGAAAAGTAGCATGCTTAAGTATTAGAAAAAAGAGGAACAAAACTCAAGACTGTTAAGCATGGCATAAAATAATAAATTAACTTTGTGCATCTAGAAGCTCCCTATCGCATTGAAAAAGGGATTCCAAGCAAATGCCGAAACTTATGTCTGCATTTTAGTGCCCATTTCTGCTTTCTTAACGTAAAAAAAAATATTACAGTTTACTTATCACAAAGTTAATTTATTATTTTATGTTATGCTTAAATATTCCCAAATCAGAGAACATACATTACTTTCCTGTTGCTGATCCACCCTGTCTTTCATAACTTTTAATGCACTGTTAAATCATAATTCTTGTTATTGGGATAAAATTGTTTATTTTCAAAAACAACATGTTTTCGGAATAGCTTCGAGTCAAAAGGACTTAAATAATAAGTCTCGGTTTTTCAAATCTAAGTCCTTTTGACTCGAAGCTATTCCGAGAACATGTTGTTTTTCAAATCAAAAATGACCCAATTACGATCCCATTTTTGAGACCATTAAAAAAAAAAAAGTTTCCACACTCGGGTTTGAAAGCGGACTGTCTTTACGCTAATAATCTAACCACTACGCGAGGAGTATATTGAACGGGGAGTGAAACGTCGAATTATATAGCTTCCAAACGTACTCACTGCTGCTAAAGCACTTCCGTGCCAAATTTCTCCATAGAACAATCTGGAAGTGCGAATTACCCAAATTCTGTTCGGTTTTCTTAATTCACTGCGTCCAATCCGAATTCAACGACTATTCATCTTGTATTCCGGCTCCGAAGAGAAAAATGGACTACTCACATTTTTTAATTGTGCTGACGTCTAGCACGGTAACTAGTTCCTTAATTTTTATACAAATACTATTATTCTGGAGTAATCGTCAAAAAAAAGCATTGTATTTATTATGAACGTAAAGCTGCTCTATAAAATTTTAATTTATTACAGTTAGTACTTGCCTTTTTTGCAACTATGATTATCTCATTTCATAATTATTTTTATCCGTTGCATTGGTCTGTGATGAAATTCATTTTCGAGTTCTCTCATTACACCTATAGTACATACAGGATGTCCCAAAAGTTCCAAACCATAGGGTTTTAATGATGTTTTCTTGTTGTAGAAGAGCATATCCAAATTAATTACTGAAATCCTGGTTCGGGACTACTTGGACACCCTGTAGTTTGATTAGGTTTTTTCGAAATTTCGCGGACTTCAGGACGATATTAGTTACGTTCATATTAATTTCTTTGACAAATAATATCTTGTCCTTTTGGTTTTTAGTATGCATTAAAATAAACTTATTTTTTTTATATTAACGTTTTACAGACCACTTATTTTGTGCAAAATCTATCCTTCCACACATATATTCCTTTTGCAGGTACTGCTGGGACGGTCCAGAAATTAGTTCCGAATGCAAGAATAAATTTGTCAAATGATGGAACTTTATCAATATTTAACATACAAGCCAACGATGAAGGCACATACAGATGTGAAGCAAACAATGGTGTAGAAAACAAATTAACTGCCGAAATGCGTTTAACTGTGTATGGTAAGAATAAAAATAAAATAAAATGAAAGTACAGGGAAATTATTTTTGCAATTGCTAAATAAGTTTCATTCAGTTTACTTAAGTGTTGATTAAGTTGGAAGTTAATAACAATGGTATATGTTATTTTTAGACATACGTAATTTTCCATGATCTTTTTAAATAACCGATTCAATGCGTTTTAAATGATTTTTAAAAATTAAACATTTTTTTCACTGAAAAACGTTTGTAAGCAGTTAGGACGTAATAATTTCATTTTTTACACTTTAAATTAAAGATTTTATTGCGGCTCTGCACAAAAACCCAAGTATTTATGGTACTATGGTAAGTAAAATTAATTTATTTCTTCAGTGTATTGATATGCTTTTGTTTTTATGTATTTTTTGCACCGAATAATCATTTACATGTGTTTGTTTTCCAGGTTCCTGAAACTAAATCATTTGTTGAAGATATTAAAAGATTATCAGCATTTAACGAGTTTTTGCAGATAATAATTCAATTTGGTTTATCCAATTAATATGAAGCGTTTATGAGTATAATGATTTCATTTAGTCAGTATGTTAAATTGCAAATCTTATAACCAAAAATAATGTGTTTTAAATTCTGCACATGAGTGGTAATTTGACATGATGCTTGCTTAGCACAATGTTTCTCATTATTTTATAAAATGTGACTTTTCTAATGAATTTTCATTTTCAAGCATTTGTACTTTAAAAAGGAATATATATTTTCTGCATACTATATAATAAATTGAAAATCTTATACCAAAAATTATGTGTTTTAAATTCTGCACATGAGTGGTAATTTGACATGATGCTTGCTTAGCACAATGTTTTTCATTATTTTATAAAATGTGACTTTTCCAATGAATTTTCATTTTTTCCATGCATTTGTACTTTAAAAAGTTATATATTTTGTCTGCATACTATATAATGTCTTCAATTTTTTCGCAGTACATGATAAAATTTCACTTTTAAATTTTATATTTTGAGTAATTAAAAACATTCACAAGTCTTGCTGTTTTTTGTCTGTTTAGAATGCTATATGTATAATATGCAATTATCATTCAAAACGGATTTCAAAAACTTATTTCGCATGATGATTCTTGTGAAACTTAAAGATTTATTTAAATTTATATTAAAAAAATATTTTTTTAGTCATGTTAAATACTTCTATTACCTAATTTTCATTTCAATTCTTCCTGCTTTGTAAAATTATTGCTTAAATTGAAAGTTTTTTTTAAAATTTGGATCCACATGATTTTTTACTCACAAGTACCATCAAACATTTTTAAGAGCAACAAGCACATGAAATATTCGTCAAATATGATGTTCTACTTGATTACTAGCTGCAAAAAAGTTATTTATAATTTTTAATCTCTTTATAGTGCCAGCTAGATTTGAAGAAAAATTCAAAGTGGAAACTGTGAGACAAGGTGATAGTGCAGTTCTAAGATGTGACGCTACTGGGGATCAGCCTATATCTGTTGTATGGTACAAAGATAAAAGAGAACTAGAAATTACAGAGCTCTCAAGGTAATTTAAAACATATTCATCTTTAATTTTAACATAAGATCTTCGGCATATTTAAGTTAGTCACAAGAGGTGAAAGGGGAAAAAACTTAACATACTGTTGAGAGGTTAAATGATTTCAGATTTTGTAGCGGAAGCAAAACCTATGACAGCTGTTTTTTCTAAAACTAAGGCTGAGAGATGCAAAGGGATGTAAGGGACCAAAAAACGATTCTGAGAAAAACGCGTTCAAAGTTTGGATCTTATGGGATCTTTAATACTACCTTTTTCTAAATCATGTTGGGGGGCAGCACCTGTTACGGCTACGCCTAACGTCTATCGCCAAAATATAGAATGGTGCTTTCCCTTTCATTTGCAGTATTTATCTCCAAATTTCCACTGTTCTTACTTACACTCCTTTGCTTCTAAGCGCCTCAACTGATCTTAGAAAGTAAAAAAAAAAAAAGCTTTCAGTATTAAAAATGCATTCAATTATTTTAAATAGCATTAAAATTGAGTCAGAATTATGTTTTGGTTAAGATAATTATTATTATGTAATAGGATCGCTATTCATTTAAACCTGCCTAATTTGCATATAGAAAAAATATCTTTACAGAGTTTAGATGCTGGAAAAGTTGTTCAACTGTATGGCATATCTAAGCTTATATGCAAAAAAAAAAAAGAGACCCATTGTCTGTAAGAGGTTGACCACCCATGATTTATATCATGGCTTCGTGAGCTGAGGGTTGCGTTCGGATATAAGGGGGGTCGTGATCTGTCCAAAAATTAAAACTCGTATACGAAACATACGTTTTTTCAATAAAAAACTGCGAATTTTAGCGCTATACAATTAATATAGTGTAGCAAGAGAACCGCGAGGTTCTTTTTTTAAAACACTTTTTTGGCTTTTACAGCGGTCACATCATTCAAAATGTTGAGGAACTGATTTATATTATCATGCCAAAAAACTTGAAAAATATAGTGGATGCCCTCATTTACGTATTTGTCTTATTCACGCGGCAGAAATGTTTTCAGGCGAAATCATGTGACTCGTTTAGCGCGATATAACAAACTTACCTCGCTCTCAGTTTCTATATTCTTCAAAGATGTGTCCGTAATATCTGGTTGAGAACCGTAAAAGAAATTTTCTTTATAAGCAATTTTTCAAATTTTAAATATTTATAATGATTATTTTCTTTTGTTATAACTTGGAAAATGCAATGTCTGTAAATAGATTCACGAGTTATTAACATTATAGTTTATATTGTAATAATTCATGTTAAGCCTAAAAGAACCATTTCAAAAGACAAAATTTAACACCAAATATCTCATATATTCAACTTTTTTACTATACATTAAAGTAAATCAATGAATTGATATTTTTTAAAAAATTGAATATATGAATGATTCTTTCTCTCTCTTTTTCCTTCCTCATTTCCCCCTCCCTTTTTTTTTACTGTAGGTATGAAAAATTTGAGACGGGATCTAAGAACGGGCTCAGTGCCGAATTGTTTATTCGGAATGTAGATCGTCGTGATGGGGCGCTGTATTCTTGCAACGCTTCAAATTATTATGGAAGTGATGAGCGTAACATTAAGGTCCTCGTTGTTGGTCAGTATATAAGCATATATTTAGTTATTTTTAAAAATTAAGCACATATAAGAGGATAAAATAATCGTGCATTTAGAAAAAAACTGAAATGCTTCTAAAAGGTGACATATTATAACTTTCGTAATTAAATTTTTAAAATTGAAACATCCTGAGTTATAATTTAAGTTTGTGCAAAAAGTACTATCTCTAATTTATATTGTTTCAAATTTACCCTGCGCTGAGTAAATGATTCTATTAATTACTGCATAAGAACCAAATCTGATGTCTGCTGCATTTTATTTGTGGGGCAGCCAATTTCTTTTCTCCTTTCTTTTCTTTTTCTATATTTCCTTTCTTTTATTTTTTTCTCTCCTTTCTTTCTTTATTTTTTTTTGTAGTTTTGTAGAGTTAGCCGGGGATACCAGAATATTATAATCATAGAACTTGCCTTTATCTCCAACTCCCAATTTTGAATTTCCATCCGCAAGGCGTGAGGTCAAATGCTTCCCATATCAAAGATTTAGGAAAGGTCGCCGGTGTAAAAAGAATGACTACTAAATTGCGTATACCATTCCTTTTTTTTAAATTTTATTATTTTTTTTTATCTTAATATTGTATAATAAATTCAATAAAAATACTTTACAAACAAAATTTTGGTAAAACTGCTATGCAGTCGACGAGTTTGATATCTTGCGAGGAAAAATCGTTTTAAAATTGTATAGAATTATGAACTTTTCCAAATATTGTTAGAAATATATCTGCCTAAAGTTTCAGTTTAGGTCTTTGAAAATAACATTAGTATTTTCGGTTGCTTACAGATTTATAATTTTCGAAAATATTAGTAAAAACATAATTTTTCACAAGAGAGTTTTA
The DNA here is from genome assembly GCA_038502835.1 of Octonoba sinensis. Classification (NCBI taxonomy): domain Eukaryota; kingdom Metazoa; phylum Arthropoda; class Arachnida; order Araneae; family Uloboridae; genus Octonoba; species Octonoba sinensis. The sequence goes on along the minus strand of CM076599.1, from coordinate 108,977,914 downwards.
TTTGGTTTACAGTAAAATGTGCAAATAAAATCAGCAAATCATTGAATATTCGGTGACATAGAAGACATTTCATAATGTGTACTTATTAAAACAGATTACGAAATTTAATGGTAAAATTTAAAAGCAATACAAAATGAATGAAACATTAAAGGAAAGCTAAATGCATACAGAAAAAATTCTAACAAAAACTCTGCAAAACTCTTAACAAAATGTGACCCTCCCCCTCTTTGGAACTTATTATTCAGAAAAATTTCATTCCATATAAACCATTTTGAACAGATTTATTTAAAAATTGTTACAGCTCCTAAAGAAATACATTCTATTTTAGAGGTTCCCGCTCAACCTTTGGATGTTAAAGTGATGGATATTTATTCCCGTAGTGCCAGTATACGTTGGTCAGCACCTTACACTGGAAATAGCCCTATAACAAAGTACAGAGTACAATACTGGAGAGACAAACGTAAGGGTACTCTTTGCTTTCCATGTAATACATAATGTATGAAATTAGTATCATCGATAATTTGAGGTCACATAGAAGACATTTCATAATCTGTGCTTATTGAAACATATTACGAAATATAATGCGTACGCATAATTTAAAATCAATACAAAAACTTGATATTAGGCTTCAACCTGTTTTTATGCATTAATTTTTTTTATGTGTGCGATTTTTCAGTGTGATATATAGCTACCACACAAAAAAGCTAGAGTTTCTTCTGGAGGTTTAGGAAAAAAATATGTTTTTTAATTGATATACTTATTAATTAAATTTTAATTTCCGCACAAAAGTAGGTTCAGTCTTGCTTTATTTGTAGTACTATGTTTATTTTTGTGGGTATAACTCAGTTCGTCGGTAAATACTTGTCGACTGTTTAGTTGGTGCAAAGATGGTGCTAACCAACCTCTAATAATTTAACGTAGCTAAATTATCAAAGAAGCTTTTTGTCAGAGAATTATAAGAACTGACGAAATGTTCCACTGATAAAAAATAGTCGATATCTGAAACGGATTTATGACTAAGAAGAAAGACCTGAGTATGAGAAAATTCTTCAACAAAACGTATATGTTGAGAAAACGCACAGGTGCGTTTTCTCAACGCTAGAAAAAATAAACACATAAATATAGGAACATTAGGGTTTAGTGTATACGAGCAAAAACACGATAATGAAATAGCCCTTTCGAACGAATATTTTGCCTGTCTCACTTAAATAGCTGAATTTATTATTTCTTTTGCAAGTTAAATTTTTTTGATGGAAGGATTAGGAATGCTAAAAACATTCCCAGATTAAAATTGAACCAAGGATAAAATGAAAGAGTGCAAAAAAAGGGAAAATTGTTGCGGAAGGAGACAAAATTTCTAGTTATCATGGTTTGGCCCATAATGATTTGTCAATCAAAAGTGAACTAAATCAGCTAATTGGAAGTTTCCGTTATGGACCGTTTGTCCTACACTAGATTCTAGATTATCTGATAATAGAAAAGCAGTGAAAAAGTTATAAAGTGAAAACATCATACAATGATAACTGCATGTGCAAAGAAAATATCACACACTTATTACCGCAAATCACTTTCTCACACTCTTACAAAATCTTTTTTTAGGTCGACAGGATTAGTGATATTTTTAAAACATTATTAAGATAATTATGACATGCTATTTTATTTATGTTATGTTGCTAATATTATAATATAAATGTTATCTTATAACATGTTAGCAGAATATTAAGGTAATTATAACATGTACTTAATTAGCAATGTTTACGGAAGAATTTGTAACGAAAGAATTACGGGTGCGTTATTTTCTTCAGAGTTTAGGCTAATGCATAAAAAGTCTGAATTCCACATAAAAAGACTTCACATAAAACTTAAAAGAAGTGCAGAAACTAAGCTTTCATACAAATTATGATCAGTTTATGAGCATCTCCTAGATTATGCTTTGCGGCTCTGTCGAAGGTCGTGAATCACCATTTGGAAATATGTACACCTTAACATAGCATAGCGTTTTGCATAATTCAAACCTCAACTATTATTTAGCTTTATCATAATGCTAAAAGGCACACTTTATCTGTTGTGTTAACATCATTTAATTTAACTGACAGCAGACGGTCCACAAACGCTGAATGAACAAGAAGTGAGTGCTAGTCAGAGCACGGCTGCCATTCAAGGACTGAAACCTGGAACTTCCTATGCTTTAGCAGTAGTGGCAGAAAATGAAATAGGACATGGAGAACCTTCAGAAACAATAAGGTTTCTCACACAAGAAGAAGGTGAGGTTTACACGTATTTTTCCGTCGGACTTTTCTTTATTTTTCTTTCTTCCTGTCTCTCTTTTCTTCTCTTTGATTGAAGAAAATGTTTATAGATGTCCGATTGCTGGATCCGTTTTTAATTCCTTTTCACAAAAGTAATTTTTTTAAAAGTATCATTATATAATTATATTACACTAATAGTACAGTTGTATGAAGAACAAGATCCAAATATTTATGTACATTCCCAGCAAAAAATTTCCACACAAAATTTCTTTTTTTAGTCAGTGTAAGAATAATAACCTCTGCTGACTACTTAAACCTCGGAGTACTTTGATAAGGAATATTTTGAATACGAATGTACAAAATCAATAAACGTTTTGTTCACATATTACGGGATTTAAAGTTACGGTAGAAAAAGAAGAATGATTTGTTGAATAGTAATAATTTTGAAAAGTTTGCCTTTCATTATCTACATATTAAACATTTAAAAGCTTAAAAGCAAATGACATTCCAAATATCATGAAGCAAATACGAATCAAAAACTTTTTAATACAGAATAGACGTTCGAAATTTGTTTGTAAGATTGTATTTTAATTTTTGTTCACTAAAATCATATACTTTCAAAGCATCACATGTCATTTAGTAGCCTTAATCAGATCACTACTGGGTAAAGAAGTCTCTATTATTTCTTAAGCAGTTATTTCTGAAGGGTTTTACTGCCCGATTAACTCCAGAGTTGATTTTATAAACCAGCGGTTCTTGATTGAAGGACGTTTGTTACGTTTTCAGGAAAATACGAGATGAAGATGACAGATATTCGCTGTTGTCTCTTCGCACTTAGCGATCAAGTCCATAGATTGTTCAAATGCGTTTTTCTTTACATTAAAGTATCAAGATAAGTGATATGTTTTCTTGTCGACAAATGCCTTGTAAGATTCGCCAAAAGGATAATATTTGCGCTCATATGAAGTGTATCGACTAAGATATGGCCATATCATGGATTTTTCTCATGTTGACAGTATTGTAAAAAAATTGGAGTTTAGTTTTATGTTTAGAATTCTTTGGAAATGGTTGATCATTCAGAGGATAAAATAATAGAAAATTTGTTATAGTAACCAAATTAATGTAAAATATTTCACTGCTTTTAAATATCTAACATATGCAAGTAATTATATAAAAGCTGCGCCTTCTTACGAGCCTTACAAAGCTGCTGTATCTTTACGTTTAAAAGTCCTTTTATACTGCAGATGCACCTAAAACTGTCCTTACAAAACGTAAATGAATGCCGGTTTTACGTACGAGATAGCATTATTATCCTATTGGATATGAATAACATTTAAAAAACTCCGATAATTATTACCATTTGTTTAATTTTTTTAGAACCAAGTGGTCCACCTACGGACTTGAATGTTGAAGCAAGGGGACCAACATCTATACTAGTAAAATGGAAGGTAAGTATTTTTTAAAAAAACTATACAATAAATTTGTATAATTGATTCTTTGTTACTAAACTTGTATAAAGACATTATACTACAAATAACGATTGGTATACTTCTGTCAATGCATAATAGGCAAGACCAAAACATTTCGATAAGCCGTTGATAACAGTAAAAATCCTTACAAGACAATGAATAAATTAACTGCCTATTAAGCATTTCCAACTAAACAATTCCTAAACTAATCTTACATTTTTATGAAAATATTCCATATACAGATTAGAAATAACATACTTGTATCTCCATCTTTAGAAATCTCATTGTGTTTTCCATATTCCTAAAAAGTTCTTGGACAGATATTCTGGATTTTAATGCTTATAATACTTTCTTCTTTGAGCATTTGAGACTGTTTCCTTCGGCATATATTTTTATTGGATACATTTTTTAAAATTATCCTTTAAAGTCATCAGCTAACGAGATGCAAGTTTTATTTTACACATAAAATTCTCCCAGCAACAAAAGTATTTTCATGATCTGTGTTATTCGTTTTTTGTACTCTTCAATAGCCATATCAGCCTTGTTGACACGTTATTAATATTGATTTTTGCTTCTTCTTTCCACAAAGTCCTCCACATGAAAATCCTTTTGTTGAAGATGAGCCTTTAGTCGGACATAAATTTCTTTCGTTTATATTTTTATGTTGTGATGAAAACGAGATGTCGCGAACCCGAGACAGAAGACCTCGAGCAAAACAGTTTTGAATTAATAGAAAAAAAGAGAAATATGATGTTAAGAAGTGAGGTGATCTTTTTATAATCTGTGTAAATGTGTCGTAATAAATGTTACTTTTATATAAATTATAAAAGGTCGTCATTGATTATGATCTGGAAAGGCTGTTCCCAATTTTAAAGAAAAGTTGCATAGTGAATTGTAACACATTTAACTGAATCAAACGACTGAACTCGAATGCTGATAATAGTAGTGGAAATAGTATTTTATGTAAGAAGATACTTTTAACGTGTAAAGCAGAAGAAATCAGAATAATATTATTTTGATATTAATAATAAGAAGATAGAACTTGACGTGTAAAGGAGAAAAAATCAAAATATGTAGCAAAAATTGAATATGTAGTAAACATAGAATATGTATTTATTTCTTAAACACTATTGTACAATCAAGATTACACAATTGATAACACTATTGTGTTCACAATAAGCAGACACTAGTGTTTTACCGGCTAAAATATTTTGTAGATAAATTATCGAAGGGGATACATCTGGAGATTCTGATGTTTGTAGTAGTACATCCGATCCAAGCGGTAAAAACGTTTGGCGAGTTATCAAACCTGCGTGAGGTTTCGCACTGCCTTAGTGGAGCACTAAAACTATCATTTTGTTAAATTCTGACCTTTTATCTTTTTATAAATCTTTCAATTTACCCACACAACATAACAATTGTTCAGCAGGGTCCGAAATAAACTCAAAAAACTGAAATGTAACCAAGTTGTTTCACGGACGACCGAATTCCGTAAATGTATTATTCTTTCGGTTGTTATTTGATGCTTTGCATCAATCAATGGCTTCCCATTTTGCCTTCATCAGCTTCAACTTGCCTTCCAGGAGGTCTTGCAGCATCAAAACTGCTGGAACAAAACATTTAAAACCAATTTTTGCGGTTGCGTTTTTTCAATTAATATTATCCAAATGCATCGAGTGTACCTTTCTCAAATAGCATTTTTACTTTTTTCAATAGTAAAACAGTAAAACATAGCAAACATTCTGTTTCGATTTTTCATATTTGATAAGGCACCAAACGAAAACTTTTGCTGAGAAACAAGTATGCTGCAAAAATATATAATGACAATGCAATTTAAATGTGCAGTTTTGTGTGAAAAGTCCTCTGTTGGAACAAACAAAATTACTGGATAATCGATATAATATTAATTCAATCTAAGCATCTTATTCGTTAATTTATTACCGTTCTCAAACTTTTAAATTGTAATTGAATCTTAGAATATTGCACAAAATATTAATGATTATAAATAAATAAATATATTTTTTGAAGGAAATAAAAATTTATCTTGCATACTTTATGTGACTACTGCGTACATATCAGGAGAATCGCCAGACGTCGTTCAACTTACAGTATTGACTAAGGTTTAGGTTACTTCGGGTTAAAGACAAAACCCACTCATAAAAAAACTGTTGTTAATTATTTGTTAAAAGCTTACTCTTTTTAAATTACCTATTTCTGGTGATAAGATGTGGAAGTGAACTAATGTACTAACAACAGTTGTTGAAGTTTTTTCTTTCTCGAGGGTAAGTACGCATATTTATAAAATCGTTAATACATCAGAAGCATTAATTCAAAACATCAAATTACTCTAGTTATTTAAAATCTACGTTAATATTTTCTATGAAGAAAAAAAAAACTATTTGAATGGTATGTTACTGTGGCAATGAATATCTGCTGCCATTAAAATTCAAAATATTTTCAGCCTCCACCAAAGGAATGTTGGAATGGTCTACTAAAAGGTTATTACATTGGATATAGACCAGAAAATATGAATCTTGCCTACACTTTCAAAAGCGTGGAAGCAGGTACAAATGAAAGCAACGAATATTTAGTCACTGGCTTGACAAAGTCTGCTCGGTACAGTGTACTTGTGAAGGCCTACAACAAAGCGGGAACAGGACCCGCGTCGCAAGAGCTCGTGGTCAGAACGTTGGATGGAGGTGAGATATTATCTACTGCACACTTCACACAACGTTTTATCAGACGTCCCTTTATTAGGCGACATTTAACTACGCACAACATTTTTGTGAGTAAAAATTCAATTAAAAACTTGTTTTTTACAAGTTAACGTACTATGTCATTATCATCATAATATTTGACAGGATATCATTGGTTGAACCAAGTCATTCCTTTTCATGTTTCGACGGTAAAAATTCCGGTTTAAAATTAAAAATTACGGTCTGGATGTAAAAATATGGTCTCTAAAAAGGCTCTAGTCTCTAGTAAAAACCCTAATCGCCAATGGGGTTTAATCTGGAATTCAAATAGTATTTTTGATGCAATTTTTTTCCCGATAGTTTTTTTTAGAAAAATGTTCTTTATTCTATTGCTGCCTTTTACGTAGTAGATTATCAAAGTAGAGCACATATGTAGCGATTTTTGGAAACTGAAGCTTATAATTTGAAAATTGTATTTAGTTCTAGAACTTATATTGGCTACGTAAATTTTCTGTGGCTTGAGTGAAAATATTTCGACATATTTCATAAGAGACTAAAACTTCATGGGCGCTTTTTAGATTTTCTTGTGAAAAATCTAAAAGCTTTTTGGGCGAATATAGAACCAAGTTGCACATTTAAACCTTTTTAAAATGTCTAATTTCCTGCAAAACCTTTTAACCTTTTATTTTTTTTACTCATATATTTAATTATTATTATTAATATTTGAAAATTATAAGCACATATTTTCTTTTTGAAAGTTTTATCCTTTCATTTTGTGCCATAGTCTCAGAATTTTAACTTAACACAGATTTAAAAAGAAATTTTACTCGTTATAAAACAAAAATTAATTTCTTTTTTTTAAATGGAGTTTTTAAGAAACCTTCGATTTTTCGAAATACAAATATTGAAATAATTGATCTCATTTGCTTAGATGTAAAAAAAAATGTTTCTATGAAACAAGAATACTTATTATCTGATATTACTGATCTGACATTTTGATTTCAAAAATTTCAAGCAGTATTATTTCTTAGTTTGTGTAGGATTATTTTTAATGGGGTTTTTGGGAAAATAAACAGGAGAATATTTTAATATTATACCAAAAACCTTTTAAGAATAGAAAATTAAGTTAAACTTTGAAGTATATTCGTAAAACTGCAAAACGAAAAAAAAAAGTATAAAAACTCTTTTTAAAAATCGTTATTAAATATTTTCGGCACGTCAAGTAGCTGCTACTTAACTTACACATTCAACTAACTTACACTTTTGTGAAAAAAGGTCGCATTTTATACTACCATAGTAAAAATTCCATATGATGTCACGTTTAAACTTTGCAGAACATTTTAGAAATAGAACTGAAATAAATTAAAGCACGGGGTGTCTGGTTGTTTGATGCTTTCTATTATTATTATTATTAATATATTTTTTTATGTGGGGTAAATTTTTAATTTCAGTGGAACCAGATACTTAATATTATTATTATTATTAATATATTTTTTTATGTGGGGTAAATTTTTAATTTCAGTGGAACCAGATACTTAATATTATTATTGCATCATTATCTACGTGTAAAGGACTTCTTTACTGAAACAAATTGTGTCTGTTTTTTTCTGTTTTGCATAAACTTAAAAATACTTTTTCAGATTTGCCGAAGTCTCCGCCTATATCTTTAGTAAGCACTTCTGATCAAGCTATAACAGTCAAGTGGAATCAAGTTGTCAACAGAGACGACCCGCTTACAGGTACTTGAATTGGATTTATTACTAGTTCTTATTAGTTGTGAACTCTCTTATGGTTTGTGGACTTGAATGCTATATTATGTAAACACGAAAATGCATACAGAAATTACAATATTGGTAGTACACTTAATTGATTAAAGTTCGTGCTTTTTACAGGACGCAGTATTCTGTAAAAATTTTGTATAATTAAAATTATTAATGGTCAGAAATAAGACTATTGTTTTCATATTAACTTACAAAAAGTTTTTTAAATTGACGTATTAGTTTTTAATAGCGCCAGACTTATTATTATCCCAGTTAGGTAAATAAAGATTTGCATTTAGGTGAAAGTTTATGTAAAGAAAGAAGGAAGGAAAAAATAATGGCATACTTAAATATATTTAAAATTCATGCACATTTCATTAAAGACTAAAACTTCAGGTGTGCTTTTTAGATTTTTCTTGCGAAAAATCTAGAAACGTTTTCTAGATTTTTCGCAACCGCATTTTCTTGGTTCGCAAATCTAGAACCAAGTTGAGCAGTTAAGACCTTAAGCCTTTTTAACATATTCAATTTTCTGCAAAACCTTTTTATTTTTATTTGTTTCTTTACTTATCTTTTGAAACTATTATTACTATTATTAATATTTAAAATTTATAAGCACATAGTGTGGATGGTAAAAATAACTGGTTTACCTAGGACTTTAAACTATACTTTTGTTTTGTTGGAGAAAGGAAGCGCTAGGAACTAGGAATTAGTCCACAGAGGAGATATGGAAGATCCTAATTTAGTTCTTTTTCTTTTTACTAACTTAAATGATTAGTTTTTAAGTTTACTGGAATGTCTCTTTATTTTGTCCGCACACGGTTTGAAGCAAAAAAAAAAAACAACTTTATGATGCTACGTTACACAAGTTACAAGAATGCTCCTTATTAGTTACAGAAGTACTTGGATTGATTGCAGTTTGATTTTACAGCATTTTAACGCAAGAAGTGCTGCAATTTCTTGAAACTTTTTTTTATGCTGAATTTGAAACAGCTTGAAGAATAATAGAAAGTCCAAGACAACAGGGCCATAAAAATTTGCATGCTATGTTATCCATCAGAAAGAGGATAAGAAGATGAGTGTATCACGCACTGATGGATATTTGAATCACGCATTTTTTTAAAAACAAAAACCGTACTTTTAACGTCTAGTGCAAATATGCTTGTATTTTCTACCTTATTTTGTTACTTACATAGTTTAGCATATCTTTTTTTCTTTAAATACTTGTGTCCGTTTTTCATTTATTTTTCTTTTAGTTTATGCTTTAATTAAGTCAGCCACCGAGTTTTTTCAAAGCATTGAAACGAATATTCGATTTTATTGGACATTTTTCATGTGTGAATTAACCAGTTTGGTTTTACTTTGTATTAGGTGCTAGCTAAAAAACATTCTTCTATATTTCATAAAAATCACTTAATACAAGGAAAACAAAATATATAGTATAGAAATGCATCTCAGATTATTTTACTTGTATTCATAATGCTTTCTTATATAGCTGTAAAATATTAACGATTAATTAAAGTATGTTTTGTAGTTATACCTTTTATATGCATTTATAAAATTTTAAAAACTGAGATGCTTTACTGTTTATTCTTCTATAGAAAAAAAAGTCACTTATAAAATTCCCTAAACTTGGACTTCCATCAAATGAATTTCCTTTTTAAATTTACAATAATACAGAACCATCACTGAAGGACAAAAAACAAAAAAAAAATTAGCAAACGGTTAAATGCTTCAAAAGTTTACAGTATCAACCCCAGTCATTCCCTACAAGTAAAATGTTTTTATTTACATTGTATGTGCTTATAAACGAAGTCAAAATCTGATAATCTTTGCAGGAAATCGATTATTTTCAGGTTATACATTACATTATCAGCGAGGGAATGGACACTGGTTGCACGTACCATTGGTTGCTGCTGACCAGTCCAGCTATACACTGACATCTTTACAAGCTGACACACTGTACCACTTGTATCTTACAGCAAACAATAAGCATGGGAGAGGAGAAGCTAGTGACGTACTTATTGTAAAAACAAAAGAAAAAGGTGACTATGAATGTTTTAATGTCCTTGTAGAGTGTACTTCACGTCGTGCACATCAGACTACAGACATTCTTTCATAATTGAAATGCAGGAAAATGTAGATTACCGTTTACGTGCAAATCATAAGTGTTTTAAACCTCAAATTGTGCTTTTTTTTCGATAGAGGGCAAGATTTACTTGCTTTACAGTTTCTTTTTCAAGTAATTAATAACAGATTAAGATAAGACTTATTTCTGTTGAAAGCATCATCATGCGGCTCATTCATTGAGGAAAAAAATACCAGATTTAGCTCTTGGAAACCGTAAGAAAAAAAGTCCCCAAATCTACAAAATACATGACACAAAATTATTAAACCTGTAAAAGTACAAAATGTGGATTAATATTGCTATAACTCTGACGCATTCATTTGAATATTTTTCTTAAATTCGGGATTGATTTATTTTATTTCATAAATTAATGTTATGCACGTGTTTTGTTTTCTGCTTTCAGTTCATTTTTATCTGCACATTATTCTCGAAACCGTTGTGGGAATTCTTTCATGTCCAAAATGTATGAAATGTCTTCTAAATTTAGCTGTCAATTTTGTTTAATGTGAAACAAATATGAAAAATGCCCAAACTGAAAACTATTGATTTTTAGTACAGATCTTTTTTGGATCTTACCGTAACAATATATCTTTTAAAAGGCTAGTCCTTTTTCTCATGTGAGACGATGAAAACTGAAATGTAGTTATAATAAATATTAAAATCTAACTTAATGTAAAAAATAAGTTGTCAAAAAAAAAAAAAATATATATATATACCAGCAGGAAAAATGTATTACGGCATTTCGATTTTTGGTAATAAAATATATAATTTGTATGTAGTGGGTTCAGTAATCGAGTTTCAATATCATAACAACCGCAATGCATAATAAAAATGACATAAAAATAGAAGCCATAAACGAAAATGTTTTGGGATGCAGTAGGAGAAAAAACGTAATCCTAAGAATAAAATATATAACGAAAGAATTGGTTTTTACTTTTCAGTTTTATCGTTTTTATATGTATTTTTTATATGGGTCTATTTTAACATACTAAAAAATACAATCTTTGTTCTACAAATGGTAATTTAATTATATTGTGAATATTTACAGGAGCAAGAGATTTTCCAATGTATATGGATTTGTCACTTGTCATTCCAGCAGCAGCTGCATTATTGGCAGTAATAGTCATTGTCGTGGTCATCATAATTTACATTGTTAAATCAAGATCTCGAGAAGATTTAGTGAAAGATCAAATCAAAGGTAAAAATTTTATAATTTGAAAACTTTTAATATTTTTATCGAACACTAATCTTTATTCTTTACCCGATGCTCTTAGCATGGTCCACCGCGTACTCCCACCAAGCTCCTCCCGTACCCCCCTCCCTTGGGGGTGAACATACCCCACTTTTGGAGACACTGATTTATAATGATTACAGGGAGTAATTAATATAGAATAAAGAATAACAAAGTGTTTGATAAAATATTATCAATATTTACCTTTTTTAAACATAACTAAAAAAATGGTAAAAATGGTAATTTATAACGCATTGATTTAAGCAGTTTCATTTAAAATAGATTAAGAAAAAATGAAAATAAAAAAATTTGTGTATTAGTTTCACTTAGACTTAAAACTAATTGATTCGAAAAGTTATAAAGCTATAAATTCACAAAAATACATAAAAATAGAAGGAATTTAAACCTAGCATCATTTTAAAAAGGTGTTTCCGTTTACCCTTTTTCGAATTTTCGATATTGTGAATCAATAGGCAATCATGTGTTTGTGACGCATTTTTTTCCTCATGAATAATACATAATATATTTTTGCTCTTTAAATAATCGTTATGATGTTTCGGTAAAGTTTAAAATAAGTGATTCGATCTTACTAAAATATTCATACTTTGAAGAATATGAAATGCATAATTTTTGTTAATCTTCATAGCTAATCGTTTGTTTCTCTTATTAGCCTTGCAAGATCACCAACATTACATGTACGCTGCGGCAGGCAATTCAGGGCGTTACGACAGCGTGGACAAAGGTCGTCCATATAGTCAGGGCGAACCTGGCACACCAGCTGTGAGCCTCGCATCCTATGCTTCCATTCCTTCCAGGATAGACCAGGATGACCTCTATGGAGGACCAGTAGAGGTCAAGGGTCCATACGGCAAGGTAATCAGCTATTTTGGAAACTGCACTGAGTTTCATACATTAACACAAAAGAGAGCCTGCTACACAATAAAAATTAGGCGACATCGTCCGTTTGGTACGTTACGAAAAATACAAAAGTATACGTAATACACCTGTGGAAGAGTGAAAGTCATGTGACTTTTTCCTTTTTGCCAACAGAAGCCCTTTGGTTACGAAAACGAAAATGAAATAAAAAATAGACTAATAACTATCAACTAAAGAAACGAATTTCATAATCAATAATCATATTTTAGTTAATTTCAAAACATGTTCATTCACAATTAAAATGAAGTTTGTTTTGACTATTATTTTTTGCCTTGTACGTTTCTTTTTTTGCTCCAAATTTACAAGACTTGATAATTTGATTTAGATAACTTGTGTGATGCACGGCTTTAGAAAAATTGGTATTTGAAAGAAATTATTTTTTTTTCCATGCACTGTTAGAAATTTCATCATGAAATTACGATTAAATGACCGGCAGCAGTCTGTCCATCTAATTCACCGTTAAATTTACGGTTTGGAACATTTTTCTACCTTGACGGGACCTAACCATTTCCAATCAGCTTGGTTAAAAAGCCGTAAATACAAAAGTTTACGGTTTTATAACCATTTAAAAATGGTTTCAAAACAAATTTTCACTGTTTTTGAACCATTTCGAGGCTTAGAATCTTCCACTCGTAGAAATCGTAAACCAAGGTTTACGGGAATCGAACCCTGTTGTATTTCCTGCCAACCTTGCACTGTTAGAAATTTCATCGTGAAATTACGGTTAAATGACCGGCAGCAGTCTGTCCATCTAGTTCACCGTTAAATTTACGGTTAGGAACATTTTTCTGTCTTTACGGGACCAAACCATTTCCAATTAACTTGGTTAAAAAGCCATAAATACAAAAGTTTACGGTTTTATAATCATTTAAAAACGGTTTCAAAACAAAATTTTCACCGTTTTTGAACCATTTCGAGGCGTAGAATCTTTGAGGCGTAGAAACCAACGAAAGCTTGCAGGACTCGAACCAACAATGCGTGGTGTACTAGTCTAGCTCTCTATCAACTCGGCCACCGTCATCACGTAAAGCGGACGTTTATTTATCAATAAATCTTCTTTTCCAACAGGCAAACTGCCTTAAAATTGAGATTTCAGTTTTTGATTGGATCCAAATTTATTTTTGGTCTAAATTTACTGTATGTTGACGAAAATCATTTTATTTGCTGCAAAAATTAAAATACAAACAAGCTTCAAACAAGCTTCAGCAACTCAAATTATGGGTTCGCTCATTCGCAAACAGTTAGGGAATCCGATGTCTCCAATTTTTGATTTACGTGTGTATGTGTTTCTATTTAGTATCCACTGCTTAAGCCGCTTTTTTTTTCTTCTTTTTTTATATACACATGCAGATTTTAACTGATAAATCCGTATTCCTATTTTAAAACAACGTACGACCGGTAAGGTTTCGCAACCAAGATGGACGCCCGATTTATATTGAGCGCATGAAAATGACGGCTAGTTAAACGATCTTTAGGATAAACAGAGAATAAACGATTTTTTTCGCAATCAGCGGTTTGAGTACCATCTTTTTAATGGTTATTCAACTGTTGTAATTAAATATGGTAAAATAACAATCAAATAAATGGTTATTTTACTATTTTCCTACGGAAATTTTTAACAGTGTGCTCTCTAACCATTCGGCCACCTGCACCACTCAAAGCGGTCGTTTATTTATCAATAAATCTTCCTTTTCAACAGGAGAAGAAAGATTATTGATACGGCATTAAAATTGAAATTTCAGTTTTTGATTGGATCCAAAGCCATCTTTGGTCTAAATTTACTGTATATTGACGAAAATCATTTTATTTGCTGCAAAAATTAAAATACAAACAAGCTTCAGCAGCTCAAATTATGGGTTCGCTCATTCGCAAACAGTTCGCGAATCCGATGTCTCCAATTTTTGATTTACGTGTGTATGTGTTTCTATTTAGTAACCTGCTTAAGCCCCTTTTTTTTCTTCTTTTTTATATACACATGCAGACTTGAAGTGATAAATCTTTATTCACATTTTAACAACAACGTACGACCGGTAAGGTTTCGCAACCAAGATGGACGCACGGTTCTTACTGAGGGCTTGTAAATTACGGTTAGTTAAACGTTTTTTTAGTAGAAACAGAGAATAAACGATTATTTTCGCAATCAGCGGTTTGAGTACCATCTTTTTAATGGTAATTCAACTGTTGTAATTAAACATGGTAAAATAACAATCTAAGAAATGGTTTTTTTACTATTTTCTTACGGAAATTTTTAAGTGTGCATGTTGATTGATCTTGAATTTAAACACCGTCAATTAGAAATTACACTTCTAAATTAAAGAATAATGTGACTGCGTAAGGAATAATGCTTTTTTTTTTTTTTAAATTTAAGTGCTGATGTGCGATATGCTAATATCATTTGTTGAATTATTAGTCAGATACAGGGGCGCAACTAAGGGGATCAACCCAGAACTGCAGAGTCGGTTGGAAAACCGATAGACTCAGACTCGGGAATTTTAAAGACTCCAACCCCTAGAAAGAGAAAAAAAGTATATATTTATATATACTTTATGGGTGACTCTTACGAAGTCAAGCCCCCTGGTCAAACTACGCACAACCCTGGTTTAAAGTAGCATTGACGATACAAATATGGTAATATTTATATATGTAAAAGACCAAGCACACCCTAAGGAAAGTCAGTCCCCTGATCAGATATCTTATAAACATACATTTTTAGTATTTACTGCATAATTGTACATAACATATACATTTAAAAAATTAAAAAAAAAACGTTTTATCTTAGAAACTTTATGTGTTTTAAAAATTTAAATTAGGCAATCCTCGTGCAAGAATTTAAATGGAAACATAATTGCATACACATTTTACTATTTTTATTCATATTTAGGAGTTTTAAAATTCTTTAGAAATTTTATGATTTATAATCGGTTTTATGAGTTTTTATACGCCTTTAACATTTCTTAAATAAGGTTTTTAAATGCAATCATATATTTTCCGCATGCTTCGAAATTAATTGAGAACGGTTCAAATATATTTTGATACATTTATGCAATTTTTTAGATTTGACTGCTCTGGTATTAGTTATTTCTTCCTTCGAGTGATAGTTATTCTTTAGATATTACTGGTAGTCCCTTTGCTTGTGCTTTTATTAGTAAAGAAACAATCCATTATCAATTGATTGTTTCACACTGCATCACAGATTATCCCCACTTTTTTCACCATTGAATATTATGATGACATCTACTGTTTTTCTCTTTCAGAGTTATAGGGAGAGACCGTCGTCTTTCCCACGACCAGCTGCCAAAAGACCCCAACCTCGAGTGCAGCAACAGCAACAACAGCAGCCTACGCCTACACAACCGCAAGTTCAAGCACCCCCTCCCCCACCCCCGCCGCCACCCCCTCCACCCCCTCAGTAGAAATCGATAAATTGACGTTGCGGGTTGAGTTTACAAATTCAGTACAAAGCAAAGAGAAGGGAGTAAAGCATGCACTCATCGTTACGAATATTGGCGAATTTGATAATTTATACTGATCATTTCGCTTTTTATTTATAATTCGCAGTTCGGAATTGCACAGCTATTTTTTTTTATTTTTCCAACATGTGAAATTAATTTGCAAGAAAAAGAAAATAATTTGCTCAATGTATTCGTATATGGCGCTGTACTTGATTGTTAAAAAATGTTAATACATGAGAGAATACTTTAAAGCTGTTATTCGAATATATTTTTAAAAAATCTAATTAACTTTAAAAATCTTGGAAGTACATTTGAGTACATTTTGCCTTAGTTTAGAAGATTTTTGCTAAAACTTAAAACAAACAAACAAAAAAAAAAAAACAAAAAATCGTCAAACAAACAGTACCGAAGAGTTCATTTGTAATGAGTTTTTTTTTTCTTTTGAAAGGAAGATTAAAATTCAGTATATTAATGTAAATTATATTAATGCCCTATTTTTAAATTATTACTGTTATAATCTTGTTGTATCTTATGTGCCTATTTTTTATTGCTCAGAATATTGTAAACGAAATTTTTGCTCAGTTTTTAAATGAACTCAGCATAACGTTGATGTTACTTATCACAAAATGAATCTTCTATGTAAAAAATGCATCATCTCATAAGGCTAATAAATTGGGATTAAGTGTATTTCTTTCAAAAAAGTTAACTATTTTTCTGCAAACATTTATTTAAACGAACGTACAAAAAATATGGACCAGAAATCAAACACTAGAGGAAAACCAACATGGTTATGCAGATAACTTTGTATAAAAGCAAACCAGCTGTCCTAACTTCTTCAAATACTCTTCGACAGGGTTAAGTTCAAATTAACACGAAAACGTAAACTAAAATATCTTTTAGCTATTATATACTACCCTTTTAGTTTTTTTTTTTTTTTTTCATTTTGAGTTGAACGACATTGCTGTTTCTTTTTGTAAAACTATTGTATTCGCGCATTACACATGTTGGTTTTGGCCTTCTTGTTCATCGGTTGGTTCAGGAAGAATGGTATATTTAATGCATTTAAGTTTTTATTTCTATTAGAATTTAAGTTTTACCTTAACAAAAACCTTTTTCTCATGCTTCATTTATAAGATATCCCTCCCCCCATGTACACAACATTGTTAGATAGATTTTGGTAAAATGTTTAATAAGGTAAAAAATAACAAAAGTTATTCAAAATAAATAAATAAATAAAATTTGAAAAAATAGATAACAATTGTTAAAAATAGGAATAGTTAAACCTTTATCGCAATTTTTTTTGGATGATTTGTTTCTATTTTGAGCTGTTTTAAAGAATATATATTGATGGGTCATGATTTCATATTATATGAGAATTAGAAACTTTTAAGCACATTAATTGATATGCACGTTCTTTTAAGCACGTCCGTTCTAAAATCTGAAACATCAGATGTAAGAATAACTTAAATCTTTATCAGCGTAACACATTTTTAAAACTTCCGTTATTACTAAAACAATGCAAATGAAAAACTTCAAAGCTTTTCCAGCTCAATTTTTTACTGCTCGGAGTTAGGTGGTGGAAATAAGTGTAAAAATGTGCATAAACACGATACTGGAAATATATATGTGTGTGAATAACGTCATTATATCTTGGTTTCAAAACATTATTTATTATTATTAAATGGCAGCTTCTATTTAAGAATGGGCTTATTCAAACAGCTTTCCATTCTACAAAATGCACCTAGTAATTACACAATATTGCTTAAGTATGTTCAGTTTAGCAATGTAGAAGTACAACAAACAGGACTGTAAATAATATTGCCTTAAAAAATAATCCTGTCATTAGCATTTTCTAATGATTATAAACAATCTTGGTTTGACATATGTGTCTTACTTTGTAGACGCATTAACTTTTTGATAATTTTTGTTTGGCAGTGAGTGTGTTTTTAGGAGATCTCTGGAAATAAATTTATAATATTTCTAATGATAGCCGATAGTTGTCGAATTGGATTGTAAAAAATGTTATTTGTCCATGTTTTTTTTTTTTGCCTACTTATTTCAAACAGATGTACACTAAACGTAATTTCTAGCATTACAACAGCTGATTTCGGAATTTAAATTTCTGTTTTAAAGAATTAAGACTCCTATAATCTTCCTAAAAACCACTTGCGCTTTACAAAGTACATGTGCCTCATTTTCATACAAATGATTTACGTTTTTGTCAGAAGTGAAAATTTCTGGTAGAAATTTGGATGTTTAGATACACATTTTTAATTGATTTATTAGTTATTCGTAATTTTAATGTACTACAAAACATATCTATGCAATAGTTTCGTTACTGATACTAAGTTGTTTTTAGAAATACATACTTGTTTTGTTTATATTTTATTTACATGTGTTACAAAAGTGTAATGTCATAAATGGTTGCAATGGAAGCAAAAGTATTCACAGTTTTGAATTTCGTATTTGTAAAGTTTCAATATTCAATCCTTTAAATCCATGAGCTCTTTAAATCACGTTCATAGCTTGCTTTAAACGACAGTGAATGTGACTTACAAGTAATAGCTTTTCCACTCGGATTTGAAAGACATGTTAGTAATTTTAAAGAATCGCGGTAATATATACGTCACCCGTCAGAAGTTACTACGTACAATATTTATTATTTTCGAAGCACTAAATAAGTTTTATATTAAAATACTTCACTTATTTGTGGACCTGGTTTGACGCTTTTATTTTAAACAATCTAATGTCAGTAAGAATGAAAAAATTGGGGTGATTGTCGAGCCAAGCTAGTAGTTAATGTATTCTTATAATGCGAGTGTATACTAGCTGATGCCAAACGAGTCCACCCCAATGCCATGATTTATGCACTTCTCTACTCTTCACAAATATAAGTGTTATTGATGGAATAAAATATTCCATTGAGAAAGTGATTGGCAGCACGAGGGAACCTGAATTGAATTTTGAACCTATGACGTGAGCAGAATAAGTATACAATCAAAGTCAATCGTTGTCGCATCGTTAAAGTTTATTAAATAGTCACAACTAGCAAATAAAAATTAAAAAAAAAAAAAAAAATCAGAACGTCATCTTTTAGATTTACTCCATGTAATTTTACATGTGGCATTAACCAAAACCATGTAGGTAAGTAAAAATGATTGAAATATAATATATTTTAAAAGGTTAATCGATCTGATTTGTGAATAGCTCTTATATTAGTCCACCTCAGTTTGGAAGTATACTTGAAGTTGTCTGATTTCTTCATCTTCTCGACTGATTAGTTTCAAATAAATAGTTTTAACATTTACAGTGAAACAGTTATTCATAACTTACTTTGCAATCAAATAATTTTGCCTGACGGATGCATAATATAGCCACTATTAGGAAATGATATGACTACATACATTAGCTTCCGGAACCACCAAAGTAATGAAACGTAAGGGGTGATATATTGTTTAAAAAATACTACCAGAAAAGCATGAGAAAAACCTAATTTTATAGTATAGACCTTGAAGTCCCATGAAAAATAGTTACACTTTGTATACTATCAAATTTTTGATTTAGAAAATTTCCGACTTACCAGTGAATACGTTTCAATTTCAGTTTGTGTTCTGCATTTTTATCCCCATCTATTATGTGAACATTATACTAGTTGGTATTTATCGGTTAAAAGGTCGACATTAGCGGCGGTTTTCTAAATTATTATCACCTACAAAATCTTTTTAATGCAAAAAAATTATTGCTACCTATTTAAATTCAATAGTTCCTTTGTTATAAGATGGCTTTTTTTTACATTAATTTGGTGATGTAAATCTCTCTCAGTGTGTCTAGAACGGTGTAAAAGGGTAAGTTAGGCCCTTTAACTGAGAAGTACTTCGCTTATGTGTCCACTGTCTGTGAATAAAGTTGAAAAAATAACCTTCTTTTTGTGCTTCCATTGCAACCATCTAGTAGTTTTGTGCACCACTTTGTCGTAAAAGATGCACGCGTTTCTAACTTCATTTTTGTATATATTCCTATGGACTTTATATAAGATATTGTTAAGATTTTCGTCGTTGTTTCTCTTCATAACTGAGTGATGAAAAGACTTATTGTTGATGATACTCACAGTTGACCATTGTTTTATATTCATGTTTCTATCGTCATGTAAGAATGTCTAATTGTAGAAATAAACCAATGTGTTCAACTACGAATCTGTTTTTAATATTTTCATTTTGACATATATTTAAAAAGACAGTTTTGACATAAAAAAATAATTCACTGTGAACTCTTCACTGCTGCTTTTATATTATCGGGAGATATGAAGCTAATCTTCGTCGTTGACTTTAGTTCCGAGGTGGAAATATTGGTATTGAATCTTCTATCATATGCAAAAACTATGGCCAACGTATCGCTAAAGTACCTTTTTATGCTGTGTTACCTAATAAGGGTTGTGTGAAAATTTTTCATTATTTATTTTAACATTATTACTACGGTCATCGTGACAGGTTTTTGATGAAAACGTTATTTTTGAGAAAAGTTGCTAATATTTACACCTCTTTAGTAACACATCATTAGCATAAGCAAGAAAGAAAAATTGGTGTATATAAGTTTCATGAGAAATCGAGGACTTATGCAGCTGTGTTATAATCTAAAGAGATAATTATGAGACATTCCAAATTAGTATTCAATCAGATCATATAATACTATCAGCAACATGGAAATATGAATTTTTATGTGGTTTAGAGTTGTTATATCACCGCAATATCTCATTATGTGTCATTAATACAGTTAAACTTTTATATTGCGTTTAGTATTACTATAGGTACATATCCTAACAACCATTTAATAGATATGGAAATCAAAATAAAGTATAAAATACACTGTTGAAAATTTCCGTAAGGAAATAGTAAAATAACCATTTATTTGATTGTTATTTTACCATACTTAATTACAACAGTTGAATAACCATTAAAAAGATGGTACTCAAACCGCTGATTGTGAAAAAAATCGTTTATTCTCTGTTTATCCTAAAGAACGTTTATCTAACCGTAATTTTCAAGCGCTCAATAAGAATCGGGCCCCCATCTTGCTTGCGAAACCTTACCGGTCGTACGTTGTTGTTAAAATATGAATAAAGATTTATCAGTTCAAATCTACATGTGTATATAAAAAAAGAAGAAGAAAAAAGTGGCTTAAGCAGTGGTTACTAAATAGAAACACATACACACGCAAATCAAAAATTGCACACACCGGATTCCCGAACTGTTTGCAAATGAAGAAACCCATAATTTGAGCTGCTTAAGCTTGTTTGTATTTTAATTTTCGCAGCAAATAAAATGATTTTCATCAATATACAGTAAATTTAGACAAAAAATGACTTTGGATCCAATCAAAAACTGAAATCTCAATTTTAAGGCAGTTTGCCTGTTGGAAAAGAAGATTTATTGATAAATAAACGGCCGCTTTACGTGGTGTAGATGGCCGAATGAGTAAAGCGCAAGGCTGGTATTCCATACACCCGGATTCGAGTCCCGCACGCTTCGTTTACGGTTTCTGCACCTCAAAGATTCTATGCCTCGAAATGGTTCAAAACGGTAAAAATTTTGTTTTGAAACCATTTTTAAATGGTTATAAAACCATAAACTTTTGTATTTACGACTTTTTAACCAAGCTGATTGGAAATGGTTTAGGTCCCGTAATGATAGAAAAATGTTCTAAACCGTTAATTTAACGGTGAATTAGATGGACAGACTGCTGCCGGCTATCTAACCGTAATTTCATGATGAAATTTCTAACAATGTAAATGAAACAGAGACAAAAACGAACCTGTCCATATAAGTAGAGGAGGTGTAGTTTGCAAAATGTAGGTTTTAAGCGGAGAGTTCAGCAAAATAAAATTCTTAGCAAAGAAAATTAAATAAATTGAGCTTCGAAGAGAAAGTGAAAGTTGGGGTTAATTTGTAGAAACATTTGCTGTCAGATCAAAATGGAAGCTTACGGAAAAAGAGGAGAAAAAATAATATTCTGATTTTTAAGATATTTTCCCCACTTTGATGTTATTTTTTATCACAGCAAAAAGAAAATATAAATTTTATTTATGTTAATGTAAGAAATAACGGACACATTTAACGGAAATGAACGGGATGTTTAATCCGATTTTAGTTCTATTTTCCTTGAAAATTGAACTTTTAAAATTTATCTTGAAACGAATCGTTAATTTTAAAATTGGCATGGTCTCACACTAAAGAAGCATTTAAGCGCAAGAAAAGGATTTTTTCAGGTGCTTATTGGACACCACGCTTTTTGACAAAAACTGAAAAACTTTGCATTGGAAAATACATGTTCATGTATCAAAACGGATTATTTATCGATGTTCAGAAAAAAAAATATTCTCTTTCCTAAATGGAAAATTTACTTTTGTCGTCTCCAAAATGTTCCCGACACATTAATTTTCGATGAAAAAATTCAGCTAAAAATTTAATTATTTTCAACTTTTTTCCAGATTTGTATATGCTTAAATAACATTGGGGCTCAAATACAGAATAATGTACTTGAAAACTGCTATCAGGAACTTAAAAGTAAGCACTTTAAAGAGAAAGTATGATGACTGAAACTATATAGTTAATTTATCTTACGATTCCAAAATGATTTTTACTATGTAATGATTTGTCTTGTTTTATACTAAAGGCTTTTAGTGGCCATCTGCATCTTTCATTTGAATCTTCAACTATTGCGATTATGATTTTTATAATTATTATTATTTTCCAATTTTTAGATTATACTAACAATAAAAATACCAGTATGGAGTAAAATATGAAATAAATACATTAAGATAATATAACTGCGCCTATTGCTTGGCATCATGACAAAGATAGCTGTTATTTATAACACAGGAACAGTACGCTGGTTCACTGTGCAATACGAGAGAAAAAAAACTGTCAACAGGCAAAGAAAAGCTTTCATTCATGAAGATTAAAAATTAATACTGAAATAATTTTAATTAAAAATTTAAAACTAAATATACAAGTGGTTAAGTTTTCCAAGTTGTTATTGTTATAATATTATTTGCAATTACTATTAACATGGTATTAAGAAGCCATCTTTAGTATATCTTTTGGGATTTTATTAAACGAACAAAATGCAGAAAACCCTAGTCGTCCTCAAACGCCATCATTTTATCCACATCTATCGCATATACATACACATATGTTGATTTCAGTTTAAATGTATGTTTTATAGTTTAATTATTAAAGCTAAGTAATTGCTAATAATGAACTGTAATGGCTATGAACTCTTAATGGCAGTTTTCATTGCGGCAGTTAGTACAGTAAGACCCCGTTAAAACGCGGGTGTCGGTAGTCATGTTTGGCACCCGCGTTATAGCATAACCGCGGTATAGTGAAACTATACTGCGGAACCATATTCACTAAATAATACTCCCTTTTGTTGCATCATTTTTAACTTTTTCAATTACTCGTAACTTTTCTTCTATAGTATATTTAACATACAACTAGTAAATTCACTGTAATTCCTAGGCAAGGAGCACACACCTCAGCTGCGCAATCAGTCTATCGAGCGATAGGTTATAAACCAACTAATGAATGCTAAAGAATCTGGAATACAAAGGTTGATAGCGCTGTAAAAGAAGTTACACACGCATAACTAGACTTCAGCAAATGGAATAGTTAAGCATTGAACTGAACAGTTCCTGACAGATTGAGCTCCGCCCAAGTCAAGTGAAACATGACAGAGTCAGTCAGGGCGATTGCACCCGATTTTGACATCAAGCTATATGTGGCCTAGGTTGAAAGGCAGAAAAAGCATTAAAAAGGTGTACACCAGGCTTATCAGTTAAGGCCTGATGTACACCTTTTTTATACCTAGCCTTTCAGCCCCTATTGAGTTCTTTATCTGTTAGTGTTTGTGGAGGGAGAAGAGGAGCTCTTAGGCTAGAATATTTATGTGCTCGGGATTATTTACAATCGTAAATAAGGAATCACCTTCAAATGGCAATGATTAAGGGTTATTTTAACCTCAGGAGACATAATAGTCACCGCGGAATATCCGATTCCGCGGTATACTGAGGCGCGGTATAAAGGGGTTTTATTGTATCCAAATACATATATTTTTAAGCTAACTCATTAGCTTTTATGAAAAGTAATGTCAATTGTAGAAAAATTTTTAGAATAGACTTGTAATAAAAATGCGTATTCAGTTGAGTATTATTGGAGAAAGAGGTTGCAAAAAGGCATAATTTTTGCTCATGAAAAGGAACGTTTGGCGAAGATTCTCGTTTTTTTTTCAGAATGTTGACACGTGATACTTAACATTACGGATCAAAGATAAATGACTGAAAGATATCTGTTCTATCCTTTTTCTGAAAAAAAGGTAAATTATAATTTATCTACCTTTGTACTTATAAAAAGGATACTGACACAAATAGATAATTATTTCTATCAGTGATGTAGTCAAATATCTATTTAATTACTTAGATCTGTGATCTAGTCACTCATACAGATAATTATCTAGATCAGTGGCTGTAGATCGCTGAAAATAGCTCGCGAGGAAGTTTTTGATTTCAATGGTATTAAAAAAAAACCAATTTGTTAGTTATAATTTAACACTACTTACAGAAGAAAAATATTACCATTTAGTATGGGCACCCCGGATTTAAATAATTAAAAGTCGGAAAAAATAGTTTACTGAGAAAATAACTAAGCTATATTAATCTAAAATTATTAAAAAGGAAAAAAATGATGTAGGTAAAAATACTATTCAACAAAAAGAAATCCAACCAAAATGAGTAATGCAATTATAAAAAGTTGTATTTTTAACGAGATAATGTTAAATGTTTGACGTTATTTATGTTACAATAACACCGCATTTCGCAACTATGGGACCACCCAAAAATATTTCTATTTAAATTTCAAAGATTGATTGGTCTTGATTTCAAGAGTTATTAAATGCCATTTAAAATGTGAACATAGTACAAAAATCTTTAGACATTACGATTTATACTAATGTACAATACCTTTACGGTTACAGTTGTTATTAATAAAAGGTAATACTGCATATTTAACGCATATTTTGAATTAAAACCCATTTAAATTAAGGTGGTTTCTTTTAAAAGAAAATTTGGATTCGGATTCCTGATTTGAAACATTACAAACCTGAAAAGCTACGGTTGCAGTTAGTGTTACGGTTACAGTTTGAATGCATGTTGGTGACAATAGAGCAATTAATATAATTTTGGAAGCTTAAAATTAATCATCTCTCAGCTGCCTATATAATCACATTATTCCACATTTAGACCTCAAAATTAACTTGCAAACGCTGTTACTTCTAAATATGAATATTAAGAACCAATTGAAACTAATAATTTCAGTGACTCTCCTCCTTCATTTAGCTTGCTCTGTAACCGCGTACAGTGCTGCCCTCTGTTCAAATCAATTTTCGCAGCCATCTTGGTTCACTCGTTCGAAAAAATCGATAAAGTGCCAGCAAAACTCCGCCTTTTCCTTCATATGATTATGCAGCGGTTTGCTGAGAATTAATATATGATAATTTAGTCAAAAAAAAAACCTCAATACATGTTAACAGCGTAGTTGACAGTTTATGTTCGCCAATGTTGAACGAAATTTATTTTCATTATTAAATGAGCCATTGAGACATTTTTTTCTGGACACGGGGACGTTTAAGACATTTGGGAGGGGGCTTGGTTGACTGTCTGGCCATTTGGGGGGGGGGGGGTGTCTGTTTTGGCGTGTTCGTAGTTTTTAGGGGATGCACTATCGCTCGGAGGAGGGGGTACCCCTGTAAATCCGTTAAAGGAAAATAGAAAGGCGAAAAAATGTGAGACGTCATTACTGTAAAGCTCGTACTTTTGAGTTGTAGAAAAAAAGACATATTAAAAAAAAGGAGAGACTTTGCGAGGACTTGATTTGTACGTGAACCGTGTTTCGTCTTAAAAGTGTGCTGCATTAGAAAGGGCTATAACTCCTATTCTAATTAATTTCGAAATGAGCATATCTTGTGCACAAAAAAAGTTCTTCCGAGTCATAAAAGAAGTGTGCCAAAAGGGACCCCCAATTTGTTTTTACTTAATTTCCATACGGTGTATGGTAAATTGAATATGAAAAGATCCTCAAAAGCAAAATATATCTAGCTAAGAGATTCTTTAATTAAAAAAAAAAGGGCTTGGAAAGAACTTAATTATTCATTTTTTTGTGCAAATTAGTGGAAGTTGTTATCTTTTAAGGACATGAAAATCTGTGCCTTAAGTGTATCTTAAGGACTGTAAAGTTGACCCCTAATTTTTCAGATTTCATTTTATTTCACACTTATTTCTTCCCTGAAAGACTTACGCAAATGCATATTGCACTTCATTTTGTAAGGTGCCGAAGGATTTTGAAACAAAACAGCTCATGTGTTTTATCATGATATGAGATGCAATATAAAACTACAAAATGTACAAAGGAAAAAAAAAACAGAGCCTGAAAATTTTTAAAACTACTTTAAATATTAGTTTTATTTTTTAATTTTTTTAGACAAATCGCAGAAGTCACAAATGAAGAGCTTTCTGTCTGTTCCAGCACAGTCTACGTGAGCCCAGCTTGCTCAAGCACCACACATTACCCTTTGTTCCCCACGAACATCTGTGGACCAATGTGCCGCATAAAATGAACACTGAACGTCACTATCTGTTCGGTTTCAACCAAATAGATATCTGAAGAACCTGAGGAAATTAGATCATTGTCATCATTAATTGAAAGCTGAGCCAATTTATGAGGCAATCTCTAGTAGCCTCTGCTCTTCCTTGAGTTTTTGGTTTTCTTCCTCCTCGGTTTTTAAATTCTCATTTAAAACATTGCATACAGCTTATTAAAATGAAAAAAACAAACTTTCAGGTCCGCCATACGGATTGATGAAGGGATCCACTTTAAGAACACAAAAGGTTCCACGTTAGTCACAAAACAATATATTCCTAAAATTTTATTTTTCATTTATCTAACTCTTTAGAAACGGGGGATTAATTGCAAATTCATTAGAACTACTTCTTTTCTATAAAATCATACCAAAATAAACTCTTACCACCATACAGGAATTATTGCGACACAAGAAATACACAACAAATAATTTTGAAAACACCGCTTAAAGGTTTTAGGCTATAAACATCCAATGCCTTATTATAACCTGAAGTTCTCACAATCACCTCTTGTTAGTGCAACACAGTTTATGTCAGTATCACTAGGTTTCAACATGTACACAATTTTATTCAAAAAAGGTCCTCTTTAGGCAAGGGGTCCACTTTTGACATACTTCCTCTACATAATATTCAGATAATATTTTTCTTCCCCTTCTTGAATATCTAAGGGAAAAATTAACTTGAACGATTAGTTGTAAAAGAATCAGTTCAAAATTTAAAAAAAAAAAATCGTTTTGAATATCAGAGTCATAGGGTTCAAAATAATTTAGTACCAAATTCAAGTACTCTAGGTCTTCTAGCTTCTCCTGGGAATCGCGTAGAAACGAACAACCACACAAACAAACAAAATAAAGTTTCTTTTGCTTTATACATTTAAATGAATCGATAAAAACTGCAGGCTTTTATATCATATTATTTAAGTAAGAAAAAAATAATTGAAAAAAGAGAGAGAGAGAAAATTTCGTATTCTTTATCTAAGGACGGCATCATGTTGACTGCCGGAAAAGACTTGCCATGCTTATCAAACCAACAACGAGGAATTATCAGTTTTATGTAAAATCATGGCGCAATCAACGATTCATGGTCCTCTGGGTGAAGGCTTTTAATCAAGCAGTAAAACTTCCAATGAGACAACACGAGGTGTGGTTATTAAACCATGTAGGAAACAATTACTAACCATGATGAAATTTTTCGCGGCTGTCACCATGGATGCGAATGCGCCACTCGATTACGCAGACATTGCGGGCAAATTCTAACACTAGTAGGGCATAAAAAGTTCTCATTTTGTAGAGATTATTCCTTATTCAAGTACATTCTACACAATCTACGAAGAATTTATTTTCAGGGCAGGATTTTTACAACGAAAAAAGGGGATATGACGCAAAAATTAAAAAACGATAAAACAAAAGTTCATGGTAGCAGAATACAAAGTAACTCATCCTTGGTTTTTTCCCTCTGGAAAACTAACTATTTCAAAATGTCCAAAAAACAAAACATAAAAATAGTAAATAAATAAATAATAATAACACAATGTTAATATGACAGCCAAAAATTTCAATTGATTTCAATTGTGTCGATATGATAAGTCGTAAATTACGTGAGTAGATATGTAAATAAAAAAAATCAATCCATTTTAGATCATTAACCAGTTTTATTAACCAGTTTGAAATCATTAATTCTTTTTTTCTTAGAAAAATGGATAAAATAACATTTTTAAATCTCCAATTCTCATCAACGGACAGTTTACCTTGCTCCCCGCTACGTGGCGCAACTAGCACTATTTTAAAACAACAGACGCTACTATGTTATTTTGTAGTGTATGCGTTTCTTGACGACGTGAATTTTACATCATGTACAAATCAAAACGTAAAGTAATTGTAGATAAAATGCCCAAATTATGGATTGATATATTGGCAACTGCGGTTACGCGATCCTTACTGAATTTATTTTTAATAGTGTGTGTATCTTCTTTCCAAATGGTTTCCACTTCGTCCTTAAGTAAGTAAAGCATTATCACTAAATTGTACCACCTTAGGGAAGTAATGTTATATGTTAGAAATATTTTAAAGCATACACGTATGCATGCATGCATCAATAATAGTTGTACAATACTGTGCTATGACTTTTATCTTGTCTTTTATCTCCAAATCTACTGCAGAAGTATTAGAAACTGTTTTACATAATATTTCATTTCTCAAACGAGTTTATAACTACTCAAATTTTGCAAATAATTTATTTATTTATTAGTAGTAGTATTTTGCACAAACGAGTTCTTTTAGAAATTTTAAAAAAAAAAAAAAAGAAGTATTTCCCATGCGGCATTAAATTTAGCACATGCGTTAATCAAATAATAAATAAGAAAATAAACTTAATCTTCAGAGGTCAAAACAAGGTTGTATTTCAATTAAAAATACAAATTGGTTTGTGCTAATTGTCTAAATCAGTGGCGTGAATAGTGAAGAATTAGTATTTCATAGCACTTTTACAAAAATAGCAATGAAAGTGTCAATAAAAATACACATTTACTTTTTAGAATGTTTAACAGAATGCTTTAAATTGATCCATTGTGAACAAAATGTGAAAAAAAAATTGATATGTGTTTGTAAAATATTCTTTAACGGAAAATTAAGAGGATGAATGAGTAATTGTTAAGTACGACAAATCAGATGTAGATGAAACTTCTATTCAGTAGAACACACATAGCTACAAACAAAATATTGCTACAAACTAAACATTATCTCAGAAATGCAGTTATGATTGAAATATTATAAAAGAAAATCAGCTGTAAATTACGTATATTTTTAAAAGGAAAAAGTGAAGTACTTTCAAAATTCAAATTGTAAAAACAAGGAAGAATTTCTACCCCAAAGATATAATTTACATTTGGACTGAGTAGCTTTTTTTTTTCTTTACAAAATCAAAGAAACACAAAAACATCAGTTTAAAGTACAAAAAGGTTTCAATTTAAATTTTTTACCTATTTCTTTTTCAGGTGAGCCGAAAATACAACATTTTCAGTTTCCACCAAAATTAGAAATTAATGAAAAGGCAAGCGTCGTATGTACTTTGAGAAGAGGTGAACCACCTTACGTTTTCCAATGGTATAAAGATGGACAAGAAATCAGTAACGGGAAAGGCATTACCATTCAAACTAGTAGCCACGCGTCAATTCTAATGGCAGATCCTGTGACCCAAGCAGTCGCTGGTAATTACACTTGTGTTGTTAGCAGTAAGGACGGAATGGATTCATACTCTTCGGTACTTACAGTCACAGGTAAGAGAAAAATTTTGTTTAAAGCTGGCTAAAATTTTTGCTGGCTAAAGCTAAAATTTCCCCTTCTGATTTCAAAATATAGGATTACTATTTTGAACGTCTTTTTTTTCATATTTCATTCAACGACAGTTAAAGTAGTAACTTTTATAACCTGATTTTAGAGAGTAATATCACGTTTTAAAAACCTTTTTCAAGTTTTGAAGATAATTGCATTTGTTAACATATTTAATACTCTAAGGAGTGGACATTCGATTTTTTTGTAATTTATTGCACATGATAAAGCTAATATAATTTACTAATTTTAGAATAATAGGCCTTAAAGAGAGCGTTATGTTGTAAAAGTTTCCTCTTATAACGAAGCATATATTACTTGTTCACACGGTTTCTCCTTCAAATAATTCACTTTGAAGCATTATACGAAGTTCTAAAACTGTTTTTCAATTGATAAATGAAAAAATTTTTTATAACACTATTAGTGAAATTTTTTCGATACATTAATATAATATTCTCAAAATTTATTTTAATGATAGTAAAATCAATATTAATAGTGTGTCACTTTATATAATGGCTCTAACAACTAGGTTTAAAAGAAAAGTAATGTTGTGTACTTAAAAAGAAAGCGATAAATAAATTGACATTGTTTTTACGCTAGAAATACTTTGGTAGGAGTTTTGGAAAATACGTTATTAAGAATAAAACTTTAAACAAAAAAAAAAAAAAAAAATCAAATGATGCACAGCTCTCTGTTACTTTTACTGTCGTGTAAAAATAATTACATGTAAAAATACATATTATTCTTGATACTAATTTTAAATGAAACGAAATTTATTATGCATATATCTGCTAAAAATTAATCTTTCAGAACACTAAAATACCAGTCAAAAATATATTTAAAAATATTGTGAAATCCATATTGTTTGTCTAGTAATCGACTTCTTTGGGAAGGGGTCGGTAAATTTTATAAGCTACGGAGCCAATTTCACCGTAAAGGTAAGGACATTTTGTGTAAGAGCTAAAAAAATAATGAAATAAACATTTTAAATGCAATTTCTCAAATGATCAATGCATCACCATATATACTTTGATGTAAGTAATGTATTTGCATATTTTAAAAAGCCGCATTCAAATAGCCAAAGAGCCAGATGTGGCTCACGAGCCACAGTTTGCCTCCACCTGTTCTAAGAGATATATATTTGGGAATATGGTATGTCGTTACAGAATATATTTTAAGTTATAATATGTATTACAGCCAAACGTTTCCTAAACATCACCCTTCAAATTTACCAAAGTTTTTAATTCCCCGCAAAAAGGCATTGAGCGCCCCACTAAGAAAACCCCACTTTTGCGGACACCTTTCCCTTACCAAGAAATATTTTTGTCCCGCTGGTGTCCGCTATAGACGAGTTTTTCTGTAGTTGTGTATAACAATTATGGTAAGCTGACCTCATATTCAGTTGTTGCTCATTAACTGAAAGTTTATCCTTGAGATAAATTATGTAAGCGTGATGATCAACCAGAGGATTCAATTAATGATTATAAATTCTTGCAACAAAATTCTAGGTAATATATAAATTAGACTTCTAAAAATTAGTTGAATAAATATAAAGTTTGTTAAATTATTTCAAAAAAAGTAGAAAACTTTGCTAGATGTTCGTTTGAAATAACTTAGGATGAAAGTTAAAGTTCCTTGTTTCCACATATTTCAAAGAAAATTGTGCTTTATTTATGCTATAATCAATGAAGATTTTTGGGGGTGCGACAAGAAATATTGATATATTTTTTTTCTCTTTTTTGTTAGATCAATAGCTCTTTTATTAAAATTTTTCTCCTGCCTATATCCTTTGATTGTTTTCGTTTTAACTTAGGTTATTAACTACTTTTGCTTTAAGTTTTCATGTCTCATTACATTTTTAACTCCTTAGTTTTTGAATTGCAATCCTGAATTGTTTTTTGAGTGTGCATCTCACTTCATTTTAACACTGGCTTAATATTTTAGGGTCAGAATTTTACCTTTCGTATATAAGACAGTAATATAAACCACGGTTCGTAACACGTATAAAATGTAATTAAATTTCTATATTCGAATAAAAAATTTTAATAACGCATGTTTGTCGAATTTCCCAAAACTCTAAACTTTTCAAATTCATACAAAACGAATGTGTTTCAAGGAAATCTAAAAGCTACATCAATGTATCAGTTATCCAAGAACAGAAGCGCAAACATTATTCTGAATTCATTTTTTAATGTAATAACTCAGTAATTTCAAAGCAAGTTAAGAAAAAATTGTAATAAAATGAAAAATAAACAATTCAGAGATGTTAGTTACTAAAAATTTGTTTTTATTCAGTCACAAAAATTAATAATATTATTACATTAAATTAATGAATTTGATTGCATAGAAATGTTATAAAATGTAATTGCCAGAATTCTTTCCCAATTAATGCTCGTACTATAGATAAATAAAAAAAATGATAAAATCCACAATAATTGTTCATGATTCGTTTTATATTACGCAAAAATTCTATGGTTTCAATATGATATTACTTAACCCAGTGAAAAATCCCTCTACTAAAAAATGTTTTTTTTACAGCGTCTCCTGTATGGCTTTTAGAGCCATCCGATGTCGAAACCATCGCAGGTGAAAAAGTATTCGTTAACTGTGCAGCATCTGGATATCCTCACCCAAAAGTTCAATGGACAAAACTGGGTAATTTCTGATTCTTCAAGCTTAAGAGCCAGTTTGTTTGTTTGTTTTTTCTCTCTCTCTCCTTTTTTTTTTTTTTTTTTTTTTTTTTTTTTTTTAGAGATGGCGGACTTGGAAGTTGAAATTTTTGATCTGGCAGAAAAAAATTTCTGGATATGTACCTTCTGTATAATTATTAGGCACATATTTTTTTATTAAAAAATCCTAAAGTTTTCGGAGGTCAAAGCTCAAATTTGCTCGTTTTTTTAAATAAAAGCATACCAATTTACATAAGCCAATTTTTTTGCACCAAGAGTAAACCATGGCACTGACAATTACTTTCTATTATGCTAAATCCACAGTAACTCTTACGACACAAATAGTTATGGTTGACTGTTGGCGCTTATGCAAACATACCACAGTGAACCACCACAAACGCATAAATTTCAGTAAATACATACCAAAGAATAACATCCATAAATGTTATGTGGTTGACTTTGGGCACAAGTAAATATATGACTCCGAAATTGAAGAAATAACAAAATTACATGATATTGAAGGTCATTTACTGCTTGCGCCAAAAGTGACTAGGCATGAAATTAGCTTTGGACATAGTAGAAACACATTCAATTCACTGATCTATGATAATTTATTCAACTTCATAACGGTCTGCTGCAAAAAGCAAGCTTACCAATTACTTCATTACTTTTTCTTGTTATTTCATTAAAAATCATAAATCAATAAATAAATGAAAGTAATATTCTCACAATCAGAGAAAATGTGTCTCTACAAGTCGCATTATATATATCTTCTTTTAATGAATGCCTTTTATGATTGGTTTTGCTTCACATTTCGGGACAGTGTCCTTAGGAGGTCCATATTGGTGGTCTTCCCCAAATGTTCGTTGACTGACAGCAAAAATCTTTACCTGAAACGGTTTCCGCACTTTTGCGTTTGGTAACTCGGGATTGCACTGTAGTGATATGGAATTAGTTATATACATGACTTTGTGATATAATAGCAACGTGTAAGTGTATGCCACATGGATTATTTCTGCCTATACACACTTCTAAACGTTGTTCCTTTTCATCACCTTTTTTCTAAAAAATCATTATTTGTAATATAACTTTCACAAATATAAAATCACTCGTGGATGAACCAAATAAACTGTAAATACTCTCAATTACATCAAATGTTTTCATGCATCGAGTATATCAATTGGAAATGGCATTATAGTTTTACCACGTTTTGATTTTTATCAAGGAAAATATTCGCATAAAAGTTAATAAAACACTGTAAGCAATGACATCATAAGTAAAACAACCGACTGTTAAACGTAACATTTTTTGAAACTTATTAGTAAGTTGGCTAGTTGTGGCGATGTATTGAAACCGTGTATTTGATATTTTAGGAGTAAGTGCTGTTCCTGAACTCAAGTCAATGGAATACACTCGGAACAAGACTTTATCATTCAATGCTGTTACGGAATTTGATGAAGGAAAGTACTCATGCATTGCGAACAACGGAATTGGAGAAAGTTTGGAAAAGGTCATTACCATTTTAGTACACGGTAAGACACAAGGAGCATCGGAGATATTACTAGCTTTGTTTTTCCATGTTTATGCCATATACACTCTCAAAAATAAAACCCTCATTTTCGACGATTCCTCATTCGTCAAGAAAATTTCGTCATTTATAACAATTATTTCCTCGTGCGATCAAATGACTTAAAGAAATTACTATACAAATGTCGGCAATTTGAGAAAAGGTTTACTCTGCGCATTTTTCCCGAAGCCATTTCGTCAAATACGACGAAAGTTTCGTGAGATTTGAGCAAGCGTTTCTGAGAGTGTATAAATAAAATCCGAGCGCATCTGTTCGACTGTTCGGACATCCCCTCGGAACAGTTAGAGTGTCAGAGGCCGAGACGGATATCGACTTATTAAGAATACCATACGAAAGTTAATGCGCCCGTTTCGCTTCGAGAGTTTTACCGAGCAGAGATTTGACTTGAAACGTATGCCATAAAACCCAAGCAGCTGAGTGCCAAGAAGGCGTATCCTGCTCAACGAGGGCGACGAGCATGGGATTTGGCGAGCGAAGCGAACATGGAGTAGGGTACCGAAGTGCAATATTTAATGCAAGAAAAACATGGCTTATCTTTCACGCTCTTTATACAAGTTAATTTTTTAGTTACTTGCCTATGACTTATTACTGGGCATAATTTTAATTGTCTGTAAAGTAAGTAGATTTCAACAAACTTCAGTTACTTTTCTGATATTTATATAGATACACAACGAGGAAGCGAAATCATCCAATTGGGCGTGATTCAGAAGGAAACGGAGTACACTCTTTAAGCACTGTCTCAAACCATATTTTCAAGCAGTTGGTTAAAAAAACATGGTAAATTTGTTAAACATTAAAGTATCCGTTCGCTGTTGCTTTAGGTAATACCTTATTGGTAATAGTATGATGACATGACTTTAACAAGAACATTTTGAATTTGCTATTATACTTATTCTTTCTTTACTTTTAGACAAAATATGAAACTGAAAATTTTTCTGTAATAAGAAGTCACAGAAAGTTTCACAGCTGATAGAGTTTTACATTTTATTTATACAATTTGAGGTTGGTTGAGAAGCGTATTTAAGTATTTTTTCGTGTACATCTTCAATGTTTTGTCACATTCATTATAATTATTAGAAGTTTCCAATTTCATATTTGTTACGTCGTATTTTAGTATAATCGCTTTTGAGTATAATTAATAAAAATAATTAAAGTTTATTTTCAGACTTCACAATGAAGGTGTCTATTTTTAAGCACGCATTTTAAATGTTTATTAATCGTAATGGCAGTTTCCAGTGAATATCTGACTGAAAAGAAAATTTAAAAAATTTGCTTTGGCTATAAGTGCGACATAAGTACTTCTAAAAATGTGTATTCATACAATTTAAGTGAAATATTTTTTTTTATTGCGATTTTATGCTTGCATAATATATATATGTTACATTGTATGTCCGAAATGTGAAAATGTCGACATTTACAATAAATCACACTGGAGAATGTCGATTTTCTCAAATTTCGGACATCCACGATTTTATATTATATCTATATATATTTCTACTGCTTTCAAAAACTACTTTGAAACTTTCAGTGAGCTGTTAACGTAACCGTTAACCCGTTAGTTAACGTAACAATATTGTTTCAGAATTCCGTATTTTATGGCCATTTTTTGTTTTAAGTACAAAACGTTAACAATTGTTTGTTTGTTCATAAATCCCCTTTATAGATTTGTAATTTAAAATTGTCCACGGATTTAAGGCAACAGAAGCTAAATTACGCTTTATGAGTAATGGTAAGCAACTGAACTAATACTAATATTTTGTGCAGACGTTCGCTTATTTGACTCTGAACTGTATTCTGTACTCTGTAATTTTTTTTTACGGAAATTATTACAATACACAAAAATGGAAAATAAATAGATACTTGCTGCTACCTGTTTTTAACATTTCCCCCACATTTGTTATTTTCAAGTACAAAAATTTCGATAAAAATACTTTTTAGATAAAAATACTTAAATATTAATTTTTAAAAAGTACTCTTTCTTTAATTTCAGGAATGTTAATTAGCGTTTCTTATTTTTTTGCTTTTTAAAATCTTAAACAGTTGACACAATGAATAAAAGACCATGGTAAACTGATATTGATTAATTATAAATTCATCGAATACTTTCTTCGTGATATTTACTCTGATTTTTACCGTATTTTATAATATTGTATTTCCAATATCGATAAATACATCGTATCTGTTGAAGTTAGATGAATTTAAAATTGTCTTTGAACATTTTGTGTACATTATTCTTACTTGCGAATCTGCGCAGAATTAACATGTCTTCTCATATGTCTTTGTGGCACAACTTTCTTCAAAACTTAGCTTCAACATTAAATTCAAAATTGTTAGTTTGAACTTTTGCCTGCATGTGGCGCTAGTAGTACACATAAGTTCATTTTTTGAAGAAACGCGTTTGTAACTCCTCGCCATTGTACCATAATGGCAAGTACTTGCAATATTTCCCTCTACGCATGGGATAAACAAAAAAAGCTTGTCTCAGATTTATTACACTTTTAGTCAAAACTGATTCGGTAAAACATTATAAGCTCTCAGTTGACAGAAATATGACTCTCTACAGTTGTTCTATGTTCTACACGCTACGTGGTACCTAACTGAAAATGAGTTTCAGATTATTTACCGTGTTCTCTACTTGTGTCCTCATGGTACTCAAGGCAAAAGATTCTGCGTCATCTGGTAAGTACAAAACCAGATTTTTAATACTATTGATGTATATTATAAACAGCTCAATATGAGTGCTACTGTAATAATATTTTGTTTTATAAGTAGAACAATTGTGTAATACAGTTCGTTCGGTGCATGCAGAAATCTTACATGTTTTGTATTGATTAAAATATACAAAGATGCAGTTTTTTAAAATTGTTTACGTCTATCACTTACTTAAATGATTCAAACTTTACAAATTTTAAAACGAATAAAAAAATATTTGTTTTATAGCATGTTTTTTTTTTTTTTTGAGACGTAACTAATAAATGTTCTAATAGTATAATTTTTTTTCTTCAGTGTAAGAATTCTTTATTATACAACGCTTGAAAAATCAGGAAATCCAGAAATTAATTATTTCATGTTTCGATTTTTACAAATGAAACGTCTACAAACAGTTTAAGTGTTTAAAACTATTTCAAATTTTTAATATTAACCGCCATAAATTGCGTTTATTTATAAAAAGGGAATAATTAAAAGGCATACCATGCTAACTATTTCCAAAGCACTGAAAATTGTTTTGATGGGTCAAAATGCGGCTTTATTTTGTGCATTTATAAATAAAATTTCTCTAAAATTATGAATTGAATAAGTAGATGGGTAAGGCGTTTTTAAACACAAAAAATTCTTATTTCTTTCTTTCTTGATTTTTCTGCAATCATTTAATGTAATAAAAAAATATACTAGTCAGTCGCCTGCTATTTTTCATCGTAATTATACCGTAAACAATTTCGTATTTTAAATTTTCATAAGCATCATATCAAAGAGTACAGATTTTTGTTTCCTATTGTTAAGTTCACGCATAAAATACTGTGTGTGTTTAAGTGTGTGTACATCGAGTAGTGATGCTCAAGAGTAAATAATGTAGTCATAAAGCAGATGCAAAAATAATGCTAAAATTGCATCAACCCCAATGCTGCTCTATCCGGGATTTTCAATGCATTAGGCATTAGATCCAAACCTAATCCGTTATGAGTTATATATCAATTGGAGCAGTTACGCAAACTAAAAAACTATAAAACTATGAATTTTTACTTTTAGGGATATTTATTTCTATACGAAAAACAAGTAGTAAAATGGCAAAAAAAAAAAAGCTTTTAGTTTGAACAATATCATATGAAACAAATTTATGCAATAAAACACGAAGATAGTCTGTGATAAACCGCAAGTATAAAAATATTTATATTTGTTAGATTTCCACTTAATAATTTTCAACGTTTAATTTATTTATGTTTTTAATAATTATTATTAATATATATATATATTTGAAAATGTTCGAGTTTTCTTTCTATAATCGTTAATGGATTAAATACCAAAATAAATAACAAAAAAAAAAAAAAAATCATTGGTCCCTGTCTTCAAAAGAAACAAATATATCTAATTAAATATGAAACATCGAAAACCATTGGCTCTATACAATATCCTCCCTCCCCTGATAATATTATCGTTTATAAACAATAATAATTGAAAAGGTTATATTTTTGTATTGCCATACAATCCCGGAAGTTCATTTCGGAATATTAAAAAAATGATAAAAAATAAAATGGTGTTGACAAGGTAATTTTTCATTATTGTATAGTTCTTAAAATCATGATTTTGAGGAAAAGCTGGAAGGTCAAGGTACCTATTTTCATAGATATTAAACTATTAAATGCTGAAAAAAAAAGAAAGAAACCCCGCATACATACGTAAAAGCTTAGTTTTTCTATCACAGTAATTTTACATTTTGGTTTTGGGTCATGTAAAATACTTCACTAATTGTATTGGACAAATAGCTTTAAAAATATTATCTATATTATGCTCAAGCTTTTGCATTAAACAAAAAATACTTTAACTATACTATGTATTTACTCGAACATTTTATAGAAGATGCATTTATCATTTTAGTGATTATAAGCACTAACATGCATAATACATTTTTATATCTATTTAAAAGTCTACACGAATTATTAAATACTCTCTCGTGTCTCGGATACCCAGTCTATAATATAAGACACCATCGCACATCATCTCACAAGAGAAAATTCCCACTACACACTTGTCTAGACATAAATACATTAAACATACATTTTGACATACATATCATTTAAACATAAATAAACATAAAAAAATACATGTTAGGAAAAAACTATGAAGATTTTTAAAAAACTTTGTTAATAGGGAATAAATTGTACACCAAAAATTAAAATTTTTTCAATTTTAATGAACTTCTACAAATTGTTTTGAACTTTATATTGTGCCTTTTTTTAAATTTTAACTTATATAATTTTTGTTATATATATATTTATGTCAACATTTATTTTTTTACAGATGTTCCAGTTATACAGCCCTTCCAGTTTCCAGAAAATGTCCAGATAGGAAAGTCCTTAAGTGTAATATGCGCGGCAATGTCTGGAAAGCCTCCCTTTAATTTTAAATGGTTTAAAAATGGTCATTTAATTCCAAAATATAGTTCAAGCAATTCTCATCAAAAGACGTCAAATTTGGTAATTGATCCTATATCGAAATCATCCGGTGGAAACTATTCTTGTGTTGTAAGTAACGCAGATGGAAAAGACTCCTTTTCTGCCGTATTAATAGTTAAAGGTAAGAATTTTATGTATTTCACAATAAATCTCTTTAACGTAGTGCGATAATTTTAGTTCCATTTGAATACTAAGCAGAAAAATTAAGTAACAACACACGAAAATTTGTAAAGTATTTATTTCTTGAAAACAACAAATACATTGTGATATTTCTCTTTACCCCGACGACTTCCGACATCTCTCTACGACTCGAAATAAGACATCTTCGATTCACGAACACAACACATTTATTATGTACAAAACTATTTACAAAGGAACATATAACTAAAGACACAACACATCGTTGCTTCCGCTCTTCTCAAGAGCATCTCACCAACTCCCTCTCTTTTCCATCCGTTCCCCGAGTCGCCCCCTGCGACGATGCTCTGACGTCATACGCCCACTACTCAGACGTCACACCCCCCACCTAAAATTGAAGCTAGAATATCAAAATAGCTTCAAATAGAATTTCAAAATAGCTTCAAACCCTTGAACACTATAAAACATAAAACAACAAATTAAAAAACTTGCACACATTTAAAAAAATACACAAATCATAAATATCAAAATAGAAAAATGTTCAAAAAGTCACTAAAAGTTCATCAGTTTAAGGTATTAAGAGTTCACACTATTCACTCCACAGTCTGTAGACGTGACAATGCATCAGCATTAGTTAGTTGTGACCCAGGGCAATGAGTTATCTTAATGTCGTACTTTTGTAACGCCAGTGCCCATCGCTGGAGCTTTGATGACTGCGAGGCACTCTTCGTTAGGAAAAACAATGGGTTATGATCTGTAATCAACTGTACAGATGAGCCAAAGACCCAGGTTTCAAACTTCTTTAAACTCCACACTACAGCGTAGGCCTCTCTCTCAACGGTCGGCCAAGCTTGTTGAGTCTTCGTTAATTTTTGGCTGATGTAACTAATGGGGTGTAATACCCCACCTTGGCGCTGAGACAGACAAGCGCCGATGCCTATTGATGATGCATCACATTGGATCACAAATGGCTGACCTAGCACTGGAGTGTGGAGACTTGGTGCGTCTACGAGGCATTTTTTCATATTGCCAAACGCCTGCTCGTGCTCTTCCTTCCAAACTAATTCCTCTGGCGATTTTTTCTTGGTAAGCTCCGTTAAAGGATAGGCTGTTTCGGCGTAACGTGGGATGTAATCTCTGTAATAATTACAGAGACCTAATAGACTCTTTAATTGTTTCTTCGTTTGTGGTCTGGCTAATTTTTGGATCGCTCGAACCTTTTCTGGATCAGTTCGATGGATACCAGATCCGATGATATGACCTAAATATTTGATGTGAGATTTCGCAAAGTCACATTTCTTTAAATTTACGGAAAATTTTAGTTCCGACAATTTTCTCAAAATAATGTCTAGATGTACCAAGTGTTCTTTCCAATTATTAGAAAATACCGCAATATCATCTAGATAGGCTCTCGCAAAGTCCTGGTATTTTGAAAGAGCTTTGTTCATCACTCTTTGGTATGTAGCTGCGGCGTTTCTTAGCCCAAACGGCATAACTTTAAAGGAGTACTGTCCTCTGTGCGTCTTAAAACTTGCCAATTTTTGACTTTCCTTTTCTAAAGGTATGGACCAATATCCTTTCAATAAGTCGATTGAAGTTATGATATTCGCTTTTCCTATTTGGAACAACAAGTCTGTTGCATTTTCCATAGGGAAGTCGTCGGGTTTTGTGACGGCATTTAAAGTTCGGAAATCTACACAGAGTCTGAGAGCTCCATCCTTTTTCATCACACATACTACAGGATGTGAAATCTCAGCATGGCTTTCTTCTATGAGACCTAATGCCAACAATTCTTCGATTTGTTTCTCAACCTGAGGTTTCAATGCTTCCGGGATTCTGTAAATGTACGGTTTTTTCATTTCAACGTCAGTTATTTTTATTTTATGTTCCCCGACCTTTGCAATTTGGACTTTGTTTAAGAATAAGGCGTCATATTTCTTCAACAATTCTAAAATTTCTTCCTTCTTAACGTCCTCCAAATGACGTAAATCAAGCTCACTAAGTTTGAAAGAACTCGGAGTATCGCTCGTACTAGGTGTGGGCTGAACCTCCCCCAATTCCTCTTCATTTTGGAATATTACGCCCACTGCCTGTATTCTAGGAATGAATTTCCTAATTTTATTTACATGAACCGTTTTGATACTCCCATCTAATAATTAGACCTTATAAGAATCGGGTTTACATCGCTCTAATATATTAGCTGGTCCTGTCCATCTAGCATATAATTTATTATTAGAATCTGGAATCAATAAATATACCTGGTTTCCCTGCTTAAATTCTTTATGCACTGCCCGCCGGTTAGCATATTTCGCATAATTCCCTTGTTTCACCTCAGCTGTTAAAGAAGCCTGCTCCGCAACCTTTTCTAATTTAATCTTTAATTCCTCTAAATATTCAATTGCGCTCTTGCCCATGTTTAGAGGTAACGGCACTTCCCCTGCCCAAGTAGATTTTAACACTGAAAGTGGACCCCTAGCTTCTCGCCCATACATAAGTTTAAAAGGTGACACACCCGTGGTAGAATTTGGAATTTCTCTGTATGCAAATAACAAGTAAGGAATATATCTATCCCAATTTTTTGGATCGTCCCTAATGACGTGGTGTAACATGCGCTTTAAAACTTGATTATATCTTTCCACTAATCCGGAGCTTTGTGGATGTCCCGCAGTAGCGAATCTTGGTGATGACCCTAATCTAGCGTGGAACTCTTGAGTTAGTTTCGAAATAAAATTCGTTCCTTGATCACTTGCTATTACCCTAGGAATTCCCGTCCTCATAAATATTTTTAGCAAAGCTTCACACGTTGCCCTTGCAGTTATAGTCTTTAATGGCACCGCCTCCGGCCATCTAGAGTGTTGATCAATCAAACATAAAACATATTTGTGTTTGCGTGCTGATGGTGGTTCAATCGGACCAAT
This sequence comes from Octonoba sinensis, assembly GCA_038502835.1. Classification (NCBI taxonomy): domain Eukaryota; kingdom Metazoa; phylum Arthropoda; class Arachnida; order Araneae; family Uloboridae; genus Octonoba; species Octonoba sinensis. The sequence goes on along the minus strand of CM076599.1, from coordinate 108,935,496 downwards.
TATATCACAAGTCACCTGATCAAACGGAAATTCTGGTCTATTTACTGGAGTTATAAGGAATTTGATCGCTCGATCTTTCTCTACTTCGTAACTGACATTCCTTGCAAGACTTACAATATAGCTCTATTTGCTTTGCCATCTCAGGCCAATAAAATGAATAACGAATCCTTTCTTTTGTTTTTCTTATTCCCAAATGATTCGCGAAAATCGATTCGTGTGCTAACTTCAAAATTTGTTCCCTTCTAACCTTCGGCACTACTAACTGACTAACGGTATCTCCCGAAATCTTATCTTTATGATAAACTAAACTATCCATTTTAAAATACCCGTTCTTTCCTGATTCCGCATCCTTAATAGCTCCCTGTAAAGTCTCGCAACTTCTTTGCTGTCTTTTAAAAACCTCGCCTTCCGAAAACTGACCAACCTCCTCTTGCTTCTCCCTCTCACTCTCCGTCGACACGCAACAAGTCATAAATTTCCCACTTTCACTCTGCGATGTCCTTTCTGTAAACCGATCTGTTTCTTTCCCGCATCCTGTCTGATTGACTCCCCTCGCTACTTCTTCAAAATACGCTGTTTCCTCCCCTCCTTCTATCGACTCGGACTCCCAGTTCATATGCTCCGTCTGAGGCCACGTGTGTCCAGCTTTCCCCTGTTCCATGCTCTCGTCAGCCCCCTTTTTAGCGATAAGACTTTCTAACATTCCTAAGACTTCCGGTGTTAGAATACAATCGACCACTAGTTTTTCCGTCACTGAAAATAGCACATTACTATATGAACTAGTAAGATTGCTGTCATCATATAATGCTATTGGAAATGTTTGCAAATCAGCTATTATTTTTTCACCAAATGCAGAAATTAATTTAACTTTAGAAGAGTCACTGTTTCTTAAAGCTGATGGAATAACCTTCGAATCAATGATGGGCATATCTGCGGCAGAATCAATTAAAGCTTTAATTTTCCTCCCTTCCAGCATAATATATCTATACTGTAAACCCTCAGATTTTAATGTTTCACAGTCAAAATACTCAGATTTCACTTTCGCTACTAACTTATCCTCCATTTTATTTTTGATATGCAACGAATCTCTTTTCATTTGTGTAGCACTGGCTGCACTTTTATTTTTAATGGGACAAAACTTTAAATGATTTACATGTTTACATAGCTTACATACTTTTAATGTATCCACATTGTTATAATTACCAAAATTATTTCTTACATGGGGTGGTATATATTTTTCTCTCGACTGATCTCTAAATCCACTTTCGGTTTGGTTATGAGATCTTGTTGATTTATCATACAATTCGGAAAATGTTCTACCCTTAGAAGTAAACCAATTATCACAAAGTTCTGCCATTTCCCTTGGTCTTAACCACGTATCCAATTGTTTGATTTTAATGTAACTACTCATTTCTGGATCTAAAGCATTTAATAACCTATCGCTAACTATTAATTCATTTAGCATTTCAAAATCTGTTACTTTTCTGAGCTGACAATAGAAATCCCAATTTGCTCTAATTCTACTCGCGAACTGCATATGATTTTCGTTTTTCGATCTTTTCGCTGAGAGGAAATTATCCAAACAAACTTCTGGGGTCGGTTGAAATTCTTTCAAAATTATATTTTTAACCTTTTGATAATCCTTCATCTCCTCTGCGTCTACATATACTAGTAAATTTGTCGCTCGTTCACCTAACAAATTAAACAGAATTTCTACTTTAAACTCTTCCGCTACATTTTTTATTTCAAACGCCTTTTCCAAAGAAGTAAAAAATAAATTCCACGTATCACATTTAGTCGGTACTGCAACAGTTAATGTTCTAACACTTCTTATTAAACTTTCTAAAGAACTACCACTCGCTATTTGTTCACCCACACCAGTATTAGCACTCCTGCTTTCTGCCTGAAACTTAGCGATTTCCAACTGTGTTTTAGCTAGTTCTAATCTCGTTTTCTCTAATTCTAAAGCATTTCCTGGATCTTCTGTTGAACGTGCTTTACTTTCGTTTTCTCTCTCAATACGCTCATTAACCGTTGAATTCAAAAAATCTTTCACAAAATCAAAATCATCAGTATACTGAGGACTATTTTCAATCAGTGCTTTTATGTCTACTACTCTATGTTCTGCTTCAACTTTCTGACCTAACTCTTTAGCCACAAGGACTAAATCTTCCTTTTTTAATCCTTTTATACTAAACATTTTCTTCTTCACTACAACTCTTCGATACAATAGTAAATAAATTAATTCTTCTTACCTTTATACAGACTCTGGTTCTCGAAAGAGAGCGTGTGATATTTCTCTTTACCCCGACGACTTCCGACATCTCTCTACGACTCGAAATAAGACATCTTCGATTCACGAACACAACACATTTATTATGTACAAAACTATTTACAAAGGAACATATAACTAAAGACACAACACATCGTTGCTTCCGCTCTTCTCAAGAGCATCTCACCAACTCCCTCTCTTTTCCATCCGTTCCCCGAGTCGCCCCCTGCGACGATGCTCTGACGTCATACGCCCACTACTCAGACGTCACATACATACTATATATTATATGTGCTAACATGCAATAAACTTACTTTTGTTCTTTTACAAAACATAATTCCCACCTCCCTTTAAAACGCGTTTTTAAAGAGTTTCAACATACAACGAAAAGTATTTTACTACTAAGAAACAGCTTTAAGTTTTCTGGTAAAATTAGAAAGTCCTTTGTTGATGCATATTGATGTCATATTCTATAACTTTTTTTTTTCCATTTTGGATTATACATTTAAGCAAAATAAATTATAACCGTTTCGATAAATAAAAATATTGTGAGGAATCTTTATATAAGATTTTAGGGATCATACGATACTTGACAAAAAATAAATAAAATTCTTCTATATGTAGCAAAAAAATTCTATGTTTTGCTTTTATAAAGGAAAATTCACGATTTAATTTCTCATATAAAGATAAATATAAATACTTCATTTTTCTAAAACGAGTTGTTTTGTTCATAGCGCCTCCTACTTGGATTAAAGAGCCTACTGACATATCAGTAACTGATGGCCAAAAAATTAGTATAGATTGCTTAGCATCGGGATCTCCCCAACCAATTATTGTATGGGAAAAAATAAGTAAGTAAATAGTTTTTTCATTACTTTTGTAGAAGTTTAAGAGACATTTCTCAAAGAAATGTGCCAGAAGAAAAGTACATAATGCAGTAAACTACCCTCTTTTTTAATGAAATAAATGAATGAGTGAGTGAATAACTCATTTACAAGTTAATGTAAATAAAAATGGATGTTTTCACGCGTAATTATTAAATAAATTTATGAATTAATAAATCAGTTACTAAATTATGTAAGGACTGTTTTGTTCAGTCGAAATTTCACCAATAAAGTATATATTAAAAATAGGTACTAGGTGTACAACTTTGCTTCCGCCGTTTTCCGATAGGTGGCGAAAACGGTAAGTAGCGGTCGAAATAAACAGATCGCTGAAGTCAGGCAGTTAGCTTGGATCTCAGTCAATAGTACGCCATTCAAACATTAGCCGATTTGTGTCCGCATCATAAACTTGTTCTCGATTGAAAATGTCAGTTTACGAGCCAAATTCTCGTCATTTGAGGGAGTTGTTACTGTTTTGTTTCAATATGAAGAAAACGGCGGCTTAGTCTCATCGAATGTTCTCAAGTACGTATGGTGAGGGCGCTGCTAGTGAAGGAACGTGTCGTGATTGGTTTCAACGCTTCAAAAACGGTGACTTTAACGTCAAAGGCCGGCACAGTGGTGGAAGAGAGAAAGTTTTCGAAGATGCAGAATTGGAGATATTGCTGAGTGAAGAATCATGTCAAAATTAACAAGGATTGGCACGATCATTGGGAGTGACACAGCAAGCCCTTTCAAAACGTCTCAAGGCTATGGGCATGATTCAGAAGCAAGACGACGCTAGACTCCACGTTGCAAACGTAGGCAGAACGTCTTGGAAACGTTACAACGGGAAGTCCTATCCCACCCGCCGTATTCTCCTGACATTGATCCCTCTGACTATCACCTGTTTCGATCAATGTTGCACGAACTGGCTGACCAACACTTCCAATCTCATGAAGAAGTCAAAAATTATATCGATTCGTGGATCGCTTCAAAAGATGAACAATTTTTTCGATGCGGGATGCGTACACTGCCCGAACGATGGAAGAAAGTAGGGGCCAGCGATAGAAAATACTTTGAATGCTACATGTGTAACCAATTTATTTTCATTAAAGCCTCAAATTTGGGGGGGAAAACGACGGAAGCAAAGTTGTACACCTAGTATTTTTTAACGTTGCTGTAGCTTAAAAGAATTTAGTATTATGTTCTATGATGAAGGAGAAAGGAACTATCTGAACAATATATTGTTTACCATCTGAAATGTCGTGTCGCAAACTTCGTTTAAAATGCGCTTTCAGTAATTAGAAAATGTTTAATTGTTTCGCATAACTGTAATAAAAAAAACAAGCAACGAATGATATTAAAATAACATTTTTAAAGGCTATAAACCGTAATTTAAAACAACACAATAAAAATAAAAGAAATTCCAGTACCATGACAGAAAGGTGAAAACACGCGAAATTTTAGAAATGTGTTCCCATGCATGAAATATGGTTCCTATTCAAATTTCGTGAAAATAAGAGCGTTAGTTAGACCACTATTCTAGAAAAATATTTTCTCGAAAGGATAATCTACTAATATCTATTCAAGAAAGCTTGTACTCGTTTTATTGCTAGTGAAATCTTCTGAGAACGTCTGAGACGTTTCTGGGTAAGAAATCTATTGTATATCCAACGTCACGGACAGACGCTAATTTGACGGACAAAGTGCAATTCCATCCCATAAAATGGTATATAGCCAGCCCATGTACGTGCACACTAGTATTGAAAATAGTAATGACTAGAGCCGTTATTAAGGTACCAACAGTTCATATTAGTAACGGCTCTCCTTGTGCATAACATGTAACCCTGAAAGTTTGATAAAATAAATAAAACATCTAGAAAATGTTTTCTCCAAATAACATATACACAAATTGCTTCTTGTTGTTGCGGTTTTTTTCTCTGCCAATGTAGGATTATGAACGAATGTAGATGAACGAATCTATGAACAAAGGTATTATGTAGGAATAAAAAATGAAATGACGTATTATAAACGTTAATCACAATGTAATCAGTTAAACCGGGTTATGAATCAATTTTTTAAAAGTAAAGCTATGTTTATTGTTTCTCACTTAAAAACTGAAAATACGGTTACATTGTTACATCTTAAAATGTTCATTGCTACAAATAGAATAACTTTATTAATGAAGACCGTCAAAACATAAGCATTTTGATGTTAATGTTTTCGCTGGAATCATTTTTCTATTTTATTTATTTATTTTTTCAGGCACAGGAGGAACACTGCATGAGGAATATTCTCCCAAAGTAAACTTAAATGTTAACAATGGGACACTAGTATTTGAGTTGACATCAAAAAGCCATGAAGGAACCTATCTTTGTACAGCTGATAATAATGCAGGGCCTTCACTCAAAAAAGCGATAGTGCTCACAATACATGGTAGATTATTTATTTGTTACTTATAATTAATTTTAAACCATATTATGTCGTTGTTGAAGTAGTTCATCTGAAAGGGGTTTAGTACCCTAACGGCATGTGAAAATTTATTGGAAACCATTGCATGAATTTTATAAGATGCACTTAATGATGTTTCAAAAAGAGAAAAATCGATCTAACGATTCATGAAATCATTTGTGTAAGTGAAAATAATTATGTATTTTACACAGTAAATAAACCTTTTTCGAATATTACCGAAGAAGAAGTAGTTGGAGTTTTTAAAAGAACATAAATCCCCTTATAGTACTTTATATTACCTCGCATTTCCTATTTAAATGAAAATTAATTTAAATTTAAAGTGAAATTGTATTCCCATGCGTAAGTTTGACATGCAACGATGCAATATTACATAAATTTCAATGAAGGTATGAACAGTACAATTATGTTAATATATTGTTATTTATGTTTTGGTTTACAGTTATATTTTAAACACGATTTGAATGAAATATTAGTCGTTTCTGGATATATTTACTACTAAACTTATAAAACGTGTTTTCTTACAATTGGGCAGCTGTGATCAAGTCTCGAGTGTTACAGAATCTTTTTACAAGTCTTACAAGAATAATTCCGGAATCACGAAGAAAAAATTCTTTAAGCGCAATAACAAATTTTTACAGAAAACAATGATTGATTTCTAATATACCGCGAAATTTACACTTTCAATTCAAACCGTGTATGTCTAAACCTATAGAATGCTTTAATATTTTTTTAACTCAAAAATGTGTTTTATATTTTTTAGTCTTTGCATATTTCGAATGAAATTACCGATGAAAAATTATCTTTCATTCTTTGTTATTGCTACCCCGATGTTGTTCACTAAAACCCAATTCAAATGCATAAAACGTTAGTCTGAAAAAATGAAGAATGAAATTCTATTCTTCTTCAAAAATATAGCATCTGTGGAGTACGACTGATTTATGTGTTCCAACTCCGCTCCTGCTCCAAGTAAAATTTAATGTTCCATTGCTCCGCACTCCAGTTCCATGCTCTACTCCAGGTCGCAGCACTCGGACCACAAAAATAAAAGCAAATCAAGGGAATAATTCTTACACAATAAAACATTTAACCGTGCACCCGAGAACTATTTTCTTACATTGAATATTTATCTCAATATTTGCATTCAATAATTATTGAATTACATTTGTTAATTTTGAAATGTATTTCATTGGTTACCTAAATTTAGCTTTATTAAGTTGATATTTTAATTCATTGTTGGTTGTCTGTACTTTAATTAAATATTTGTGGCTACCAATAGGGGTTTGAACAACACAAAGAGAATTTCTTGTTGGTATTGGAACAAGAGGACACATCATTGCTTTCGCTACAATGGAGGGAAAATATCTCTTATTTACTGAACAACTTTTGATGCTAACACATAGAAACTAACGTTTGCAATAATTAAATGTTACTGTAGTTTTTTGAAAGTAAACAATATATATATATATACATATAATAAACGCTTAATAGCATAACTAATTTTTACGTATATAAAGGACGCAAAAAAAGACAATTGTTATATTTTGTTTCCTTATTGTAAGTTTGCGTTCAGAGACTCCACAGTTCATTATTATATCAATTTCGTTTACATTGAGCATGAAACCTTTTTTTAAATTTATTTGACCAGTACATAACGAAATTTAAAATGTCCACCCTTCAAGGATATATGGAAAAATATCAAACTTTCACTCCATACTCAAAGCGAAGCTTTTATTTATAACTAAAATTGCTTTATAAATAACAAACTATGTATTTTGAAACTTTTCGTTTCATTTTCAGACTTTGAAGTTCCAAATTTGACTATTTGTATTAAATTCAAACAAAAACTTCATTTTTGTTCCAATATGTGGCGCTGGTAGCGCATCAGTAAACTGTGAGCTACTGCTGTGTTTGGATACTGTGAACAGAATGTGATGCGCGTCACACGAAGAGAATGCATTTGGTTAATATATCGCATATACTGATAACATAGTTTGAAACGTATTGTTTATATTATTCCTTGTGTTGTTCGTATCATTTCGCCATATTATATTTCTAGATTTTTTTTATTTTTGGTCGAAATAGGAGGACTACATCAGCCGCAATGATTATACTTTACGTCGTTTTGATGTTCGTGGCTATCGTATCTTCAAATGGTAAGTGGTTTAAATTTCTCACTTTAATCTTACACTGTGATTTTTTAATAATGTTTCTCAATCATGATTGATGGCACTCTAAATCCCTCTTAGTCTATTCTAAATTGAAAAGTTAAATTTTATCTCGTTTTTTCGCAGCTCATGCGAATAGGTGTTTTCATCTTGAAATGGTATTTTATGTGTGACAATGACGTTTGGCGAAAACGAAAATGGTTTCTAAAAATTAGTTATTTGTTAACATATTGTCGCAATTTAAAGATGAGTTACATTGTTGAAAAATAATTTAATAAAAATAATAAAAACTTTTCTTTTGATTATTTATGTATATTCTGTACGTTTACGATCCCAAGAACATTTTACTTTATCATTTTTAAGGCCGTTTTTTTATGCACGAAATCCCAGAATCTTTGTTTATATTTGCAATGTTTATTGTTGCAATGTTTGCTGTACAAGAGGTGTGTTTACTTTTATACAAAACAGATGTCGTGCACGTTTAAACAGTAATTAATGTACAGAAACATAGATGAAAATAGTCTATACATTATTTAAGTCAAACATTTGTCATGTGTTTTTAGAAAACAATTATCATACATTAACTAATTAATAAAAATGTGCAATTTATTGATTATTCGCAATGTCGGTTCTGTATACCTGCCATGATATGTATTAATGAATGAATCCTGCTCTGTTTAGTCATGGATTAATCTTACAGAAAATATTTGCTATAATAATTTTTACGCCATTAATTCTACATCAATTTAAATTGATGCTTAAATTAACAAAGATAGCTTGTAGTTCAAGCAGTATAACAATAAACTCTTAAGTTATTTTCTTCATATACTACACAAAAATAAATAAATTTTTAAGGAAGGCCGTATCCGGAATATATTTATCAAACGGGCAATAAATAATTAGCCGTACACAAGAATTACATTTCTGATATCTGCATTAAATTTTCTTAAAGAGAGCATTTTACCGTATTATTCTTGGTGTTTAATTTCCCAGATCCATGTCACAACGTATATACAGTTAGTAGAACTAAATAGTAAGCATACATTAAACTTGAAATGTATAAACTCAAGCATAATGCGACTTTGAAAGTGGAATAAATAATTAGACATACGACAGAGCGCTTTCATATATAGGCGTAAATACGTTGCGCTTTCAAAATAAAAGATGTGCAAATAATATCACAGTAAACACATCCTATGATTTATGCGGTTTTATAGAGGAATTTCCAGATTAAATGTCTATGAGTTCATAGTGATTGCATAATAATCGATTTTTTCTCTCTTTTTTCAGAATCACCAAAGATCCAGCCATTTCAGTTTCCACAAAACATTAGAATAGGAGATAAGACTATTATAACATGTATGATAATGCGCGGTGGAACCCCTATTATGTATAAGTGGTACAAAAATGGGAAGCTCTTGAAAAGCAGCAGCACAGTCAACATCGAAATAAATGAAAAATTCTCCAATATAATGTTTGATCCAGTTATTGAAACCTCAGTTGGAAATTATACTTGCGTTGTGACTGGTCCGCATGGGACGGACAGTTTTTCTGCTCTTCTAACAGTAAAAGGTAATGCATTTCAAAACTTTTACGCATGTAATAAGAATAATTTATTTTAAATCCATTTTTCATTTAATAATTTCTTAATAGGTTGGATTATAACATTTATTTTAGCAAGTAAAAACAAGTATAGATTTTGCGCAGATCGAAAAACAAATATCCTAAGCATTTTTTTTAGTCTGTAAAATTAACTGAAGTATCATACGCATAGTTAAGTATTGGTAAGATTCCTTACCAATGTTTACATGAGTTGAAATTGAATTTATGATCGGAAGTTCTTCGGTAAGTAAAAACAGGAAAAGCATTCTGTTTTAGAATATTGTTTACATTTATTTGATTGTTATCTACAAAAAACTTTAATTATCCAAAATGAAACTTTAGTGAAATTCAGAGCATTGATAAATTTATAAGTTTGGGTTTAAAAATTTAGCTGAATCCATTTTTAAAAAAAACATAACTTTATTGTGTCATGTTGTCTTGGAAGGAAAGTGCTATACTAGTATGAATATACATGAATGGCTGTTACTTATTTTATGTAGACATAATACGGTTAAAGCAATTTTATCATCACGTCAGCCTATGTTTTCTTTTCTTCTTTTTTCTTTCTTCCTTTTCTTTTTTTGTTTGGAACCTTTAAAAAATGGCCATCCTATTTTCAGTATGTTATCTATTTTTCTCTTTCAAAATTTTGATCTTTCAAATTTTTTATTTTGACTACGAAAATATTTTATGTTTCCAAGTTTCACATTGCTGCTTAGTTATATATAGCTGTAAAGACATTGTACGAAACTTAATTTTTGTTTTTTTTAAATAATATTTTAGGAAAATAATTTTAACTCTACAAGTAGTTATCAAATATTAGGCATTTGTTGAGCGCTACGTTTAAAAATACCGATTCATTTAATTTATTTCTGTTCCTTTGTGTGCATGATTCTTTGAGCTTGTAGAGTGGTTACTAATGTGAAATGCTGGTGCATTAAACACCACTCTAGTCATTGTGATTTACAATGCAAGCATACACATACAGGGGCTGCATGGCATTTTATGAACTGGAATTGCACTTGGTCAGTCAAATTAGCGTCTGTCCGTGCCGACTAATATACGTTAGATTTCTTGCCCGGAAATGTCCCACATGATTAGGAGAAAGATCTCGCTGGCAATACATCGTATACAAGACTGCTTGAAGAAATATTAGGAGGACAATTTTCTTTTGTGAAAATAACTTCTAGAATAGTGGTCTAGAAGAACGCTCTAACAAGCTCTCATTTGCTGGAATTTAAAAAAGAGCTAACATTCATGTGTGTAAACATCTCTCTAAAATTTCGGGTGTTTATCGAATTTGTGTCATGGCAGTGGATTTTCTTTTATCGTTAGTGTGTTGTTTTAAATTATGGTTTACAACTTTTAAAAATAATATTTTAATAGCATCCGTTGCTTATACAATCGTTTGTATTTAAAGTCCTGTTATTATGGAGGCATCAAATTTAAAATTGCTAAAAACAAATATGATTTTAAATAATTCTTATCATTTTAGCTCCTCCGTCTTGGGTAAAAGAACCAGAAGATGTAGAAGCTACTGAAGGGGAAAATATTCACGTTATTTGTTCTGCTACCGGAACACCAAGTCCTAAGATAGCTTTGAAAAAGTCAGGTATTATTTCTGGTATTTTCTTTTAAATTCTGTCGTTGTTGTAAAATCGTTCATAATATAGCAATTAAATAATATTTTTTTATATAAAATATGTAAGAAATAAAAATTATAATAAATTCTCATCAAAGCATCTTTCATTTCGAATATTATTATTGAATATATTATTTATCAAAAAAAATCATAGCTTTAAAAGAGCTTTAACATAACGTTGAGAAATGTTTATTTGTCATTTTTTAATGTTTATTTGTATTTATTTACAGACTGACAGTTAAACGAACAACATCGAAGAGAGCAAAATAACTTTAAAAGTTTTGAAAATGGTTCAGAAAATGATTTTTAATGCGTGTACGATGTTAATATAGACATTTTTATTGCACATTAAATTATTCAATGTTACTGAGCATTAAGTTAATAATTTACTTGCAGAGTTTGTCCTTAAAAATATTATTTACTTTTAAGAAAAACCAACAATTATATTGTTGTTCATATAATAGACAAGAACAAATACAAAAATGTAAACGTAAAAATAAAATAAAAATTAATAAATGTAACGAATGTGCTTTTTTATCTACTGATACGTTGTGTGTGGCGGAACAACGTTGTTCAGTATGATTGAGTTGCGACTGATTGAATTGCGACTAGTTGAAAAGCAATTCCATTGCAGAACGAACTGCAAGTTTCAAATGAAGAAACAGACAAAAAGCACTGGAACCACAAAATTGCAGTAGAAAATGCGGTCTCTTTTTTCATAATTACTAGGATTTTCTATTTAAATGCAAAAAAAAAAAAAAACGTTAGCAAGGGAAGCAAAGGCCCCACCAAAGAGAAAAATCCTTGGCGTTCTCTTTGGTAGGACTTTTTCTGAGTCTTTGCTTCCCTTGCTCACTTCTTTCTATTGGAATAAGAATTCCTTGTAATTCCGAAACACGTGTCTGCATTTTGTACTGAAACTTTGTGCTTATTTGATTTTATCTTATTTCATTTGTCTCACAATAGGTATTTTTTTTTCATACAGCTTTTTTTTTTTTTTTCTAAATCGTGTTTTCATACACAGGTGTGAAATTTAATCTTAATACAGGAAATTAACTAGGCTCTTAGAAAGATGGCTTTAATCCGTGAATCTATGATTCAGTTTGAGAAACCTCAGCATTATTTATTTTGTTTTTATACATTTCACGTTAATGACCATTTTGGAAGAAGTTTGCAAGCTAGAATACAGAGTGATATCAAATAAAGCGCTATACATAGTTTTTGACACTTAATGCGATTTTCATGTCGATAAAACTTCCTGTACTCTGAGTTATTTTTGTTGAGTTTTACAATATATCTTATTATCATATATTTAAGAAAGTTTAAATTTAATACTTAATATCCTTAACCTATCATTTTATAGCAATTTTACCTTTTTTAAACCAAAATTGTGTATTTTATATAATTGAGCATCATTTATGTATGAAGTCTTTTGCTCTTAGATGAAATTATATTTTTATTTAGGTCAGAAAGATTTAGTGGTTCAAGAAGCTTCTAACAGTTCCATATATTTTCGATCCATTCAAAAGCAGCAAGAAGGAAAGTATAGTTGCATAGCGGACAACGGAGTGGGATCGCCTATTCAAAAGACATTTACTTTAGTTGTTTTTGGTAAAATATAAATATTTCTATAATCTTTTCCGGTTAGTAAAATTAAATGTATGTAAACGCTAAAAAAATAATATTTTTTTACAAAAATATATTTTTGAACAAACTGAAGAAAATTATAGTTATTTCTAACCAAAATAGTAAAATATTTGCAAAAAGCATTAGTTTTCAACTAAACCAGCTTTAATTCTCATTGATATGGAATTCTTATATTTGCTAATTTAAGAGAAGTACATTTATACCGTAACTAATTTTGTGCTACTTAAGCTTACATTTGAGTTGCTAGATGTGCTCATTACGTATGCCTGAATATTGTTTATAATATCCTCAAAACAAATTTTATTTGCTCTTTGTACACCACGAGTCTGAAATTTATTTTATAGATTACAATATGTAAAAAATATTACTGTCGATACTTTTTGGTCTACCGATATTTTATTTTATTTTTAAAATATCAGCAAGCATACAGTGCACCGTTGGTTCTATTTCTGTATATGTTGCGTTTTTAAGAAAATAATTGTACCTTTAGCGCAGTCATTAAAAGGTTCCCTAACATTCAGTATGCAATATACTGGCTCTCTTTTTTATTAAGAAAAACAATGACCACTTTTTTTTATAAATCGTGTACCTGTTCTTTTACTAAATATACAATACCACTATACGGCATAGCATGTGGTTTAAAGGTTAGAACGTCCCCCTTTCACCCGAGTAGCGTATGTTTGATTCTTTAAATAGAAAGTACCTGATCAGTTCATACGTGCCATGTGCTGTTGCAAAGCAATCCTAAGGCTTCCTGCCGAAACGTTCGGAGTTGGGGCGATTCACACAGTCTGTCAAAAGTTGAACCGCAATGTATTTCAGGAAAAACAGACAATACGTTTATAGAGTGTATCATACACCAATATAATCTACGAATCGAACAAAATTATTGTTGTGCCAAAAGCAAGTGGTTTTAAATTATATTAAATTCTACTGTAATAAAAAGGGGAAACAGTTAAGTATTATTTATGAAATGCAATTCAAAGTTCCAATCACTTTACAGCATTTTTCATACACTCACAATTGTTTACTGTTTCAATAATTTTTGCAACTTCACAATAAATTTGTCAATTGAATGATAACTTACGTATGGTATATAAAAGCTATCAAGATATTTTATTCATCTAAACCCTCGTCGTGAATAACAATTGTTTTGGGGCCGTTCATAAATGACGTCACGCTTTTTCCCCATATATTTGACCCCCTCCCTCCTTTGTCACACTTCTGCGGACCCCCTCCCCCCCTTTTGTCACGCGTCACGCTATGTTGCACAATGCATGATGTCACACTTCGTGCTACCCCTCCCCTCCCCTTGTCACAATTTCACGAACCCCCTTCCCCCCTCGAAGCGTGACATCATTTATGAATGATCCCTTTCGAGTTCTTTAAAATTTGAGAACGAATTTCAAGAAATGAAGTGTGACAAACACGGGCCCGCTGGGGACTAAGAGTTTTTATTTCAGAGAGAATTTCGTTTGAAAATGATTTATTTTGCTTCATATGAAATACATCATATGAATTGCAATTTTTATGTAGTAGTCTTATCTTCATGCCTAACCACATCATTTTGGATTTCAAACAATGACTTTACTGTTAAAAATATTTAATCATTCACGTTGGCGGGTGTGTGTTTTTGAAAGCATTAAATCATACACCAAACATTTACTAACGCTCAATGTGAAAGCGAAGAATCATTCCTACATACTTTATGCAACAACAATAAATTGGGCACCAGGGGGGATCTTTACTTCCACAAGGTTTAAGACATTTCATTTTTCATACAATTCTTATAGTTGTATTACTTTTATCGGTTGAATTATGTTGATTTTAGTCTAGTAAGAATGTACTATACATAACACCGAAATCTTAATTTAAGCACTCCTTTTTTTTTAAAGAACATAATTACATGCAGTTATGTTGTATTTTGTATACATTTTATTGCCTATACCATTTTCTTTTCTTTACGTTGTGTATATTTTACATCTATTAACTTTTAAAAATGGACACTTTGTTTGTCATGTTAACTGATTTAGATACTGTTATGTTTCACATTTTGCCCCAAGCGCGGCGCTAGTTGTTCATGTTATGCATTTGTCTGCTAGCGTTATTTGGATGTGTCATATAAACTATGATTTTATTTTTACCGATCTTTTCATTACTTCAAATTAGTTGGATTCAAATCAAATGCTAAAGAATGTTCCGATAATAAGTTGAAAGATTATCCAGTTTTCTTCAACGACTTTTTCGACAGCTGTCCTATATGATGGAGTTTTATCAACGGAAAGAATTCCGTATACGAATTGTTCTTTTTATTTGCATGTCGCTCCTCGTAGTTGATTCTAATGGTAAGTCTTTTTTATATTTTTCATAAAATATTTATGAATTAAAATTGCATTTATTGTCTTAATAGTTTGAAAATTATGCACCATCCTTTATTTATACTAAGTAATTTATAATTGAAACAAATTATTTAAGAGAGATTTAAAGAGCAGTGTAATCTTTGGCCAAGCATTTTTATTTTAATCTATATTCTGCAAAGGTATAACTAAAAGTTAAATAATGCATGTTGTTTTGTTAGAATACTCTTAAAAAGTAGAAATAGCCAGACCGATTAAATATTATATGCAATTGCTATACAGAAATAGGTGTCATTTATATTTTCAATGCACAAACTTAAAAATATTCTCAGGAAATAGTTTTCCCCATATATCTATCATAAAAACTAGTTTATATTGATTTAAGTACTAAAGGAAGCCATGCATATATAACGATACGCATGATATAGAAGCATGCATACATAACGTGATGGCTTTATTTTCAGTAACCAAACAATATTTGCAGTTAAAATAATTAAGAAATGTTTTCCGCAATATTTCAATTTTGTAAATGCCTTATAATTACTGATTTACCTTTGAACAATTAAGAATTACGCATTATTCATACTAAATCTGTTGATCTCCTATTCTTAGTATACTAATTCATTAGCTTTGATTTATTTAAAATTTTAAGATGAGTACGTATTGAAATCGATAAAAAATGTGTAACTGATGGCCCTATCAAAACATCGTAGTAGTTTAAAATATTTCTTCACAAGTACAGAATTTTATCCTGAATTTTTAATTCTGAAGTACTTAAATGTATTTTACTGTGTCATATTAAAAATATTACTTTAATAAAAGAAAATAATATATGCTTAGTATAGAATGCTTAGTATAGAATGCTACTGTATAAATGTATTTCCATTATTGAAATTCATTTAGAAAGATGACATTCTGGTCTCATTAATGAAAATAATTTTAAAAGACACATCTTGTGTATATAGTTTTTTTTTGCAAAGGAAAGAATGATTTGTACAGTGACCAATTTTAACACGATTCTTTTAGAACATGAGTTATTTTGTTTTTTCTTCAAACTTTTTTTTTCGTGTATTTTATCACTAATATCCTTCTCGCTTTTAATATCCTTGCAATTTATTTCTGATCTCATAAATTTTAAACATTATTTATCCCTAAAAATATCTGACCTTACACACAAACAAAATATATAGCAATTATATTCTTCCACAGATTCACCAAAAATTCAACCATTCCAGTTTCCAACCCTGATTAGGAGAGAAAATATGGCAAGCATAACATGCGCTGTAATTCAAGGACGATCGCCATTGAAATTTACTTGGCTAAAAGATGGCATTCCATTAAAGAAAAGTGCATCAATTAATATTATTAACAGCAAAGTTCTTTCAAACTTAGTAATCGAATCCGTCGACGAATCATCAGCTGGGAACTATAGTTGCTTAGTCAGTAATGAGAGTGGAGAAGACAGCTACACAGCACATCTAAGTGTTAAAGGTAAGTATTTCTTTCAAATACATTGAAAAAATAGTTCTATATATTGAATTCATAATAAGGTATTTAACTAAGATAATTACTAAACAATATCCACTCGTGTTAGTGTATATACAAATCATACATGATAACAATTCCATAGAGAACACGTTGCAACCCACCAAGAAAACTGAACCGCATCTTGTAAATAAATACAGACCTCATACCCAATCTAATTATTTTTTCAGAAAAATGCCTTATATGACTTGAAATTTAAACTATATACTGGGAAATCCTTTTTATTTTTGTTCTATTCAGTAATGTTCATAATGTAAATAGAAAGTATCAGTTTTATCGTTTTCGAACGTATTGAAATCATTAAATTATAAAACTATCAGGAAAAAATGCATTGTCATTTTAACGAAAAAATTATTCATTGATCATGTTCCCTAGTTTAAAAATATTCGTTCTCATTACTATACAAGAAGTTCCGTCTAGAACTGTACGAACCTAATTTCCCGTATACACTGACATCAAATTGATTAATCTAGCTATCTCTCTCTTTCTTTCTCATTTTTAGCGTTTAGTTCTAAATTACTTCAAATATACCCTATTCAACAGCTTATACACATTAATTCACTCACTGGTTCATTCATTCTTTCATTCAATCGTTTATCATTCATTCACTCACTCACTCGTGTATTCATTCTTTCATTGGCTTATTTATTTATTCATTCATTATATTTCACGTCAAGAACTCAGTCGAATAAACTTGTTCGAGGGAACTTGGATCTTATGTGCAGATTTTATGTAATTTGCTTTGCATTTCCCCAGTAGCACTAATAATGTCAAGATTTTTGACTTGCTCAAAATTGAGCGAAACGTTGTTCAAATCAAAAAATAAAATATAGAAATTATAGGTCCTCGCCGATATCTTTAGAATACAAGAGAAAAAAATCGTTCTATTCCGACAGTTCCCTCAAAATTAATTAAGGGGGGGATGGGGGGCAGACCGTCAGATCAACAAAGACATATTTTCTATATCTTCAAACTACTTTCAATTTTAATTTAAGTACTTTACTTATTTATGAAGATATTTTTACGACACATTAGGCCTTTTTTTTATCTTTTTTTTAACTTTTAAGGAAAACTAGGCTAAAAAATTAACAAAGAAATATGGAAAAATAACAGCTATTTATAGACTAAAACAGATGGAATTAGTTAAAGGAAAATGAATGTGCACTTCTGTTTTCGGCTTCAAATTTGATTTATTAACAGGTATTATGTTTTAGCTCCCCCAACATGGATTCAAGAACCTCAAGATTCTGAAGTTGTAGCTGGACACAAAGTGTCAATGTTCTGCTCAGCAAGCGGCTCACCTGCTCCTACTATAACGTGGAAAAAAATAGGTAGTTACGTTGCAAAATTATTTCATCCTAATTATGTCAATTCCACTTTATAGATAAATTGCGTTACAGTAATAAAATTGAATTCAACTAAAAAATTTTCCCATGTCTTACTGATAACTGAATTTTTATAGGGCTATATTGATTTTTAATTTTAGGAAAAGAAGATCATACCAAAGAATTTTCTCTAAAGAACACTCTCCAAAACGGGACTTTGCATTTTGATTCAACTTCTCCTTCCGATGATGGATCTTACATTTGCGAAGTTTCTAACGGAATCGGAAAGTCTTTGCATAAAAGTGCCGTTCTAATAGTGCATGGTAGGCTCCTTGCTACTTGTTTAAGAACATGTATGTAATTACTTGGAAGATATAGTTTCCTTTTTTTTATTTTCTTTAATCTTTTATTCATGTATTTATCTATTTCCTTCGTATTTCACTTAAATATGCTAGAATGAAATTCTTATTATTATGTTTATTAGAAACATATTTATTCTAAGTTAACACACAAATATTATTGAGATTTCTGGTTCCCTTGCAAGACACCATTTAACCTTCCGTTAATGTTACGTTGTTTTCTCATTTATACTCTGCGTAGGTACACTTAGATTACTGAACATGCATTGGTTTTCATGTTATGAAACCGTGGAGAACAACATTTACTATGCTTATTAATTTGGATATTTAATCTATTTTTAAAAAAAAACCTCGTTTAATCAACGATGAAAAAAATTAGTTTAGTATTTTTAGGAAGCATTTGAGGCTTGAAGTGAAAGGAAAAAGTATTTTAAGTAAAATTCCCGATATTTCTATTTTATTACATTGTAATTTATCTTGAAATAATTTTTTGGGAACTTGAATTTTGTTCTTTTTAGAGTGAAGTCCACATCTACATTTCCGTCGAACTACATTTTCGTTGAGTAAATAATGTAAATAAAAATATAACAACGCAATATTCTAAGAACATTATCATTAAATGAATGCGTTAGGATAAATTACTTATTCTGCTTATCATAAAATTACGTTTCACTCAAAGCATCATGCAAAATATGCCTTCAATTTCAAATCAATTTTACCAAGGTAAATTAATTTTAAAACCTTGTTTCTCGAAAGAATCGTGAATGTTTCTTCTTGTAAGGAACAAAACTTTGTTTAGTTACAATTTAAAACGTTTCATTACAATATTATCCAGTATGTGGCGCTAGTTGTACGCGTATGCCTGTGTTGTTGAAAAACGTTCATTGGTAAAGGACGACGCTTTATTTCTCTTGCTTTAATAGCGCTATGGCTACTTATGTCTGGCTCTTCGAAAATGTTTAATACGTTTTGTGTACTATTTACCGAAATATATTTTCATGCAGGCGAAATTTAGGCTGCCTTTGATATCATTCATGGACCGTGCGATGAAATCATACAGTATTTCATTGATCATTACAATATGCTTAGACTTGCGAATGGTTTTAGCGAACGGTAAGAAACTTTTTATTTTATTTTACAGTACTCTTTCATATATTTTTATTCGAACACTTTACAGCAGAATTTTCTCAACATTTATGCCACATTTCTTTTCAGAAGCTCCGATAATACAACCGTTCAGCTTTCCTCAAAATGTTAGGATTGGACACACGCTAAGCATAACTTGTACAGTTATGAAAGGAAAACCCCCGTTTCAGTTTTCTTGGCATAAAAACCAGCAACTGCTGAAGAAAAGTGGTAGGATAATTACACAAGAAAAAGTCTCAAACTTAATGATAGATCCAGTTACCAAAGAATCTGCGGGAAATTATACCTGCATCGTTAGTAATGAATTTGGGAAAAATTCCTACTCCACAGCTTTGAGTGTACGAGGTATGTAAGAGTATAATAGCTGTTAATACAATTAAAATATCTTGAATCAATACTATATTTTTTAAAAATTTAGATATTTACTTAATTTTGCTTTGAAAAATGAAATAATTGCTTCATATTCATAAATAAAAAAACTATTTAATTTTTTAATGCGAAATTAAGCATCAAACAAATGTTGTGACATGTGTATGTATTATAAAATATTAACGGATTTTAAGAAAAGGATTTATTTCAAGCAATAGCATAATTAAGCACTTTAAGATATTTTAAGAATGTATTTAGGCCAGCTGTTGTTGTTACGTATATTTTAAGCTGTTTTCTTTTGTGTAACAGAAATATTTTTTAAAAATGTCATTAATATTACATTAAATTTATTTCTACTCATCAAAAAATCAATCATCTTCACAAAAAAATGTGGTTTCACAAGACGATTCTCCTCACAAAAAATGCAGTTATTTATTTATTTATTTTTTAAAAATAGCAGAAGTACTTTTCTTCTGGAATTTTGAACAATTTTAACACATTTCGCGTAATGAATATTATTACTAAAAATATATATGTTTAGAAAGGAATTTGTAAAATTTGCAAAAGTTAAATCGTTTACTTTCGGAAATCAGGCTTAAGAAATAAAAAAGCTATTTGCTTGTAAGACGCCACCCCAAGTTATAAAATACTCATATATCCACCCAAAAAACAAGTCTTAATTTTTACTGAATAATATCTAATTTATAATCAAGTTTGTTGGAAATTCTTTCCAACTTTTACATTCAATACACTATGACTTTTATATAATTAAGCACATCTATAGGTAAGAAACTTTATTTTAAAAGATATAGAGCTTTAAATTACATTTCATTTTGATGATTTTTGATGTGAAAAATCTAAAATAATTCAAAATGTCGACTAATATTCTTATCTTATAAAACTTTTAAATCGTTTTATATTTCTAGCATTTCCGCTCGAGTTTATAATTTATATCTAAAATTTAAATATTTAATTTCATCTAAGTTCTTATTTACTGCACTTTGTTCACTGTAGCCCAAACACTATTCTTTCTAACAACATGAGCATATCATAATACCAATTAAAAATATTTACTTTTTTTTTTTGGTTGATTTTAAACAATTTAACGATTTTTTGCATAAAACTATATTGTAATTTTTCTTTCAAGATGAGTCTCAATATTGTTAAAATTGCCCATGTTTTTGTTTTCTTTTGTTTTTTTTTAAAAAGAAAAAATATTCAGGTCAAAATGATTTGCTCTATTTTTTGGGAAGAGTGTACGAGTATACTGTCACGCTTACTTTTATTGTTATTTTATGATTTTAACAACTAGGCTCTTTATTTTTACATAATTATAACACGGTTCCTTATATAAAAGTCGAAATTCAAGTAAAATAATTTTTATTTGAGCTCTGCTATTAATATACAGATAGTTACCTAAAATTGTAGCATTTTATTGAAATAAAAATTGTTTTACTTTTAAGCTCCGCCTTCTTGGGTTACAGAACCAAATGACGAAGAAACAGTAGAAGGATTAAAAATTTCTTTTGTTTGTGAAGCATCAGGATTTCCTGTGCCAACTATTTTATGGAAGCGTATTGGTAAGATGAAATCAGCTTTTTTATTGATGAAAGTATTGCAAAGATCCCCAATATAAGAACTTTCTACAGGCATTGATTAATTGTTGTATTTAGGATCAAGATAAGGAAATGAATTTAAAAAATTAAAAAATAATTTAATAAAGCATAGAAAGAAGTAAAAATTCTAACTATATATATATCGTAATTGAATCCTAACTGAACAAGAATACATTTCATGTTACTTTTGGGATTTAATTATTAGAATTATGCTAAGCATTGGAAAGATAGTTTAAAACATTGCTTACACAAGATTTTGGGCTCGAAGATTTTCTTACGAATAGTCTGAAAGACTTTATAGATTTATGATTTCGAAATTTTATGAAAATAAAGCAGCTTACCCTTTAATATCTGTTTCAGTACTTGTATTTGTTTTTGAATAATATGGATGGGGGAAATATGTGTGCACGAAGAGGGTATAAGAACTTTTTGAAGACATCAGACTAGGGACATATTTGAATTAACCACGCTACTAGTATTCATATGCTATAATGTTAGATACAAAAACATCTTAATTTTTTTTTTGTTTTTTAATTAAACTAGATGAAAATATCTAAACTAAATCCATGCAGAGAAGTGTTAAAACACGATAGTTATGAAAAAACACTCACGACTTCACTTAAATTAATAATGCGTGTAACTTTGAAAACACAATAAAATTTTCTCCCATGACTTTGCTACATAGCAATAAACAAATTGTAATTAAAAAAGAATGTTGTTTTAAGGTCGTAGATAAAATACTCAGAAGTTTCTTAAGAACTTTGAAATTGCTCTTTTTTTCTCCTATTTGAATTGTTCGTGTCTTTCGAAATAAGATGCATTTTATTTATATATTTTTTGTTTGACAGGTAACCTTGTTGGAGAAAATGTGGTAAATATGATACAAACCTCAAAAAATGGAACTCTACATTTTGTTCCAATATTAAAAGAACACGAAGGAAGATATATGTGCGAAGTAGATAATGGTGCTGGTGAACCTTTAACTAAGGTTGTTGCTCTCACAGTTCATGGTAAGAAGCCTTTTTCTAATGTGTAAAAATATTGGTCTGAAATTTAGTTCTGAAACTCACAACATGGGTTTGGTTTACTTCAAAACGTGTTTCAAAATATTTCATTGTAGAAAAAAATACATTGTCTTTATTTCCTTTTATATAGCTGATAACTACAATGTAATTATTCCCTTTTTTACAAGTGTCAATTACAACATACAACTACTAATATACGTATGAAGAACCATATTTTTAGCCGGATTCAGAAAATGCGATTAAGGAATCATGTATAAACTTTGAAATTGAACAAAGGGAATTTAAGTTTGAAACTCAAACTCTCACATCAATCACAACAATTACGGGGCAGTAATGAAAAGCTTTTTGACATAAAATATCAGCTGCATATTCTTTTCTTTCTTCGTTGTATTCTGAACATATTAATAGACGTATTATATGTGGGTTTGTTTCATTAACGAATTCATACGAAAACACTTGAGAACACTATTTATTTCAAAGTTGTATATTTTTAGGAAACACTTGAAAGTACTATTTATTTCAAAGTTGTACCTTTTAGGAATATTATGCATAATTGTGTGTTATACATAACATGTAATCATTTTTATGAAAGGTATGGCATACTTGAAACATATATACAGATGAAATTGAATAATGCAGTTAAGTTATTAAATTAATTAAATGTAAGATTAAACCAAATAGGAAAAAATACAATAAATGCAAATTGTATTTTTCATAAAATCTGCGTTATGTATGGCTTTATATTTCCAATTTTAATTTGTTATTTTATTTTAAATTTATTCTTGAAGAACAGAGAACAACGGCTTTATAATAAAGAAAAGAAAAAATGTGGAATTAAATATATTTTTGACTTTGAATTTATTGAGAGTATGAGTCCCGTACTTAAATAAGAAACAATGAAACTTTATAAAATCCATAAAGAAGAATGACATTGAGCAATAATTTTCTGAAAAAATTGCATTGCAACTTAACGGTTTATGATGCGTTGATCCCACAGTTTGTTAAATACGAATACGTATGTTATGTTTGCATGTAAGTTCAAAAGATGTATTTAAGGTATAGACGAAAGCACGCTTTTCACGAGATCTTAAGAATACTTCGAACACTGAAACTCAATAATAAGTCTTTGAATAACATTTCAAGTTTTCAACGGCAAATTCACGTATTTTTGTGAATTTGCCGTTCACTTTCGGGTATTTAAATGTGTACTATCATTCACACTAAGATAAATAACTAAATGATATTTGACGTGCAGCAATGAAAACTATGTTCCCTTCACCTGCAGACGTTAAATTAATTCTTATTACATTACTTATAAGTATTTGTGGCCTCAAAACTGTCTCTTATTTGTTTTGAATTTGTAACGGTTATTATGCATAATTTATGTCTTCATCATTTCTACACGAATAGGTATAGCAATATACATACATATATATTTAGTTTAAACTTTATAAATGATGAAAGGCAAAACATTTGAGCACATGATCAATGATAGCCATAAAACTATTACTTTATCTACATTATGAAGTTATTTTATTTCATTAATTTACTATTTCCGGTAACATTTTGCTTTTCACCTTAATTTGTTGGCTGTGTATATTTTTTATCTTCCATAACTTGACGGGGGTTTCACAACTTATAAAATTTAGCTTTGAAATTTTTAATGTGTCATTATATCCTACAACAAACTTGAAACGGAAAAACATTAGTTCGAATTTTCTCCCGCATACGGCGCTAGTTGTTCGTATTGTAAACGTTCTATGTTTAACGCCATTTGGATGCATGATTTCTTTCTCCGTTTTACTGCGAAAAGTAAATATTATAGTTATGTACCGAAATAAAATCAAATGCATTATGTATGATATGTGTTTAAATCGTATTGCATAACTGTTTATAGCAGCATTTGTCAAGATGTCAAAATGTTATAAGAGTGAAATTTCCAACGTTTGTTTTTGTGTCTTCTTTGCGAGAGCATTTCAAATAGGATTTTGCAATGGTAAGTAGCATCAGAACTATTTTTAAAAATATATTTCCTATTTGTACGACACTTTAATGCTATAATTAAAAGGGCCTAGCAATTGTTTAAATAATTATCTATATATATATACAATTTTTATATTTTCCATGAATTTGTAATGAATATGATTTGATACTCCAGTAATGAGTTAATTTTTAGTCAAACATATATATCAAAATATCAGTATATGTTATGTTTAATAGCATGGGCATTTCTTTTAATTATTATTATTAGTAGTATTTATTTTATCCTTGTGGGGGCAATTCATACCGATAACTTTTTTTGGTATTTTTGGTATTATGGGATTAAATCAGTTTCAAGGTGATAATGTAATTATCCAAATAAAATTATTTAGATATTTTTTAATATATATAAAAGTATTGTGAAAAATCCGGTATTTTTAAGTATTTAAAAAAGCGTGATTATTTTAACAAAACTAGGATAATTAATAAATAAGCATTATATCAGCACAAATACATTTGATTTATCCAACTACTGATTTACATTAATACAAACTTTCTAAATAACAAGATTTTTTCTCTAATAAGAAGATTTACTTTATATTTATTATTATTCTAGAATTTATGAATGACGTACAGTTATAAATAAATTTATCCGCAAGATTTCGAACCAATTAATTAAAGTATTTTCATTAGATAATATGTTATTAATGTGTTTTTATACATAAAAGTTTGCTGTAGTGCATTAACGCTTTTATCAATCGTACTTGTGCATGTGTCGTAAAAATTTATGCGTCAAGCTAATAAGGATTTAATGTTTTCAATATCTTGAAGGTTAACGTTTTTCTTATTATTTCAAAATTAAAAATGTTATGGCTGTAGATTTCATTAAAAAATCCATTCACATTTTCACAGAAAGTGTGAAGAAATTTGTGAGATCTTAATTGAAAAAAAGATTAAAATAAAGAAGAGAAAATATTTTTCATGAAAGTTAACTGTGAAATATGCGTTAGTTCTTGGTCCGTAAAATTGATTTCTTTTTCAATAATTAATCCTTATGTTGGACA
This sequence comes from Octonoba sinensis, assembly GCA_038502835.1. Taxonomy (NCBI): domain Eukaryota; kingdom Metazoa; phylum Arthropoda; class Arachnida; order Araneae; family Uloboridae; genus Octonoba; species Octonoba sinensis. The sequence goes on along the minus strand of CM076599.1, from coordinate 108,910,044 downwards.
CATTAATTTTTCTATACATTTCAGCCTTTTGTTCCTTTTTAAACAGATCCACCAAAAATTCAGCCATTTCAATTTCCTCTAAACGTTCAGCTTGGGGAAAAGACTAGTGTCATGTGCATTGTGAAGACGGATCATTCAAGTCTAACATATGAGTGGCTCAAAAATGGAAATCCATTAAAGAACTCCAAAAACATCAACATAGAGTCCAGTAAATTATTTTCAACACTAATAGTCAACCCTGTAGAGGACGGATCTGCCGGCAACTATACCTGCATTGCTAAGAGCAGGACTGGACAAGATAATTATTCTGCATTTTTGCTTGTTAAAGGTACATTTTACTTATTGAAATTATGTTCATTTTTTATTTTAAAATTTTTTAAAAGTTTTTTAAAGAATGAAAAAAGACAGTAAAAAACAAAATTTTAGAAGAGGAAACAGAAAATGAGGCTAACATAAATATGTTAATTTTAGTCCTAATTTATTTGTAAATGAAAAACAGCTGCAGAATATAGGTGACGCTTAATGCTACAATTCTAATACATCAAAACGTTTTAGTAAAAGCATGTAGTGTAGTGATTGTATATTACTTACACTACAAAAAATCACATTATTCTGAGGTTTTATGATAGCCAAAGTTTAAAAACATAAATGAATTATATAAATGCCGCATATTTGCATGTTCAATCTATCACTTTTTCCAATTTTCAAGTAACTCGCTCGCAAAGCAAGATTGACTGCATTAGAGGAACTATATATTTTAATGCACCGTAAATGCTTTTGAATTTTTTTACAGCAAATTTTACGGCTTTGAGTGTAATGAAAAATTGTATGCTTACATTTGTGACTTTTCTATTTAAATTATTGTAAATAATTACAATCGTTCTTCAGTTGAACTGAATAGGTTCTTTAATTCCCAATCAAATGAATCACGAGCATAGGTAACTAACATACTACAGGAGGCACTTTTTAGTAACAACTTGAAGATGAAAAATTGTGCTCATACTTTGATCCCCCCCACAATCCGTGACAAATTTCTTATCCCAAAAACTTATTTTTTCAAAAGTGTTAATCTTCACGTGAGAAATAAAGGGTCCAAATTATTTTTTTTCATAACATATCATTTGGCTTAAAGCAATAGATTAGTCTTTGTACTCTGAAGACAAAGACACCAGGCAGAACAAAATAAGCAAAAAAGATGCATCATTTTCACTTATACTATACGATTTTCCTTCGCGACATTACACTAAAAATAAAAGATATAACTTATGTTTATTTATTTTTTGTACTTGAAATTACTGCCGCTTAAAAACAATATGAAACAAATGGGCGGGGGGGGGGGGGGGTCACCAGATTATCGCTTTAATGCAACTATCGCGTATTTTGGTTAAAAATCTTAAGAGAGAGAGGATGGGGACAGATAACTCATTTTCCCCTGGATTTTTCTAAAAATAAAATTAACATTTTAAATTTTTTTAAAAATTAAAAATTAAAAACTTTAAAAAATTTGAATTAAATTGCGTTTTTTTCAGCTCCTCCTACTTGGATTAAAGAACCTGAAAGCATTGAAGCAGTAGAAGGTCAGTCTGTTAGAATATCATGTGCAGCGAATGGATATCCTACACCTAAAGTTTCAATCACTAAAGGTATAGGTTTTAAAAGTATATGTAAAAATAATGGTATAAAATGTAGAATATTAAACTTATTAAGAAAAGCAGTATTTATTTATTTCTATTATTTTATTTTCAAATAAAATTCCTATTGTGTGGAATTATATTTAAAAGACTAGTCATACGTTTAGCGTACTTGATTCAACATGTATCACAGATTTTGTCTTCACAAAACTTTACATGATGAATATTTATTAATATATGAAGTTATTTAAATTATTTATCCTTTCCATATAAAGTATGTTTAAATCTATCATGTTATATAATTGCATAATAATATATGTGTTATGATCTGCAAAAAATCGAAAATGGCAATAAAAACACGCTGTGTTAATGTAATTCCTCCTGTGTTACATGATTACCGTTCTTTTCATACCTAATAAAGAAATTTAGGTGAACGAATTACACAACAAGTAGCACAATTCATCATATTTCTAACGGTTAATCCGTGTGATTCCGTCCTTCTACTTAAAATTTTTGAACTGTCGTCAAACAGAGTTTATTTAGGTCTTTTTAATCAGCATTTTTATTAACTGTATTTTTTATGTCCTTTTCTTTTAAGGAATTTGAGGAAAATCTGAATATTTCTAACATTGCTGACATACTGGAACTACATTAGTACATTAAATATACTTTCTTTATGTTTCACATGATGAAATTTAACAGTTTTATCAGGATTTGTAGTTTTTAAATTACGAAAGAACTTTCATCTACGTTTGTATCAAGTCTCATCAAATAACTTTTTTTTAAGTTGTACCTTTTAGCACTGTTTTAATGTTTGGACACTTTTCAAACAATTAAAAAATATTCATAATCATAATAATATTAGACAACTTTAAATTTAAAATATTTCAGATTCTTATATTTTTTAAGTTTTCCCCCCATTTAAGAGCTTTTTACTTAAATTTAATAAATTGTTCTTTAATCAAATGAATAATCTCAATAACATATTGGATAACCCTCTTTAAATATTAGTTTCAGTCTCATTTATTCCATTTACAACTAATTATATGATTTTGCATGCATATTAGTTAATTTTAAATTTGAATGACATACCAGATCAGTAAATTATTGTTCTTTACTTTTAGAAGGTGTGGATGACCACATAGCCTCACATGTGGAGAAAGTAACGTACGATGAAACTGGAAACGCTGCCTTATTATTGCAGCCTGCTCGCAAATCCGACGATGGAAAATACTCGTGTCGTGCTAAAAATGACGCTGGAGAACCTATTAAAAAGGAATTTACGATTTTAATTTATGGTATGCTGAAAGTAGTTTTCTAAGACAAGCCTTTATCGTTCAAAGCTTTCCTCAATTATTTGTTTATCAAGCAAACTTATATGTTTTTCCTATGGGTGTTTTTTGTTTCTGTTATAGTTTTTGTAATTAAAAAAATTAAAAGAGAATATTTCAAGAGTAATTCACTTTTTTTCCTGTATGTGGCGCTAGTTGTACATAGTAGGATTTAATGAAGTAGCAGCATCACGCCATTGTGTATATCAGAACCATAAGCAGACGTTAGAAACAGCTCACGTTCCGTTAAAATTCGTTTATAACCTAAGTGATGCTTATACACATATGAGTGAGCTGATATCTTTTTAACCGAGTTGCGTTAGTATTTATGAGTGCTAATGAGAGCATGCAGTTACTTTTCTAGCACAGAAATCAAGCAGTTAGAATCACCAAGCACTAGATGATGTTTTATATTTCTCCATTTGCTGTTTGGATTTACCTTGTTTTGACATCGGAAACATTTGGTAAGTAATAAATAATAAGTTATACAATATAATTAATAATGTAAACATTGCGTTACATAATATAAAAATCAGAAAATATAAATTGCATTAAATTTCATTGCTTGCATTAAATTTCATTGCATCATGACATTATGAAAATTTTACCCGACTTATTTTTCTTCCAAGTATAAGATATAAAAGCTTTCTCTTTTATGTTCAGAAATTTTAAATATATTAATATGAGCATTTTGTTGAAAATAGTGCCTGCATATTATATTCTTTTATGGTTTTGAGATGAAGAAGCTTATTAAATTTATGGTAAAAACCAAATATGAGTGAGCCACAGTTCATGCTCACATTTGAAACTACGGAAGTTTCTAATATAGTAGTAAAATATTTAGTTTCATGAAAATTACCATTGCGTAAAAACTTAAACAACTTTTGCATGAACAGTTCGAGTAGTTTAAGTAATTACAAAATAACAATTTATTGGTGAAAAATATCATATATAGGGCACAAAATAATGAAGAAATTAAGTAGAGTACATTTAAACAGATAGAACTTTAGAAATTTATTTAATTATTGCAAAATAATTGATTGTATTGTAAAGCGTAACGGTGTAAAATTTTATTACGTAAAACATAAAAGCACATATTATATTCTTGATATTTAAAGCTCTAATTTTGGTTTTATGTGAAGCAAATTGATTGTGTTGTTAACTTGAATTACCTGTAAAAAACAGTAATACTTATTTATATCTTTTCAGCTTACAACTATAAAATTCAGCCATTCATATTTCCTCCAAAAATTCGGGAAGGGGAATCAACAAAAGTTATGTGTTCCGTAAGCACTGAAGAAAAAATATTGACTTTCAAGTGGTACAAAAATGAGGGACCTATCAAGAGTGACGACAGGACTGAAATTTCTCAACACACGGATTATTCTTTGTTAAAAATCAAATCCGTTTCTTCACAAGACTCTGGAAATTATACTTGCGTCGCACGATTGGCACACGAAACCCTTAACTACACAGCTGTGCTCTCAGTGGAAGGTATTTCTTTTTATTTTCTCTAATTTAAAATTTCCATTTCAAGATTTTTTAGAATATTTTTTTATTTTTAAAAACTTTTTAGTGGCATTTTACATAGAATAAAAATTAATTTAAAACGTGTCTGATCAAGATTCAATGCATAAATAACATTTACTGCTTACATTTTGTACAAATAAGTTTCATACTGAACCAATAGTGATACTAAGTTGAATAGAATGTCATGTTTATCTTTACTTAACTAAATTTCACTATCTTTGTATCCTTCATCTTTCAGCGCCAGTTTGTTTTGAATAAACTAAAAAATAATTCCTTAACGCATTATTGTTAATCACTTGCTATATTTTTATTAAAAGTGTCTACAAACATTTTTTTAATGATCAATAGTTATAGTTATAGCTTTGAAAAATCTCATAAAATCCAGTTTTTAAATGCCCCCCCCCCCCCCAAAAAAAAACAAGCCCTTATATAAATGTCAATTTCTGAATGGCATTATAACGTATTTTATAAAATTTTTGTTGTACTCCTTAATTTTCATAAAATAATATTGTTATTAAATAAAGCTTATGAAAAACATACTTTCCTTCTTGAAATTGATGTTCAGTTTTTATAAACTGTCCCCCACTTTTAGGAGTAAATTTAAAATAAATCGTTAGAAATTCTTATTTTTTTCTTAGAATACTCTATAAACACAATAAAAAAATTTGTGCATAAGCAGTAATTAATGGAAACTGTATTAAAGAGAAATCTCTTTTCAAAGCTCACCACTAATCAGCCGTTTTCTTAAGAAATCAGATTTTTTAAGGATTTTGATTGACTGAAGTTCTCTCATAACGAACTTCTTTACACAGAAATTGTAACACTGGGAAGGAAAGGTCGTAAAGCATTGAAAATCGTAGGATCATTGATATGCAAATGACACAAAAATGATGTCAGAATATTCAAATTGCCTGGATTTCTTCAATATTTAGTATGGCCAACTCCTGACGAAATGCAGCCGTTTACCCATCTTAGAATGCTATCAATGATACTTTGAAAGGTCTCCTGAGGAATATTTTTTGCTATGTTGAATTCACTTGAGTGTGCTATGAAAACTTGTGTCCAACCACACTACTTAATAGGTAAAGCTTTAGCCACGTTTGCTAGATAAGAGCTGGCTGCTTGAAAAACTTGAACATTTAAATATCTTTTGCACCTTAACCAATCCTGTGACTTGTATATTCTACCACTTTTCCATCTTGGTGTCTTAATTTCAGTGTGGAGCAGTTTATTAAAGAATTTATTTTTCTTTAAAATATTGTTTTCACAGAGTTCTCTCTCCCTCTTTCTTAATTAACACATTTTCTTCCGCCATTTTTTTCGCCCTATGATTACATTCAATTGTTAAAATCGTAAATTTTTTACTGAAACTTTCTTATTGGTGCTCTTAAACTCCTCAAACAGTTTTCAAAATTCAGCTCACTTTCACTATAGAATCCGCTTCGCGTTACAAAAATTGCCTGGATTTTCCGTAGTTAAATCTAATCTGAACTTTGTTAAGAATTTAAGATCCATTTTAAATATCATCATGTTTGTCCTTTTTAATGATTTCAAGCTGCCTTTTCAAGCGAGCGCTATTTATTATCACCTCTCTTATTACAAATATTAACAAAAATATGGTTATTGCATTAGGTAAGTTTCTACAACGTGCTTATTTTTTATGTCATATTTCAGCTCCTGTTCAATGGTTGACCGAGCCAACAGATCAAGAAACAAACTTAGGAGAAAATGTTAAATTTTCGTGCATTGCGAAAGGATTTCCGTCTCCCAAAATTCAATGGGAGAAAGTATCAGGTAAATATTTTTCTTTCTTTTATTGCTATATGGAAACCTTGTATTGCATAAAAACTGGCCTTGTCTACGCGAATGAAGAGGAATCAGCAGTTAAAAGCAGTTTTTCGTTTTCTTTCCATTATGCAGGTTATGTTTTAAAGTTTTTAGGAAAAAGGGTCTCGATCAAAGCTACTGAAGAGACTCATATTTTTCTTTCTAGTATCAAAAGATATTGTATTCAATGTCAATAGACATGGATGCAGGAAAAAGAAACATCTCCTCTAAACGCTAAATTTAGGTCACGTTTTAATTATATCAAAGCTTTTATAAAGTCTTGATATTACTGAAATTTTACTTAAATTTAACGTCCAAAGCAGATGTTTTGTTTTTCCTGCATCCCCACCTACATTGGTGTGTATAACATTTCAAATAAATCAAATTTGACTACGTTGCATTTATATGAAACAGATTGGCAGAGAGTAGATTTTTGTGAAATTGATACTGCATACGTATAGTGCATACTTAATAATCTACTGCTTTCAGAAGTAGTCAAACATAAAAATATATTTTATAAATTCTTTGCGATTTTTAATGTGATTTATTTATATATTTTTATTTACTTTGTTTTATGTTGCTTTATATTCGTACAATTTCTGAAAATGTATTCCTTTTTTTAAGTTATACTCAGTATAAAAATATGTAATTACTATTTTCGTTGCAGATAATCAAAGACTAAATATATTCACTCACAATAGAATTAAAATAAAAGAAGGGTCACTTCATATTTCAAATGTTAAGAGCGACGACCAAGGTTCATATATTTGCTCAGCTCAGAATGGGATCGGTGAAATTCTTGAGAAGAAGGTTATGCTATCTGTAATTGGTGAGCTGATATTATTATGAAACTTCGTGGTCTTTTTAGAGCTTTTTAATGTTTATTTTTTCAGGTACATGATAATGCATATTCAAACAATTACATATTAATGCACATTTAAAAAATTTGTTCGAAAACAAGATAACCTTTTTGATTGTAAAATAAAAATGCTTCATTTTTTGCCCCAAATGTGGCGCTAGTTGTTCATGTTAATGGAATATGCGACGGTTGCTTAGGCCGCTTGTTGTATATCGCCATTGACTGTATTCTTTCAGGTTTTGTTTTGCTTAGGATATCCTCAGTATTGCATACATCAAGTCAGATGTTCATAATGGGACATTATATTCCTATAATAAAGCTGTGAAAAATACTACATGTTTTTTACTTTTTGAGCGTCACAAACGGCATTTTTACTTCAGTTACTTTTCAGAATGCGGCTAGTCCTGTTTCAGATGAAAGCCTGGTTTCTAGTTTCAATAATATCGTCTGTTTTTACAAATGGTAAGTTTAGTCTTTTATTTATTTCATAAATAAATTTAAAATGTCAATTAACTGATTTTAATATAATGTTATGTGATGTAAGAGCTATTAAAATGAAGATTTCACAATTTATAAAAGTCATCGTTCTACATATTTGATGTACTTCATAAAATTTATAATTTTATGATTTTATTTAGGCTTAGAAACATGCAAACATGTGTAAAGAAAATATTTTATGTCTTATTGATTTGTATATAAAATTATTTATATTCGTGGAATATTTTATTTCTAAGTGTTTTTCTTACAAGTTTTTTTTTTTTTTTTTTGCTGGGATTTACTATTTACAAATTGCAATATTCTCATCTAATAAAGAAAATGAAAATTAGCTACTAACTTGAACTTTATAATTTAAAGCAGTTTAATGTTTATAAAAACATTTATTATGCTTATTTTCTTTTGAAAAATCAAACAAAGTGCAATTATTTTAATTAGTTTTCATAATTACACGACAAGCATTTTAAAAGTGATCAGTCATACAGTACAAATTTGAATTTTGAGATTTCCTAACATATTTAAAAATTAATGAAGGTAAACAAATAAGTAATACTTTTAAAGACTGTTTTTATTGCAATCAAACATTTTTGTGTCATAAAAATGTGGTAATTAAATTTCTTTATTTTTAGATGTACCAGAAATACATCCATTTAACTTATCACCTAAATTGAAAATCGGAGACATTGCAAGTATACACTGTTCCGTAATACGGGGGAAAACGCCGTTGAAGTTTGAGTGGTATAAAAACAATGATTTGGTAAAGCATTCGACCAATCAGATACAAATAAGTGAAAAATTTTCTAACTTAGTGATTGATCCAATAAAAGGATCGTCTGCTGGGAATTACACTTGTGTTGTTAGCAATGGTTTCGGGACTACTAGTCATTCTGTGATACTTGTTGTTAAAGGTAAGTGGTTTTTAGTAGTTTTTCAAACAACGTACCAGTTGAGTATGGTCCACAAATGTATTTTTCATATACTTGCGTTGTAAAATCACATAATAAATACATACGTGCAACAAACTATTATCGCTACATTTAAATACATATTACTACATTATTGAATACTATAAACGTTGACATATTTTCTTTCTTGTATTATTGGAGTAGGAATTATCTCTTCTAGAACAAAACAAAGTTGTTATATTTATTATCTATGAAGGAAAGCAGAAAATTCTGTGTAAAAATGTTTAAAGCTTTAAGTAATTGTGCTAAAACCCGATTTATGCACTTTCATTGTTTTCTTGGTTAATACTTTAAAAACACTACATATTATAAATTAATTATACAGAATACAACTCGATGCACGACTTCCTACAACGATACATTTACATACTGAAGTAATTCAGAATGCTTTTAGCTTTTGCATTACATATTTCTTAAATTAAACCTTTTACTAAAACTATGTTAGAACCAGTATAATTCATTTCCTTCTGGAAAACTTATAGGTTTAATTCCGTTGATGCGTTTAATTGTGATGTTATTTAATGAAATTCACTGAACATGCAAGGCAAATTAAATTCCGTATGTTATTGATATAAAATTCATTTGCTTTAGAAATGTTTTTAAGTATTATTTAACAACAATTTTTGTTGTTGTTAAGCTCCTCCTTTCTGGCTACAAGAACCTGAAGATAAAGAAACTATTGAAGGATCTGTAGTATCACTACCTTGCCATGCTGGCGGAATGCCAACACCCGTCATTGTTTGGAAGAAAATAGGTATAATTCTTAGAGCAAATATTCCTAAACTTTCAACCTGAAATTAGTGTTACAAATGCTTTTTTCTTTTTGAAATTTTTGCTGGTGAGGCTCTAATTTTTTCGTCTCATTGGATAAACAAAACCATTTTTCCTTTTTTATTAACACAATTTAAACTCGTTCTGAATTGCTATTACAGTAATGAATAAACAAACAGCTGAAAGCTGAAATTGTTCGAAAGTGATACGCTTTGCTTGATGATACTTGGCAAAAATCATCAACCAGTCAAAGACTGATAAGTGTTCAAAAAATTTCAGCATCATAAACAAATAAAGGAAAATATTCTTGAAATTACTTTCATTTCTTTCGCGAATCGACACATGACCCTTTTATCTTCTCGTTAAAGTGAAACGAGTTTTGTTTATTCCCTGGATTATGCACATATACCTCATTTAATTGCAATGAGTAACCCTGCGCCATTACTTATTACTGGTTGACCCATGTACTAATGAAAAAATATATATATATAATTTTATACTTATTAATATCCAACTGAGAAGAAAAGTGTCACCGCACAAGAAAACGCAAAAAACTTTATTTTTCCTCCTATTTACTTATTCATTTTTCGGGCAATATTTCAGTTAAACAGTACAATTTAAAGTAAAACGAATAAACAATCAAATGAAAAAATCGTAAATAACGATTGAATTCATAACAAGTTTAAATCAATCAGTCAAATACTAATAAATGTTAAGAAATATTCCGCATCATAAGCATGAAAAAAATAGAATAAATAAATAATCACTAATCGGCACAAGATACTTCTATTTTCTCGTTAAAGAGAAGCGTGTGATAAAGGATTAATTTCGAAATATTTTTTAAAGAATATTTAGATCACTCTGAAAAGTTAAATAAAGACGGTTCAAGCTTACGCAGCTGCAACAGTTTTTCTGAAAGTTTATTAGCAGTGGGGAATCAAGAATTTCTTTTCGCGGGGGGTGGGGAGACATTGCTTCAGAGCCGTTTAATAATACCCGATTTTTAAATATTGGCATTATTATTATTATTTTGATGTGAGGAGGGAGAAACAAATCCCAAGATGCCCTACGTTGGATACGCCTTTTTTTATAGTTCCTTTCTTACGCTTATCTTTTCAGCTTTTTTACATATAACATATATTACAAACAAATGCAATAAATTGTATTTTTAGAATGTCTTAATTCCAAAAACTGATGGTTATGTTTTTGCTATAACCTTCAAAAAATCTGCTCTTTATTCATTTAGAAATAAAAATCAACTCGGTGCGAGTTTTGCTTCAGCAAAATTCTTAAAGTGCTTACAATAAGTAAAATTTATCTAACTCTTGAAGTTTGTAATGTATATTCAGTTCTATTTCATTATCCTTATTTCATTTTAATTCATATGATATGTTAGTTGTTCTGATTAACTATTAAAAAAACCTACAAAATTCTGACATTTCTTTCAGAGATTGAATTTTAGTATAAGGAAGCCTAATCGTCTTCGAAGTAAAATAAAATATTATTTGCGGTGATAGACGCATGAACTGTTTTGATCACAACTTCCTTTTTAGTTCTCCAAGAAAATTTCCCAGATTGAGGGCAATTGGAGCATTAGTTCTATTACTCGAGGAATAAAATCTTCCTTTATTCCTTTTCGCGTGTATTATGAGCATAAAAACATTGATGTGAAGATAAAAGAACGTAATGGAACTAAACATTAATCTCAAATTATTTCAAAATAAAATTTACAACCGACATAAACGCAATGAATAAATGTGTCATAAATATAACAATTAAAAAACAATTTTCTCAAAATAAATGATTTAATTTCTAAAAATTCTATAATGCCAAAGAAATGAAATGCATCTATAATGGGACATATATTCAATTAGCTTGAAAAAACAAATGAGATATGATGCAACATGTGAGTGATTTTCAACTAATATCTATGCTAAAGGACAATACAGTTGTGTTACCTGAAACGGATTTAATAGGTCGTAAGAAACGTGCAGTTGTTAAATAAAAATTTGTTACGTTGAAAAAAAAAACCGCAAGGCATGTTTAAATACAGACTAAATATAGCTTACAGAATGATCAGAACTGTGTAATACTATCTAAATATATATAAGAATAAGTACTTTAATATTTTCTAACTATGGTATTTTTCTCAAGTAAGCATTAAATGTTTTTTCTTATCAAATAAAGCTGTATTTCGTCTTGTATTTCAGGTACTGTTCGGAGCGATCAAACTTTAAACTCCTTACACAAGAATGAAAGAAACATTAATGGTAGTCTCGTACTTAATCCTGTTATGAAAGAACACGAAGGTACTTATATTTGCGAGGCAAATAATGAAGTTGGCGAAAAGTTGCAGAAATCGGCGTCTCTGATTGTTCATGGTAAAAGAAGTTAATTTATAACTTGAATTGTTGTTGTTGTACCTATATATGAAGACTACTAGTCTATACGTGTTTAGTAACTGTACATATTTTGTTATTATTTTGTAACCTTTTAGTGATCCCACTGATTTAGGCTCGCTCTCAATAGGTGTTTCTTTTATATATTAAAATGTAATTATGCATTTTTTAGATTTAATAAAAATAAAAACTATCGTGGTAAAAAGAACTGAATGATTGCGAGGTATTTTTGGTAACTTTTTTTCTTCTTGCATTTGACTAATTGACTTTTAGAAGAAAACAAATATATTTCCTCCGCGAAAGATATTTTGTGATGTAATATTATGTAGCTGTAATGCATTTATTTTTGTGGATCACAATAATTTATGTAATACAGTTTTTAAAAACCTTTTCTTTTGAATTTCTAATGTTATGTAATGAATAAAAAAATATATATACAAGCAAATAAATACAGTATTTACGTTAACGTCACACAATAATATTTTAATTTCGTTGTACGCTGAAATTAGTTAGAGAATGATATACTACAGTTGGTAATAGTTTCAAGATCGTGAATCATTTATATAATTCAATAATATTTGGTGAATTAACATACTGATTTATAGATACTCAGTGCAAAAAAATCACACCGTATATTCATCAAAATATTTTTTTAAACCTTCATTTACCTTTCCAGTGTGTTAATTTTATACACAGATACTTTCTGTGCGTTATGCCACATATTTATATTATACCTTATATATTTCTTATTGATACAGAAAGTGGCATATAATATGCATAAACATAAGAACAGTTGCGAAACACGCATGATGAAACCAACTTAAAAAAAAAAAAAAAAAGGTTTTTTTTTTTGGTTGCCTAGTTGTGTATGATACATATACACATATACCTTATTAATTTTTATGAAAAAAAATATCTTGCTTCGCATAACGTACGCTTAATAAACCTTTGAAACGATATTTTGATATTTCCCAAATTTCATCGATTATTTTTTTTATTGTACAAAAAGTTTTCTTATTTCAAACTACATCTAAGCACTTACATCATGTATAATTTCCGAAAAATCAGTGTTGAAAAATATTTTTATCTTCAATTTATTTATTAGCAATTTTTATTATGAGTATCTTTTGACAGTAATGTTAACAGTTACAAAGGGTATTTTTGCTCTTTATTTTGAAAGAACTGAAAATGAAACAACGCACATGCTCTAAAATGTATTTATTATACGTAGTTTTGAGTCTTTCTCATCAACAATTGCAGATTATTTAAAATAGTTTGTATTATTGCCGTGATGTGGCGCTACATTTCCTTTAGCTTCGCAAAAGTATCTACAACGCTTACGCATGTTGACGCCATGGAGCTTATATCTGTACAAATTCTTGTACAATTGATATTGGAGAAATCTTCAAATGCAGTCTTCAGTTTGCATTGAGGACATTATATTATATTCTTTTGGAATAATGGAAATGTCACAAACATCGCAAAATGTATTCAAGGCCATTTTGTTGTTGTGGACGATTGGACTTGGCTATTCTTCAGGTGAGTGAAATTAGTTTGTCTCTTCCTCCATATCATAAAAATGTGTTTAACTAGTATATTTTAAAATCAAAAAGAACAACGCCTTACTTTTTCTAATAAACTTACGAACATAAACCTGTGTGAATAGGTTCAGAGTGTCAATATATTATGTGCATATACTTGAGAAAGATTATTACTATTTATTAATCTTTCCATGTAAATACACAAATTATCTTCAAATTTTGTCGTTTTCATGTTAATACATCAGCTACAAAATAAGATTTTGGCTTAGTTCGTGCAGTTTAAGCGAAATCATATTATCTAAATAAATAAATAAACCTTATTTTTGCACAGAAAAGTTTCACTTTGTTAAAAATGATTTCTTGCAAGTTTATACTCACTTTTTCATTTTATAAAATGCCTCATCTATGTGCCATTACTGAATCCGTTTCGTAAAATCTTTCACTTAAGAAAATGAACTAAGTTTCGTTAAGAATCTGTCAATTTCATTATGGTAGAAAATTGTAAATACTTAAAGTATAAAATGTACGAATTTATTTGTATAATAAGGTGCATTTATTTAATATTTTTAACAATATTATTTTTTTATATTTATTGCATCATTTCTTTATGCTTGCGTGTTAAAGTATCCTTTCATAATATTTTCGTAATTTATTTTTCTATAATAATACGATTCCTTATTTCTTGTCAAAGTTCCAAATTTTTATCCTAAAACAAAATGTATTTTGGTAGAATTTATTTCTTAACAGATATTTTGATTACAAATGCGTTTTTTGAAAAATATTTATTAAATTTCATCAGTTTTATAAATGCATAAAAATATTTTTCCAAGATGTAATCATTTGAGCTTTTAATATGGGCTCTTACGTTTTACTTGAGTATAAGAAGTCGATATTGTGTCTCGAAAGAAATTTGTTTTAATATTTGCTTTTAATGATCTGCCCAAATAAGTATTCGCATATAATAATAATTTAACTTTGTGCAAGTAAACAGTAATAGAAATATAATTTTACGTTAAATTAATTTAACGTGAAATTATATTTCTATTAAGTATTCGCATAGCTTAATGATTTTTTTAGCTATCTGTATTAATTACTAGCGCAGAAAAATAAATATATATAGAAATAGCTCGTGAGTCAAACTCAAACTCATAAATGTCTGTTTTCAAGAGAAAAAAAAGTTGTTTTATTAATTTTTTTCCATGATTATTCTTAATAAGACTTCAGCGTCTAAACATATGAAATTTAAAAAATTATTAAACATTAACATTGAAATGTTTTTTGATGAAATGTCATCAAAGTTTATAAAACATATGACATTAAATAGACTGAAAAAATTATCATTTACCATCTGTCACATTATCCTCATTTGTTATTTCTAAATAGTAAATCAGTTGCTTGAAATTTTGCCTTTTTTTTTTAAATAAAACATTTTAATATCAGGTTGAGAGTATCGTTTGGAATGATAGGAAATAAAGCATATTTAATTTTTAAAAATCAAAATTTGACATTGTGCTTAATACTAAAGAAATTTAAGATTTTAATGTTACATATTCTCTCTTTTTTAGATGCACCTAAAGTTGTGCCTTTTACTTTTCTTTCCATGGTACAAAGTAAAGAAAAGTCGTCTGTTGCTTGTCTCTTGAAGCAAGGAACACCCCCATTTACATTTAGATGGTTTAAAGACGATTCAAATTTATTAGAAACTGGTAACGTTAAAGTTAAAAGTTATGATGACATGTCAGTGCTAACAATTGACCCAGTTTCTCCAAAAGATTCTGGAAATTACACGTGCTCTGTTGCTAATTCTTTTGGAACTGATAAGCATTCTGCATGGTTGCAAGTTATAGGTAAGTGTTTTCCCTCTTAAAGAATCGTATTATTACTTAATAATTTTCTTGTAAAAATAATTTAACTTTGCTCATAACTTTTTTGCTCATTTGTGCTTTAAATTAACGTGTAATTTTATTATTATTAATTTTCTTGTGTTCGACTTATTCTTCTACATGTAGCTTCAATAGATTTCTACGCTCTTTCATTGAGAAAAATAAAACGCATAAAAAAGAAACTATTTAATGAGTCGTAAATGCTGTACATAAAATATGGAAATAGTGAAATAATTCTCATGTGATAAGAGAAAGTAAAAATTTTACTCATTTTAATCACACATAAAAACAGCAATATATATATATATGATCGCGATTTTCCACATAAAAAAATTCCAACTAAGAGTTTTAAATATCAAACTGTATTTTGTAGCAGTCGCAGTAGAGCAAAGGAATACAACAAGTTCCAATTTTGCAAAGAAAATGAAGCTTAAAGCATAGTTATCAGAATTCATTATTTAAGTCTTGCTACACAGATTTCTTGTAAAAACCCGTAACGGCTTTTAAACAAAACATTTTGTTTTAAAAGATATATTTCAATATGAAAAATATCAATGTATGCCGACGAAAATATATGACATTTGATGAGAATACCTTCTTCCGGACTGTAGAATAACTCTCTCAAGCTTTTTACTGTCAAATAATTTGTGAAACATGCTCTTTTTTTTCTGTATATTATTTAATTTACTTATAATAAAAAATGTAATATCCAATGTAATAGTGTAATAATTTCACTTATTAAAAGTTTTTTTTTTCATTTAGCATCACCTAGATGGAAAGTTGAACCTCAAGATATTGAAGCAATGGAAGGTGAGGAAATATTTTTGCTTTGCCAAGCCGATGGTCTTCCGATACCAAAATATACTTGGAAGAAAGACGGTAAGCCTATTTTAAATCACATTCTATTTAAGTTCCATTCTGATATCTTTTATTATTTAATTTCTTTATACTGCGACTGTTGTCCACCGGACTCTGAAATAAATGACGAAGTAATCTACCTGTTTTTTTTTTCACACATATTTTGAGTGCTCAATATAAAAAAAAGACATTTTTCTGTTCGTAAATAAAATATATTCTCTTCCCAGAAAATCCTTTACCATCTTCCTTCTTTTCCAACTTTTATGGTAACTAGACTTGTATATGAAGGCTTCGTATATTGAAAACACATATTTGATTTCTACAGGACTCATATGTTGGAAAAAGTATGAATCCCTTTCTAAAAGTATTTAAGAGATTAATTCTATATCAAAATATTATGCGCACAATTTCTTTGAATGTGACGGAATGGTATTACATGTATTTGTGCTAAAATTTAAGCCCAACCAAATACACACAAGGTAGGCTTTCCTTTCATGCTATTTGTTCCCGAATTTATAGTATTACTGTTGCAAGTCAGCTAAGTTTGTTACTAACATTCAGTTTACGTTTTCTCTTAGCTCACAAGCCAATATTTATTTTCTCTTATGAATCCATATATTTTTGGGGGAATTGCAGATTTGTATTCCTATATGTTCTTCTATTTCTTCCTTGGTCATTGATACTATTATTCGTGTTAGAGACGGTATGTTATTTATTTTGCA
The DNA here is from genome assembly GCA_038502835.1 of Octonoba sinensis. Lineage (NCBI taxonomy): Eukaryota > Metazoa > Arthropoda > Arachnida > Araneae > Uloboridae > Octonoba > Octonoba sinensis. Next base: position 108,893,232 of record CM076599.1, on the reverse strand, counting down.
TTTGCCTCAAGAAAAGACTTATTTCTATTTCCCTTTTATGTGAATAAGGCAACTAATTTAACATAATTGCAATTGTTTTAGTGGAAAAAGAGATCCTTTTATAGTAAAATCTTTCCGGTAAAATAAAGAATTTAAGTCCTCTTTCGAGTAGAGCTTTATTTTCTTGTAAAATATTTTGTAATTTTTAAAAACATGTGTTACCATTCTTCTTCTTCCAGGTTTTTATCAAACACATTTTCGAATCCTGAAAGTTCTTAATGGTTTTCCATATTATAGTACTCCATGGCATACCATTCTAATAGCATTGCATGGAATATCCTTATGATAGTATTTTTCTAAATATAAGCGATTTTCAAACGTAACGTGCTAAATCATTTATGCTCTATCGCTGTGTTATTTCTCCTTTATTAAATTCTCAAAGTAATTTTGTATGTTCTAAATTTCAAAACGGGGTTAGTTATTTAGTCATTAGGGGAGAGTTATTATGTAAGTAAACTTCTATATGTCAAAGTTAATTTCAAGTTATCGTCATATCTATATATATATATATATATTTTTTTTAATTCGGATTTTATGCTTCATATTTTATCTATTTTTTTTTTTTCAAGTCAAACATCTATTTTCTTTTTCTTCATTACAGGGAGAACAACAACAATTACAAAGCAAGCAATTAATGGAAATATCACTATCCAACGCGTAAATATAGAAGATGCAGGAGAGTATATATGCGATGTAGAAAACGGCATTGGAGAAAATTTGAGAAAATCTCTCAAACTAATTGTTCACGGTAAGACAACGTAATAGCATTATATTTCTTACGGGCACTACATCAAACTGAAGAATAAACGAACTCATATTAAAATACGACGTTCATTTTGATATTTGTGGTTACTGAGTAAAAACATTCATACTCCAATTTCGCTCAAACTTTCGAGTGCTTACATGTGTAGGGACCTAGGCAAGTCTGATGTTGACACGATTTAGAAAGTTCAGTTAGTTTTCGTTTACATAAATATCATATTATGTCAAAAAGTATCGAAGCTTATAAGAAAGTAAGATAAGTACTTATTAAAATTACCGCAAATGTTTCGATTACCTTATACGATGAACTGAAAAACTGGCTATTTTAAACTTTTACAAACTGCTCCTATCATATTTATAATATTAAATTCCTAAGAACTTTACACTGCACGTTTTGAAGGACTAAACAGCTTAGCTCGAATCAATCAATTTGAATGATGAATTATAATTTTGATTTCAGTTGTATATAATTTTATTTGTATCATTTAGGGACATTGTCTGAAGAATACTCTAAAAAATTCAACGAGCTTTAACGTATGTGACTTAAAACGTCTTCAGAGTATGTCTATAAGCAGTACAAAAAATCTGCTAGTGTTCCAAAAAAAAAAAAAAAATGCACAGATTCTATGAATGTGCTTATTGACAAATTTTATGATTAAGCAAATACCATCTGTAATTACAGTCGAAACTTATGCAGATTTTGTAATATGAGTCTAAAAATAAAATTCGTAAAATGTGTAATGATCATGCAGAAAAAATAATTTCCCCATTTTTAGTTTTTTTTCCTCTCTCGCTCATTCTTTCTTCTTTTTTATGAGGAGGATGGTGTATGAATTGCATAATGATGAAAATATTTTACAGGGAAGTATTTAATCTTGAAACACTAAAAAGGTATATATATGTTGTATAGATACTGGTACTAACCGTATAGAATTTTGCTTTAATATGGATTTTGCAAAAAATCCTTTCTTAAATTCCGTAGAGTGCAAAATTGTTGATTGTAACTTCACTTCTTAAACTATCTTAAGAACTGATCGAGCTGTTTTTGCGTTCGCGCTATTTTATTGTATTTTTTTAAACTTCATTTAATGATGAAAACTATCTTACTGTACTTCAAAACAATTGTAATTACAAATTTAGTTTGCGAATAAGCTTTTAACTTTGAATACAGCTATACTTTCATTATGTTTGTAAATAGTTTGTATTTTTGTCGACACGTGGCGCTAGTTACCTATATGATGAAAAAAGATGTGATGAATGTTGTGAGACGCTTTAAATGTAAGTGTGTGAAATATCTTCTCGCTACGAAAGCTTTATAGCTAACACATGTGCTGGACACTGGGCTACATTTAACAGATTCATTCAAATGAAGTCAGCCCCAAATGAAGCTTTCTCATACGAGAGATCTGCAACGAAATACATAATGCTTCGAACAATGTCTTGGTGTCCTTTGATGGTGTGTTTTCTGCTCATAATATCTTCAGAAGCAAGCGCAAAAGGTAAGTCCTTCATTTTGTAAAGTAATTCCTCCATTTCAACTAATAGTGTATAGATACTAGTTATTTTTCTTTATTAGCATATCGCTGTGATATGTAAATTATTAACATGATTTCATTTTAAAGATTTGTAAGAGTGCCTTTAACTACATTTATAAACTTTAAAATTCCTATTTAATTGTTCTAATATACGTTTCAAGAGAAACGTATCTTATAAATAAGACATAAATATCAGGTTTATGTAAAAAAATCAAAAATGAAATCCATGCGTACTAATAAGAAATTCTCAAAGCATTTCATGAATTTTAAGTCGGAAGATAAACACGCTACAGCAAAAGCTGCCCTACATTCTTCCCATTATACATAATATACATAGGCGCAAACAAGGAGGGTGCTGTTGGGTGCTAAATCCCTTGGTTTTTGATCTCTGCAGATAATTCTAGTATGTTGATGTACATACATGTAAGGACCTCCCCCTCAGCCTCCACGGGAAAATTATGGTTTCCCATCAGTTAGTAATATATCAATACTTCAAATAAGAAGTCGTTTTACCTTAACCAACGCAAGGAATTTACAACTGGATAAATTAAAATATATTTCCAAAGCATCAAACTATCTAATTTTTTAGATAACCACGAATTTCAAGCTTTTATTATCACCCATAGTAAAACGAACTGTTGCGTATTTGCTTATTGACGGATAAAAAATGAATAGAACAAAAGAAATCGTGAGTTAAATAAATAATACGCAATAATAATTTTACAAGGAAAAAACCAAATTATGCTTTAAATATTTTACGATGCTAATATTTTAATCAGTATTATACAAATTAAATAAATTTTATTTTATGTCTAAACAATACACTTGGATTTAGGTATTTGTAGTGTCTGCAGCTCACGTGCTGCAAATGTTTTTTTCCCTTGAATTTAATGTAATTAATTCTGCAGTAGCGTAAAGTTCTCTAGTAGTGTAAAAATAAAAAAAATTCTAATAACTGGTTGATCTACTGAATTGTTCGCTTATAGTTCTAGGATTAATTAAGGGATATACATTACAAATAAATACAATGAAGAAAAGGAAAACATAGTCTATAAATGTTTAGAAAAATTAATTGTATAACACGCGCTTTCTCAGAATACAAAACTGAAACTTTTTGTTACCATATAACAATATTTTATAATAAACTTAAGATCAAAATGTTAAAATTTATTTTATCTACCAGTTAAATAACAGTTTTTTTTATTTAGGCAAATCTCCAAAAATTCAGTCATTCAATGTTCCTGGTAATCTTGTGGAAGGAGAAGAAGTTAAACTTGGATGTTTAGTAAGCAAAGGAGACAAACCTTTGCATTTTAAATGGTTTAAGGAAAATGCAGAATTAAGAAACAATTCCGAGTTTGAAGTTAGTACTCAGAAAGACGTGTCATTCCTCACTGTAAGAAAATTGACAGGATATAGCAGTGGAAATTTTACATGCCACGTTTCTAATTCGTTTGGAGATGACAGTTATACCGTTCCGCTTATAGTTACTGGTAAGTTTTTTTTTTTACATGCATTTATGTAACACTGAAATTGGGGTCGCAATTTATATTAAAAATGTACTTACATTTACCCTAACATTTTCATGTACAAAGTTTATAAGAAATTTATTCTAGATAAATTCATATGAGAAACTTCTTTAGGAGGTCAAAGTTAGGGGGGATGGGGGAAATATGTATGATTTTTCAGTCTTCTAGCATTTTTGTAAGCAGAAACAAACCGCACCCGCCCGTAAAAGAAAAATAGTACTGTTGTCTGTCCAAGTTATGTGGTTCGTGAAAGGACAATTCTTGTTATTTCAGAAATCATTAAAAGAGGTCAGTAAAGGTATGAAATATCAGTAAAATAGTAAATTAATGTACCAGGTATTATATGCATTTTAAACGTAGAAAAGTATTTTATTGTAGTTAATAAAAATAATAATAGTACAAAAGCCATGTGTATGCGCTAATTGAACCGAAGGTCATAGTCTAAATTTATCCAAAAAGATTACTGAAAAGCCCAAATTATGACTGGTTAACTATTAATCCACTTGGTTGACCAAATTCATTAATGATAGTTTTGATTCCATATTGCAAATAATAAAGCTAATAAACTTTAGTGCTACATCCAAAAATCTAAGTCATATAAATTTATTGTTTTGAATCCCAGATTGGTGGTTTCAAAATGACATTACTTATAAATTTTGAACGCTAAAAAGTAGCGATACTCAACCAGCACAGGCATAGGGCTTAATGCAAAGACACTATAACTCTTATCCACTCATTAGTGCTTGATTCATAGAATATCATCACATATAAGTAAGAAACTAAAATTAACGCACAACTGATAGAAGTAAAAATCCGTTAAAAAGAAAAAAATTTCCGAGAATAATCAACAAGTTTTTTCGTCAATGTTGAAAAAGCGTCTATTAACCGTTGAAAAAGAATAAATACATGGTACCACACTCATTGTGGTGCCGCTGAAAGAGATGGTACCAATTACTAGGGAACGCACTAGATCTGCAATGGTTGAGGACCAATACCGTAGCCCCATTGGAAAGGGGGAAAAAACAGTTAACACGTTTGTAATGCATATCGTCCTATTAGTGATTTTTCTCCAATTAACAAGCTACTACAATGTTAGTGGATGATTTTAAGATATTTGTTACAATCGGAGTTTAAGCAGCATAGAAACTTAGTGAATCGTATTAAAATAATTATTTATAATTTATATGAAATAGGTTAATTCCGAATAAGAGAGCTGTAAATTGTTTTTTCAATGATAAACTTTTCGCACCGCTGGTTCTACCCTTTTCGCAAGCTGAACGCTGAATTAAAGTGGTATCATGGTGACATTCAATATTAAGAAATGTATTAGTTGTCATATGTTTCTATCAAATTCAACGGAAATTGCGTATTTCAAAAATTTATCACAGAATGTAATTATACCTGGTCAAATTAGAGAGGAGACCCAAAAATTATCAAGTTTAATTGCTTAATGGTTGTGAGAGCAGCGATAGTTCTTAAAACCTGTGATTCGGGAAAATATAGTGAACATTCAAAACTTGTTTGTGTTATTTATTTTTATCTATAAATTAGTATTATTGTTTATATGTGACAAGAAAGAAGTTTCATGCATAGTAATGCAAAATTGAAAGTATTTGATATGTTTATTTTGTACATCAAATACATTTTCCACGAAGTTTGTCTCGAGTTTTGTGGGGAAAAGTAAGGCATGAAAGAGCTTATCTAACTGTGGGTTGTACTTTATTCTTCTTGCTAGATTGTAGGTCGTTGGTATTTTGATGATTTATTTCTTCGCAAAGAAACATCATTTAATGATAAATAATTATTTCGGGATATTTTGTAACTTATTTTGGATAGATTTTTTTAAAAATCCTCTTTTGTCTGTATTTTAAATTTTTTGTATTTTTTCAAAGAAATATTATGTTTATTTGTAAAAAAATGTCCCTTGGCTTTTTCACCTATTAACTCAGAATCACGTGTATGCACATTTTAATAGAAAGTTTCTTGCATTTTAGCACCTCCTCAATGGGTAAAAGAGCCATTTGGTATGGAAGGTTTATTGTCAAGCAAAGTGAATTTAGAGTGTTCTGCAACGGGATATCCTCCCCCAGTTATAGTTTGGAAAAAACTAATAGGTAAATAAATATTTTATATTTGTTTTCATGTTCTTCAAATCAAAACGAATGTTCTTAACAATGTCAGTGTCTATACTCATAAAATGTACAGTTTTTCTGAATGCGATGAATTACGAAATTATTATTGCTTACCACAGACCAGGACTTATGCACCGCAAGTCCGTTTTTAATATATTTTCGCGTAAAAGAGATATAAAAAATAATAATGAATACGAACTGAATACTAAGTAAAGAATAAAAAATAGTATATTGTAAATATATCTCTAAAAATATAAAAAAGGTCAAGACATTAATTCAAAAATTCTAATTTTGTCTAGGCAGTTCCGCTAATTTTAACATTTGACTCCACAGATAAATTTAAATATTATATAAATCCTGATCACACAAAAAAATTGTCTTCGAACAAGCCATATCAAAAAGTTTTGTTTACGTAGAACATGTACAAAATAGATTTTTTAACATTATTATTTTAATGGTATTTTTGCACAATTCAAGAAAATTACAGATATTAAAGTATATTTTTTTAGTTTTGACATGAAAGTTCAAATAAGTATTGAATAAAATTAGAGTTGTTTATGAATTTTACATTCGAGGAGGTATGGTATCATTATATAAATTCAAAGTGCTTTCTTCTCACACACACAAAAAAAAAGAGTTCCCCTCGTTTTGTTTTTAAGATTAAATGATTATTGAAGCCTAAGCTTTTTGTTTCTCTATGTTCTATAAAAATTACTAATTGAAGGAATATCAATTTCCCTCGCTTTCGATTTTAACAGCATGTTAAAGTCTGAAAAAGCAAACAAACAGTATAAACTTCTTTTGAAGTTTTGACAACTATTAGAACAGCGCTAATATTTGTTCTTAATTTGTTCGCAAGTTCTAAATCAAAACTTCACCTAAATACTTACTTCTACAATTTCATCTGATAAAAAAGCATACATCTCCTATGACTTGTTGTGGATCAATATACCTGTACCATTTGGTTTTCAAAAATTGGCTTTTGTAGTATATTTTTTATGCAATAATTTATTCCGGTAACGTCGGTTGGGGCTAAGACAATGGATTATTCTGGCGTGCAAAAGAGCGTTCGTAATAGTTTTTACCAAAATCTCGAAAAGGAAATTTGAAAATGTAAAATTAAAGTTTCTAAATATTTCTGTATGTAACTCAGGGCTTTCTAATTCACTTAAAAGAAGAATATAAATATATTGTTTGTATTAAAAAATATATTTGATGTTGTGCATTTCGTCTTTATATAAGAATGGGTTGTTTGCCCGCATAAAAAATTGGAGACATAGGTAACTGTGCGAGTAAAATTTAAATACATTTAAAAGGTTAAAATAATTTTTCAAGTAAATATATGATGTTTTTAAAGAAAATTAACACTAAATATTTCATTTAACTAGCTGAAAAGCAATTTCACTAGTCTGTACGCTCATTTAACGAAAAGGAAAGTTCTTTCTTGGTAGTATTCCTATAATTGAGATGATAAAGAAACATTTAAGACCAATAGGAGACAACATCAAAATTTAAGATTAATGACTTCTACTATATATATGTATCTTCATTAGACTTTCTGACTTAAATGAAGAAAATTAAAGACAGAAAGAAAAGAAAAAGAAATAAAATGGAAAGGTGAAATATATCTGTTAAAGCGGTGAAATTGATAACAATAAAAATGATAGCACATGTAATGGGGCATTTTTAGATAATTTTAGGTAAAAAACTGGACCAAGTGCAGCAAAGGAAAGCTGTGGTGCTATCAGACATGTCAGAAATTGATCAATAACTCTCGGCTAGAAGAGAAAATGAATACAGTTGCACCGATTATGTAATTAATATCGCTTAATTATGTGTGTGATTTTTTTTTTATAACACGTACTTTGGAGCTTTATGTTAATCATGTGATTTGAGGTAATCGTTTGGACCACCAATTGTTACCTACAATTAGTACCGGAAACTTAATTTCAGATAACTTCTTATATTTTAGCTGGGGATTATTAAAATCGCATGGAAATATTGTCTCTCTTACTCTCAAAAAAATCAACGCATAAGAGCTCAACATTCAAACGCATGTATTGTGTCTTTAAACGCATAATGCATTAATTTTATAACAATTTTTGATGTCGTTATTTGTTAGTCGTTTCTCGACTTTTTTTTTTTACTGTCTCCGCACCCTCAAAAGTCAAAAATATATAGCAGTACTGCCAAAAATTGCAATTTACTCTACCAGATAAGGATTCAAATAATTTCAACGGTTTTTCTAAATGTTTTTCTCGTGCAGTATTCATGTTGCTGAAACTGAAAAATGAGCGTAAGAGAAACTGTAAGAAATTTTAATCTCTTTCAATGTAATTTCACTTTGGTTTTGGTCATTCATAAAAATATCTTCTTATTACTTTTTGTGAGTATTTTTTTTTTTTTTTTGCAATACGTTGTTATAAACAAAAAATTAAAATTAGTTCTTTAACCTTGAGGTTTGAAATAATATTGTTTTATTTCAGGAGGAGAGGAAGCCGTGAATCTAGTCTTTTCAAAAAATGGAACGCTAATATTCGAATCTCTCAAAGCAGAAGACGAAGGAGAATATCAGTGTGAGGCATTTAACAACATAGGTGCAAGTATAAAGAAAATAATTTCTATTTCCGTTATTGGTAAGTTTTAACCATTAACGATAGTTAGACTCCTAGAGCAGACTTTTATATTGTAAGAACCTTTTACACAATAAAAACTGAGAATATCAGTGTAGCATATGTTTTTCCTTTAATGAAAAGTACAAATGTGTAAAAAATATACATATTTCGATGTATATATTTGTGTAATATACTTCATATTCTAGTTTTTGCATTTATTCCATGTAACGACAGAAACCGTAAATGTGATGAGCGTGACTATTTTTTTAATGTAGTTATTAATACAATCGTAGTACAGTGTCTAAAATCATGAAATATTTAACTTTCAATATCTTTTCATGTATTGATGTTTTTTAATGAGACACAATTTCACTGCCACCATCATGTCACATCGAGAAAAAGACATTTTCACTGATAAATGTTTGTTATGAACAATTTATGTAAAATGTTTATATTTATCATACGTTGTGTTGCGCAATGAGATTAGTTTGTTTCAATTAATGTTTTTTTAACAATTTCAGTACTTTAGATGAAGTGTTATAAATAAAACCCTTTTTTTTAATCCACTTCAAGTAGGAGTTTAATAAAAGTATACTTTTTTCCCCCAACTTAGCTGCTCCATTCACTTTATAATATCGTTTATTTTATGATGTATATATACCTTGTTCTTTTCTTTATAACTTAGTGCGTTTTAAGATGCTTACGAATTTTATGCTTGTTAGAACGACTGCTTACTTTTTACATTGCAAAAAAATGTAACGAAATATGAAGGAATTAAAAATTAATAGCACAAGTGCAGTTTCATTAGCCCAAATGTACTATAGCTCATAAATTGAACATATACATATATTGTGATAATTTTTGAACATTGTTCGACAAACGAGTAAAATTACTATCAAATTGTCATTTCTTAAACCTTTTGAGACAAAGTTTCATTTTATTTTTATAGTTGCGAATGTTCAAAACACCGTACTAAGTCATAAATTATGTAAATTAATGTTGAATATATTATAATTCACGGAAAAAATATTAACTTTGTTACATTTAGTATCGTTTTCTGTCACTGTATGGCGCCTGTTGTTAAGGCTAATGGAAGCGAAGGTTTTTGAACGCGCAGCCAAAATGTATAATATGTTCCACAACATCCTCACTGCTTCATGTCACTACTGGAAACGTATACTTTTTTTCTACGGACGCTATTTGCTATGATTTTACGACCTAAGTAATTTATTTCAATTATGCTGATATTTTTATTAAATGCACTTTTATATTTGCGGCAGCATGCATTTTGCAGGAGGAATGGAATTCTTTTAATAGCGTTAGTTTCTAATTGGCTTCGTGAAGCCTATTCCATCACAGGAGAAGAGGGTAAGTTCTAAAATTTCTTTTTCTTCTCTGGTAGCATTTATAGTTTAATTTTTTTAATTGAGTGTTTTTAACTGCATTTTACAACTAGGAACATAAACTTTCTTCACTTTTCCTTATATTACTTATAATTCTGGACGTTGTGTAATATTTAAGAAATAACTGTTACATTAAAAAATAATTTGTTTCATTAATGATCCTTTTTTAGTACATATATTATCTCTCACTTGTATTTATGGTATTGGCTAGTTTTTCTTCTGAAATATTGATTTTTTTATATTTACGCACAATCACCACTGAAGAATTTATTTAGAGGTTCAACCGAACACATTACCGTTGGTTCAGGAGAAAAAAAACAAAGCCTTGAATATATAATAATTATTTGTTTTATGAAACACACAGTGGTGTTAGATAATACTAATTTTAGCTTAATCTTAGAAAAAATAAGGTTTTAGTTAAAAGAAATTTACACAGTGATGATGCATTTGAATAAATACTAACATTCTCCATTTTCATATCAAATGTACTTAAAAAAAACCCTGTTTTTGCTAGTGAGGAAGAACTGAAGGATCCTTAAAATTCAAACTAGGTATACAGTCGTTCAGGGTAACTTTTAAGCAAGGCTTTTTGTATATTTGGCTTAAAAAAAGAAACTAGATGGTCCAGTGCTGCACTCGGCTAAATAGGTTATAAAACCTGTTTTCTACTCTTCATTTTAAAATTAAGTCCAGTATACTAAAAAATATAACAAAGTAGTGCAAAGTTAACCCCATGGTTCAAAGTAACCCTAAATGACTGTAATAGTTGTTAAGTTCATTGAAAGACGGAACGGTTGGGTTACCAATATTTCAGGTGTGCGTAAAATTTGACCAATATTTATTTTAATAATGTAGGCAATCGTGAAGCTTCATTTTACATAAATACTAATGCATGAGTTTACTCTTTAATAATTGAGAAAACTAATTTTAGAAAATACAGTTTAGTTAGGCAGTTACCGAATTCTAAATATTAAATTTTTCTAAATTATTTGATCATAATTACACGTAACTAAAGTAATTATGGAAAACAAACGATCGCTTCCTTACTGTAATTTATTCCGTCAATTATTTCCAAGGTCCCTAGATTTCTGTATACAAGATTTTAAATGGATGCCATTTATATTTTTGATTTTTTTTTTTTTTTTAATTTTATTTTTATGTTGGGTATGCTTCTGGCTTTTTTGATCAGGACAAGATGTAGCTGCATATGTTATATTGTAAATTTGACTAATAACAACTGTCGAAATGTATTTAAGTAACATCAGCATAAAAAACACCCATCGATAAGTTTTGAAGAAAACCTGAAGCAAACCAATGTTTAATAAAGGAACTTTGTGCACAAGTAAACGAAAAAATAATTGCACGTAATTAAAGTAGAAATGAGCATTAAAATGCAGACATATGTTTCGGGATTGCTCGGACTTTTCAATTCAATATTGAAGCCTTCTATATGTAAAAACATCCAAATAAAGCATTCATATTTTCCATGTTTTTTATTTCTTTTAACTTTTATGCTGGGTATGCTTCAAGTAACGTCATGAAACATCCTTCGTTTGGATGTTTTTGTATATAGAAGCTCCCCTATTGCATTGAAAAAGAGATTCCAAGCAACCCCGAAACATATGTCTGCCTTTTAATGCTCATTTGTGATTTTATTACGTGCAATTATTTTTTATGTTTAAACCAATGTATATTTTGCTTTTAAATTAAATTATACATTTACATCTGAAACGCTTTATTTGAACTTTCCTCCTTTTTTGCAGGATTACCCGAAATACAATCTTTTACGTTTCCATCGAGGTTAGCAGAAGGTTCAAGTGCCAAAGTACTGTGCAATATTCTCAATGGAAAACGACCGTTGGAATTTCAGTGGTTCAAAAACGGGAGACAGCTTCTAAGTGCCACTAAAGAATTACATATATCTGTTCAAGATGATTTTTCAATGCTCGTTATCAGTAATATCAAATCCAAAGATACCGGGAATTATACTTGCGTCGTCAAGAATTCTGTCGGATCTTCTAGTCATTCTGCTCAGTTAATCGTTGAAGGTGAGAAATTAAATTATTTTACTATTTATTTCTTTACATAATGTGATTGACTATAAAATGTATTATAAACAATCTCTCTTCGACATGTTACAGTAACGCTATCGATTAAAATTTCTAGTTAAGAAGTACGTAATTGAAAAAGTGTATTTTAGAAATAGTTCGTTATGTTATAGATACAAAATCATTTTTTTGCGTATACCATTTTTTAAAGTTCGTAATTTTGAGGAATTCAGCTATGTTCACCCTTTTTAAATATTTATGCAATCTATCTTATTCAGAAAATCTTTAAAGTAGTACTTAGTTTGCAACGGAAGAAGCCACGCTAATGTAGGAGGAAAACTACATGATTAGAATTGTACTCTCCGGACGCAATTTCTTATACCATACACAGTTTCGTTACGGTGTAACGGCTTCGTAGCAGCTGTATTACAAAAAAAAAAAATCAAAAAATATAAAAGAAACAAGAAGCTCCTTAAAAACTAAATGCATACAATACTTCGCTGAACAATAGTACCAATTTTACGGTTGTGTTTAACATTTCAAAAGTAAAACTTTTTTAACGGACTATGAAGTTAATCAAATTGACTAGAAAATTTCTTTATCAGAAAGTATACTATGGGTTTCAATTAATAAGAATATAGCTTCAGTCGGCCCAAAATGACTTATTTAAATTTCTTATTCTAGCTTTACCATTTTTTTTGCAAATTGTGTCAATAAATAAGTGCACTAAATAGTATTTAAAATACAATATCTAAGCTTTTCTTTTTTTGTTAAAAGAACTGTAGAACTATATTTATATTCATATTTATGAAAGTTATAGTAACATTTCCTTAAATATTTGACTTCATTTTACGGACTTTTGCATTTCTTTATGGTATTCAAGTAAAAATACTGGAAAACATCAGAAGCATAGGCACATAATTAAACAAGAAGTTCCGTCTAGAACTATAAGAGCCTACTTTCCCGTATACACCGGATTCAAATTTATAATCTAGCTATCTCTCTCTCTGTCTTTCTCGTTTAGCTTTAGTTCTTATTGCTTCAAATATACCTTTTTCAATGGTTAATACATATTCATTCAATCATTATTTATTAAGTCATTCATGTGTTTATTCACTCATTTATTCATTCATTCTTTTGCTTATTCATTTAATCATTCATTAATTAAAAAATATTCTTGAAAATCCCGATCAGAAAATTTTATAGGAAAATAGGCTCGTTAGTTCTGGATGAACTTTCTATTTGTACATGTTCTACGTCATAGGAGATTTCCGATAAAGTTTGTTCTAAGCAAATCGGTCCGTTAGATCAGAAATTATATAGGATTGAAATTTCCCCGTATGCGGCATGTTCATTTTTTTTTGAACTGTTCAAAAATGAGCAAAAATTGTTCAAATCAATATTTCACGCCAAGAACTTCTTCCAGTGAGCTTGTTAATGGGAACTTATATCTTGTACCCAGAGTTTACATAATTTGCTTCATTTTCACCCATAGGCGCTAATGTTAAATTTTTTTGAACTGTTCAAAATTGAACAAAAAATCGTTCAAATCAAAAAGTAAAATATGGAAATGAGATGTCCTTGCCGAGATCTTTCGAATGCAAAAAGAATTTTTCGAATTGGATAATTCGATCAAAAGTTGGAACCGACAGACAGACCGACAGGCAGACCGACCGACAGACAGACCGACAGACACACTTTTTCCCCGTCTCAATACCCTACTTTCAAATTTTTTATTTTTCAATCTTTATTTAATTACTTAACTTATTTTTGACTTTTCTTGATTTCTAACGATATTTTCACGATACATTAAGCCTTCTTTCATGCTTTATTATTTTTTTTTATTACTTTTACGGGAAAGTAGGCTAAAAATGGAAAAAGAAATTACAAATTAAAAATAGAAATAATGAATGTCTACTTTTAATGATAAATTAATATTTTTAAAACTCATGTTTTTTACGTAGTTTGATATAATTTACCCAAAATAAATTCGGTAAAGTGCCGTCCTAACAATTTTTATAACAACATGCTTTCATTTTAAAACAGCAAAATATTATCTTTTTATGGGAAAATTTCAAAATTTTTCATAAAATTCTACGCTTTTTTATGTTGAACAAAATGTTTAGCAATTGTCCTGAAATATTTGTTATATCATTTTTTCCCGTGTGTATATCTTTCAACACTTTTTTTTTTTAAATTGATTTTTTTATATTCAGTACTAAATGATAAGATGCTTAGCTTTGAAATATTTAATGCGCAAACAGTAAGGAGCCGAAAAAATAGTTCGAAAATTTATCTTTCCAAATATGATGAGTATTCTTCCAGCAAAACGATGCATTTCCTATACAGCCTCAAATATTGTTCCAGGCTCGTCATTTGGGCGATCAGAGGGTGTCAAATGACCTCCCCTTGACTTTTAGATTTGAATTTATATATGTTTTTATGAATTGAATTTATACATATTTTTATGTATATTGTTGTTTTTTATCTATAATATGCATTAAAAATATACTCTTTGCCCCCCTTTCCCCTTAAAATTTTGAAATGACGGGCCTGTAACTGTTGCATTTTTATTTTGCATTTTTCAGCTCCTCCTTCGTGGTTGCAACATCCAAGTGACACAACAGGCGTATACGGATCGTTTTTGTTACTTCCCTGCACAGCTGCTGGTCTCCCCAAACCCCGAGTCACGTGGTACAAGGACGCTGACGTCATTCAGCGAAACGGCGGTCGCGTGGTTGCCCATGGCAACGGCACTCTCACCATCAACATCCTGAATGAAGAGGACGAAGGCTCGTACCGATGTACAGCACATAACGGAGTGGGAGACGGGCTTATGAAAGAAATAAAAATTATTGTCAATGGTAAAATTGTGGAGAATTATTTCCTTCTGACGTTGAATTCTTTGACGAATGAAACTGCTACTTGCAATTGTACAATCACTTTCACACAACATATTTTATGAATGATACAGGAGACTTCAAATCTCGCTTTATCTTTTAATTTTTTCATGACGAAAAGAAAACATTAACGTTATGCTTTAATGCGCTAAAAATTAAACTATTTTAAAAAATTGTTTTTTAAAATATTTGAATTGAAAATGATAATGCATTTCTTATATTGATGCTTTCTATTAAATTGTTTTTTTTTTTTTCTATGACATTAAAAATTCGATAATATTTACTTCTGTGGTGTTGAAATATGTAGCTTAATGTTATGTATGTATATATATATGTGTGTGTGTGTGTTTATATGTGTGTGCATATATTATACTCATTTTCATGCAGCTTGTTTAAATTTCTTGTGTTTGAGTTAAATCCTTCTTCATTTTACAGATTAACTAATGAAATTCCAAGGAGCTATAATGATATCCATAATTTTAATTTCAAGGGGTTTTATTTTCATTTATTAACAGTGGTATTTTTCTTTTTATCGGGGTATTTTTTCCTTTTGAAGATTTACAGTAATTTTTAAGTTTCACAACATTTTTTTTACTTCACTTTATGCTTTTCTTAAAACAACATCCCTTAATTTTTTAAAATTATTCACTAAATTTTAAATTTGTACTGGTGACTGTAATATCAGTTAAATTAATAGTTACTTTTTATTACTTACAGTTCCTGCTCGCTTTGATGATAAATTCACTGTGGTTACAGTCAAAAAAGGTGATAGTGCTAGTCTTAGATGTGAAGCGGTTGGAGATCAACCCCTTTCTGTCAACTGGAAAAGGGATGGAAATGAATTGAGGAAAATAAATGGTGGACGGTAGGGACTACCTTTTATTCTTTTATTTATTTAATTTCAGTCAAAGGATAATAAATGACTTTAAATATATAGTGCTTGCTTTAACCCTTTATCTACTGACGGTACTTATAAGTACCATTCTTTATAAATTCTATCCCAGCAACCATTTTTACCAATATTCTGATGGTACTTTGCCGGGACAACCTTTAAATTCCCCTTTTTCAGGATACATCTGAGCAAGGGTTCTATAAAAAGTATTTGAGCGAGGAAAGGAACATAGATAGTTTTGAAAACGATGCTGTGTTTTGAACTTCCATTTTGTTCAGATTGCTCCTTTAGAGTTTCGCTTCAGAAAAGTAGTAAAATTCAAGAATCAAGTCGCTGATTTTTCAATGTATTAGTAAAGAACTTAGAAAACTATTTGACGAAATATTTTGATTAAAAAGTGTATGTAATTAATTTTACAGGGTACTCTGTGGCACTTATTAGCTGTAGAGAAATAAATAAATACAGACTGATCATTTTATTTATGTAAATCCCTTAATTTTCAGTGTAAATACCTAGACAAACTATTTCTGTAAAAAAATTACTGCAGATCATAATGCAGTGGATAAAGGGTTAAACCAATTGATATGTATTTAGAACATTGATGTTACGTATTTTTGAAAATGGAAATTTAATGATTTGTTACTTAAATTACAATTAGAACTAACCATTTTTCTTTTATTTTGTTATATCCTCAAATCTTTTACTTTTGCATTAATGTGAAAACAAACCCTCAAACGAGTTATTTGTATTTCTCAACAGGTACGAAATTTTTGAAACCCTCACACCCAAAGGAATAAAATCAGAGCTTGTTTTACGTGAGGCTGATCGTGTAGATGGACAGCTGTATACATGCCTGACAGAAAATCCTTACGGAAAAGATGAAAGAAATATTAAACTTTTGGTGATGGGTAAATAATTTACATTTTTAAACTGAAATTGAAAAAAGAAATAGAAAGTCGAAATTTACATGAAACGTTTGTTAGTAAAAGAAATAAACATTTGTCGTCTCAAGATAAGATCACTGCTGACCTTTACCTTAACTGTTTTAGCTTTTTTTTCTCCTGACCATGATTATTTTTAGTGAAACATGATTGTGCGAGTATTTTCATGCGGTAATTATTCAAACAGCATGAGTAACTTAATTTTGACAAAAAGAGCCTTTTGGTGATGTTCATCTGTCTAATATATGTAATTAATACCCGTGTTCATTCATAACATTACAATATTGCATATTTTTTCAAATCTTATAAAAACTATATAATATAAAAATGTTATGAGTGATAAACCTACTTTCTGGTCTGTTGTTTGTCATCATTGAAGCGTCGTAAGTAAATCCCTTTCGTGTAGAAGTATATCTTGTATTTTTCATGTCAACCAATCATCAAAATTACTGAGGAATATATATTATGACCCGAAATAACGTTTCCGTTTGTCGTACAAATAGGTACCGAAATCAAAATGAATAAATCTGTATTTATTTATTTTATCGCCAGAAGAAAAGTATAAAGAAATATTCTATCGCAGGTCGTGCAAGCAGTTTCTACTGTGAGGTAACTTCCACGAGTCGGAGCAAAAGAAAAGTTAGACTGAAAGTTGTACACATTTCTATCATATGAATGTTAGTTGAAACGAATCTGTTTAAGTGATCTGAAATCTATGCCTTGCTTATTTTCAGCATCTCATTTTACATCTAAACTTGTACCTCGTACCCTTTGCCTGTTACTTATAATTGCTTGATAACTGGTTTAAAGAACATTATCTGAAATCACCATGAAAGATGGATCGAAATTATTTTTCTTTGTATAATTATGCTAATCAAAGACCTATATGTTTTACATTAGTAGTTCCTCATCTAAAATCACTAAACCATTTTTACAGAGGTTCCTGCGACACCACTTGATCTGAAAGTGCAAGAAGTGTGGAGTCGAAGTGTTAGTGTGTCTTGGTCACCTCCGTACACAGGAAACAGTCCTATAACGAAATACGTGTTACAATACTGGAGGGATGCAGGTAGATTATTTTTGACTTTTTAACTTGTACGTTTTGAATAACAGAAATAATGTACTATCGATACTTACAAGACTTTTTATAACGTTAGAAATATTTTAGATAAAATTTAGAAATATGTTATATTTTAACGTGAAGCATTGTTGTCTTAGGACCCGTTGGAGTAATATTTTTGCAAATATTACTAGTGAACCAAGCAGTGTTCACGGAGCGTCCTATAAACGCCATGCAACATAACCTTAATCGAAACACATTTCTGTGGAAGCACTGACTAGTGTCTACTGATTTTAGCGATTGAATGGATTTGCAGGTAACGTTCGCGAAGCGTCATTTCATTATGAAACTAATTTTCCTGTTAGTGAGACAACATTTCAATATGAGTGGGGAAAAAATTAATATGATACTGTAATTTCATTCTTGCAATCAAACTAAAATCACCGAAAAGACTCATACCAGATGAAAAATAACGCAACAAATGACGCCGTGCTACAATTTGGCTGTTTTAATTACAGTTTGGTGATAGGTCTGACCCTACTGACGGAACCGTTCCCTTATTTTCTTAACTGATCTTTTTATATGTTATATTACTTTTTCAAGCATTGAAAATGTCTAATGGTTTTTTTACTTGAAAAATAGACAGACGACGTTTTTCAGACACTACAGGCTTCGTGCCACATGCGAAGTTTTTTATACTCTTAGCAAGGACAGCGCCATAGGCGACCTTTTTTAAAATTCAGCCCGGGCAGTGCCGTGCGGATACCGTTACTCCACAATGATAGCGATTTTCTTTTTTAAGAAGATGCTGATTCACTGATGACACTAGGCTGATTGTAAAAAATTATTTTATCAAAATTAATCTTTTAATATTACACATAACACCAACTACCCTCAATAGAAATGTTTACTGTTATAATTCCATAGTTATGGTGTTACATCAAAATTGGAGGCTTGTAGCTTACATTAATTACAAAGGGCCACATTATTTATAAGGACTTAATTATTTTTTTAGTGAAGTAATAATTTTTGAAAAGGCTTGATGTAGTAATATTTTTTTCATAAATACAAGCAAATTTTATCAGACTAAGGGAGGTTAGATAAGTAATTAACTCATTTAAATACTGTCTTAGTTTATATACCATTAAATATGTAAATAGATAGTTTTAAAATAGTTTGCGTAAAAGCATCTGTGACATATATCAAAATATCCGATATTGTGATATTTATATAACTATCATGATATTTTCCAACGCTGAATGCAATCAATATTTCTTAAACTGAAATGTTTAGCTTCACTTCCAAAAAATCGTGAAACATTCACTTAGCATTTATTTCGACTTTAAGTTTCCTTCCTTAAACGTCGCATTGTGTAAATCGAATTTTAACTAAAATTTTGAAAATTTTTAGATAGTGTAATACATGTCTTGAAATTTTCCATTTTGAGGCTGATTTTCTCTTTTTGAGCCCTTTTATTTACCAAACAGTGGGACATATTGTTTTTTACTACACTTTCATTGTTTAAGTTATGTATCCATTTTATCAACTAGTATATTTTTGAAGCTATACATGAATTAAAGAGCTGCCAGATAGTTTAAAGTTACGTCAGATTTTTTTTTTTTTTTGTACTTTTAATCACGTTAAGAACACGGGAACGTTAATTTTTCTTCTTTATGCTAAAATAGCAGTTACGCAATTGTTAACTGACTGATGTAACAAATTATAAGATATAAAAGTATCAAAACTCTTGTTAATTCTCATCTTGTGCGTGTTTACGAAGAGAAAAATCAATATTTAACATCTATTACCACCCTACGAGTCTATATTCAATTCTAGTACAATTTTCTGAAAAACATACCTTAAAATTATTTCATATTCCAGTTTCCGGTGGACGCCATCGATTAGAAGAGAAGGTCGTTTCTAGTGCTCAAACATCAGCATTAATCAAAGATCTTCACCCAGGAATCAATTACGGCCTCGCTATTGTGGCCGAAAACACTGTTGGACGGGGAGAACCATCTGACACAATCTCTTTTTCTACTGGGGAAGAAGGTAATATTCATAAACATTTAATTGTAAATATATTTTTAAATAATTTAAATTTTATATCAGACTAGCTGTTGCGCCAGGCTCTGCCTGGGTTTTAAATGCAGCATGTCCTTCTAAAGGGAGCAACAAATAATCGGGAACGGAAGGTCTTTGTTACAAGGAACACGTGGCTGCTGACTGGTAATAAAGACAACTTTCTGGGAAGGGAAAAAGTTTTTGGTCACCACGTGGTATGTGCTTGGCACAGAAACTAACGTCACAGAGAGGAAAGGAAATGCTTTGTTAGTATCACGCGCTAAGAGATCATTACTTAAAATTAACTTTTAAGAAATAAAATGTTTGAAATGAGTACGTTTGGCAAAGAAATTAATTTTACAGGAAACTTATGTTATTATTAAAAATTAATTTTAAATTCCTGAATAATCATATTCTATGAGAGTTTTGATGACGAAATCAATTTTAATAAAATATAGATAAAAATATATGTATTTCAAAAATAATTTTTTCCCCTAAGGAAAGATAATGTGCAAATTTTGCAATGAAATTTTGGGTATGTTTTTCGACGATGCAGGCAATCATTCCATTCTGGTCCCAAAAAGAGTTGAAGGAACGTGCTGTGCGTGTTTTTTTATTGTATTTCCCTTTCTGTTCTAAAGAAGACAATCTGTAATCATATACGCGTGATTTAAATTACGCAGTAAATTTCTACTTAGTCTTGAATTTCATTCTGCTTCATTATCTGAGAGGTTATAAGTGATATTAGCATTCCGCGAAAACCGAAGAATTAGTTAAAATAAGTTCGTTACATTAACTTACTATTGCACGATGTGCATGACGGTAAGGAAATAATTCATAAATTTCATAGCTTCATCTATCTTTTCTTCTTTTTTTTTTCTTTTTGCAAGTATATTTGAAATGTGACTTCAACTTTTACACAATAAAATCTTAACTATTTTGTTTGACTTTTATGATAGTATTATTTAATTGGTCATATACCAGTGTTCTAAACCAAAATAGCTCAATCTGTCGCCGCAATGTGCAAACATTCTAGTTTTAAATTTTATGAAACTTCTCATCATAGGACGAGAATGTTTTCGAATATGAGTCCTTAGAAAAAAATCAACGTATGTTTTCCTAAGCATACAAAGTTTGGAGAAAAAAAATCAATGCTCCTTTCCTTTCCTTTTTAGCCTACTTTCACGTAAAAGTAAAAATAATAATAATAAAGCATGAAAGAAGGCTTAATGTATCGTAAAAATATCGTTAAAAATAAAGAAAAGTAAAAAAAAAGTGAAGTAATTAAATAAAGATTGAAAAATAAAAAATTTGAAAGTAGGGTTTTGAGATGGGGGAAAATGTGTGTCTGTCGGTCTGTCCCCCCCTAATAACTTTTGAACGAATAGTCCGATTCGAAAAATTCTTTTTGCATTCGAAAGATCTCGGGGAGGACATCTCATTTCCATATTTTACTTTTGATTTGAACCATTTTCGCTCAATTTTGATCAGTTCAAAAAAATTTAACATTAGCGCCTATAGACGAAAATGAAGCAAATTATGGAAACTCTGGGTACAAGATCCATATTCCAATGAACAAGCTTACTGGAAGAAGCGCTTGGCGTGAAATATCAATTTGAACAGATTTTGCTCATTTTTGAGCAGTTCAAAAAATTAACATAGCGCTTACGGGGAAACTTCAATCCTATATAAATTCTGATCTAACGGACCGATTTGCTTGGAACAAACTTTATCGGAAAGATATTATAACGTAGAACATGTACAAACAGAAAGTTCTTCCAGAACTAACGAGCCTATTTTCCTTTGAAATTTTTTTATCGGAATTTTTAAGGATATTTCTCAGTGAATAAATGAATGAGTGAAAGAATGAACCAATGAATAAATGAATGAGGAAAAGAAAATAAATAAGGGAATACATACATGAATGAATAAACATTTGAATCAGTAAACGAATGAATGCATAAATGAATGGCTGAATGAAAAAATGAATGCATGAATGAATATGTATTGTCCGTTGAAAAAGGTATATTTGAAAAAATTAAGAACTAAAGCTAAATGAGAAAGAGAGAGAAAGAGATAGTTAGATTATAAATTTGAATTTGGTGTATACCGGAAAGTAGGCTCGTATAGTTCTAGACGGAACTTCGTGTTTAATTTTGAGAACGAAAAATGTTTGGCTTTATATTAAGCAAAGGAGAAAGTTTTAGGAATTATTTATGTTTTTTAAATGAGAACGATCTGACAGAATTTTAGATATTCAGATAAGTTAAAATTTTAATGTTTTAGGATGTACGGTAACTTAAAATTATCTCTTAAAATAAAGCATGCATTATTGAGCCTGCCAGCTGGCCTCTCGTCTGACGGTTCAGTGTTCTAATTATTATGTTGCAGGTATAGAAAGCTCAATGATTTAAAATTAGCTCTAAAAGTAAGACATGCCATATTTACCTTCCAGCTGGCGGCTTTCAATGTAACGAAGGTTTGCGT
Source organism: Octonoba sinensis (assembly GCA_038502835.1). Lineage (NCBI taxonomy): Eukaryota > Metazoa > Arthropoda > Arachnida > Araneae > Uloboridae > Octonoba > Octonoba sinensis. The sequence goes on along the minus strand of CM076599.1, from coordinate 108,870,825 downwards.
ATATTTTCCGGGATATGTTATTGGGAGATGTGAATGTTAAAACCTAGTTAGTTGAATTGTGGTGTAATTATTCAATAATTAATACAAACACTTTAGAAAAATTATTTTTGGTCAAAAGATGTAAACTAAATTAAACTCTAGTGTATCTGCCAGTTGCATGCGCCTGCTGGAAGGTTAAAAGGCTTTATTATGAAGGTTTGGAAGTTTTGTCATCTAAACGAAATTAATTCCTAAGCACAATGATTCTAGAAAAACAGCTGAAACAAATATATATATAAATTTTTCCATATATTGAAAAATAAATGTATTACAAGAATAAATTTCATTATTGAATTTGCCGAATTGCCGATTTGTTGAATTGCTTGAACATTTGATTGATTAAACATTTTACTAATTTTAAAATAACGAGATCTATAAAATTCTCATTTATTTATAATTTTCAGAGCCATCTGGATCACCCATGGACGTTAATGTGGATGTGAAAGGCACTGCTTCTCTTCTAGTAACTTGGAAAGTATGTAACGATACGCATTTTTTAAAATTATTATCAAGAAAATGACATTGCGTGCAACTTTCATGCATGCTGAATTTATAAAATGGTTTTAAAAAGTTCAGGAAATCGGTCTGTGTAAAATGTAGAAAAAAAAAAAGATATGTATGTTATTTATTTCGCTTGTGCTCACAAATAATAAATAAAGTAAACTTGGTGAGATTGCGCAGTCGGAGAGATGGAGCACTTGAATTTTTGGGGGAAGGGGAGGTGTAAAAGCACCACGATTTCAGATTGTTGTACAGCCACAACAGTACATTGTCTATTTGAATTCATAAGTTTTTTCTCTGAAAATGTATAACACAACGTCGTTTATATTGCTTTCTCTCCAATTGTAAGGGCTTGAATTTTCATTACTCTTCCTCTGATTTTCATTGTGATGTGAGTACTACAAGTTTATTTTTAAGCAAACGCTTTTTTAACTTTTTAACAATTTACTAGCAGTGCTTATTAATATAATTTAATTATTATCGAACGCCATTTCCATGCCTGTGAAACACCCATGTGCGCAAACGCCCAATAAGGAGATAAGTGAAAAATAGGGGTCTTAGTTTTAATCCAGCTGTCGCTTTAATTTATAGCGGCAAAATAATGATGTGGCAAAATAATAATGCAAATGCATACAGAATTAATGTGGTCTATAATATTCCCCAAAAGCTTTGCAAAAAAAAAAAAAGAAACGTTTTCATTCTTTTTCAACGTGTTTTCCAATTGTGCACCAACTCTACCGGCTTTATCTTACAAAAAAATTTTGAGAAATAAAAAAACATTCGGTAATATCCAAGTATGTCTTTAAAACTTAATACAATGCTAAGAAATATCTTTAAATATTCAGCATTCCTTAGAAAAGTAAAACGTTTACGTTTCAAATGATGAAACGTGAAAATGTTTACGTTTCAATTCGTAATAATATTACAACTTGTTGATTCACACATAACCACATCAACTTTTATTAATACCGTGATTGTTAACCCTCTCATGCATACATTTATTCGTTTGTGCTACAAATAAAAAAAAATCATATGCTACAAACCAATTTAGTATCTCAATATTGCGGTGTAATAATTCATTTTTGGAAATGTTGTCCTGTATAGTGAAAAATTCGTGTCCTTGTATGAGGACGTTTTATGTTTTTTTGTCATATTTATTCAATATAATAAAAAATATGGCAAAACTGAATATTCAAACTTCATTTAAAAAGAATAAGTAGCTATAAAATAATACCAAACTTCCCAGTAATGTAATACAAGCTTCTAAATACATAAACAGTTTGATTTGAGACTGAATTTTTCTCTTCTTTCTTTAATCCTCCATGGATTTCTAAAGAGATCTTAACTTTTAATTATTTTGAATACCGTATAAAACTTTTTATGGTTTCCAAGAACTTTTTGGAGTCTCCAGATAAGACGACATGCGAAGCAGCACATAAACGAATCTACAAAAAAAATTTCAATCAAGAGTTTACGTCATCTCATATGAGGCTTACATGCATTAAAGGGTTAAAATACAGTAAACTCATTCTGCACGGGCTTGGTTTAGACTAACAGTAGTGAGAACTCCAATTAAAAGTGTGCGTGTGGGGGGGGGGGGGGATTGAGAGGTTCGAAAAGAAAAAAAAATTATGCCGAAGAAAGCATTTTTGTTCATATTTTTACGATTTACATTAAATAGGTTCACGGAATTGGAAATATATATATTTTTTTGTATAAGTTCAAAGTTTTATGACTATCTTTAGAAAAAACCACTTCAAAATAACCTGGTAAATCTTTTCTGAAGAAACTAGATTTTCTGAAAATTCAAGAACAATATATTTTCTTCTTTAAAGAGATCGCTTAAGCATACATACCTACCAAAATTGTATCCTTCCTTCTTGAGATAATGGCACTTTTTCTTTCCTAATAAATTAACTATGCTTTCCTAACGATAATTGTACTGTCCTAATAAAAATACATTTTATTTTTAAGAATCCACCAAAGAGTGAATGGAATGGCAAACTTAAAGGATATTATGTTGGGTACAAAATAATGCACGACTCCAGCCACCCATACTCCTTCAAGACCGTGGATTACGTTCCAGGAGGAGTTCAGGAGCATATGATTACAAGTCTCCGAAAAGATACAGAATACAGCATCATTGTAAAAGCTTTCAATACGGCGGGAAGTGGACCACCTTCACAAGAGGTGGTTGTAAGAACGCTTGGTGGCGGTAAGCTCAAGTTTTAAACTTTATGATCTTCTGCGTATCATTCCTCCCCCCTCAACACATCAGAGCTGATTTGTTTCACATAATACATTGTTATATCTACATAAAATATCAATATTGGTTTATATGTCAATAGAGTTTCCTACATAAAAATGATATTCCTCCTTTGTAAAATTTCTAAACATATCAGCAGGGGAAAAACATTGAATCCTTTCAATCTAATGGATTCACTGAATCTGAAATTACGCATACTTATGTAACTTAAACCAAAAGTGCAACAATAAGAATATTTGTTGGTGCAAAATAATTCATGGGATATAACAGACATTTGAACAAAAGAATAAAAATCTGAAGTATATAGATTTCATTAATAAAATTTAACCTTTAAACTCGTTTTTTCTAATTTTTAGATCTTCCCCAAGCGCCGATTGTATTTGTCGTGGCCACGTCAGAAACATCTATAAAAATACAGTGGCGAACAGTGGATAACAAAATGCCTGTATCAGGTAAGTACAGTGATTGAATTGCCACATTTGTTTTTTACGCTGTAAACACTTTAAATGAATTAAAGCTTTCATATGAATTAAAGTTAGAAAATAACTGACATTTCAATTGTTTTTCTACATGTGTTATTGCAAAACCTATTTTTAGCAATTTATCTGTTATACTAGTTAACGTTTTTTACTATTCATTTATTTTTTACCATTTTAAACATTTCACAATAGAGAAGTTATACATTTCTTTCCATAGTTTTTTTTTTTTTGGCATTAGGAAAAGGCTTTTCCTAATTCGCTATTTCATAAAGAAGAGAACGATTAATAGGTATATTACTGTCTTCTGAAGGCTTATTCATTTCTCTTCAGGTTGTAACTTTTATTGTTTCCTTTTGCAGGTCATGCCATTCATTACCGGAAGAAAGGAGAGGCTTGGCAACGCGTCGCTCTGACGTCGCCAAATGAGAACTCGTACACTCTAACAGGATTACAGTCAGGGGCTCTTTATCAACTCTACGTAACTGCAACCAGTGATTATGGAGAGGGAGATCCCAGTGATGTTGTTACAGTTAAAACTTACGGTAGTGCATCAATACTAACATAAAATCAGTTCTTTCATTAACTTAAATGGTGATAGTGATTAATAGCAAATTGAAATAAAACTACTTTACATAAAGCTGGAAAACTCATAAGGATTTGTTGTTACCTAACAAAAAAAAATATATATATATATTGGTTAATCAGGACAAAATAATTTTTAAAATGATTTGCAAATAAATAAAATAAATATTATAATATTTATTTGAAATATAACTGTTGAAACAAAAATATGTCTTTAAAATTATTTAAAAAGTGAAGTTTTAATAAGCAAGCCCACAAGTAATACGTATAATATAGTCTCACAATTTTTTTAATATTTACGAATAAGGGAAGTGTCCAGCTGCTTCATTACTGACTTTAATTTACTTTCTAAAAGTTTAAAGTATACGAGATTTAGACTGTGGAATGTATCTAACCAAAAGGAAACATTTCCAGCGCAATGATCTCATAAATATATGTTTGTATTTCAAAGAAAAAGAGGTTATTATAAACATTAAACGGTTTCGAAATTTTAAAGGTGGATTATGGGTGTAATCTCTCTAACGAATTGACACAACGATATGTGTCTGAAAAGGAATTATGATGAAAGTGCTTAAAAGTCAAACTTATTTCTAAGAAAAGTGTACTAATTCTAGAAAACATAACTAAATTCTAGAAAAAGAGAAGAGTCTAAGAAGATGACTAAAGCTTATAAAAAAAAAACCGAATGTATTTTTGATCGCAGAACAACTTAATGCTTTAATTTTTAAAGTAGAGCAAAAGCTTAGCTTTCATCTGGAAACTGTACTGGTTTCGGTTTAAAAATAGGGGATCAAGAATTTCATCTCGTAAACGTAAGCAACAGTCACAATAAGCGTCCATAAGTACAGATAATTCAGTACAACTTAGATATCATTTATGGAAAGATACTGACGGCAATTTTTTCCGTATTATAATTATGAATATGTGGTTACGTATGGATATTGTGTGAGTACTGGACAATTGATCTTTGATAAATGTTAATATTTCTTGTTTAACAGCTGGCCACGACAATATTGTTCTTTTCCCTGGCACCAAGGAGCCACAAATGATGATGGACATGTCTCTATTGATACCAGTAGGTGCTTCTTTGCTGGCCGTGATTGTTGTCATTATTGCTGTATGCGTGTGGGTCCTCAAGGCAAAATCCAGAAGAAATTTGGAAAGAGGTACCAGTTAATTTATTATTTATTCAGAAAAACTAGAAATCTTACTTGAAAAATATTTCAAAAAATATTTCATTTGGCTTGTAATGTTTTTTTTTTCGGCAGTTACAAAATCTAAAATTTAAATCAAATTTAACTATTTTGAAATATACTTTTTCTGTAATTTTCTGAAGTTTAAAAATCTGACATGGTTTCTTCGAAAACTTGGTTTACATTAAGTTAAGCTACATCGCCCAGGGAAAATGAATTTTATTTTTTTAACTTTTATTTCTGGCAATTTTTCTGTGGGAAAATAGCTAGAAATAATTCTTGAAACAAATTCCTTTTGTGAGACAATTTTACTCTTATTCATTTTCTTGTGTTTAGAATTTTGCTTTTTATATTTTCAGCAATTCAAGAAGACAAGAGGTACATCTATGCGGCGGCTACACAGCGGTATGTGGACATAGACAAAACCAGGTCTCTTCCAGCGTATCACGACCCAGCACTAATTCATTTCCCCACACCCTACGCCACTGTGCCGATGGGAGACGACATTTCAGAAGGAGGGGGAAATAATGACCCCAACCAAGAGATGAAAGCATTCATATCACAGGTGAAACTTTTGGTTATATCAAAAGATATATAGAGTTGTTGCATTTGATAATTGAAAATCTAAATACTTAATATGTATCACTTGAATCTTCTTACTGCCCATTAGTTAAAAAAATAACACTAATTAAAATAACAAGTAAAATGAATAATTTAACTTTGTGCAAGTGAAATTATATTTTTATCAAGTAAAATGATGTTTAGCCATATTACATCATTTTACTTGATGTCGACGTCTCATTTCGTAATGACTATAGCTTTTTTACTGTTTAAGAATAAATCAAAATAACTTCAATCAAAACAACGAAAAAATAATGATGTTTTGAAGAACGCTCACATTTTGTACATAACGACTACTTTAGGAGTGGATGATTTAAAGCAATGAATACTATATATTATTTAAAGATTTGCTTTCAAAGAATTTTAACACTTCAAAATATTACTAAAATCCAACGGAAGCACAAAAGATTACGTCATTTGTAATCCCCCCTTTTTTTTACTAATCTTAATATATATAAATAAAATTTAAAAAAGACCGAAATAAATGAGCAGATTCAAGAAAAAAAAATCTTAAAAGAAAATTATCAAATATAGTTTCTGCCCCTGATTATATATTTAATTGTTTGTTAAACTTTTTCTTCAGAATGGCGTAGAAAGGACACACATTTTCATACACCAAATGGGTTTACGTGATACAGCTGGTGATTTCTACGCATATACCTAAACAGAAGTTATGCAGATTTTTATGATTGTCATCAGTGTATTTAATATTAAAAGGAAAAAAAACATAAAATTGTGTGCTTTAATTGTAATGAACTATTATTTATTTATTATTATTATTTTCAGAACATGAAAGACCGGCCATTACCGAAACCTGGGACGTTGAAGAAGCAAAGAGATTCTCATATCTACGATAGTCCACAGTGAAACTGTTTTCACCTTTTAGTTTAATTCAAATTACCGGTGCTACATTACCGGATGAACAATCGGAAACAACAATCATAATAAGTTCAGTGACTGCAGGCGGGAGTGAATATTCCTATTCAAAGAGTGCTGAGAATGACGGATTCGTCGCTGCTTCAAGAATTGCCTTGAAACTAAATCTTTGTACTGCGAGTGCGTAAATGCTAAGCGCTTAGTTGTACTAAACCGGCCAAACCAATGCAAGATTTCCTCATGATTTCGTTGTAAATAGAAGATCACTGAAACTGCAATTCACCAATTGCTCCAACTAGTCTGGTAATTTAGTAGAGCAGGACTTACCGATTAAACCCGGCAGAAAATAATTCATTCGAAAGAATATAATTCGAATTAATTTGTAAATTAGTTGCTTCCACTTTCAATCAAGTGGACAAGGGTTAAACAGCTGCTTCAATCTTGCAACCCTCCGACTCATCATTACGCTACTGGTTTTAATAGATAATTATTCCTTATAATAAAGATATTACTATTATTCTACTAAGAATTTATTTTTGTTTTCTGTTTATAAAAACTTGTCATTTCACAATGCATTCAGTAATATACAGAACTGCTGCATCATGAGAAGAGATTATTCACCTCAAAATAGAATGATTAGTGTGAAGTGTGGGTATTTAACTGGTGTCCAACTCGACTGAAGTATTTACCAAGAATTTAATTTGCTGAAATAGTCTGTCGAAGCGAATCTGTTGCTAAGTGGTATGTCTACTCTGCTAAACGGCTAGACAAGTTGAAACAAGCCGTTTAATTGAAAATTATTATTATTTTCCTCTTCTTCAAAATGTAGATATGAAAATCTGAAAAACAAGTTCACAAAACTGATAAAAATAACTGTTTGGTTTGGAAACTGTTTGGTTCTGGTTTTTATTTGTCACAGATTCATGAAACATAGTTCTTATGAATCAGATTGAAGGAAACTTTTTTTAAATGCAGTTTAATGAAATAGTATCTAGCGATGGATACCTTCACATCAAGACAAATCATTTATGTATTTTTACTAAATGTTTATTGTATATTTTATTCTATTGTTGTTTGTATATTTTCAAGTGTGCTGTTTCTAAGAATCTCATCAGCACTAAGAGCTTTCGGCAGCAACTTAACACTTTTTTTAATCAAAATTTCAAATCAACACTTTTTTGATTTAGTGAGAATAATATTTTGAATTAAGATTCTTTGAGAAACAAAAATTGTTATAATACTTAAAATATGTTAAAATACTGAAAGACCAGCCTCATAGATGGGTTAAATTAGAGATTTTAACCCTCTCATGCAAGCGTTTATTTATTTATATGTGTTATAAAAAAATTTCATATGCTACAAACTAATTTTGTATCTCAGGATTGTTGTGTAATAATTTATTTTTCGAAATTTTGCCCTATATAGTCAAAAATTCGTGTTTTTGTATGAAAACGTTTTATGCTTGTTTGCCATATTTATTCACAATGACAAACGTAGCAAAAATGAATATTCAAACTTCATTTATAAGGGATAAGAAGCTGTAAAATAATACCAAACTTCCCAGTAATGTAATATACGCTTCAAAATAAATAAACAGAATTTGATTCCAAAGTTGAGGGAAAGATTGGTTTCCAAGAACTGTTTGGAGCGTCTAGATGAAGACGACATGCAAATTGCAGCACAAAAATGAATCTGCATAAATATTTGAAACAACAATTTATGTCACCTCATATGAGGCTTTCATGCATGAGAGGGTTAAATTACTAACTTACAAGGTTCAAAAACATTTGACTCACAGAAAAAGTATCATTCTAACAATACTATCTCTGTCAGATTTTTAAACTAACACCCTCTTTCTCTTTTAAAATTTAAAAATCTTTAGAAATCGGAGACTTCAGAAAGTTGTCCACTATTCTTCGGGCATATCTAGTTAGTGCATAAAACTTCATTTATTATAATCCAAATGGATTCAAATTTTCACCTTCAGAAAACTTTTATAATTTACTTGCACAAACTGAGACCGAATAAAAATTTGCTGGTTTAATCATTGAATCTCATTTAAAGACATATATCATAACTTTAAATGGTAATTGCTGCAACCCTTATTTGGTACGAACGCCAATCTTTTGCATTACCTGGACAATTTCATCCTAAATTGTCTATAGGACGGTAAAAATATTCTCGCAAATATTCTTATAAATATTGCTGATTGCATGAAGAAATTTGAATGAAAACGTGTCCGCCGAGAGTCTCTGTGCTGCTAAGGTTAAAACCTCCTTTATCCTTAAATGTTTTTCCCCAATATTTTAATTCAGTGATTTTTCTAATAACGTATCTATGCAATTTAAAGACAAAACTGAAGTTATTTATACGACACTTGGGATGTAACTCTCATAACTGGTATGTGTTTTTTATACGAAATGTTAGCATGATTAATTTAATTTCATATTTAGATGTTACTAGACTTAAATAGACAATTTATGTGTGTTTTAGGAGGTAAAGCGAAATATACATAAAGACCACTTACAGAATGTAAGAAATAGAAATGATTTGCACTTAATTGATTCAAATTATTTCCGCTATATCATGTTTTGCACTATTGCAGTAAGTTTAGTTACAAAAATTAGATGTTTTTACTATTGCAGACAAAATAGTGAAATAAATTTATAATTTGTTAACATGCAAAATGTAACATTTTAGCATGGATATAAAGGAATTTTTCAACGATTATTTTACTAATATCGACGTTTTAAAATAAAGTACATTGATGGAATAATAAAAACAGTATTCATTTAGTAACATTTAAGAAGTGAAATATGGATGCCTATTTTAAACATACATAATTTTGTTTAAAAAAATGCATGCAATGTAACCACTACCACTGAATGCACGGAAGAAAAAAATACGCTCTTTTAATTTAGAGAAAAGAAACATTTTGACTTAAACGTTCAAGTGTGGACACATACGTTTTTCAAATATAATTCAAAAATTCCTCAAACTATTCAACGGTAAGTTTGAACGGAATGCAACTGGAAACTCTAAAAATAGAATTTTTAATTTTAAATGTGTAACGAAAAAAATCCAGTATCTATTATATCTCAACTAAATAAAACAAGTTTCGCATTTGAGAAGGTTCTTGCTTTAATAGGAATGAAAATTTTGCTGTTTCATTCAACTTTAATATGGCTGTAAACTCTTTGTTCTAATTTCAAATGTTTTAAAATGCAAAAACACAAACGTAATTTGTTCTATGTTATGTTTTATAAGTATGTACATAAAAGGATACTATCCACTAACGAGTTTTATACTAGTGCTTATTAGTATTGAAGACATATTTGACATATAATATTTCCTTTGATGAAGCTTTCGCATGACTTTGGAAAATTAACTGAAATAATATTGAAATTAAAACAAAAATGTCAAGAATGATTATTTTCCTTTTTCACAAAATTTCAGTTTCACTTCTCTACTGACTGTTAAGCTTCAATTCACTATAATTTATTGACTATGAATAAAATTTACTTTCTTTGAAAATATAATATTGATAGTACAAACCGCTCTCAAAGTTTTCCGTTTCATAATAAAGCTATGCATATATGTTATATATATGCAAAAATGTAATCACGTTAAGATATATATGTTTCTTTTACTCTTATATTTTATTTGTGAAACATATCAGCATAGCATTTTAGGTGCTTCAAAGTATGCTCAATTATTTGAATTCGTTTCTATTTTGCGCCAGCTGCAAAAAGGTGCATTTCAACCCTCCTGAGCTTGTAATAAGTATAATCTGTTTTATATAATAAAACAATTTTTTTCTCATTTGTCTTACAATTTACATTATTTTTCAAGCGTTTACTGCACTAGGTGTGTTTAAACTTTGCATTAAAAAACGTGTTGAAACAAACCAAACAACTCCCCAAAAACAAACCAAACACTTATATCAGTAATTTAATTTGACTTATTATGTTAGCCGAATTTTGAAAATTATTGTAAAAAGGAGAGTATCTCCAATAATAAATAAATAAATGGAAATAAACAAGTAAATATCATATGTGTACAAAAAAACTCGAAACAAACTCGGCTTGGTTCTAAAAGGGCCTATGACAATTATCAGTTATTGATAGCAAAATATTATATATTAAATGATGGCGTCGCAGTACGGCGCCATTGTGCGTCATGTAAAAGATCCCTTGAGTAGACATTTGGTTTGGATGCTCTCGGCTAAGTTATATTCCTAGTGCAATTTCGCATGAACTAGTCCGGGTGCTCGCCCTTTCAGGTGGAGAAACCGGATGTCAAAATTCTCATGCGGCGATGGTACCACACTCGTTGTGGTGCCGCTGAAAGAGATGGTACCAATCTCTCGAGAACGCACCAGGTCTGAAATTGGTAGAAGTCAACAGCAGCGCATCAGCATTTAAACAAAATTATATATTAATAGCACAGTATTATACTTAATTGCTTTTTTTTAGTTCTAAAATGGCCTATGTCAAATACAACAAGAAAACCATTTTTTTAAAATCTAATGTAACTATTTAAAATGTTTAATATCTTTGAATGTTTTTACTTGCACCTGATGATTTTGACTTTTAGATGATTTGTCACTTTTAGAACCAAGACACACACGCGCACACACACACACACATATATATATATATATATATATATAAATAGGTGGCGTTCCTACCATGGGTGTCACCCGGTGCAGCAGTAATTTGTGTTGTCACGCTCACCCCCCCCCCCCCAAAAAAAAAATAATTTTTTTAAAGTGTTCATTCACTTTTAACTAAACTCTTAACCTTTGGTATTTTTCACTCTAAAAACATCATTTAAATTTTTTTGAGGATTGTGCAACTCTTCGCATTAAAGAAAAGCAAGACACCAGAAGATACTACGATTGTTTAAAACGTAATTTCAGGATAACTTTGCCGATGTCGGTGGAAGGAAAGAAATAGGGGCGTTTGGGGGCTCTCCCAAAATTTCGAGGGAATTAAAAAATAAGTGCCTTCAAACAGGCAAAACACAGATATGCTCAGTCGGGTATTGATGTTTATAAAAGAACCGAGATAGTCTGAAAGACATTTAAGATATGATAAATTTCGTACAGGAAAACCAAAGTAAACATGTTGTTGCTTACATCAGCAAAAAAACTTTTATTGGAAAAACGGGAGAATTTTTTTTACGATCGGGGGAATCATTTTTTCGTGAAGAACATTGCTTCTTATAAGTTTCGGCGATAAAAAACCAGTTTGACGTATCATGAACCCGGGTTCAGATCCAAGTCAAGGCATGGATGCCGAATATTTTTCTTTTATGTTCTAGTGACCCCAACCATCTACATCAAGCTAAAGACCTCTCAGCGATCATCATCACCTCCCGCCGGTCCTGTTTAGCAAAATAATTTAAGTTATAGACACGTCAGAAATCTGTAATAGCCAAATATAATTTCACGTTAATTTAAAGCACAAATGAGCATTAAAATGCAGACATCTGTTTCGGGATAGCTTGGAATCCCTTTTTCAATGCAACAGGGAGCTTCTAGATGCAAAACATCCAAATGAAGGCTTCATTTGGATGTTTGACAATGGATGTTGACCTACTACAACAGCACTCGAATATGATCCGCACTCTAATTATTGTGGGTGCAATTTTGGAAAAAATACTGTAATTAAAAAAATATTTTAAATAATTATGAGTTTAGTATCTCAAATACATTAAGTATCTCAAAGTAACCCCGTAAAACAGATTTAAAACGATGCCCCCTTTGTTACTCGATTAAGAACCGCAACCCAATTGATAGGCGCCCTTTATTTCGGGGGAAAAATTGTGGATCGTAATCGGGTGTATGTGGTATATTTTTTAATTTCAAAAATTAATTTAACATAAAAATATTCATAATATTGCTTATTGGAGTGATAGTAATTTGCTATTTGTTTCTTCGTTGAGAAAACGCTAAATGTTACGCAGAGTTTTAAAATCCACGTCGTATTAAATAAAATAAAATGCCTTGTATGCAGAGGCGTAGCTAGGGTTTTCAGCGCCCGGGGACAAATGAAGATTTTGCCCCCCCCCCCCTCGTGCCACTGGGGGCCTAGAGGCGCCCCTAAAGGAAATTTTTAAAAAAATATACTTCCTAAATGATAAATAGCTCTAAAAAGCAGCCCTTTTAACTTTTATTTTTATTAGCGACCATTCACTTTTAAGAGAAAAATGGGACACTTTGGCTTTGCAAAATTATTTGTTTGATTTTCCACATACTCCTGTGCTACATTGGTCATTCCCGATATGATATGGTGATCCCACTTTTTTCGTCGAACATATTCACAGCTCTTCAAATTAAAATAATTTTATTTTCGCATTTAAAAATAGAATAAATTTGCATTAATTTGGTGCCCCTTGACGCTGCGCCCGGGGACAGCTATCCCTCCTTGACCCCCTTTAGCTACGCCTCTGCTTGTATGTATATATGAAACTTTATAGATATATATATATACATACAGAGGGAACGGGCGGAAAACCAGTACCAAATAAACCTAAATTCATTCATCGAAAATAATAAGACAGTCATTTTCACTGGTATAGTGTCGTTTCTAATTAATGTATTTAATTCCTTTTTTTATAGTAGAGGAGCATCGTGTTTTACAACAGTCACTCTTGGGCGGCACTGTAACATTTAATCTGTATCTAATAAATCTAAGTTGATACGTTTCAAATAATAAAGCATTCATCTTCACTGGTATAATGTGTTTTTTTTTTTTTTTTAATTTTAATTGTTTATTTATTTTTATTTTTTATTGTATCGAGAAGAACGTATTTTACAACAGCCACTGTAGGGCGCCACTGATGCATTTCCATAGTCATAATCTCGTCAAGCGTCCCAGCCAACAGAATCATATTTGTTTGTTTGCATAGTTTACTCTATTAGTAAATCGTATGCTTGATAATACATTATCTTTAGTTACGTTAAGAGGAGATTACCGAATTCTTATCAATTATTTTTCCTTCCTACTCAATTTTACAAGGAATTAAACATTTTAGAAAATGGATATAACTCTAGTTGTTTGGATCTGTATCCTAATAAATGAATGTATTGATGCAAAACATGGTAAGCTTTGAAATTTTATCGTTTCATCATAAATGCAATTTAATTTTTAGTTTAGTAAACCCAGTTAAAATATTGTTCTCTTAAAATATTTGTATATCTTTAAGATTTTGATTAGTTGGCTAAGTTCACATTTTTTGCATAAGATTTTAATTTTTTAACAGCTACTTTCATAGTGCTAACAAAGTTTTCAATATTCCTTTCTTGCAGTTATGCTACTTTGAACTGAGTTTTTATCATAAATAACATTATGGTTTATTACTTTACTATATTATTTGTTAACATTTATTTAAAAAAGAAAGTAAATAAATACTAATCTGAGAATTTAAAGTTATGTGTTATGCTTAAAAAAGAAAGAAACATTTTTTTTCTAAAACAATTATTTAATTTAGAGCATAAATAATGCTACTTATATTTTTATAACAATGACCCATTTGCTTATGAGGTTTTGTATAGTTTTATACAGGAAAAGACTGGCATATTAGAGTAAAATAATATTTGAGCGATAAATACTGTTTATGTACAACGCGAATTAACAAAAAGCGAATTTTATGACTATATTGATGGAGTTGAATGCATATCTATAACATGTACACTAACAGAAAATAATTGCTAGTAGGACCTTGTTGTGGGTATTGTATATATTTTTCATCAAAAGTTAACCACCTTATGAGCATTCATTATGCACTATGTCTTTCTTTTTGGTTATCTTGTTCAAATACTACGAGCATAAGAGCAAAGAAATGTATGAACTATATACATTTTTTTTATTGTTAACAAACTGATAAACTGATCTTTTTTAGAAGTTCAAACTATTTTCAACAAAAATCTTAATAAAACGATTAATTAAAAAAAAGTAATTAAAAGTTTTTGATTATATAGTAAAAGATCTGTATTTTAAAGTAATATGTTGTTCGTGAATTTAGTATATATGCATGCCATTACCGATTCTGAAAGAAAAAAAAAGGGAAGAAACGTTGGTCAGAAAAAGGTCTTATTATGCGTGAAATTTAATTACATTTCCAAATAAAGCTTTGAAATCTTTTCCTTGTAAATCAAAAAAGAAAACCCTAAATTATAAGAGTGTTTCTAGAAGCATCAACTTACTTCCCTTTGGAATTTTACTTACTGTTGTCACTTTTTAGAAGTGTATTACCTTGGTCTAAAAATCAGAAATAATACCCTTTTCGATTTAAGAACAATTCTTGTCAGCATTTCCCTGTTAGAATTTGATTCGCAATAGGTGACATTTTTTACAAATAAAATCAAATTTAATCTAATTACAATTGACTTGATTGACGAAAATACAATTAAAAGCTACTTGAAATGATTAGAATAAATTGATCCAAACATAATTGCATTTCTGTACTACTGCATTATATAGCAGCCACGC
This sequence comes from Octonoba sinensis, assembly GCA_038502835.1. Lineage (NCBI taxonomy): Eukaryota > Metazoa > Arthropoda > Arachnida > Araneae > Uloboridae > Octonoba > Octonoba sinensis. Next base: position 108,855,770 of record CM076599.1, on the reverse strand, counting down.
AAATTTAAGTTAAACACAAACGTTTTTTGTAATCGAAGAAAAGTAAACTTGTATAAAGATAAAAACACGGTTTGTGTCTCGTATTTCCATTATCTAAACAATATGTAGTAACATAACAGTACATAAATATAACAGGAAGCAGAAAATTATATAAACAGGCATTTTTAATGAATTATATACGATTTGTGTAGACACGCATTTTAAATATTTAACGATGGAAATAGCATTCAAAGTTATTTGTCTCTAATCATACCACCAATTTTTAAATGGGTTAATTTGTCGTCGGAATAAACTAGTTATAAAAATGTGGATCTAAAAATTAATTTACTATTTAAGCAGGTGCACAGTTACGTAACTCACTAAATTATTCTCGTTCACCATTGGGTAAAAGATTAATTCTAAACGTGTAGCGTAATATATTTGCAAGCAAAGATTAGATGTATTTGAATCTAAATTATGTCATTACATGTTATCTCTGACCTTCGATAACGATGAAATCCCTGAAAAACTGCTAGCGACATACGTGTCATAACAGATGCGCAGCGATGTTTCAAATAACTGAGTACTGCTGTGGTTTCACCCTTAGCAATTAAAGAATTTTCAAGCATTAGTTAATGTGAAATAAACTGTATTTAAATGCTATTTACTTCTGAAAATTATTTAGAAACAGTGGAATGCAATACGTATAGTTTATTTAAGTATTTTATTACAAGTTAAAGACAAGCAAAGACGTACTTACAAGGTAGGCGATTGCAATCAGGCACAACGCTTTGGACCTTGAAAACATGCAATTAATTCACTATATTTTAATAGTTCTCTTCAATAATTGATATTAACCTACTGCTCATCGCTTCATTAGAAACAATTTTCTAAGAGATACAATACTTAACAGCAATAATCATTCATTCTCTGCTTAAAGTTCGTTAGACTAAACGTTACGATTGCCGGCACAATCACCGTTTTACTTGTTACTGCTTTCTTTCGTGCAAGGATTTGACCTTGGTGTTCCGGGCGGGTTACCAGAATTTTGAAAAATCGTACAGAAAGTTCAGTTTTAAAAACAGATGATTGTTTTTCCCCTCTAGATAGGATGCAGGAAGTTAAATTTACTACGATAAGGAAAACTATATACAAGTCTAGTAGCATATAAGTTCCATGCTTTGCTTTGGATTTTACAGAAAATTGGGTTTGGAGTTAATTTTCCCTTTTATTTGTATTCTTATTGCAATGACAACATTTCCAAAAAAGAAGTTTAAAAAACTGCAACTTGACAAGTTTTTTGATGTGTTAGATATTTCTAATTTTCTTTGTTGTATTTAAGTCTTCTGGACGTTACACCCATTAATAACGTTATTATTATTTTTAAATACCGTGGTCATGCGTAATCAACTACAAAACACGTTTAGATTGTTAGACAAATAAACTCAATCCAGATGCCGTCAATTAATAATAAAAAATATGCAAAGTGTTTCTATTTATCTATCAAATGTTAATGTTTTTTTTAAGTGTCAGCTCACAACCGTAGCATTTAAAAAGAAATCTAAGGTTATTAATGTAGAACTTTCAGAAGATTTTCATATAGCTAAATAAACAGAAGGCCTTTCAAAATGTCAAAAACCTTCTCTTACTCATTAAGACAATGATAGCAATCATCACCTAACTTGTTGCTTTCTTTTTAGTCTTTTTTTTAGTAGTCAGGTTACATTTTTAAAATCTTTGTCAATGAACTATGCCTTTATAAACTGAAAACATATTTTGGATCTAGCACAACATGCAATCCACATCAGCAGGGTGCTTTTTATGACACAAGCTGACTAATTACCTTAACGAGTGCATTAACTAACTGCAAAGCTAAAAATTTGTATTTCGAGTTGTGGCTAGCTCTTTCTTTTTTCTTAGAGGTTATTCCGCTCAAAATAAAGTAATGCATTATATATATATACTTTTATTATATTATACTAGCTGACATGCCCGGCTTTGCGCGGGTTAATATTGCATCATTCGCAGGCTAAAAATTCGCAGTGACTAAAAATACCCACTAGAAGACAGACCTTAATGAGCTGCTGTTCCTAAAATTACCAACAGTCCATCTTAATATCCCCATCAGATTAAGGACACCTGTTCCTAAAAATCCCACTTGCAAAATCGCCAAAACATTTCCCTGAAAATTCAATTAAATATCACTTTTATAAAATTCGCATAAAAACGAAAGAAAGAAAAGCATTATTTCCAAAGGCAAATGCACATTTAAGTTAGAAAATGTCCAATACTGAACCAACTCTGACGTGTGAAATTTAAACTGATAGAAATAAATAACTAAGCTCTGTCCAAATGGAGCCAAATAGACAGTACAAAAATTAAATAAATGTTAACAACAAATCACTTGAGTAAAATATGAAATCAATCAAAACCGCTATGTAATAAAGTTAAAATGAAGCAGATCACCAAATTGCACTATAGTAATGAATCACGTATTGAATTAAATGAGAGCAATATTACTGATAAGGATTATTGGCGCGGTTTGGAAAAGTTACGAAGAGCAAAATAATATATTGAGAACAATTAACTGGATTGGGATCGAAAAACGTTATTAAAACTTGGCGCAGTTTAAAATTTCATTAAAAATAAGCCATATCGAAAACCTTCCAACCTAGTTTTTAGCGAAGGAATAAATATTAAATCGCCAAAAAAGAAAGAAAAATCAACCTCGATAAAGCAATTGAAAAGTGCCTGCAGTAAATAATCCACAAAATATGCATCAAAATGAAAATAATTTTTAGAATTTATTTCGTTGATAAAGCGGACACCCTACCATAAGAAATGTTTCATGAAATTGTTGAACTGCTACTATACTATTAAATTGCCAAAAAAGGAAGGAAAATCAACCTCAAGGTAAAGTAATTAAAAATCGTCTGCGGCTCCATAAAATATGTATAAAAATGAAATGAATTTTTAGAGTTTGTTTTGCTCATAAAACGGCATGAATAAAGATAAAATAGCATTTTTTCAATCTGACGGTAACAGAAATCATCTAGTTGGCGACAAAAGTACTATTTATTTTGGCGAAAACACGCACATTGAGCAGATAAATTCAGAGGTAAGCCTTGCTTTAAAGTTCGAAAACTAGTTTAAATGAATATTACGCGTGTTCTATTTGTTCTACGAACTTCGGAAAGAGATCATCTTGTGCAGTTTTTACGGAATGCTGCAAAAATCGAAAAGGTGTGACGTTTCTTCGATGAGATATTCCTAAAATTAACAGTTTTGCTTAAATTGGAATAAATGAAGAACAAATTCGAATTTTAGGGAAAATGCTTCGAGGTGCACGAGGACCTGACCTAAGGTACCTGTCACCAAAATTTCGTACTTCTGGAACGTTCCATCTTGCCAGGAGGCGATCGACAGAGAGACACACACAAACTTTCGGTTTTATTTATATAAAGGCTTGCCATACGTCCCGGTTTGACCAGGACAGTCCCGGTATTTTGCTCTTGTCCCGGTGTCCCTCCCAGTTTTATCAATGTCCCGGAAACGGCTGTAAGATGTAAAAAGTAATGAATATATGTTTTTTAAGAATCTTTTATGAAGACATTAAGAATCTTTCAGATGACAGAGAGTCCACTGCAAGAGCATTGATTGTATGCAAAATAAACTTTGGCGTTTTCTTTGCTCTGACTTTTATGAAAAAGTCAAGCTTAACAAAAACATCTTGAAAAAGTACATTAAAATCAGAAATATGAGTGGTTTGAAAACAAAGAATAACATTTTTAATTTATTAATTGCTTTTTCAGTTTGACAAAAATGTTTTTTTGAAATGGTTTTTGTAGTTAGACGAAAAGCTGTAGTTTTAAAAAGTAATACTTAGTAATTAATTGTTCAATGTAACAATTTTCTGAATTATTTTAAACTTTAGTTTATTAACACTTCTTTCTAGATGGTAGACCAGAAAAAAATCTCATTAAAAAGGGAAAAAAAATCTTTTTAAGAAAATTGAGTAGCAAGTACGGTAGAGCCTCGTTTATTCGAGGTAATGTGGACCGAGGGTACCTCGGATAATCGAAAACTCGGATAACACAGACTCTGTCCAAATCAAGAGGGAAACATGGGTTGAAATGAATGAAAATGTAGTCAAAGATGTAAAAAAAATGGCATTTACTGTACATATTATGAAATTAAAAAATGACGTTACATACATACAAATATCTCATTTTATATATGTACACATCAGTAGAGTACACGTTCCAGTTAAAGTTGTCTCTTGAACAAGTCTATATATATAGTATATATATATATATTGTTTTCTGTTTAGCGGTTGTTCTAGGTCTTTATATCACCAGAAAATAATTGTATGATTGACATCAGTCAGTGACGCCGCCATCGGCCGCCAAAACTTTTTTTTTCTAGGGCAAATGTACCTCGGTTAACCCGGAACTCGGTTAGTCGGGGCTCGGATAACCGAGGCTCTACTGTATTCTTTTTTTATTTTTAAAGGTGGGTAGACTAACAATTTAGGGTTCCAGATTCCCCACTACCGTTACTTGCGAGGCGAAAAAAAAGGCTTAAAATTCACCATTTTGCCTTTTAATTTTTTAAAAATTTCCCCATACCCCCCGCCCCCGCCAATGGGGGGTATTCCATACCCCCAGACCACCCACCAGACCCCAATCTCTTAGCCGGAGCCTTAGGTTATTCATCAGGCCCCCCGGTATGCCCATCACATATTAATGTGTCCTGGTTTCATTAACCAAAAATATGGCAAGCCTATTTATATAGATAAGTAAGATTTATGTACTCTGAATATATATCACGTGATATCGCGCAATCGGCCGTTTGGTGAGTGTTCGCGTCACGCAATATCGCGTCATTGGCAATGATCGTATTAATTACATTAAAATATTCATTTCGTACAATATTATTTTGATATGTGATTTTTATCACATATCAACGATAAAAATCCGAGGAATTTAAGTGAAACATTTAAAATTGTGGAAGCAGAAAAGGGAGGCGGATCTTTTTCATTTTTCTAAGGAGAACATTATATTTTTATTAATGCTGAAAATTTCGGATCTACCTTAATAATCTACAGAATATTATTTTTTTTTTTTTTTTGTTTAAAATTATTATTGCTTCATGAAAATGTTATTTTTTCCCCACATTTCACAATTTTTCAGCTTGAAGAAATATGTCGAAAACCAAATTTACAGGAGAATAGAGTCCCCTCCGCCCCCAGGGTTATCAAGGCACATGAATTAAAAACAACGGAATATGTTAAATTTACAACTCTTTTGGAACAGAAAAAGATTAAATTATATTTCCAGTGAAATAGGAAAATAATTTGAATCACACATGCTAATCATGTGCAAAAGCTCATACCTTTTCTTTTTACTGGTTTGAAGTTTTCTATTTTCCCTGACGAAAATAAAACTGTCTTTAGTAGATTATTTTATGCCGTGCTCCCATCTATCATTATTCATACATCAGTTTCATTCTGAAGACTTTTTACCTGAAAAAAATAACTATAAAAATGCAGCCAATGTCACTCGGACTATAATATGACTGACATTTCAATCATCAAAATCGGGTAAGTAGTTTAGGCGCTATGGTAGAATACACGCAAATATGCAACGTCATACAGAGAGAGCCGCTGAGTAACATTATAAAATAAATGTGAAATAAGTGGTGCGTTTAACCAGATAAAAAGAGGTCCAGAAATAAAAAATCCCAACAAAACATAAATGTGAAAAAAGGACCAAGTTCAATAGAACAAAGGACCTTCGGAGTAGTCGGTGTCAGCAATAAAAGAGTTGATATCTAACGGGTGCCAAGTTCCATAGCAGATCCTTTAATCATTGCTGTAAGAATGTACAATGTTCTCGAAAAGCATTTTTTCATCGGATTTCTTACTTGGCAGGTTTTAAATTAAGGTAAATTACATTCAAAAAATTTAACTCATGCAATTAGAAATTTTTAATAATTAGTAAATCATGTGGCAAGCTATTATAGTTAATTTCCAATTGTCTTCTTACCGTCTTCTTGAACGTAATTTATCTTAATTAAAACTTGCCAAGTTAGGAATCCGATTAAAAAAAATGCTTTTAAATAAATTAGAGAACATTGTACATTCTTACAGCTAAGATGAAAGGATCTGCTATGGAATGTGGTACCCGTTAGATATCAATTCTTTTATCGCTGACACCAACTATTGAACTTGGCCAAGTTGGAAGGTCCTCTATTGAACTTGGCCCTTTTTTCTCATTTATGTTTTGTTGGGATATCATTAATTTTTGAGAAGCTATAATTTGTGTTTTTATATTGTCATTAAGTTATACTAAATTAAACCAAGCTAAATTGTCGCTATTAATTATTTAAAGATATTTTTCGTTTGCTTACATTTCTCCGTGGGTCCATCTTTACTTAATTAATCTTGTATTTAAAACGTTAAAAAGTTTTGTATAACAACTACCCTGGATTCTTTGTACGCAGCTTGAGTTTAGCCTAAAGGCGAAAAATTAAAGCGGAAAGTGAATTTCAATGCATCAGTTATTTTCCTTCACGCGCGAGAGAGATAGTCTTGTTTATGTTTACGGCAGAAAAATATGGCTGCTATTTGAAGTCGTTAAGTATGATGCTACTTATGAGTATGCTAGTAACTTCGAAGGTAAGATAATTTTTTGAAGTTTCGAATTTTTTCCTTTATACATGTCAAATTGTCTACCTTAATACCAGCTTTTAAGTTTCTAAGTCCCCTAGAAGTAGGTTAAGTTTTTGATGAGTGAGTGAGTGATAAAAAGGATACTTTTCAGACCTTAATAGTTCCATAACCGTAAGAGGTACATTAATGAAATTTGATATTATAGGGGTTAAAGTGATCTTAGACATACAAAATTTAAAGCAAGTAGGTCTAATAGTTTTCAGTAATGATGGGGTCGAAAGTAGCTCAAAATGGTTCTGGTAAATATACACATTGGCCGGTGTCGCCGTTTCTGAACTTGACTGACACACTGCCGTGTGTCTAGATTTTGCATGCACGTATTTTTGAACTGGTTTTAATGCACTTCAAACAATTTTCCCCCCTTCAAAATTTGAATTTGTCCTGTTTAATTTGAATTTTTAGCAGAATCTCAAAATTTGAGACTATCCAATACAAAAAAAATTCCTTTTTTATTCTTATAGCACATAAAAATTTTAACATGTTAAACATTTAAAAGCATTTAAGAAATTTAATATACATACTTTTCATTTTTGAAGTCATTTTGACACGAAAATGATGCATTATATTGAAATGAAGTATAATGAAACGTTTAGGGGGGAGTTAAAGTGTGATAAAATCTTTTACAGGACTTTATATTCTAACAGTAGAAAATTTTCTGCTGGATGTACCTTAGCTATAATATGACGTAGAATTCTGTCGCTGCCGTGTTGGAAGTTCTCTCAGTCACCAAAGCTCCTTAAAGCTGAAAGGTATAGTTTGCACCGGGTTTTTGGTTCTCCCCCTGTTTGTTCTCTATTGTTTACATGAGCATTAAACCACAGCCAACTAAAACGCAAGGCTATGGAACTACGAGACCACGTGAATTATCTATACGCAAAAAATCACCATTTGTGGTAAAACAAAAGCAAAAGAAAAAAACTCCGAGGGCTTCCATGTGTTTACGCGTTCCGTCAGACGGAATAAACTATGTGACCAACTTTGGTCTTTCTTGGAGTTGGCTTAGATTACATTCAAACTGTAGATGGAACTATGCAATATAATAATCTTGAATATTTACTTGGAGATTTTTGGGTAATGGTAGATTTTGACACTTTATTCATTTATTTATTTTAGAATCACCAAAAATCAAGGATTTTTCTTTTTCTCCTCGAGTTGCTGTTGGAGATCAGGCGTCTGCATTTTGTTTTGTTGGCACTACAGACTCGACTCTAGAATTTGCATGGTTAAAAGATGGCAAGCCGGTTGTATCTTCTAGTAACATCTCCATAAAGGTAGACAAGGAATTTTCAGTTATTATACTAAATCCAGTATCAGTTGCATCGAGTGGAAATTATACTTGCTTAGCAAAAAACAATTGGGGCCAAGTTGCTTACAGTGCTGTATTAGCAGTTGTTGGTAAGTATTGTGCAAATGAAATGTTTTACAGTTGAGTAATTCAAACCATTTTGATACGTAGGTGAAAATTAGGAAAAATGCCAAAATGAGTATAAAAATTTTCAAATTTTAAAGATTTTTTAAAAATGATAATTTATAGTGTATTTTAATTACAAATTAGTAACAGGTTTTTAAAAAAATAGCGGCAAGATCAAGAGAAAGAATTACCCCTATTTTTGAAAGGTTTAATTTCAGGACTGTTACAGATCTGACAATTGTTACATCTCCTGCCCTTAACTTGTACAAAGTCTACTGCCCATATTATTTATATAAAATAATATAATGTAACACAAATAAACATGTGTAGTAATAATTTATAAATATTAATATTGTTAAAATTTAAGCAAAAAGTCTATATATTTTATAAAAATGTCACATTGAAGATGTCGATTTAAAAAGATTTTTATTAAGTGAAATTATTTCAATTTATAATAGATCAAATATGTGGGTGGGTGAGGGAATAATGTTTGAATGGAAACACTGAATGGATAAAACACTCATACCTTTAGGTAATATTGTTTATTATCTTTTTTAACACAAATTGCGGGTGCGGCGCTTGCTACCGAAAATACGGTAGTCCTTTTTAGCCTACTTTCCCGTAAAAGTAAAAAAAAATAATAATAAAGCATGAAAGAAGGCTTAATGGTATCGTGAAAATATCGTTAAAAATCAAGAAAAGTCAAAAATAAGTGAAGTAATTAAATAAAGATTGAAAAATAAAAATTTGAAAGTAGGGTATTGAGATGGGGAAAAAGTGTGTCTGTCTGTCTGTCGGTCTGTCGGTCTGTCCCCCCCTAATAACTTTTGAACGAATTGTCCGATTGGAAAAATTATTTTTGCATTCGAAAGATCTCGGCGAGGACATCTCATTTCTATATTTTACTTTTTGATTTGAACAATTTTTTGTTCAATTTTGAACAGTTCAAAAAATTTTAACATTAGCGCCTATGGACAAAATTGAAGCAAATTCTGTAAACTCTGGGCACAAGAGCCAAGTTCCTATTGCAAGCTTATTGAAAGGAGTTCTCGGCGTGAAATATTGATTTGAACAGTTTTTGTTCATATTTGAACAGTTCAAAAAATTAACACAGAGCTTACGGGGAAATTTCAACCCTATATAAATCCTGATCTAACTGACCGATTTGCTTGGAACAAACTTTATCGGAAAGCTTTTATAACGTAGAACATGTAGAAATAGAAAGTTTATCCAGAACTTACGAGCCTATTTTGCTATGAAATTTTTTGATCGGGATTTTCAAGGATATTTCTCAGTGACTCAATGAGTGAAATAATGAATGAATGAATAAATGAAAGAGTGAAAGAATAAATCAATGAATAAATGAATGAGGAAAAGAATGAATGAATAAATTATTGAATAAATGAAAATATAAATAAATGAGTGAATAAATACATGAATGCGTAAATGAATGAATAAACACTTGAATGAGGTAACGAATGAATGAATAAATGCATGGCTGAATAAATGAAAGAATGAATGAGTGAGTGAATGAATATGTATTATCCGTTGAAAAAGGTATATTTTCAATAATTAGAACTAAAGATAAATAAGAAAGAGAGAGAAAGAGATAGCTAGATTATAAATTTGAATTTGGTGTATACGGGAAAGTAGGCTCGTATAGTTCTAGACGGAACTTCTTGTTTATTTAGGTAATAGGGGGAGTTAGCACAAATTGGTTGAACAAATTACATATTTTTGAAAGCATTCGTGTGTTTTCAGAAGTGTAGACGATCGAAGATCTGAAAATTTACAGAGAAAAAGGTTTTATTTCTTAAAAAACTTATGTTTTGGAACCGAAAATAATGTCTGAAGAAATCAATTTTGAGAAATTATCCTAATTTAAAAAATAATCGAAACTTTGGCTACGACAGTGATGCATTTAAGCTCATCTTATTCTGCAAAAAGCAACTCTGAAACACGTAACCAGAAGATAATTATGGAAAAAATCAGAAACACACGCATCAGATCGGCAAAGAGCTGCTTTATTGTTACCGATCTCATTGTTACAGATCTGACGAATGTCCCTTATTATATTCACTAAACATCGCTAATTAATGAATTGAAACCAAAACGTGTAGTATTCCGTTCACAACATTCAATTCTTTTTTTAACTAAACTTTTTAAATTAAAAAAATAATTAATTTAGGTTTAACTTGCGTTACCGAACTGATATTTCATTTGGTAGACACAGTAAAATAAAGACTGAAAAAATCGTACCTGTTGAACTGAAGTTCAAACTTTCAACTGGTATTTGCACTTCACAAAAAGGGGTCCTCGCATACGTTAGTTGGTGCTAAAAAAGTTTTTTCGACCGGAAATAATATCTCGGAAGTCGGTGTTACCGATCTGATATGAAAAGTTGGCCAAGGATAGATTTTGGTTTTTACCGATGTATATTTACATTTTCAAAAACATGAAAGCCAATTATTATAAATAAACATAAAATACATTGTTTCCGCTGGTAGTAGTTTTTCTCGCGATGTTTTATAATGCACAGGGTTCTTTTTAAAAATCGCGATTCGTAACTGGAACACGTTACCGATCTGATTTTGAAGAAATAGAAAGCTTCTTTTGCCATAAATTAAAGTAACAACTTGGAAATTTTGCCATGGATTGAATGTAAAACGAAGTTAACACTATTAAAAAAATATTTCTTTGGTATCTAATAGAAAATGTTTCATAAATTTCGCTGGGGACTCAAACTGTTACTTTTCCTAATATTCACCCACATATAGATATATTGCTGAATCAGTTAAAGCTTTTACAACCCAAGCTGGTTTAACAAGTGTCCCATTTCCTACTTTAAATGTTGCCAATTTATGGACTCCTGGGTTAATTTAAACGTGCAATCAGTGGTATTATTAGGATACGAAATTTATTTTAATTAGTATAGTTATACACGGTTCCAAACTTCGTCGTAAATGTATCATACTGCAAAAATACCGAGAATGTAAGGTTCATATAATAAAAAATGAAGCCAAAATTAGAATTGTAACACATTACGTGTCTATTGGAAATAAAGACTTTTAAACTCTAACATTTTGTGATAAATTTGAATTTTTGCGAAAAGCTTAGGAACTGTTTCAGGGACTCACTATCTGCGTATTTTCCCCCCGATTGTCAGAGGATGTTTTTAATACGAAATATATTTTAAAGTTAATTTTGTGTTTTAGATTTGACGTAAAGGCTCAGGCCAAACAAATACATACGGTGGCGTGCAAAAGTTTCGGGCCATCCTATTTTTCATACATATTGCACATAAATATGATGGTGAAAGATATATAAACGACCAATTATAGCAGATATTCACTTATATTTGAAAAGAATGAGTTATATACATTAATATTACTTTCAAATAATTATTTGTTCAACATTTCTTTATTAATGACTGTACAAAAGTATCGGGACACATACTACTTTTAAAAAAATCAAAAAGAATAAAGGAGAATTGGGGTTAAATGTCTTGTACTCCTTCACTCGACTTAATACTTTGTTGCCATGCCCTTAGTAGGAATGACTGCAGCACACCGACGAGGCATTGAGTCGATTAACCCCGAGTTTCGTTCTTTTGGCAATTTCTCCCACTCTTGTCACAAATGGTTCCACAATTCCGGCTTGTTGGAGTGATTTTTTGTTCCAACGCGAACCTTTAGGTCTTGCCACAAGTGTTCAATGGGATTTAAGTCCGGTGACTGCAATGGCCAGGCTAGCAGGTGGACTTTTCGGCTCTGAAGAAAATTTTTCACAAGACGCGAAGTTTGTTTTGAATGGTTATCTTGTTAAAAAATCCAACCACGAGGCAAATTTTTCATTTCAAATAGCGGCATAGGGTCTAGCAGAATGTTCTTGTACATTGCAGCGTCCATATTGCAGTGAATTTCCACCAGCGGACAAACACCATCAGCAAAAAATGCTCCCCAAACTTTGATGTTCACACCCCCGTGTTTAACAGTAGGAGTTTGATACCTTACTTTATATCTGGTACTTTTTGGAGGTCTTACGTATTTCCCACCATCACTTCCAAACAATTGAAATTTCAATTCATCAGAAAATAGCACTTTCCGCCAATCCGATGCCATCCAGTGCTCAGATTTTTTCGCAAAGTCCAACCTAGCTTTCTTATTCTTTTCGCTAATTAATGGGGTCTTGACGCCAATCCATCCAATCATCTCTACAGCCTTCAGACGTCGAAACACTGTACTCTGGCTAACATCGGGTAGATTTTCACTTCGTAATTCTCGTGAAATATCGGCTGCGATTTTTCGAGGATCGACAACACACTTTCTTCTTATAATTTTGTCGATACGACTTAAAGTTTTTCACGGCCTACCGCTCCGTTTTTTATCACACGATTAGTTTGTTGTTTTATACTTAGAAATAATACGATTAACAGTACTTTTACCGACACATAAAGCCCTTGCAATGAAACGTGAACCTTTTCCTTCTGAAGAAAGTTTCTCCATAATTTCACGAACCTGAATATTCGTGTGTTTCGGCATCGTCGCCACAAGAAGACTAATTTTCCTTTGTGTAGCATATTTTGAAACCAGTGAGCCTAAAATGTAAACAAACCGGGAGTACAGAGCCGCGGTGAGAAGTGGCCCAATATTTTTGCACACCGACGAAAGTCATTTTACGTAGTACATGTAGAATATGCTATGAGCCAATGTAATATTTGATGTTTCTTTGTATGTTCTAACTTTCTCATATATTTCGGACAATGAACGAGTGGAGGAATGAAACATTTTATAAAATAAATGGAAAAATCAGGGTGGCTCGAAAGTTATGCACGCCACTGTACATCTTTTGTTACTGATTTTTTTTTTTAAATTGTATTTCATTCCCTCAATTAGGGCAACTGAAGGGTTTCAACACTGACCAAAATTAAATTTTCGCTAATCAGATAGAAGCAAATACTGCTTTTAAAAACGCATTAAAATTGCTTTCCTCTTTTGCCTGAGTTTCAGCTTTTTTATTTTTCATTATAATTATTGGCTAGACAAGTCCAGTATGGGCCAACGTGTTGCGTTGATTTTTTTTAATGACTACTCAGTGATGTTCAACCTCCAGCTCTTTTCGTTAATTGGTTCAAATTTCGACTCTCCCTAATCAGTCCGCCTAAAAGTCGCGACGAGACACGCTTTCTGGTTCTAGCAGATTTAATTTGCACTGCTTTTTAGCTAACATTATTCTCATGCATTTGAATCAAATGGACCATCAAAAATATTCTATTTATAATTAAGATTTTATAATACCATTTTGTATAAGTTTTGTGAAGTTCCGAATCTTTGTTCTTTGCCAAATATTACTTGCAGGAATCTTTCGTAGATTTTCTGTTTCAAAAGTTAAGAAGAGTTAAGTAAAGAATGAATTATTGAAACAGTTTAATATTTGGCACATAATGTTTCTTAAAACCAGAGATTTGGAGCAGCCACTCTTTTGAGTTGCTCCGCCCTGTGCACCAAATAATTTTAATAAAATGTACTATTTATTAATTTTTTTAGTCAATTTATCTTTTATATGACAAAAAAATCAAAAACAGTTTTTAAAAAAATAGAAGCAGTGGAATATAAAAAAATTTTTGCTCTGCTCCGCTCCTGTTTCGAGCAAAATCTCGCTGCACCACTGCTCCGCCTTCCTGCCCCACCCTCTGCCTACTGAAAACGTTAACGCCAATTATATTATTGCTATTATTATTATTATTATTATCATTACTTTAATTTGAACACTAAAATGAAATAATGAAGAGCTGAACTTATAGGAATGTCTGGAAATTTAAACACAATTATAAGTTGTAAGTTCATTCGTTATTATTAGCTGTATTTAGTTAAATAAAGTTTTTTTATACATATAGCTCCTCCACGATGGGTAATTGAGCCCACGGATTTGACAGTCGTGGTGGGAGATCCTGTTTCTGTGATGTGCTCTTCTGAAGGTTCCCCCCAGCCAGTGGTTAAATGGCGAAGAACAGACAAAAGTAAGCAAGCGTTTTGAGTACAGTTACTCAAGCCACACGAGGAAATTTCCTTTAAAAAAACATACTGCTTTTCAAAGAATTAAATGAGAGCCACATACCACTGCAAAGCGATATAGTTGAAAAAAATAGCAACCATTCTTCAAATAATTGTCTTCATCCCTACTTTTTACAGTAATATTTGCAATGCATAATAAATATTTTTTTAAAAAAAGCAAAGTTTGTGAACCCATAATGTAGACTGCTGTGCCTTTTCCCGGGGTACAGTAGAACAAAGTTTGTTGGTTTTTATTAAATTTATGTAAATTACTATTCTCACTGAAGTTACAGTTTCTTATTTTTCATAAAATAGAATTCCCAGTGCTTAAAGAAAATCAAAAATAAAAAACAAACCAAATGAAGCTAAGAAGTGTTTTTAAATGTAAATGAAATCAGTAAAAGTTAAAATTTGATAAGGAAATATTGACATACTTGAAAGAGTGATCTTTTTATTTCGTGAGGCCACATGTGGACCTGGAAGAACCATGATAAGGTCGTACAATGTGATATGAAGTGTCCTGCATACCAATCTGACCATGGGGAGACCTGAGAATTTGAATTGATTTCCAGTTAACCTTTTCCACAGAAATCTTATGTGAACACAATCTTCATCAGTTTTTGAATAACCAATCCTACATCCGTGTTTATTGGACATTTTTCAAGCTTGTAGTTGCCTACTTTAATGTCTACAAATTATTCTGTCATTAATTTTATTTTCTAAAAAATATATTTTTTATTAGTTCTTTATCAATATATTAATTTTGTACATGTAAACGTAAATGAAATAAAAAAAAGCTCTATTAAATCTAATTTTTACGATTAAGCCATTTGGCAGTGGACACCTGTGCTTCATGTCCAATCAAACCAAAAAATAATGCTAATATCATACATGGAATACAAATACGCAAATAAATTTTAGGAACTTCAAAATAGCAATATTTTACCTTTCTAGAAAAACTATTCAGTACTTTCAGACGTTAGCTCCTTCTTGATAAAATTTTAAAAAGCTTTATGGTGTCAAAATTACTTTAAGCATTTCAAAACATAAAATCTGCACTAAATGAATATCTTATTATCCCATATGATTTTTTTGCTCTGTAACGAACTAGTTCCTGTGCTACGGTCTATAACAGGGATTTTCAACCGTTGGTCTGGCAGACTTTAGTACGTCCACGGAAAAATTTGACTTCTCCGCTAAAAAAAAAAGGGAGGGGGAAGTACGATATTTTTGTATTGATGCCATAATTTTAGGATCTAATTTATTTTTTTTTTTTGACTGGATTTCTGATTTTTTTAAAGGTTTATTTACTGATATAAAATATGAAAATTAGTGCAATAATGCTTTTTTTCTTTCAAGTTTAAACATTATTTCAAGTAAATGACATTAAAACTTTTCAACTAACTTAGTGGGTTTTTTTTTTCTTTTTAATTAAATTTTGGAGTCCAAAAGAGATTAATAAACACCGGTCTACGAGACATCTTATGGTCTATAAGAAAGGGGTGACTCACAGTGTGCCTCAATACTATCCTACTCATTTTTAAATTTAACTAACCTATTTTTTTTTTTACTACTGATACCAAAAACGTAAATGTGGACATGGCTCCAGGCCTCCAGAGGAGATTTTGAATTCTAAAACTACCTTCTTTGATTAAGTTTCTGGCTACAGCAGAAGGTGCTCCAAGCAGTCTGTAAAAGAGCCTGCATAAAGAATTTATTAGATTTTTTCACGGTTTATTTACATTGCATTGTTTACATTTATGCACCAGAATAAAGTATCTACGCCAAACCCTTGTTTATATTAGTATTGGTAATATAGTTAATTTGTAGATGTGTTGTTGTACTGACCAAACGTGACATTATTACTTAATTTAAATTAAATCCTGCATAATGAGATGCATCTTGGTGTATTGTCAAGCTATTATAGTTATTTTATTTACTACCGTTTTAAAATCGATTTTAATATTTTTCAGATTTTACGCTTGGACATAATGCGCGTTTTACGACACAAGATGGTGAATTAAAATGGAATTCCATAAAAACTGATGATGATGGTGAATATGAATGTTCTGCGGAAAATGGTGCATCCACACCTCTAATGAAACGCATCAAAGTGAAAGTGAATGGTAAAATTATGTTTATAGTCATAGTTCTTTTCTATCTACCTAAAATCTCTTGAACGACATGATTTTATAATAATGTAATTTATTGACTTATGTGCAGGAAAAAAGCTATTCTATGTGTAGGTGATTAAAAATTTTATGATGCAGCATTGGAAAAAATTATTGTGATTATTTTTTCAAATTTTACTTGAGGCATAACAGATAAAATTAGTATTGAAAATTTTTAAATGACAGAAAGAAGTGTTTTATTTTGTTATATAAGATAAGAACTTTTTCTTCCAGTCAATGTAACACATACAAATATATATATATATATGACATCTTTGGCGCTAAAATCAAATTATAATTAACGCAAATATTTATTAAGTGCATTTCATCACTTTATATTATGATTGTAATAGCATAGTATTTCAATTTTATAAAAGTTTCAAGCAATTTTTCACAACGTATTTGCAAATTACATAACTGGTACCAGGCTTTGCAAGCGCAATATATCTATGTTTTGAAATTATGTTTAAACTTTCGAATATGAACCTGTGGGGTATTCATATGTCCAAACTTATGGGATAGCTACCAATAACATCATATGTACCAGAGAATATAATGTATTGTATTGTATGGGAACTACGTTAATGGTCTAGGGTGGTTAAACAAAATTGAAATGTTCCATCTCAAACATTTTATTGTTCAGAATGTCATTTAGTGGAAAGTTTATTGTCACCGAACTGCCTACTCGTAATATTATGCTCTGGAAATTAAATTTTACACAACAGAAAGCACGTTATAGGAACCATCCAGCAAACAATCGCTAAGCCACGATTCTTCAAGCTTATTTGTTGTAACAAAATATGATACGCTTGACAACGTTTAAACAACTGTTTACCGACGGTGAAGTACTTAGAATGAATATCTTTTACATTTTGATGTGGCTGAAATTTCCTTGAAATACTTTTGCATGAACACCCATGTCAAACTTATAGTTTTATTCAACTGCATATTTATTTGAATACTACTCTTTGTTTATTAGATTTTTTCCCCAAAGAAACTAGGGCCTATAGTAACTAGAACATTATCTTACTCAGCTGATGTTTCTGAGCGAATGAGAAAATCACTATTAGTGGTTTAAAACCATTATTTATGCTGAAGTGTGTTAATAACTGAAATTTCTATGAACATTATCATTAATGATGAAATATTCATCTTATGTATAATTTTGTGCTGTCGTTAACGAGTTGTGTTTCAAGCATTTTCATACTTTTTCATGCTCAGTTTTCTCATGTTCTACTTATTGTTTCTTGTAGGGAAAACCATTGTAATTATTTTTAATTAAAACCAAATTTCGGATGTTATATGCTATGCTTAGAAACTGCTTATTGTCATTATTTGACGAATAGGAAGAAACGTAGCCGCGTTTTGATGGAAAAGTTATTTTATTTAGATTTATCTCGGAAATTGAATTAAACTTTACGCTTGTAGTAAAATGGTGGTAAAAACGCTTGATGGCGTGTAGTAAAAACCGGAAGGAAAAAGTTGTGTTTAATATGTAGTTACTTAATGGGTTTAATCGTTTCTTTTATATATCGATAGTGGAGACTCACTGTGAGAGTTTTTCCTATCGGACGTTTAATTATGGAATATATTGTATGATAGACTTATTGTGATTGAAACAAAAGTTTTTGCCCTGGAAGCGCTTAAAATAATGATGGTGATGTTTGGCACTCTGTTCTCAAGAATGATACGTTTTACGATCATGGAAATTAGTTTGTTTATTTTCTTCATGGAACTTGCCTTTTTTATTGAAATATTTTTATATTTATATATTCGGTAGGAGTTAACTTGGGATGCAATTTTTATTATTATCATTGTACGAAAAGCAATGCTATAATTTCCAAGTACGAAAAATAGCGCTCTGATTTTTACGAAAAATACTTTCATACTCTTTGATTTCTTTTAAATATGTAGACATGGAAAATGGTAATTGTACTGTTAAATTTCTAATAACTAATTTTTACTGTCTGGGTGTTTGTCTTCTGTTTGCTTGAAGAAAAAGTATTTCTGAAAAGAACAACCAGAACACCAACTAAAATATATAGTTTGAATATGATAATTCGAAAATAAATACATATGTGAATGAATGATTTTAACGTAATGTTACTTAATTAATGAGATCTTTACAGCCCAACTGGACATTCTAAAAATATGGGGTAAAATTCATGTTTGGAGCCCATCGTTGCAAGTACTTAAAGAAGTATTGTATTTGAATTATGTTCAGTTTTGGGTACAGCGGTCCTTTTCTTCTCTCTTCTTTACCAACGAAATTTACTTTCATTCATTCAAATTTTGTAATTAGTTTTATAAAAGTGAATTATCTGTCACTGTTCATTATTTTAGACACATGTTACACTACTTTTCGTATTTTTGTTGGAATTAGAAAAGTAATGAATACCATTTACTTATATCTTGTTTTACTTATGATCGTTATTTATTGCGTTATGCTTATGATAATGATATAATGAACACATATTATTTTGAGATTTCTGTTTGCTTGATAAACATTTTGTTATTTTTTATTACATTATGCTTTTTACACACAACCGCAAAACGAATTCAATCAAACATGAGTTTGATTTTAAAAGATAACTTTGATTAAATTCATGTGTATAAAATGTGAACTAACAAACATCTGTTTTTATCACTTCGCAACATAAAGTATTAATCTTTCTTTAATTGTCCCTAAATTAATGAAATCTTTGAATTCCCTCAATGTTGATCCATAGTTGGGATGTGAGGGGTCAGGTTCAAAAATCTAGTTATGCATGGTTCCAATAAATAACAACATTGCCATCGATTCCGCCCGTAACAGCATCTATGTTTACAACCGTATATCGTTGTAAAGAGAAATTCCGTGTTTCATTTTTTTTTTTTTTTTTTTTTTTTTTGCATTTAGATTTTTATGCAAAAAAAGAAAGCAAAGTCTTTGTGCTATAATTTTCATCGCTGCAAATGAGTTTACTGTTAAGGGTATAAATTCTAAACGAGACTAGCAAACATTTATGTATTTTAAATTGTTCTAAATAGCAATTTCAAATTGGGTATTTAAAAATATTTTAAAGTATAATACTGCGATAAAACTAGAGCGCTTTTCTAGTTAGGACTGTATTACTTATAGTTGGGACTGTATTACTTATAATGTGTTCTAAATGTCTTCAATTTTATATTTTGATGTTTAGTATCTTTCTTCCTTCGTTTAGTGAGAATCACTACTTTTAATTTAAAATACAGCCGATGTGTGGCGCTGTCATCGTAACTAAGTAATAAGCATCTCGGCAACGCCATGATATGTTGCTAATTTTTTCCGGATTTTGTTGTGTATTAATGAGTCATCCACTTCATAACAACAATTTATAGATTCGAAAAAACGGTGTCTCACTTTTAGAAATTAATTGCTACTACATTTAACTACGTGCACATTCAACAAATGTATTATGGCAACTCTACTGGACTACATCGTTCTGTTGTGGATCATAATTGTTATCCAAAACTTAGGAATATATGCAAGAGGTAAGTTTTTGTAATCCTTTTGTTTACTATGCTACTTTTGTGATCAAAAACTCTCATATAAGATAGTATTCTTATAACATAATTTTTTACTTTCTTAATGGAATACCTGAATCATATGAATCAGAAAATTTTGTATTAGCGAATTATTAAATTTCAGTGATTCATTTTTATTGTTAGTTGCTTACGAAGAACCCAAGCTTAAATTATTTTATGAATCATTACACACTACCTTTAAATATTAATCTACTACTAATTTGTATTATTGTATCAACTTATATATATATATATATATATATATATATATATTTTAGATATCCTGATCCGCAGACAATGTGACTAGTCTGTTACAGTTTAATGTGAAACGCGTTTTTCAAGCCACTGATCCGCGGGTGGTCCGAATCGGTCTTAGTGGTCTCGGATCAGCGGATCACCGAAGTTTACGAAAGTTGACAATAATAAACAGCATAATTGCATTTAGGAAGAATTCTAAGCATTGGCTTTTGACATGATCTTTAAGATTTCCTATTTTTATTTTAAAGAAAGTTAATTTGTCCGTATTACTTAACAATTTGTAATTTCAATTTATCATAATTTCATACTAAAGAATTAGTAAGGAATAATATTGATAATTTACCGTTTATTTTTACAAACGGAAAAATCATTAAATTCCTATTCATTAAATAAATCCGTATGTAACTTTTTTTATTCGTTTTCGATAGAAATGCGTAAATAAAAATCTATAATAGTTAATATCTGTGTAGTTTAAATACTAATATTGTCTTGTATATTTTTGAAAGATAGAATTAATTTTTCTCCAAGTAGATGCATTGAAAATTAAGAAGTTTACTTTTCAAGAAAACATTATGGAAGGAGATATGGCCTCAGTTACTTGCTTGGCGGCTACTAAAACATACCCTATAACTTATCAGTGGATGAAGAATGGAGAAACGATATCTAAAAAAAATAGTAACATTCGCTTCAGTAATACAGAAGAGCTATCTGCCCTAATTATAGACCCAGTTAGTCCTGAAGACAGTGGAAACTTCACATGCCTGGCCAAAAACTCTGAAGGGACTGATACATTTACAGCTGTTCTGAGAGTCAACGGTATGAGTTTTAATTTTTTTTTCATTTTTACTTAAAGTAGTACAGTTCTCTAAGTGATTAATATGATTTGGGTTGTCTTTTTTACCTTCGTTATTTTCTGCTATTCTTACTTTTAATAAGACAAGCAGTCAAAAACATTTCAGCTTTATAAAATTTGCCAAGCTAATACATTTCTCAACATTTACTGGGAATTCAGTTTATTAAAATGTTAAGTTTTGCTCGATTGCCAGGTGGCGGTTTTTCACACATACAGAATACAAACACGTAAATAGTAACCCTGTTTTGTCAGGTTCCAATATATTTTACTCTCACAAGGTAGTTTAAAAATTGTTTTGAGTATATTTTAAAGTATCTAAGCATACTACTTTGCTGCTTTCAGTAAGTTAAATAGTTGAAACGGTACTTATTCCAGTGTTTTTCAATTAGTATCTCTATTTAACAATCCATCTATTTGCAGTCTCATTCTTTCGTGATGCATCTATTTGATTATGAAGTGCACACACATATATACAGTAGAACCTTGATGGATTGTTTTTCACAAAACCATTCATTTTGAACGAAATCAGTGGTTTCGTTCGAATAAAGCAAATTATTTATTAACATTAAAAAAGTTTTACTCTTTTATTTAAAATAATTCCTCTCGTTATGCTTCCATAGCTGGGAAGTAATTTGCTCCAAAAATTTTCTTTAAAAGGTAACAAGTTGCAGTTAATTTCCCTTTTTGTCACTGAATGTTGTATTTTGAAAGAAAAGGAAAAGAAAACAGAACAAATTCTTAATGGTTTATGCGTTTATAGAGCTGTCAACAATTGATGAAGTATTATGACAACCCTCTTTCAAATGTCCTTTAGTTCTTAGGATAATTTTTTCAGTGCACATATACTTTCCCTAGTGCTTTAATTACATTTTCACTGATTTTTACAAACTATCAGCAAACTTTTTTTTTTTTTGGAAATGCCAACATCGAACACGTGCTCAGCAGCAATAATATTTTAAATTTTACGTAAATGTTTTTCATTTACTCTTATGCCCTTTTTTTACTTTTTTAGAAATGACATAGATTTACTCCTGTATGAATTTGAAAAAACTCCTGAATGAAATGCATGAAGTGTTTGAGATTTCAAACCTTTTGCATCTTTTAAACGTTTCAATTATTTTGCAAGTTGAAATCTACCTTAAATTGGTTTATATAATTTTATTTTAATTTTCATATTTTTATAACTTGATTTTTCAGCTGTTAAGAGCTACTATTTTTTCTGTGCAATAATAGCTTTTAAACAAATATGAAATTAATCGTTTAATTTTGATTTCTTTTTAAAATAATTTTTTTATATAAAGTTGAAGCATTATTTTTGCATTTTAACTTGAGTCTGCTAAAATTCATACAGGAGTAAATCTATGTCATTTCTAAAAAAGTAAAAAAAGGGCATCAGAGTAAATGAAAAATATTTACGTAAAATTTAAAATATTATATCTGGTCTCTCTTCATCCCAAAACTTTAGAGGAATTTAATCAGAAAATTCATAATGCACTAAAATCTAAAGATATAATTGAGATGAAAATTGCTTCAAAAATCCATGAGCAGAATGTCGGACCTACATTTGAAAAACGAAGAAGCAAAGTCTGGTTTTATTTTATGCTTTTAAATTAAAATAAATTAGTATTAGAAATCCTAGCATTAGTACTAG
Source organism: Octonoba sinensis (assembly GCA_038502835.1). Classification (NCBI taxonomy): domain Eukaryota; kingdom Metazoa; phylum Arthropoda; class Arachnida; order Araneae; family Uloboridae; genus Octonoba; species Octonoba sinensis. Next base: position 108,833,115 of record CM076599.1, on the reverse strand, counting down.
GCAGAGCATTAGTACTAGAACAGTATAACACTTGAATTATTCAATTTTTTCTTAGAACTATTTACTGTAGCGCTTTAGATTAATTATGATTATCATTGTGATTTTCTCTTCTATTTGACTGGAAAGGGTTATTTTTCAGTAACACATTACGTTATAAAGAAAATGACATTATTTCTTGACTGACATTTAGTTGGGTATAATGGTGCTGTAGAAGTAATGTATATAAGTAACTGATTTGGAGCATATCAGAAAGGTTTTGTGTCAGACCTAGATTTTATTTGAGGTGTATTAATAGTAGCAGTCTGAAAAACATAATGCCTAATTATGCACTGCAAAAAAATTTCCTCCTTACACACTATTTTCTTCAAGCAGCATTACTCAAAAATTGAATTAACCTGATACAAAACGGATAGTTCTGATGCAAAATTGTCATTCACATGACACGAAATCGATAATTCTGATACAAAACTAACATTTTTCCTAATACAAAGCTGATACAGAACAGAATTTTCGAATTTCAACCCGTGCACTTCCTTTGCCGTTCGGAGTTTTTTCCTTCCTGTGCATGCTTGTGGTATATATGATACAACACAACTCATCATTCACATAAGACATTTTCTGCTGTTTTATAGCACCTCCTCGCTGGACTGTTGTACCAAATGACATTGTAACTACATTGGGTGCTTCTGTGATAAATTACTGCATTGCTGTTGGTTCTCCTGAGCCGCACATTCGATGGAATAAGCAGAAAAGTAAGTAGAATCAGCTGTATATGAACATATCTCGCATTAATGGCATAGATTGAGAAGATTCTATACAAATTTTAAATAATAGAGCGAAAAAGCTTCTTCATGTAAAATTTCAGTTGAGCTAGTGTACTAAATTTTACTGAATTTATTAGTTTAAACAGGAGGAATATTTAGTATTATTTAAGTCTTCTTATCAGTTAAGTTTTTTAATTCATTTTCTTCTTTGAGAATGTGAAATACTTTACAGCAGTCGTCGCCCTAGCTGTACTCTTGTTTTTCATTTGGTTGACTTTGATCAAATTGGGGAAAAAATCTAAATTAATTGCTCTGTTACTCTGTAAATTTTATTATAGTGCACCGTACTATTGAAACAACATAACTTTAAGATGAGTATTAAAAAAAACCTGCAACTTAATAATTTTCTAAAGGTGAAAGTAACTCAATGTCTCTTTCTCCCTGAAAATCTCAATAATTTATGTTTCACAAAACATATAGTTAGCCTTAAATGTATTGCATTTTGTAGAAATGCTGTTTAAAAATCAAACTAGATAAGAAATTTTAAGAGCTAACTTACTTCCTCCGTAGGTTTCAAGATGATTGTAGCTTTAGAATTTGAAAAGTGATACGTAGTCATATCATTAAAGGCTACATACGTTTGGAATAGCGTATTTTCATTGAAAAATGGTGTAAAACAAATGATTCTACGAAAACTGGTTTGACGTTCTATTATATCATAGTGGTTTGCTCATATTGTCTTAAAATCAGGCAGTCTGCGTCTCTTCTTGATCAATTAAGAGATAGCAAATGGTCGCAAGTTATTTGAATCTCTACAGAAAAATATATAAAAACGCACGATTGAGAGCACTTACTTCTGCAAGAAGTAAAATTACAATTGCTATAAAACTCCAATTTGCAAATAAAACTGCAATTTTTGAAAAAAAAAAAACTATCCATTAGACTGCTATTAAATGACTCATACGTCTCTAGAAAATGATGAAAATTGTTTTAATGGAATACAAAGATTAATTTCATAAATAATAATTAGAAACCAAAGGCAGGTAATCTAAAAAGGACTGAAATTTCTTATCCAGTATCAAAACAAAATTCCTAAGCCAATTAAATATTTCCTAATTATAGATACATACTTAGCTAAAATTAAAACGCGAAATTCTGAATTTTATCCTTTTAAAATTGGCATAAAGTAAATATGAGTGTAGAAAGTGTTAAATGCAAAAAAACTTTCTTTTCAGGTGATACAAGTTATAAAAAGACTCAAAAAGGAAATGCAGATACATTTTCAGAATTATCAATCAATAGTAGCATCTTAAAAATTCCGTCTGTTTCTTACGAAGATTCTGGCTCCTATGAATGCGAAGCCGATAATGGAGTTCCTCCTCGTATCAAAGCAAACTTTACCATAACAATCAGAGGTAAAATAAAATGGTATTCCATATCTGGTCCATAACCGTTCCATCTGATTCATATGCGCTTATTTATCATAAAATAGATTAACTTTCCTAAAATGGTTTTTGTCCCCAAACATGTTTCTTGCACCTTTTATTCATTAGAAATATTTACTAAACTGGGTACTTTTTACGAATTAGTGTTTATAAGAAAAATTAGGAAACGATGTTAAGTAAACGTTAATATGCATCGTATTTACATACTTGAATTGTTTAGTTATATTTTTTCTATAGTACTTGTTCAGGTAGATTTTCAGCAATTTTTTAACCGCTTATAAACTGATAAAATTTTTGCTTTGTCTACAAGTGCTGGGGCCCTTGAATTGTGAAAAAAGTAAAAGCGATGAAAACAGCAAGAATAAAATAGCTTAATATGTGCCTTTGTAGAAAATAGGGGCAGAGTGAAGACGATTTTTTGTGAATTTTTCTTATAAAAATGTTTTTATGAAAAAATGGCTGCATCAAAATTAGTGAGAACATGCTTGTTTTTCAATTATCAGATGCTGGTGGCTCTACTAACAGGAAATGTTTTGATAGGTTTTCAAGTATTTCATTACATTGTAAGATTGACATTCTACAGAATATTTCACTAGTTTAATAACAACAGCCATCGTCGATTATCGTACCTGAATAACATACATACACTTATGTATTGAATATAATTTCACTTTTGACAATTTTGCTAATTAACGAATATTTTATCGATAATATTTATTTTGAACGTACTTGTAAAATTATGAACTTCTGTAGAACAGAATTCCAATGTTAACTTTATATGTTGCTACAGAAAACCCAATTCAAAGCGGTATATTGTAAATTAATTATAATGTAATTATACTCATTTCTTTGTTTTGCTGAATTAATCTGCTCACTGAAGTAACTGCTATACTTGAATCACGTATAATTATTTATATACGTTTGCTTTTCACTATTGAATTTTTAATATTTTTAAGACGATTTTTTTAAAATGGAAAATTAAGTAAGAAGCAATCTAACTGCTATTTCTATCAATTGCTTATGATTACTCTGTAATCGTTTACGTAAATAATGGAATATTACGTAAATAATGATAATATTACCAAATCATGGCAAGCAATCACCTTGTTATTTGCATAAACAATAATGCTTGTGAAAATCTTAACTTTTAGTGCTTCCTGAGAATTTTTTGCATTTGTTTTATATATCATGCTAGTTTTTTTTTTTCCCATATATTTTTTTTTACTGTGTGTGGTTCCTTTTTAGAAAACATCACTCGCCTGTCTTTAAATGTTTTATAACTTGATTGTTTAGTTATATTTTAAAAAATGCAATAGCCATATTTTAGTGTTTTATTGTTCGCGATAATTATTCATGCAACAATAAACACTATCTTTATGATATAAAGCAGCAAATGATTCGTTTACATGATTCAAATGGGATTTATTTGTCTGTTTTTCGCTTTAGATACTTATATTCTCGTTAGTCTAAAAATCTCGTAAATGGTATTGATTTTAGGTCAAAATCTAATTGAAGTAATTGAAAAGTTGTTAAGAGAAATTTTGTATTCATGACATTTATGTATACGTAACGTACACCATTTATGTATACGTAACGTAACGTGGTTTTTTTTTTTTTTTTCTTAACGTCTTTTATGGATTAGAAATGCTGAAAATGTGTACTTACGATTAGGGTCGTTGTATATTATGATGATTTTCTGAGTTTTAAAACCTTATATAGATTATAAATGGGGGAAATTACAAGTGAGATAGCTTTTGGAAGATTTTATGGACTTTTAAAATTTTCGGTCTGTACTGTACTCCTATACAATACTTCATACTATACTTTATATAATATTTACTTGCCTTGAAGCCATGTTTTTGTATTTAACTGTTGAATATTTCACACTGCGTGCTTTTCTTTCTTTTTTTCTTTTTCAGTTATTATTTTTGTTAAGCCTTTTTAACTTCATGATATCGTTACATATATTAAAGCATTTAGAACAAGTATCTTGCATATCAGTTTGTATACTTGATAAAATGAACACAATGTAATGGATAAGCAGTATTGTAAAATTACAAGGACCGCGAATTGATTCTTTATAAGCAGATGATTTTAATAAAAATTATTTGTTGTAAAGCATGTGTTTTTATAAATTCAAATAAAGTAAAATATTAAATTATTATATATATTTTCTATAAATACAAATGCGAGCTTTTTACGTCATAGCTAAAATGAAAAATTGTTTTCATTCAAAAACATCTCCTCCAAACATTTTCCCCAGTACTAATCGTTGCGTTTATATAATGTGTTTTATTTACAGCATTAAACAGTTCTATCTTTATTTTTTTCAGGGAACAGAAAATTTTAAGCCTACTAACTGATAAACATTTAGTCTTTTTAGTAAAAAAGTGCTCAGGAAATTTTAGTTAATAATATCGTCAAAGTGTGGCGCTGCTTTCTGATCTTTTTATATTGTTGAGAAACGCCATGTTACAGATTTAACGCGTTCTCTCTCTTCTGCTAGAAAAAGGTAAAAAATAATCTATCTATGGTATATAGCCTTTTGTAATTATAATGCGAATACTTAACTTCGTAAGTATAACAATTAAATAATTGCGCCTTCAAAGAAAAATGATTTTTTATCGAAACAAGTATTTTCTACAGTGGTGTGCAACGATGTCAAGCATACTGTTATTTGGATTAAGCTTGTCAGGTAAGCTTGCTTTAATTCTATTTATCTTACTTATTTTTATTTTATACAGCTGCGATTATATTCAAAATATCTGCACATAACTGACAAAATTTATAAATATACATGATTAATAGTGTTTATTTGGCTATTATATACTTAATTTGGAACCAAACCTAAAATACAAATGACTTCTTTGCTGCATATAGTTTTGAGAAAATTTCTTTAACATTTTAAAAGTTACTATAGATATCTTAATTATTTCTTCATATACTACACCAATAGCTATAACTTAATTTATCACATTTTGAGTTGGTCCTTTAATTTAGCACAAAATAAAAATGTCTGAAAAGTCATTGTAATAATTTTTTTTAAACAATTGAAATAACAATATTAATTTCCCATGTGCCTTAAAATCAAATGGAAGGTAGAATTATATAGAGCATCGTTCTTTAAAATTGTTCTTGTGCTAATTCATGTTATTTAAGCTTTTATAATAGTACAATCATTAAATAAATAATTATTAAAATGAATTCATACCATATTCAGTATATTTCTCTGTCATATCAAAGTATTAGCTAATTATTTCCTTTTATGTAATATTATTAAATTCTTTCATAAAACACAACTTTGAATAACCAAATTAAAATAACTCATTGAATACGAAGTTCTTATTTTTCCTCGCTTTATTTCCGTTCAGAGTAAGTTGAAGTCTCATATCCAATACGTTGATGCTTGTAAAGTCAAATTTTAATAATTATCAGATATTATCATAAATTTTAATAAGATCAGATTAGGCCATTATTAATTTTGTCTTTAATGCTTTTTTTTTCTTTTTTGAATGATGGACATAATTTAAATTTTTATGCTGATTTTTTTAAAAATATTAAAAAAGTGAAATTTTGGCATAAATGATTGCCAAAGTTACAATTATGAAAAAGAAAACTTCGTGTTATACAAAAGTATATGTGTGTATTACAAACGTATATGTGTATATTACAAAAGTTTCGTGTTATATCGAAGGGCACAACTTTTTTCATTGATAAAGGACTTTGTCACCCCAAAACAAGCATAGGTAATTTATTTTTTATATTTTGTGTGACAATTCGTTGTTTTCTCATATTCACTTACTATATGCCGTAATGAATTGTCTTTTTTTTTCTTCATAAGTTGATTTCAAAACTTTTATCGATTATGATAATATATTTAAATTTAAGAAAGAAAAAGATAACATGGTGCTTTTGCCTTTATAATGCTCAAAAAGCTAATAGTTGAGATATTTACTTTAGTAACAAATTCAGCAAAAATTACAGTTCAGAAAACCTTCCAAAATACTTCAAGTGTAAATATTAGTTTTTCATACGTTATAGTGTTACTGTATAAAGAAAAAATGAACTGCATTTTTAAGCAATTGTATTGTTTGAAGTTTTAATTCGCTTTTTTCCCTTTTTTTATTACATTTTTCGCAAACAATTAAATCTGATCAGTAAAATAATTAAAATGTTATCATTAAAAAATACCCCCTCCCTAGAATTTTCATTAAATCGTGCATTAAAATTATAATTTAGCCTCTTTAATTGTTAACGTTAAACTTTTTTCCAGATTCTCCAAAGATTCAAAAATTCAATTTTCAAGATAACATAAAAGAAGGAGATATTGCCTCCGTAACGTGCTTGGCAACATCCACAACAAAACCAGTTCATTTTCAATGGTTCAAAAATGGGAGAGAGCTTTTAGAACAGAAAAATAATGCTAGAATTGAAAGTGGCACTAGTCATTCCGTCCTGGTATTTGATTCTGTGAAGCTCTCAGATTTTGGAAACTATACGTGCATTGCAACTAGTCCATCAGGAAAAGATGATTATTCAGCTCAATTAAGCATAAAAGGTAATTTATTTTTGCATTTCAAATATCTATGTTTTTTTAAAAGAAGAAATAGGAGAACAAAATGCTTTTAATTTAGACTTATTTTTTAATGGCATTTTTATACGTGTGCCGAAAGTCAGAATGATTTTATTTTAATTAAAACATTGTTACAGTATACTCCCGAGTATATGGCCTAATGTGGTGGAGGAGCAGACCGGATAACGAAAAAAAGCCGGATAGACCAGAGTGTTATGAACTCATTACTTTGCCCCATAAATACCAGCAGGCAAAGTTTTTGTACCAAAACTCACTGTTAGAATGCGCATTATCTCACTTCTTATTTCGTACAGAGACTAATTATCTCACGCCACGTAAAACGTGAGCACGGCCACGGCACTAGGCCGGATAGTACAGAGAAAAAGACCAGTGTTAGAAAAGAAAATTTGCCGGATGCTTGCGAACCGATTCAGGAGTCTACTGTTTATGTGAAAATGCCCACTTTTACGTATATTCTTACCTTGTCTTTGTGTTAGTTTTATATTGGATTTATTTCTCTACATTAAAATCCCGGCAGCTTGCAATTTGGGATTTTAGTTTTATTAAAATTTTCAATTTTACGCCTTCTAAGTTCTTATAAATACTAAAATATTGAATCGCTAGCTATCTCAGTGTGGGCGTATCTACGATACATGTGTCACAAGTGTCAAGTTGACCCAGTTTGAGCAACATAAATCATGCATGTGCAGTGTTCTCAAACGACACAAAAAATTGAGTTCCAAAAAAAAATGTAAAATCTTCTCGCACATGAAAGCAAATCTAAGCAAATCTCATTTCCAATGTTGTGTTTATCACACTTGTGAAATCATTTGTTTTCGGTTATTCTTTAGTTTCTTCTTTTAAGATACATATATATACCAATTTAATATATATATATACATATATATATATATCAAAAATAAAAATTGAAAAAAAAAAGAAGAACTCAGAAACATATTTTTTTAACTAAAGATTGACATTGACAGCATCTTAGTTAAAGAAAAAAAAAGCTTATGACCAGTTATAGGAATTTCTACATGTGCACTGAAGTTGAGACAGTGTTTTTTGAATTTTTGACATGATGAGTTCAAAAAGTTTGCCATAACTGATTTATATGCTTTATTTATTTTCATGTGTGGGTAAAGTACGTTTCTATGTACCGGCAGTGTGTGTTTCTGTGCGAGTTTGAAAAACAAAAAGGGAAATTAAACTACAGCTGGGTTCGTTGAAAAGGGCAAAGATTGCGTAATTATCTTTAAAGTTAAGCAGTACGGAAGTCAACTTAATCTAGATTCTTTTCTACAAATACAAAGAACTTACTGTAAATACATCAAGTTTGTAGAAACTCTATGAGCAGTCATATGAATAAGCAAATGATATTAAGTTTTAGCTCTTCTAAACTGTTTAGCCAGACCTTGTAATTAATTATTAAAACTAATTCCTTTTTTATGTGGTAAAATTTGTCTCTTTAGTATAGTTATATCAATGCAAATCGGTGCAGGTGACTTCCTCAAGAAATTTCATGTACTAGATCCCCAATTTATATTCCCTTTAAGATACCTGTTTAGAGGTTACATGCAACGAAAACAATACATGAAAAGAATCTTTTGAGGGACATTTTCTTGTGATACTTGTGAAGAAGAACACATTCCCATTCCAGCCCAAATCTTTAACAACACCTTCCAAGTCTTTACACACTACAACTAGAGCTAATGACAGTAATAGAAGAACCGCTTTTTAAAGATTAATTTCGCTAATTATAATAGCTAGATGTGCATATTTAAGATCTTTTCTTCAAGTTGTTTTTGGCTCATAACTATATTTCCACTCCCAGCAAGTTTTGAATAGTTTTGTCTCCAAACCACGTTAATAGCTGTCTCATCACAGATTTAATCCTTAAATGCGCGTAGTTTTGCCTCCAACCTAACGATATGTTATTTATTTTTTTCTAAACAAGAAATAGCACACAAATACATGTACCATTAGTATGATAAAGATGTCAACTGTTTTTTTAGTAAAACTTAATATCTTTTAGCTTCTCCTAAATGGGAAAAAGAGCCTGTGAGCATAGTTACTAAAGTCGGAGATCCGATTACAGTGACGTGTGAAGCATCCGGCTCTCCGAAGCCAAAAATATTTTGGAAAAAAATTTCAGGTAATAGTACTATTACAAGTGTATTACATTCAAACGAAATATTGAAAATACAAATAATGTCATGGATATGTATATGTATCCCTGTCATTCAATTAGGATTGTTACACTTCCTTTAGTCATGAATAGGGCTCGACCGATGGCATTTTTTGGCCGATGGGCCAACGCCGATTGTTCCGAGATCGGCCGATTGCCGATTATAAAAAAAGTCGCTTTTAATTATTAAAACGTGTAGAATGCTTGTCAAAAATGTCATTTAAATCATTTACTTATTTTTATGTTTATAAAAACATATAATAAATGCGCTATTCAAGCAGCGTAAAACTGTTCTGGGGAAGTTTACATAATAATTAAAACTAAAAGAATCACTATGATTCTAGTAAAATAATTTAACTATTTGGAGGTTAAAAGAAATTAAAAAATGCTATATCAGAGGATTTTTAATTGTTTTGTCTTATCTTTGCAAAAAAAAAACTCAACAACTATTGGATCGGATCGGGTCTAATTCCCTTTCCTTCAACATTTTCTCTTTATAACACCTGCCTTTATTTTCTTATTTTTTTCATGTAGATTAATGCAGAAGTTATAATACAGACTACCAAATAATGTGGGTTTGTATCTTTAACAAAGTTTTCAACCCCCTCCTCTCCGATTTTTTTCATAATCCCCCCCCCCCCCAGCCATTTTTAAAAGAAAAGCGGGAACGATCATATGTTTATTTTTCATTATAAATGTTATTTAAATAAAAATAGCTCTTGCTCTAAAAGAAAAATAAAATATTAAAAAATTTCGCTCGCAGTAACGCTTCCCTCGTTATAACCAAGAAATACTGAATATTGCTTTAAAAACGTAGACGTGAGATTTTTTTGTCATCACAAATGAATGCTGGGGCGGGGGAGGATCTTAAGAACTAATCTTATTAGCTTTTTTTCTTGTGAGTTGAAAATTACACTGAAATACTTGACATATTCTTAATATTTTCATGAGCACAATGTAAGGTCACCGAAATAAACCAATATTTTGAGCGCCATCAGTTTTCTGTTGACAAATAATCTTCTGAAAAAAATGTGATCGTTTATCAAAATTAAGATGCATTTCGAAAAAGTATATATATATTTATATATAATTTGCCTAGTTTTGAAATTAATGAAATTGTATCATTTTTATTAAGGTATTTTTCCACCCTGTCGTGCAAACTCGTTTTTTAAGAATTAAATTTTAAATAATAATAACCAAGCAAGTCGAACTTGGACACATAAAATTTCGATCAATAAACATTTATACTGAAAATTTGATTCATATTTTTTATCAAAATGTTCTATGTTATAAACTAATAATAAAATAACACTAAATATTCTAAACTGAAAGCAGGATGCAACGAGATTGTTGTACAATAGCAGAAAAACTGTCAACTGTCTAACGTGGCATCAAAGAAGCCAAAAAAAAAAAAAAATGCTCTAAAAAACGAAGTATATAAGGGTAAAAATTAAAATAATTATCGTATAAAAAAGTTAAGATGTATTTTGAAAAAAAAAAAAAAAATATGCATTGATCAATCTTTGAAAATAAAGGAAGTTTAGCATTTTTATTAAGGTGTTATTAAATCCTGTCGCGCGAGCTCGCACTTTGAGAATTCACTTTTTGAAAATTGCAAGTCGAACTTGGACACATAAAATTTCGAGCAATAAACAGTTATACTGGAAAATCGTTTCTTATTTTTAACCAATATTTTCTATGCTGTAAACTAAAAATGAAATAATGAGAATAACCGCACACTAAAAGCAGATGCAGCGAGATTGCTGCACAATTGCAGAAAAACTGTAACACATGGGATCGAAGAAGCAAAAAAAAAAAAAACCCCAAAGAGAAAACTGGTTTACGCTAGTAAAAATTAACATTATTATAGTAATTTGATTGTGATGACTTTGTATTGTTTACAATTTTGGAATAATAAGAAACATGACAAATTAAAAGCAGATCGTATAATAATATTGCACAATGACATCTAATGCACTAAGTCATTATTAAACGAAAAACGGACAAAAATGAGGCAGCTAATATAGTGCGAAAAACAAATAGCTTTCATAAGGCGCCTCTATTACTTTTACTTTAACATATTCTATTTCGCGAGCATTCTGTTCAAATAAAAATAATTTTAATAATGAAGGTTTTCGAGCAGCGATCGCTCACACTATTTTTACGAATTTTTTATCAAAATAGAATGAAAACATTTTTTGTGCTTTTTTTTAAAACTGATGTGCTGCTTGTTATTGTATGGAAATAGAAATCGAGCTATGAAGAAAAAAGAAAGTTAAAGGTAGAATGTTTTCTGGAAAGTTGACCCTGCAAAAAACATCGGTCTGGCATCGGCTTTTAGATATGTTTCAAGGCCGATGGCAACTTTGTTGAACAATCGGCGCTGATGCATCGGCAAGGCCGATGCATCGGTCGAGCCTTTCATGAATTATCATAATGACCTAGTTAAAATACATTTTAATCATCTTTTGTATCTTAAATATGTTTAAAAACAAATTCCCAAATCTCACTTTTAGATATTTTTTTGAAAACCTTTTTTTTAATCACATTATTTTATAAAGAATTCTATAGTTGTTTGAATTTAATTAAAGGTATTTTGCGCGTTACATGTATAACACAAGGAAGAAATTTAGGCTTTAAAATATATATTTTAAAGGGAAATAGTTCTTCCTAAGTACGTTTGCGAGAGGTTCATTATAAAAAAAAGTTTATCTTTATTTATAAAGCATAAAATGATATAATGTACTTTCATATTTTGATTTAGGGTACGATGTTTAACAATACATCTAAAATCCTTTTTAAGTATGAAAGTGTACCAACTCAATTTAGTAAAATGGCTGTTAAACAGAAACGTACTGGAACGTATTAGGGATGCAGCGATTAATCGATAGTAATCGGTAGCCGGTCATAATCGGTCCCTTTGCCGATTATTTATGATCTGCCATTTTTTAACAGTTAATTTTAGTATGTCAAAAGCGAGAAACCACGTTGAAGGAATTCATTTACAATAATTAGGGTTGCCCTCCCTCCAAAAGATAGCTAAGAAAATATCAGAGTAAAATTTATCAAAACATAATTTCCTTAAAAAATATAGAATATATAATAAAGTTACACAATAAAGGACCCTCCCGGAAAAATTCCAATAGTGCAACCTACGGCATGACTAATGGTCTGACCCTTGTGGCAACCACTGCAATTAGTCAATGTTATTTTGTGCAACTGTCGTAAGATGTCATATAAATACATGCACATACATTATATTTCTCAAGCTGGGACGAGGCCCCCTCCTAATCTTCCAAAACAACATGTCTAAATGTCACATATGAAGATAATAAATCCGAATTTGTATACAGAAAGTTTTATGGCCGCAACTTATGACTAACTACCAATAGTTTCCAATTGTGGCTCTCCTAGCCTCAATTCCAAAAAATGTATTACCCATTACCAAAATATAAAATTTACAAAGTATCATCCTAAAAGGGGGAACACATATTTAAAAAAAATTAAATTCCGAAAGTCAGCCGCCGCCCATTTAAATTTTCCCTTTTTCGAAAAAAACAGAGGGGAAATTTTGAAAATATACCGAAAAACGAAAGTAAATAAAATTATAATAAATACTTAATAATAATAAAACAAAATTATTTCAAAAGTTTCATGTATTCCCGTTTTCAAGCATTTTAAATTGTTCATAGTGAGAAAATCTAGCTTGCGGGATTTTTTCATTTGCACTTATAAATATTTTCTTTTTAAGTATATCGGGCAAGATATGGTCTCATAAAAATGTTCTTTACAATTTTCTTATTAGTATTTAGAAATATTTTGTTAAAACATTCTTAAAATCTTTCTGCAAAGAAAAATAGCAATACAGTTTTTATTTCCCTTTTTCTCTTGTAGGAAACAAAGAAAGTAAATTTCTGGAATCTCCTCAAGAAAATGAGGATGAAAAAAATACAGGAATTTTTAAAATTAAATCTGTGACCTCTTCAGATTCCGGAACATACGAGTGCATTGCTGACAATGGAATTGTTCCCAGCATCAAAAGCAATTTTAGTATCATAATACAAGGTATAAGATAGTAAAGATTTTGCAACACAAAGTCTTAGTATAAGACATTTTTTATCAAAATTACTTCTGATTAAAAACTGCTTTTTTTTTCTCTATAGATGGTTAAATACTTTATAAAATTAAAATGTTAATATTACTTTTTTTGCACAAAGTGATTTCATCTATAATAATGAATATTCAGTATTTGAACCTTATAGAGCTGTTTAGGTTACTAACCGTAGTTATGTTGTGTAGTACAGATGAATAATTTGAGTGCCAAGTTTTACAAATGTGCAAAGAAGAAAAGTCTACTTTATACTAAAACCACTTTTGCTACCATTTAATTTGGTTTTGTTTGCGAAGAAATTACAATTGTGTAAGCCTTATCATTTGAGTAACACAACATGTTTTACCTTCGAAAATGTTACTCGTTAAAATTCATTGTGTGAGTAATAGAAAGCACTGCTTTCTACTTACGTCGAAACCATACTTTAATTATGTATGTTAAGAAACGTTTAAGGGAACTTGGAAATACTTGTTTGTATGCTAATTCATGAATTTAATATTCGTATAAAATACCATAATACGTTTCCTGCCGTTTTCTGAACAAAATAACAGAATTCTCTTTGTTTTTAAGTTGAAAAACGTCTAAAATCACTCTTGTAAAACTGATAACAACCATGAATTTATCTTAAAGGTTTCATTTATTGACATACATTTCTCTTTTTCTCTTGTATCATTGTATATTCCTGCTGCTAATATAAGCAAAAAATGTTTAAAATTGTAACTATTTTTATTTTTGCAAAACTGTTTCTCTGAAAAATGCGTACTATACCTACGAATGTTTATCTATGAATTATAATTCACTATGCAATAAGTTTTTCTTTCAAAATGTTTTAGTGCGAAAACAGCCCAATATGTGGCGCTATGCATCTGCGAATCAGACTCCACAAGCCTTCTAAACGCCATGTTACCATAAACTCTGCTACAATTTGAAGTGTTCAGTACTATGATTTATCGCTTGGCTTTTAACAGAGAAATCGTGTCTGTAAAGGTTTATAACGTTTTGTCTTCACAATGATTTCTAACTATGTGCTTCTGTTGACGAAAAAGAAGTGTTTTTCGGCCATTCAATTTTTAATATTAATACTCTTACAAGTACTGGTGATTCATGCAAAAGGTAATTTTTTTACTTTTGTTTATCTAAATTTAATGATTTTTGTTAAGAGCGAAACTGTTAATATTACGTGTTCTATATGTAGCGTATAACACAATATTATAGCAGAAAGGATCTTGATATTATTATAAATTCTGTTCAATAGTAAACAATATTGTATCCTTTATTTGATGTTTTTAAGTGACTATTCATTTTATGTGATCGTACCCGATACCTTAAATAACAAAGTGCTTTTAAAAATCAAATTAAGATAAATCGTATTTACTCTAATCTATACTTCTGAAGTCCATAAATTGTTTTCATCTATAGAATATTTTTCATGCAAATGGATATTATAAACTCAATGTTCTACGGAATAATATTACAGCATTTTTTATTAATCATACGCTAATAAATGTCATCCAACATAGGTTTTAATGTATTCTAAAACAATAGTAAAAAATTTTAGACCATAAATAGAAAATGTTTCTCTTATTTTCCAATCTTGATGTTGTTATAGTTAAGTTCATTACTTGCTATAATTTTTAGCATCATGTTAAACTTATTAGGTGTAAGGTCAGTTGGGGTAATTGTAAATGCTTTTTCAATGTTTTAACTTTTGATCCTTCCCTACCTCTTGAATGAATTCAGAGATAAAATTGTGAGCATTGTAGCAACTACTGTACTTCTTGTGAGTAAATGTGTACAAAAATTTTGACTTTATGACTATTTGTTAGCGAATGAGCTCGTGTTTACAATTACCCCAAGGTGTTTACAACTACCCCAGAGATCTGGGGTAATTGTAAACAGTGATTTATTTTCGAAAAACGTTGATGCAAATGGGAAATTGTTTCATACACAGTCTGCTTGAAGGCTTAAGAAGTTCCGGAACAATGGTTCTCAATCTGCGGCCAACAGGCCGCATGCGGTCCGCTGAGTTATGTTATGAGTCGGCTGAGATCATTTAACGAGAGATATCTTGTAAAAAATCAAGTAATGCGGCAAATGTATGTAAAATTTGTCCCGCAGTGGATCAGTCGGTTAAGAACACCCCACAGAACACCGAAAGTGAAGCACAACAGGCCGTGGTCAACACTTGGGAGTGTGACCACCTCCCGCGACTGATTATTATCTGAGACCGAGTGCGCTAAAGTGAGCTGTGCACGTAAAATAAATCGTAGCTTCAAATGTCCAAAGTTAGAAATACTTTTCGTTGAGGGACCATCCTAGGTGACGATCTCTCATCTGGGAGCTGGTTCAAAATCATTAAGCCCGTCTGAGCCAAGTGTACTTCATTTTAGCGGAGCTCATTAATAATCAGTAGGAGCTTTCTTAATTCATGGTCGCCCTGCAAGGGGGCTTGAATTTTCAAGTGGCATTAGCAACAACAACAACAGTTATGTAAAATAGACGCAAAAGTGTAATTTACAGCAAAATATAATGCTTAATGTCCCCCCAAAATAATGGAAATAGGATAAATTTAAGTGTTTACAATTACCCCAGAGTACGAAATATATGGGGTAATTGTAAACACCTAATTTGCACATGAAAAATAACAGGGAGGGTGAAATTCATAACTAAATGTTTTTAGCAGCCTTCCATATGACAAATAAAAATGGTTGAAACCGTTTAAATCGCTTTTGTAGATGAGCTGGAGAGGAAAATGTAAGATCACTAAATTTTGTTAAACAACTTTTTTCACTGTGCCATTTTCAAACAATAGTGACACCTCCACAGTTGTTTCGAAACTTACGAAACTGTTTCAGTGTCTTCTGTATGCCTCCAGTTTATCACTCACAAGCAGTTAAGTTTTCAAAATCACCACAAGTGTAGTTATGAAGCTTGTTTACAATTACCCCATGTTTGCAATTACCCCAACTGACCCTAAATTGGTTCTTGAGGAGGGATAACTTTAAGTCACATATTTTCAATTGAAGGCGAAATTTTTAGCATCTTTGACATGCCTAATGTTCAATTAAAAATGGCTTTTAATATATAATTCATTCAAATTTAAATAAAACTGCTTAATTTGTTTATATTGATTAAGTTTAAAAGATATATAAACGTGGATTTTTATTCTGATGTTCTTTAATTTTTAATATGTTCCGTAGATGGACCAAAAATTCGAAAATTTGCCTTCCCAGATAATATCGTTGCTGGTGAAACAGTATCTATTACCTGCCTTGCAATGACTAAAGTTAAACCGATTGAATTTCGTTGGTTAAAGAACGAAAAAAGTTTGACAGAACGGGAGGATAATATTCGAATAAATACAGCTGATGAAGTATCAGTGTTAATCATCGATCCTGTGAAATTGGAAAATAATGGCAATTACACGTGTTCTGCATCTAACATGGATGGAAGTGATATGCATGCAGCAGCACTGATGGTAAAAGGTAGGTTTGGAAAAAAGGTAAATATTTGACTATTTTACGAAATAATTTTCAAAATTTAAAAATTATATAAAAGTTAAAGGATGTTAATGATCAATGGAGAAAATCTTACATAAAACTGAAATATCCGATTAATTAATGGTCAAAATCCTCATTGCGCATGTTTTTGTAGTATTTTTGTTATTATGAACAGTTTACTTCTACCCCAAATAGTATTAAGATTACTATTTTCTAATAGTATAAATTAAAATAATCTATATAGTACATACAAAATTATTATTATTTTTCGACCCTCTATGGTCAAATTATTCATTGTTAATTCCTTTTCATTCAAACAAGGAAAACATTCGCTAAATGGCTGGTAAACGGTTTTCTATTATGAAATATTTGCTAGTTGTGTGCTTTTAAAGTGTTCATAAAATATTACAATTAAAAATTTAAGCTCTAAAAATCGTAAGTCAAACTATTTTGTTTTGTAACCAATCTTTATCCATATATTTTCTTTTAAAACGTTGATACATTGCAAATGATTATAAACAAAGAGTTAAGCATTAAATATTAAACAATAAGTGTGTGTCAGGGACACATTTTGGCTATAATATTGGCAATAATAAAATAATCTATAATCAGCTGCCACGTATAGTTTCTTTGCGCAAATCAGATTGCGTTAACACGATACTAACAAAAATGTGTCGAAGTTCAGTTACTCAAAGTTTTTATGATGTGACCCTAACTATGTATATTTGTTTTATATAATGTATATGAATGTGGCCTGTCTTTCAAAGGACATCGTATGAATTTTTATCTCTTGCCTTGTTTTTAATAAAGCAAAAAATACTGACGATGTCGAAAAATAGAATAATTGATTCAACGTATATTTCAGCTAGTCCGAAGTGGCTTCAGCAACCAAATGACGTAATTACAAATGTTGGCGCCTCCCTTTCTCTTCATTGCTCTGCGACAGGATCTCCTGATCCAATAATAATCTGGAAAAAACTTGGTATGTGTAATCAAAGTTTAGTTATTTTGACATATGACATATTTGACTCTTAATTTTTAATAAACGCTGGTGAAACGCCAGTTTTACGTCACAGTTAAGCTGTGACGGACAAAATCATGCTTATTTAAAAATATGTAGAGTCTTCATCTTTAAATAGAGCTGGCTTTCCACTAAAAAAACCGCGGCATTCAATGTTGGCTTTCTATAGGAATCTTTGTGGCGAATTTTGAAAATTTATTTATTTTAGGTTTTAAAGATCTTTAAAAAAAATTGCACAGGAATAGAAGTTTAGTAATTAAAACTTCCTAACCAATAGCAAACATAATTCACTAAGTTTTAAGAAATTGTTCGTTCAATTTTGGCAAAATTAAATTCTAAAACTATATTTGTCTTGTTTGGCGTCTCTACCGTACTTTAAAATACTCAAATTCTATTTATCACTTAATTATTTTTTTTCCAATACGTAATTTTATTTTCAGTTTTGCATTATGTATTTCATGTAAAATAAACTTTTTTAATGTTTTTTTTAAAGAATATTTGTACTCATTTTTGTAACACATTAAGAATATGTATTCAAACGTAAAGGATGAAATATATGATTGTTGGACATATTATTAAGGTTAAAGAGCAGAAAACAGCGAGTTTTTTTTTCTTTTCTTTTCCTTCTTTTTTTAAAAAAAATTTTAATGACATTTGACGTAAAGCATTTGTCTAAATTTTGACGCTTCGGAATGATTTCTTGAAAAACTTTTATTGCTTTTTTAGCCTACTTTCCCGTAAAAGTAAAAAATAATAATAATAAAGCATGAAAGAAGGCTTAATGTATCGTAAAAATATCGTTAAAAATAAAGAAAAGTCAAAAAAAAGTGAAGTAATTAAATAAAGATTGAAAAATAAAAAATTTGAAAGTAGGGTTTTGAGATGGGGAAAATGTCTGTCTATCGGTCTGTCTATCGGTCTGTCTGTCGGTCTGTCGGTCTGTCCCTCCCCCCCCCCCCTAATAACTTTTGAACGAATTGTCCGATTGGAAAAATTTTTTTTGCATTCGAAAGATCTCGGCGAGGACATCTCATTTCTATATTTTACTTTTTGATTTGAACAATTTTTCGTTCAATTTTGAACAGTTCAAAAAATTTAACATTAGCGCCTATGGGCGAAAATGAAGCAAATTATGTAAACTCTGGGTACAAGATCTAGTGTTCCAATGAACAAGCTCACTGGAAGAAGCTCTTGGCGTGAAATATTGATTTGAACAATTTTTGTTCATTTTTGAACAGTTCAAAAAATTAACATAGAGCTTATGGGGAAATTTCAATCCTATATAAATCCTGATCTAACGGACGGATTTGCTTGAAACAAACTTTATCGGAAAGCTCTTATAACATAGAACATGTACAAATAGAAAGTTCATCCAGAACTAACGAGCCTATTTTCCTATGAAATGTTTTTATCGAGATTTTTAAGGGTATTTTGTTAATGAGTGAAATAATGAATGAATGAATAAATAAAAGAGTGAAAGAATGAATCAATGAATAAATGTATGAGGAAAAGAATGAATGAATGAATAAATGAGTGAATAAGTTAAAAAATAAATAAATGAGTGAATAAATAGATGAATGAGTAAATGAATAAATGAATAAATGAATGACTGAATAAATGAAAGAATGAATGAGTGAGTGAATGAATATGTATTATTCGTTGAAAAAGGTATATTTGAAATACTTTAGAACTAAAGCTAAATGAAAAAGAGAGAGAAAGAGAAGGTTAGATTATAAATTTGTATTTAGTGTATACGGTAAAGTAGGCTCGTATAGTTCTAGATGGAACTTCTTGTTATTTATTGAAAAGAATTCATTGCTTCTTAATTTGTTAAAAACTATCTTTTGCGTCTTTATTTCCATATAACTACAATTGCAACTTATTACCAACTGGTTAAGTGTCTTTAAATTTCTTTCTTTTTTCCATTGCTGTAAGATTCGGTGCTAGTGCAACCCTACTTTAATGCAGCTTTTATGCCTCTGAAATTAAAGACATGGTCAGCCAAAATGTGCGAAGGATCCTAAACAGCATTCTATAAAAAGATGTTTTCCAGGAATACTATAAATTTAAAAGCATTTTGTTAGAAATTGGTTTAATTTTCCTTAACATTTTTAAGCAATTTACAAAATATTCTTACATTTCTTTCATAACAATGTTAAAAGTAAATTGCTTAAGATCTTCAAGATAACTCTGCTATTTTGCTGAACATCTTTTCATTAAGAGAAGTTTTTTGGTGGGATTCAATTGTTGTTGTTTAGAGTCAATTATCGGCAACTTTATACTTTTCTGAGAAGTAATATCTTGAGTAGAGATATTTTAATTTAGGTATTCTTATTGCATTGTTTTTAATTCTTCTGAGGAAATTACTCAAACTATTATTATTTTTAATGGGAATATGATATCAAGGATTTTAGCTTCTATATCGTACTGTTTTAGATATCTGCATCTGCAAATTCGGACCATAGCTTCTGTTTTCTATTCTACCTATTTCGTGGAATAATGGCTATCGAAAAATAAAATCGAAAGTTTCTTTAGATGACCCGAACTTACTCAGAGATACTCATTTCCATCGAGCTAAGAAATATAGCTTTACGCTACATGTCTAAACTAAAAAATATTACTGAAACAGTTACTCAAGTGGCTAATGAAAAATAAAATCGCACATAGCATTTCTTCATTGCAGTTCAGTGTTTCTAAGAACCTTTTCTCTCTCTTTCTAATGGGGCTGCGTATGGTCATTAATCTTTGCAGAGCTAGTGCGTACTCCGGTAATCATTATCCATTTTTTCAAGTAGCACCACTGTCGGTGGATGCCATTGCCACTGATAATTTGGACGCTCAGTTTCCCTAGATGGCGGCACCTGAGCTCTCATTTGATGCGACTTGCACTAGGTATTCAATGTAGCCGAGTGTATCCAAGCCAAAAGGATACTCAAAGGATTTTTAACATGCCGCACAATCTTGCGACATGGGCGCAGACAATTTTCTGCATCTTGAAAATCCACCGACTTGGGCCAGGTTCGAACCTGCGATCTTGGGCGTTCGAGACTAGCGCCTTACCACTATTAATCTTATTATTCTATCTTACCACGTTTTATCCATTATAAATATATTGTCACTCATATAAAAATTTTGTATTTTGAAATTTGAAAGAATCTACTCGTTAGTTGTATTCTTTTAAAACGTTAAATTTGGTATTTAATTTTCAGATAAAACTGGAGTTAAAAATGCAGCACCTACGAAAGAGCAGAGTACATTTTTGTTCAAAATATCTTCCGTTTCTTACGAAGATGCTGGAACATATGAATGCATTGCAGATAATGGAGTTCCACCGGCAATTCATTCCAACTTTACGCTGAGTGTTCTTGGTAGGGTATTTCAGATGAATAACTTTGATCTTTGTAAGTTATTAAAAAAAATGCTAACTTCGTGTTTACATTTCTTTTCAACTTTATATTTTTAATAATTTTTAATTAGTCTTCTAAACGTTTTCGAAAACTGAAAATGTGTGGTAATTTTTAAGTAACTTCATATTGTATAGAGGTTTCGTGGTTGATATATTCACAATCAATGTATATATTTTTCTAAGAAATTTACATTGCATAGATACAATATAAATTATAACGCACTGCCGAAGCATTTAATGCAAATTTGAAAACAAAATGAAAGATCATTATTTATCTGTTGCAAAATTATTTTAATGTACTTAAGTATGTTTGACATTTTTTCTTAATACTTGATTTTCTTTATTTTGGATTTGCTAATTCCTTCTAGATGGCAATATTTATAATTTGTGACTTCTTCAGAACATCCTCCAGCCATCGTTTTCTTGATCTTCCTCCCTGTTTGATACCGATCGGTTTTGAATATAACATGTTTTTAATTGTTATCAATGCCGATATTCCTTTTGGTACATTCATGACAAAGCGTTTCACTGAACTGTCTGCAAAAAGGGTATATAACAGGCTGAAGCCCATCACGGGCTGTAAGACTGACAAAGAATATTTTTTATTCCTAATTAAAATAGGCTTAAATTTACGAATTTCACAGAAAACATTTCTAATTTTTGCGATCTAATCACTTTTTAACCGGAATTTTCTACATTTAACACTAGAATAGTTGCGCTTATCTGCAGCTGAAGAATGCTGATTGATATAGTGTGTTATATATTTTTTAAATCGCTCTGAAGTAGTATAAATCATCTTTATGTTTAAAGCATGCTGTTTTGAAATGTATGCGATCTGTTTTTATTTTTCAGAGTTCCATTTTCATTTTTGAGAAAAAACGCAAATACTCTCCGCGCTATAGATGCTATGCATTTAATTTGCCTTACAGTTTGTTCCATTTTGTATTAATATTTTGCACGTTTCAATATTGGATACATTAAGAAATTCTGTGCGTCAATTTATATTTTTTCTTTTAAAACGGTATGATATTTGTCTATAAAATTGTGTTTCGAATTTGAAGTTTATCCTCTAGCGTTTAAAAATTGTTCGCATCTGTAACGATCGTTGATTTTCTTGTTTAGTTAATGCACGTTCATAATAATTTTACGAAACGCTGTGTCGAAAATTAAAAAAAAAAAAAAACATGTCATTGGTCTTGTATGCTAATATGAATATGAGATGCTTTGAAGACATTATGAACATTTTCACCAGTTCTAAAATATGTAAATGATTTGCCTTTTCATTTTTTGATTAAAAACGAAAGACAACTCTGCTCAATTTCAAATTGAACCGCAATGTAATCTGATGTGCAATTTTTTAACTTAATTCATTACGATGACACGCTTCTTCTATACATGTTGGGATTTATCATTGCAACAAAAAGAAAAACTTGTACCTTTTTAAAACTGTTATTACATTTTTGTTTTCGAAAATGAATTAAAACTAATAATTATTTATTTAGTAGATCAAATAATATCCATGATTACGATCTAAATAACCGAGAGAAACTCATACCTGTAGATTTATTTTAACAATATGCAATCTTTGATTTTCATAAAGTTAATTTCTAAGAGTAATAACGATTAAATACAGATAAAGTTCTCTTTTAGTTTCTTTGCGGGGAAGAATGCAATGTAATGCTAAGTACAAGGATGCAATAGGCGTACAAAAAAACAGTCCTATCTCCAGATGAAATTATTTTATTTTTAGTTATTTATATGGCATACATTCACTTATTTTTCAGATCATTTAGTTAATTTAGTTGTCAAAGTGTGGCGCTACGTCCGTATTATGATCAAACATGGCGTAAGTGGCAACGCCACATCAAGTCTGTTGTGTACAGATTAGTGTTCTATGACCGTTTTGTTTCATTTTTTTGATGATAACTAAAACTAGCCTATTTTAGAAATATTATTGGAATTCAGTGAAGTCGTTTCTGTTGTGCGAAGCTATTTATATGCAGACAGTATTAAAACGATGTGTGTAACAGACGTACTTCTCATTTGTCTGGGCGTCTTATGTTGGATTTTACTGTGTTTAGCAGGTAAGTGAAAATAACAATTATTTTAATACAAAAGGAAATTAATGTTTTGATATTTTAAAAAATATTTTCCTACGGGTTATACTCATTGATTCGAATGAGAGTAACTATTGTACGTTTCCAGCATTTTTTTTTTTTCTTTTTCTTTGTCCTGTATTATTGTAAATATTATTTTTAAATGATCGCAATTTTTCTCATTGTTTTTCCATCTTATATGATTATTAAATATTTCAAGATTTTTTTTCTCTTCTTGTACTATTGATAATGTTATAAATATTTTTCTGGGTTATTTTATTCATTTATTTTAAAGATATATTGTCCTAAACAATAATTTAAATTGATAACTTTGTGTTCTAAGGAAGAAAGAGTCCATATAAATCTTTATTTATTTTTAATACCTAATACTTTTCTCAAAAAATCAGTAGACTGATTGATAATTGAATTTTTATTTGATATAAATGATTACTTTAATGCATAAATTTGAATTTAATGAAATGGAATAATGTTATTCATTTTCTTCGACTCTATGTAAGTTGAGAATGTCAAAATAAAATTAAGGATTCCAAGACGAAATGAATTCTTTTACAATAATATTTTTTATTTTTATTTTTTTATTTATTTTTTTTTTTTTCCAAATATCAAAACTCGAGTTTTTATGTTTGCTGAACCTAAAATTTCATTGAAATAAGTCAATAGACGTATCATTGGGCATAATAATCATTAGATCTATTATAAATATAATTTGTGTTTACAGTTAAGTACCAATTTCATACTTAAATGTTTATTTTTTATCACTTGTTTGTATCAATGCATGTCTAAAATTTTACCCTATCATTATTAGTTATTTTTATTATTTATTCATTTATTATTGAATCAGCCTTTTTTACTTTTATTTATCTACTTTAATGTGTTAACGTTTCCAGGGTAATAAGCGGTTATGATCATTATATCAGCATGAATAGCTCATATGTCTTAATGTAGAGTTCTGTCTTATTTTTTGAACAATTAAAAAATAACTAAACAAATAAAGATTATTAATAGAGGCATGAGCATAAAAATGCTATTGATTCTCTAATATTAATATCATTGTTTCAATAGATATCCCGAAAATCAAACAATTTAGTTTTGATGACAACATAAAAGAAGGCGATGTAACTTCTGTCACATGCCTTGCCACGTCCTCGACAAAACCAATCAAATTTCAATGGCAGAAAGATGGACAGTCCATTTCTGGAAAGCATAGTGCAAGAATAGACGACGGCGCTATACATTCTGTACTGGTTTTTGATTCTTTGAAGATCTCAGATGACGGAAATTATTCTTGTATCGCTACAAATTCTGAAGGAAGTGATGCATTTACAGCTGTCCTAAAAGTTAAAGGTATGTTGGGAAAATATAGTTTCATTATCTTTACGTACTTGACGTAAATGCATGTTGTTGCTTTAATTTAGGAAACTTTTGTAGATACAGTAAAACCCCGTTATACCACGCCTCAGTATACCGCGGAATCGAGTATACAGTGGTGACTATCATGTCCCCCGAGTTTAAACCACCCTTTATCATTGCTATTTAAAGGTGATTCCTTATTTACCATTGTCAATAAGGACACCCCGAGCACACAAATATTTTAGCCAAAGAGCACCTCCCACCCCCACCAGACACACTAAGAGATGAAGCCCTATTTTGATAGGCGTGATGTACACCTTTTTTATGTTTTTTCTGTCTTTCAACTTAGAACATATAGATAGCTTGATTTCAAAATCGGGTGCAATCGCCCTGACTTGTTTCTCGTGACATGGGGGGAGCTCAATATGTCAGGGACTGCTCAGTTCAATGCTTTAACTATTCGATTTTCAGAAGTCTAGTTATGCGTGTGTAATTTCTTTTATAGCGCTATCAACCTTTGTATTCCAGATTCTTTAGCTTTCCTGGAAAGTAAAGATATTCCCCAGTGAGAAGTGCGTTCCTCCCCTTCCAAATTTTTTCTTAAGACCTCTCCCCCTTCACAATCCCATGTTTATAACAAAAAGAGATTTTTAAGCACCTTTTTCCTCGGAACACAGGTGGTTCATAACCTATCGCTCGATAGATTGATTACGGAGCTGAGATGTGTGTTTCTTGCACAGTAATTACAGTGAATAAAATCGCTGCAAAGAAGAAAAGGAAAAAATATACTATAGGGGAAAAAAAGTTACGAGTTATTGATAAAGTTAAAAATGATGCAACAAAAGCGAGTATTATTTCGTGAATATGGTTCCGCGGTATAGTTTCATTATACCGCGGTTATGTTATAACGCCGGTGCCAAACATGTTCCCCGACAGCCGCGTTTTAAGGGTTTTTACTGTAATTAAAAATGAAAGTGAAATAGGGTAGTCGAGATAGGGATATGTATTGTGTTTGTTGATCTGTTCGTCTGTCGGGCAGTCTGCACTTCTACTTCTGCCTGCTAATTACTGTTGAAGGAATAGTCCAATTTGAATATTTATTTTTAAAAATATCTTGAACTGTTCAAAAATCTTTACAGGCTTTGTTTCCAAGGAGCTTGTTGCTAGTAAAACTTCAGCTAAGCTGGGAAAAATTCTCTACGGAATTATCAAGGAATACCGAATCCATTCAGTATTCATTGGATAAATCGAATTCTAACTAGCAAAGATTAAAACTTGTGAGTTATGACTTTTTTTTGACAGGGTGCTTTTAATATTATTTCAGTCTTTTCTCTGTTTTGCTTGTACTATATTGCTCAAAATTTTGAGCCCAATGATGTCCTGTTTTCTTGTTTAAAGAAACCGGGAAATGTTTGAAGTAAGAACTTTTTGGATCCTCCAGAAACTGAAGTGAATACACACAAGGATACTTAATGTGTTAGATCAAAAACGGATAGCCGTAGCTTCACAAAAAATGTGGTTTTCCGCAATATTTCTTTCTGCATCTGTTAATCATGATATTTTACCAGGTATCTTACGATTAGGCTTTTCCTGTACCCATTTCTTCTAATTTTCATACCATATGCCAAGCAGCTAGGTAAATTCTTAGAAGGACTTCTTTCTGACTTAGAGGCATTCATTGGCAAGATCCAATGTTACCTTTTTTTAAATTTTACATATTTTTCTTTATGAGATTTCTTAACCTTTTTTCGAATATTTTCATAAAATAACTTTATTTATCGTAATATCGTAGCACAAAATTGTTTCATAGGTAATTCTTTAAATTTTCAAAAAATTGAATTTTTATCATTTTAAGATAAATTTAAAACTTCTTCCCACTTCACTCTAAAAGTCCAACAAATAAAATGCAAATGTCACTTACTTACAAGCAAATACTTTCTTTGGCGCTCATAAAATACTTTTAAATGGAAAAAATAATTAATTCAACATTTTTTTTTTTTTTTGCAAAACATGAAAGTTCACAGAATCCAACTATTTTTCAACAAACGAAAAGGAACTATATAAAAACAATGTATCAATTTTTCTTCCCTTATCCGATTTTTCCCATCGTGCCAGGCGCATTGTCCTGTTACCATTACTTGTAAATTTTTCACACTTGAATTTAAATAACAATACATTAAAAATTCCCAAAATCAACAACAAAGTGTGAAAGAATTATGTAAAAAGAAATTAAAACCATTTCACACTTCATTTTTTTATGTTAATGAAAAATTCTGAGTATCGGCCTATTTCAAAATAGCATTAGTTATAACTTTAACAAATTTTATAAAAAGGCACCGTAAGTCACCCCTGGACATATTTCATTAAAGGTTCCACGTTTGTGCTTGTATAAAGTATAACACTCTATATTACTTTAACTAAAATATACATGGGCTTCGTTAAAATATAGTTTTTTAATTCTTTTCAGCCCCTCCTAAGTGGGGTGAGGAACCAGAAAGCATCACCAGCCAAGTTGGACAATCTGTCACCATTAACTGCTTAGCTTTTGGTTCGCCCAAACCTTCAATAGCATGGAAAAAAATTGACAGTAAGTGTACTCTAAAACTCAATTATAGACTTCTCGATAATAATTTCCTGATCCTAAAGTAAGCATATTACTAACCGATCTTTATTCTAATCTGTCAAAAAAAAATAGATTTTTATTTGTTTAAATTTTAGGACTTATTATTTGTCTCACATTTATGATGCTTTTATGACACTGATTTAACCTGTGTAAATTACGCACTTTGAACCAAAATGTTACAGAACTGTTTCTTTGCGAGAATAGAGAGAGAAAAAAAGTGTGAGCCAGTGACATTTTTATGCAGTAGAAAATATACAGTTTTGACGATTGTAAAAATATTAATTTTAAAACAATTATCTGTATGAGACTATGCATATACCAGTTTAAATAATTACATTTTAAGACATATACATGTCACAAGAAAGCGATTAAATCAAGATTTTCTTGTAAAAGGATGCACTGAAGTATATTATAGTTTAACTTGCACTCTCAAAAATAGAATCCTCATTTTCGACAATTCTTCAATCATCAAGAAAATTTCGTCATTTATAACGATTCTTTCCTCACGCGATCCCGTGAATGAAAAAGTTACTACACAAATTTCGGCAATTTGACGAAAGGTTTACTCGGAGCATTTTTCACGAAGCCAGTTCGTCAAATACGACGAAAGTTTCGTGAGATTTCAGCATGCGTTTCTGAGAGTGTGTGTAAATCGAGATGGTGTCTTTAATTTAATGCGTAAAAGTTAGATGATTTCTGTTTTTACTATACATTGTGCAACACTTCAACAATATACTTATAATTTTCAAGCATCTTCGATTCATTTTGAAATTTTATATATATATATATTCTTGCCTTTTATTTATTTATTTATTTTGTTCTTTTACAGAAAATGATGGTGAATTCAAGTTATTGACCGTTTCTTCATTTAATGAGCAAGAGTTACGTTCTGGTACATTAAGATTCTCCCCTATCACTGAAGAGAACTCTGGAAATTATGCATGCACAGCAGATAATGGAATTTCTCCAGCTATCCAAAGCAATTTTTCGATTAATATACGTGGTATGGCTATAAAAGTAAAATTTCATTTAATAGATGGTTTAAGTGGACACTTAATAGTTATTTGATATCTATCCTAAAACTTATCATATATATAAATAATATATTACGTTATGTTATGTATATTTTTGTATATTGTAATGTATTTAACTAAAGTCTTATTATATTTCAGATTTATAAAGTCATTTTAATGATACTTGTTTAAATAAATAAGCAAATAAATAAACAAATAAATAAATCTTTTAGCGTAGCTCTATTTTTGCAGAAACTGAAGTTACTTATGTTGTACTAAACTTTTTAAAAAAATTTATTGATAAATAAATACAAAAAAATTCACGGACTTAAAAAATACTGAAATACGTACTTTTTTGCTGCCAACGCTACTGAGAATTTCATTTCATAATGTACATATATTTTAAGATGTGCTAAATTGTAATGTCTAAACTGCAATTCGGGCTCTATTGACACATGTAGAGTAAATGGAAAATTTGATCGCTTTCATAAAATAGTATATAATTTACTTGAATATTTTTATGTCCATTATATTATTTAGGTGTTTGCAGTGAAATAATGTAACATATTTTACGATATGGTATAATGATTTACCATACTTGTGTGATCAAATTTTAATATTTTAATAGGTACTGGCAAAGAAAGAAAATGTTAGATAATTTTTCGAACTGAAACACATTTTGTTTTCGCAACAAAATAATTATTGTTTTTATCTTAAAAAAATAACTTATTCTTAGGCGTAAGATTTTATTACATTACTTATGTTTTAAAAATTTATGTTCCAGATTATTATTGCTATCTGTTTGTTTTAATATGTGACACTTATTTATCTATTTGATTTTTCTACAGATGAGAGCATTTTTTCAGAACCTTTTTCGCTGTGTACTTGTATTTATTTCACTAAAGATATAAAAAGAGGAATGAATTATATCATAAATGAATACACACCCTCACTCAAAACTTTTAGTTCTGTGCATCGCCAAAGTGTGGCGCTGTCTATTCCGTTTGTGAGCTATACATTTTCAATTTTATACGCCATGTTCTTGTAAACTTCTATGTGATCAGTCAGTTAGTTTGGTGTTACCACGGATGCTATAACGTTCTCTAACTCTACTGTTTTCAATAAAACTGTTGCGTAGAACTGTGATAAAACTCTTGAAATGATTTCTAGCAAAAATTCTATTTTGGACTGCACATTACGGGTATTTTTACTACATTTGCTTCACGTCCTTTTCACGCACGCAAAAGGTAAGATTTTTTCCCCTAATTTTCTTACTAAATCTTTATTAATGATTTTAAGCTATGATATCGTAGCTCATGTAACACTTTTATTACTTGAAATATTTTTTTTTTTAATTATAACTGTAAGAAGACTTTCAAATGCTAGAATGTTCTAAATAATAATTTCTTGCATCTCTTTAGTTCTGAAAGTTTTACAAATATTTTGTTTCAGAGCAACCAAAAATTCAAAAATTTACATTTCAAGACAACATAGTCGAAGGCCAAATGGTTTCTGTTACTTGCATAGCAGCGACAAGAGTCAAACCTATTAATTTCCAATGGTCGAGAAACGGAGTTGAAATCGCCGACTCTGACGATTTTGCTCGCATCACGTCTGCAAACGATGTCTCTGTTTTGATCATAGATCCAGTGAAATTAGACAGCAGTGGTAATTACACATGTCGAGCATCTAATTCCTTAGGAAGTGATACATTTACTGCTTCTTTAAGCGTTAAAGGTAAATAATTTTCTCAATATACAATTAATAATATATATTTTTAAGTATTATTATTATTGCATACAGTGTCATTTAAATCATTGTATACTGCGTTTAACGCGTACTAATTTATATGCGACTTAATGCAGATGCGACTTATGCAGATCCACATACATATTATATGCGACTTATGCAGATCCAACATATAAAATTTGACATGACTTGTTGAACGATAGTTTACACAATTTAAAGTATATTTTAAAGTATACTTACATCTTCAGAATTATTGATATATGCATACTATATTTATAGTTTTATCATATTTGATAGGCAAGAACTGTTATTCCGTCATGTATATGATTTTTCTTAACGTAATAACATACCAAATTTGGCATGCAGTGTAATTTAAATATTTTGTCCTTTAAAACATTTTAAGCATATTTGTATAATGATGAGAAAATTACTGCAGCTCTTGAGGTCGAATTTGATTAGTATTAAAAAATAGGATGAAAGATGTTGAGTTTTAAGAAAATAAGATTGCTTGCTACTACGTTTATGCATAATTTATATGGCAAACTAATAAAATTACATTGAGGAAGAATTTATTTTGATACAGATTTTGATTTATGAGATTTTGAATAACTAGTACAAAATATTAAAATGTGTATAAAAGAAGAAAGAGAAGGTTTGGATTTCAGTAGAATTATGCTATAAGTTCATAACATCTCGCTACTCCCGTTTTATATCATTCTCTATTAATGATTTAATAAAGAGTTCGAAGCATAGCATACACTTTTACACGATATGCTACATTTGCAAGCTGCATTAAACATAAAAATGTATTGACGTTGTTCACAATTTAAAATTTTGCTTCAAGTATTTCAATTTTCATTTAACTATTCGCTTGTAGTTAAACGTAAAACTCGTAAATTCTAGCTTGTATACTCCATTAAATATATTTTTAAAGATATTAACAAAATGCGATTTCATTATTTTCGCATCACTCCAATGTTGCAATATAAAAAAATCAAACAGATCAGAAAATAAATATATAATAAATATCTGTAAGCATCTTTAGCAATACAGGTCAGAAAAAATAGGATTAAATGGTTCAATACGAATAAATATATTTGTATTGAAGTATTTCATTTTATTTGTTTTTTTTTTTTTGTTTTTTTTTTTTTTTTTGTTTTATTGCACTTATGCACACGTGCATATGCAAAATTAACTAACTTTTGTTTTAGAGAAAATATATTGCATTTCCTGTTAAATAGTTAACTCAAAAAAGTAGATACAAGTTAGGAAGCTTTTTACTTATTTAGTTAGTTGTTTAGTTTCAAATTTTAACGGTTTTTAATGTCTCATTAAAAATAATAACAATAAAAATATTATAAGTTCAATAGGGAAATTAGGTTAATGTGACGAAACTGTAGGTGGTATATTACCATATCTTCATTACTGTTAAAACGCCTTAATTATCTAGCTGCCAATTATTTATATTATACTATCATTCTCATTAAAAAAATCGTCGAAACTAATAAGGATTTTAATGTCGCTAATCCGTTACGTAATATTCTTTTATCACTATATAAGGGAACAATTTTCGATGAGATACGCATATGGATTGCAAAAGAGTATAAGTGAAAAAACTGAAAAACAACCAAAGTGAAACAGCAAATCCTCTTAATCGTCCTCCCCTCCGTCTTAAAATCTAAAAATCAGACAAGCTAAAGTGAAGCATGTACATTTTCTCAGTTGTTTCAAAACATTTTTGATCATAACAAGCAAATCGTTAAGGAGTTAAAAGGAGAGGTAGAGAAATGTTCTAAAAAAAGAAAATAAAAATACGGAAGCAAAACTTAGTATAAATATATTGATTGCTAAGTCAATGCAAACCTGGACTCACTTATTCAAAATTTGGCTAAAAACGGTTAACAATTTTTTATCTAAAGCACCTTAAAAAAAATAGCTATTCATTCTTATGTCAGAGAAGTGATAGTTTCAGGAAAATAGTTATTGTGTTAATGATGGACTTTGTCTCAATACGAAAATTAACTTTGTGAAATATGGTTTAAGATAGGGAAAACTATTGAATCTACACTGCAAAAAATTTTACCTCGAAAATACATAAGAATCTCCTGGAAATTATTTGACTAGAGTATAATGTAACATAGGCTTAAAAACAAAGAAAACCAAAGACTTAAAAAAAGAAAAAGAAATTACAGAGAAAAAAAAACAGATCAATCTGTAAATTGAATTAACCGATAATGGGCCGGAGTAGTGACGTCATTTCTCAGTACGCTGAATTTCTGTTCTTGGTACATAAAGTCGAAGGTTAGTTCAAATGAGTCCTCGCTGGGTTCTTGGGCCCCAGAGCGCTTAACCAATTATTTTTCCGAGGGTACTCTCTAGAGCTGAAGTTAAGTTATGCGCCAATAATATATAATGCATTTTTGACAATATTTAAACTGGTAGTCACAGATTTCAAGCGCTGATTTATGCGTTTGTTTAAAATTTTAAACTGGTAGACACAGATCTCTGTTTTTCTGTTTCACGTAACTTGAATAACCTTTCTCTGTTTTTTTTAGAGTGCGGAAAAACAATCATGTTATTGAGAATCTGTTAGCAAGAAACTTGATTATTTGATTTCAAGTACTTCGTAAATTTAAAGAAACACTCAGTTTCCCTTTTGTAGTTTTACAGAATAACTTATAAAGAAATATTTATGGTAGTAATTCGTAAATTGTCCTAGAATGTCAAAGCATACATTTATAAATAGCTTTGCCAAAGGGTTTTTTTTTTTTTTTCATTTATATAATTTTTTTTGGGGTATTTTTAATATATTATCTTTGCATTTTGCTTCATTTAACTACCTTTGTACAAGAATATTATTCTTTATAGCTAGTCCAAAATGGATAGAACAACCTGCAAATATTACAACTATTGCTGGTGGAACTGTCATCGCCCACTGCACTGCGAAAGGTTTGCCACTACCACAAATAACGTGGCGAAAAATAAACGGTAAACTATGTTTTGACAGTAAATCATTGACAGTGTGATCAATTTAAAAATTTAAAAACAGCGCAATTATGATTTTACTTATCAAATACCTGCATTTCCTAAAACATTTAACGATCCGCATGTACAATTTTATTTCAGATTTCCCCACGTCAAACACTTAATTAAAAATTTAGCATATTAAACGTCGATTAAGCAGATAGATATTGCAGTCGATTATGATGGGAAATACTAGAACATAACAACGATATAAAATAATAAAAGATAATAACTTAACATTTAGTTAAGACATACGTGTATGTTAATATGTACTTTTACTATTACAAGGTAATGGCAAATGGATACATGTAGACATCAGGTCGTAATATTTTCTTAAATAACCTCTTAACTACTGCAGTGTGGAAGAACGTTGCAAAAAAAAAATATTTAACAGTTTTAAATTTCTATTTCGCCTTTATGAATCATAATAAGATCTTTAAATGTATTTATTTTACTACTGGGAACTATTAATTTTAAGTACACATGTAGACCTCAGGTTTTAACTAAAAACATTTAAGTATTTCAAATGAAAATTAGCACCTAAATTAGGTGCAATAATGCTTAATGGTCAATATGAATGTAATAACGAGTTGGCCTGGCTTGAAACGATTTATTTTTCATAAACATAACTACTGAGGCGATACTTTGTGTTTAGTTCCTAGTGCTTTATTTTTTTTTTGCATTAATAAAGATAAGAACAATTTGTTTCAACATGCATGTTTTTCCCTATTCAAATAAAAAAATTGTATCTTGAGTGATTTATTTTATTTTAGTTTTTGTACATCAAATTTACCTTTACTTTTTCTGCGTCTATGTAAGGACGTATTGTAACTCCTTGAATGAATATTTTAAATTCTTCTCTGAAGGGATTCTTTAAATGTTGCGATTAACTAAAACGTAATGTCTAATAATGTCAAAGACTTAATTTGATCAAGTTACTAACATGAACATTAATTTTGTTTTTATATATAAATATGTATATATTGTTTCGAATCTTTTTATGAATGAAAGGATCATTGAAAGAACATCATAGAAACCTAGTGAGAGAGTAATATTACAGAATCAATGTCAGAATGTACGGAAAACAAACTAAACTATTTATATATATAATCATATAATCCTTGCACTAGACGTTAGGCTCTTAACTAATGCCTCCACTATTTTTACACACGGTTGAATCAAAGTGTTATATTTTTAGAGTATGACTTTGTAAGATTTTTCTTGCTACCTATATATACAAAAAGTAGAGCATTTAGATTGAAAAAATTCGGTTTCTAAGGTATTATGTGCTTGCTTACTATATCCGGGTGCAATATATATCTACTTATTTAATTATTATTCTTCAATTTCAGATAAGGCTTCAATTAGTAGGATTCCTCTACCACTTTCAAGTGAAACTAGAAACAGTAGCATCCTTAAAATGATTTCTGTTTCTTATGAGGACGCCGGCATTTACGAATGTACCGCTGATAATGGAATAGAACCAAGTATTAAGATTAACTTCACTCTCACTATTTATGGTAGGAATACACTAACGTGTATATACATACACCTTTTGTTTTTACTATTGTATATGAATTTATGGGTTTTATTAATAGTTTTTATGCATTTTGCTACTCATTACAAATTAAGGTTTTCCATAAATTCATTCTTTTTTGTACCGATGTATCACGAATTGCTTCCATAAACTGTTTCCTTTGACAGAAGAACTCGAGCAGTGAAATAAAAATTTAGAGCTTATGCTTCATTACTCATTTTATTTCTATTTGACTACGTAAATTCTGTTCAACGATGATTTCAAGCAAATGTGGTCTTTTATGGTAAACCATCTATGAAAAAATGTATGTTGAAAGAATGGTTTCAAAACAATTAAGCATTTTTTGTCTTATTTGCTACATTATTCAAATTACAGGTTTACAGGCCTTAAAATTTTTTCGAAGCTCGATTTATATTTCGACATCCGCTACGTAGCTTAGTGTCAAAAAAATGCTGGTGGCAAAAATTTGAGTTTCTGAAAGTTGATTAGTTGATTCAGCTGACGATGTATATATATATATATATATATATATATATATATATAGGCTTCAGCGAGGGGGCTTTAATGGTCAAATACCCCGATACCCTTGATTTTAAGTCATTGTGAAAATCCTATTATGGTAATATCTATGCATGTAAGGATTGTGTTGATCCAATGTCGCTCCCAGGAGCAAATTACGGTTGTGTTGTTTGTATATATACTTGTATCTCTCTCTCTCTCTGTGTACGTGTATGCACGTATGTTCGTATATTTGTATTGTTAATTTTATTGTTACTGAAAATCAAACAGGTACTGAAACGCGAAAAGCAGCAGAAAATTACTAAGTAGAAACAAGATTAATTGATTTTTTCTCACCGTTGATACCTTTCTTCTGAAATTTTATATTTCAATTACAATCATAAGATATTGCAGAAATGATTTGTGTAGCATTATGCTATATTTGCTTTTAATAGCTTTTCCTCGATTTTTTTTTAAATACAGGAGTAAATTTCGGAATTCAATGTAATTATAAGTTGTGCTATCACAGAAGCAAGCACATTGGCATTTACTGCAAATACTTCAGCTGTAAAATAAAACTATACTTTATTTCCTTGAATGTGAATTGCGTGTTAAATGTGTTAAATTATTTTCTTGAATTTTTCTGATTGTGTATGCTGTTATTTTAAAATACTTACTTAAAACTGAATCAGTTTAGTATAGCAAAAAAACTTCGAAAAAAAAAAAAAGAATTTGAATTGTTCTCAAAGAGTTGCTGCTTCAGGAAAGACACCATGATTAATGCCAATAGTTGGTTAGTTGGTTATAAAAGTTCAAACAATTAATTTTGAATTTGTCATGGAAATGTACAAAAATTAAATTGGTTATTTATTTCCAGTAGCAGAGTGAAAGATAAAGTTTAATTGGTGTTGAGACATGTTTAGTTACGAATATTGTCAAAGTGTGGCGCTATGATCCTACGAACGTTATATGCATTGCCACTTATTAAAACGCCATGTTTATATCTTCTCAGTGCTGGATGGAATTTTCAGCAGATTCGTACGGCAGGTAAACTTCACAGCACCAACTTTTTATTTTTTATGTGTGGTGTGTATGTATCAAGATAATGAAGATGTCTTATTTTAACTCGCATCTGATTTTCATCAACATAATTATATTTTCAAAACTGTATGGACTTGCTCCTGCTGCATCTCCGGCGTTAGGTAAGTTATCTTTCTGTACTCATGAAAATATGTGTCACGAAAATGTTTTGTTGTCCCACAAAATTTCCAATCGACTGATTTAGTTAGTATATTACGTAAACTTATTATTCAATTAAATTTGATGTGATTATTATGTTAAAACAAGTTTTCCTTTTTTTTTGAAGAAACACTACACCAAGTGTAATAATATATTGCGAGGTGATTGCTATTTCGTTTTAAAAATATATATTAATGATTACTGCTTTATTAATCAATCATATTTCATAAGTTTGAGATTTGTAACAGCTGAATTATATCTAAGGAAAAAATAGGTAGCAAAGAAAAAACTAGCGATGAAAATGGAAATTTGTATTGCTGTTTTAGAAGCTTAAGAACTTATGGAAAGAAAAATATCATTGATCTATTTCGCAAACCAAATAAATACCTTACTCTGCTATTTGGTAATATATTTTCTACACTAAGTACAAATTATTCTTTTCTGTTATTAAAAAAATGAAAAAAAGAAAAAAAGGAAAACGTTGGAATTCTTAGATATAAATAAAACGCCTAATTCAAATGATGTATTCACTATTATTTCTTGATCTACGTGTTCAAATTTATGCAATAGCTCAATCAAGGAATCTTTAATTTAGAATGTCGTGACTTTAATTTTGATGCATAATATTTTTCAGCAGAATGAATATATTTATAATGCACACAACAAAATGTAAAGAATACCCATACTTATATTTTATAACGATTCTCAAACTTAGGTACGGCGATCGTTTAACCCATAAAATACATATTAATTGTTAGGAAAATTATTTAGAACTTCATTAAGCACTTAAATAACAAAATTATGTAAGATATATAAGAAGAAAAAGAAATCGGTTGTTGCTTTTATTTTAAAAGAATTTAATGAATCTTCACAAGTTTTAATCACAATTATATGTTTTTGAAGTGCTCAGATTGAAGAAAATATCCAGCAGGGTAACGAAAATGTTACGTGAATTACACGTAATTTTTAACTTAAATTATATTTAAGTTTTTAAATGCAAATGTAGATATTTAAGAGATTTATTGTTGCATGTCTTAAACACTCAAATCTTTTATTTACTATTTTTCAAAAACATTTCCCAAAATTTTGCGACATAGATAAACGACGATCCGAAACTTCCCTCTTATGTAGTATGGTATCAATTTTGTATTTTGATATTACTCCTTAATATCAACGCATCTCAAAATGACGTATTGAATGACTAATGCATCTTATAAATTTGGTTGTAATTTTAGTACTACTTATTTCTAGTATTTAAGACAAACCAAAAGGAAAAATTTCTTTCCTTCTTTACGTAAATTCAATTCCATGGAACAAATTGCGTATCTTTTTATTAGAGGTAAAATACACTTTTCTAGGTTATATTTTAAGTATCTTCATTTAAAACAAAGAAAAAAAATATAATTTTTTCATCTTATACTAATATTGAGTTTGATTTCAGATCTTCCAGAAATACAAGAGTTTTCTTTTCAAGATAATATTTTAGAAGGCAAAATGGTCTCGGTCATGTGTCTTGCGGCATCAAAATCTCAACCAGTTCAATTTCACTGGTTAAAAAATGGAAGAGAAATCAGTAAATCGGAGGAACATTTAAAAATTAAAGATGACACCGAATTCTCAGCCTTAATTCTGGATCCTGTCAGTGTAGAAGACAGTGCAAATTATACATGCCAAGCTAGAAATCAACATGGAACAAGTCTACACACAGCATATCTCAATGTTAAAGGTAATTATTTTGTCCGTGTACGTAAATTTTACTTAATTTTTATAGTAACTCATGGTGGCAGGTACTTGAAAAAATTGCTTAATAAAAATAAAGAATTTTATTCCAAAAAAGGACATTTAAAAAAAAAACGTACTTGGATTACATTAAAAAACGTCAGATTCATAGTATTTTGTTTATATCATCATCACTTTTTCAATACAAAAATTTTTTCTTGCAATTGCATGTGTGCATTTGTTGGTTGGAATTAAAAACACTAATCAAGTTCTAACGGTTTTGAATTTTTGGTCTGTGGAAATAAAATTTTATCACAATTAACGGATTATATTTACAAACGTAACTTACTAGCCAAAAGGAAACTTAAATAAATGCATTTTATTACCTAACATTCTAGTTTTCTTGTTTTAGAAACTACTGTCACAAATGTCACACCTTAGGACGCAATATCCATTTTTTTTTTTTTTTTTTTTGTTATTTATCTCTAGGTCCTCACTTACGGGTATCAGGAGGAGGCAATTGGCCGCCTCCCGCATTGGCTTTTAGAAATATATTGTATTCTATATATTTGTGTATGTATTTTGTTGCTTTTTTAATGTATTACATAAAATATAGTGAGTACATATCATACCCTTTGCCCTACACCAAGAAAAATTTAAAGTGACGGTTCCCGTTTTTATGAGTTATTCTATCTTTTACGAGCCATGCCTTTTATTCTTTTTTACAGGAACAATATCTTCTTTATATATCTTTTCTACAAAAACTCATAAAAATATCTCAATTACTTTCGTTAAAAAATCCCTTATTATCATTAGCCTCGCTAATCAAAAATCAAACTTTGTTATTTTTGTCATTAATAAAATGTTTTTCTCACTTAGAAATTAAAATAATAAAATTAGAAATAAACCCCACCCAACATATTAAATTTAACCTGTTCCCGTTTAATTACCATAATTAATCAACTTCATTTCTTTATTCACAATTGAAATATTTTAATTTTCTTTTAATATTTTCGTTTTATAGTATTTAATTTTATTTTTATTTCTTTATTCGTTTATTTTGAGTAATTGGGCACATAAGTTATGTTTTAACTTTTTCGGAAAACTTATCGTAGCAAAATCAAAAATCATGCGAAATTTGAAGTTGTTTTAATATATTTATGCTGGACGTTTCTCCAAAGAATACTGATACACATACTCATTCTCATTTTGTTATTATTATAATTGTTGCAATTTAAATTTTTTATGCAGCTGCACCAAAGTGGATTGAAACACCGAAAGATGTCATCACTACTGTTGGAGAAGCTATAACTTTCACATGCTTAGCTTCAGGATCCCCAACTCCCAGAATATCATGGAAAAAACTATCTAGTAAGAATTTTCGTTTATTTCTTAATAGAAAACGATGTATATAT
Source organism: Octonoba sinensis (assembly GCA_038502835.1). NCBI lineage: Eukaryota > Metazoa > Arthropoda > Arachnida > Araneae > Uloboridae > Octonoba > Octonoba sinensis. The sequence goes on along the minus strand of CM076599.1, from coordinate 108,793,823 downwards.
CCTTATCTGTTAGCAAGTAGTTACTTTTTACAGTCTGTTGCTAACAGCTTTTTAACAGCCCAAATAGCACACTATAAAAATGGGCTAATAGTTAAACATTAGTGTGTGTAGAGGCAATGTTTCCAACTTCGTGCACATCCAAGCGGGAGGGTTTTAAATTTTTAGGGAAAGGGGCAATCCAATAATGAGTAGTCGAATTTTTTCAGTTTGAATAATTTCTTTTTCCTACTATCAACTAGTTGCTTTGAAAATAACTTCTGATAATGCAACGAACATGTAACTCTAATGCTGTGATCAACGTGTGATATTATTATCTATAACTGATATTACTAACGTGAATGATACATTGACATAGGGCGGGTATCAAGATTGTTTAGGTTTATATGGTAGCGCATGTCCTTAAAAATTGAATCTACTGAAATTCTGAGAGAGTTTTAGTGTTTTAAGGTGATTCATGTTTTCTAGAGTTTAATATGGATCATTTTAAAACATTTAGCTGGCTTCTAGTAACTTTTTGTTGTAATATCCTTAGTACGTTTTATGCGCTTTCTCGTTTCTCGAACAAGTGAAGAATATTAAAAATAATTATTATTTCTGTCAGCATGTGCATAAACTTGATTTGCAAATCGAGAAAGGTTTGAATATCTAACGAAATGTAAAATGGAATAATAATGATAACAACAACAATAACAAAAATTGTTGTTGTTGATTGTTGAAAATGCGTCAGAAGATTTCTGGAAAGGGGAAAAAATTTTCATTCATATTTGTGTAAGATACTATGTACTAGCAGTACAAAGATAATTTTTGCTTCCCTCATTTTGTTTTTTGATTTAAGCCTGAATTATTTCAAATGTATTTATAACAGAGCTAAGTAACATTTCTCATTAAAAAATAATAAGTTGTAAGTTTCCTTTACAACAACAACAAGAAAAAAAGATTTAATAAAGTTTTACATAGCATTTTTAGACGTTTTAGTTGAATTATCGTATTGTATCTGAACTGCGAGTTGTAATAACAGAGAAAACAAAACCATTTGCTCTCTCTGCAGTAATAAGATAAACTTTTTCTATTATTGTTAAATTTCTAATGTTATTCAAATATTTACTTTAGCTTATTTTTGCGTTAAAAAGTGAAAATATTACCAAAACAATATTAAAGCAGAAAGAAAACACATCAGATAATTAAAAAATTTAAAGTTCTGAAATGAAAAATTTCAGTACATGCTGTTAAAATGAAAACTTTTTGAGTTTGTCGATTCTATTTCTCAAAGAGGCAAGTAAAAAACTCAGATGAATTAGATAATTTACGTATTATAGATATTATGTATTATAGGCAATTAAAAATTGTTTACTCCTTAATGCAATTCAATTTTCAGACCTGATCCTACTTTTTTAGATTAAATTAAGATGTATTACAAACTATAGCGTACAAAATGCATAATTTATTTAGTGCACTTTCTTTTTATAGGTCACATCATTTCTGAATCGCTTACTCAGAAAAGACTGTTCCAAAACGAAAGCGGTAATCAGCTGAAGATTATGTCAATATCACACGAAGATGCTGGATTGTATGAATGTTCAGCTCATAATGGAATATCGGAGACTTTAAAAAGCAATTTTTCAATATTTGTCCGTGGTATGGTTTATTATAATACATAAACAGTAGAATATTGGAAATTTATCTTACATTCATTTGTTTATTCAAAGGGCAATGCAGTACTTTCTTTCAATTTAATTAGTTAGCAGTCTTCCCGCTTTTTTGTTTAAAAATATACATGAATGAAACATTTACTTAAAGAAACTGCACACCGGATATATATATATCTTTTTTATCTTTACAAATTCGTTACTATTTTAAGTATCAAGTGAAATGACAATGTTATTTCGATAGTTGTAAAATATGTGTTGCGGAATTGTGTTTTAATGTTTTATTTCAATTTGTTTAACGCTCTTTAATTTAGTTCTAAAATCCGTCAAAGTGTGGCGCTAGTGTCTACTATTTCTTATTATTGTATGAAATTCCGAACGCCATATTATGGGGTGTTTTTAAAGAGATTTCTAGCTGTCCTACTGATGTAAGAAGTTATCTAACAATATGCGAGGTATAATCATGTACCCAAAATGAAAGCGTTATACTTCATGCATTTTTGAACGTTTAATAATGATGTCTTCCCATCGTGACACTTCCTTTAGGGGCAATCAGAATCGATTTAGTATTTATCTGTACTTCAAGCTGCTTTTGCTGGTTTCTACATGTGTAGCTAAAGGTAAGATCTACATATATTTTATTTTCATCTTTGTTAGAAAATTAAATGTAATTTTAGATTTAAATGCCTTGAATAAAAACTATTATTGTACAAATACGTTTTAATACATTTTTTTGTTTAAATTACACATAAAAATGTATCGAGCTCTGTCCCGTTCTCTAGGATTTGTAATGTGAATCGCCGAAGGAGAACAATGGTTTTAAAATTTATTTTATGATTATTTACGATTTTGTATTAAAAGTTAAGTTTTAAGTTTCAATGTTGTTTCTTACGGTATTATAAAAGTAGGGATTCGTAAAATAAAATTTTGGTGTAATTTTGTGACGCACATTTGCATTTTAAATAACAATATAATTTTCACGTAAATCATCCAGTTTGTTGAGAGTTTCTGAATAATAAAAGCAAAATATAAGCTCATTTAATATCGGCAAGTTTTTATAAAAGGACAACACATAAAAACACACATTTTGAAAGTTCTTTTAAAATAATTGAAAATTTGCTTTAACTACTAGTAAATTTCTGGAAAAAAAAACCGGATAAAATTCATAAAAGTATAAAAGTAATTTTGCGTATAGTTCGCATTTCAATTTGTTGCACATGTTATAAGTAATTATCATGCACAATTTTCAAGCTGTATTTTTAAAACTTGTCTACATCTTACTTTACAAAAATGACATAATTACATTTGGAAATGTCGCAATTTTTGTCAATTTTATGTGTCGTATTTTTATAAAACTTGCCGATATTAAATGAGGTTATATTTTGCATTTATTATTCAGAAACTTTCGACAAACTGGATGATTTCGTGAAAATTATATTGTTATTTAAAGTGCAAATGTGTGTCACAAAATTACACCAAAGTTTTATTTTACGAATTCCTACTTTTATAATACCGTAAGAAACATGATTGTTTTCGTAATTAAATATTACTGAAAAATTACTGCAAATTTTATTTCGTAAATGATTTTCTAAAAAAAAATTCTTTTCATTTCAAGGTAATTTATTTAAAAAACATAGCTGATCAAAACGTTAAAAAAATTGAAACTGTTCCTAAATGGTGCATAATTATTAAAATTAAGATTCATGTTTAATTATTACATTTAAAAGTAATATTAATTGCATGCCATTTTAAAGTAAATTATACTCTTAAGTACGTTAAGAGACAGTACGTTTTAAAACTCACGACGGTCTAAAATAAAAACAAACAAATGTTGCAAATTGTTTTCAAGCATTTTTTAAATAATCACACATATTGCAGGATTTTTTTATTAAAAATAAAGTTAATAGGGAGCACAAGATTATAAGCAGTGATAAGTTTTATTAAATAAGTTTTAAATATATAATTTTAATCATTTCAAATTCACCGCGTTACATTTTAAACTTTGTTTAACGTAATTTTTGCAGAAATCTTTTCCACTAAAAGATCACTCGTTTTTGAGAACAAAAAGCTCATTTCAAAATTTTGAAAATTTCAGAACAGATAATTTACATTTATGTTCGATAAATAATCATGTTTTTGTCTCACAGTAATGAATTTTATTGAGATTTTTTATTTTATTATTTTTTTTAAATTATGACTGTATTTTGCGTAATCAAAATATTTAAAGCAATCAATTATCGTTGTCAAGTAAGAAATGACAAAACAAAAAATATTTTCCTTAAATATGTTAGAAACATTTATAAAAGTTTAAGCATAAGCAGTTTTAAAAATGAAGTTATGTTTAAAGCATTACACGCATATTGTCTCTATATATTATGTGTCTGAAATATTGAATTTCCAATCTTTACATGCTCAATTGGTATAATAAATTTAGCTTTTAAAAAATGCTTCTTATTTTTTTTTTTTTTGGAATATTAAAACTTTGTCTCTTTTTAGATCTACCTATTATAAAAGCATTCAGTTTCGAAGATAATATTAAAGAGGGTGACATTGTTTCAGTTATGTGCTTAACTATAGCTGGAACGCAGCCTATTAATTTTGTGTGGGAAAAAAATGGCGAAGAACTGAAGTCATCTAATAATCTTATTAATATTGAAAACAGCCCTGTGGTATCTGTCCTTATTCTAAATGGAGTGTCTACTTCAAGCGATGGAAATTATACTTGCTTTGCAAAAAATACCTTTGGTAGCAGCCATCATACAGCCATTCTCACAGTTAAAGGTAATATTTATTTTTATTAAATACAACTACTTATACCACTTTTAGCCTTTTGCCTTCTAGCAAGAAAAAAAGATTGATACTTTCTTTTGTTAACATGGAAAACTGTCCAAATACCTATGATAACGGCACATAAATTTAAAAGTTTGATATTTCCTTGCACATGATAAACATCTAGTGCTCTCCAAGTAAAGAATAGAATGGCAAAACCTGTGAGAGAAATATAGATACATTAGAAAGTTAGAAAACCACTGATGTGGAATTAACATGTTCTTTGAAAGGGTAATGTGGATCATCAGTGAGATTTCCGTTAATCGAATATATCTATATAACAGTTTTCCCATCAAGGTAGCTCATTCTCTCCCAAAGTTACGACTTGTTATGCCTCGAAATTTTGAAGGATAACGTGTACTAAAATACCTAAATAGCGTTAAAGTTGTTAAGTACTAAAACATGTTAAAACTGCTGTTTTGAGATACACGCTTGTAAACATTTAGTTTTCGCGCTGTAATGAAGATTGGACACCACATATCACGCTGTTGTTTTAAACTATGTAATTAGAATTTAGTTATGAAGTGAGGAACGCACTTAGAGACTTTTTTAAAAAGATATATCAACATTAAAATAGAGCAGCGATTATATTCAAGTGGCGTTTTGATACCCTTGGAATCATTGGACAACTTAGGCAGGTCCGTCTTTTGTGAAATCAGAAGGGAGCCGTTATCCCCCCCCCCCCCAAGTCTTTAAAAACATAATGTATTTACACATGTGTGTGTGTACATTTTGTTGTTTTTCTTACATTGTGTACTGAGTATAATAGGAATTAACAAGTATACTCTTTCAATCCCCCCTGGAAAATTTTAAATGACAGGCCTGAACTTTGGTACTCTAGAGTGCCAATCTAAGTTCCAAAGAGGCTTCCTTTTGCATGCAGGTTCCCAACGATTGATAGTTCTGCAATCTCAAAATACGCTATGTGCATTTAATGGATCACAGATTTACATCTATGGCATTTGCTTTCTCACAAGCTTGTTGTAATATACACTTTATAATATCCACATGTCCACACATAGAATATGCTATACATACAATCAAGACGATACTTATATATATATTGTCTTGGTTTGATGGTTCCGTCTTCGATTATGTTCTATGTTGACCCGCATGTGCCGTTTTTCCCTATTTATGGTTCGAAATGAATGGTTCCATTAAAAACAATCAATTGAAGCCCTAATGTATATACATATATGTGTACACTTTGTAGATGATCTTCTGTATACATATGAATTTATAAATGTACACTTTTTAGCTTATATTCTCTTTCTAATTTTCTGATTTTCTTTTCTTTCAGCTGCTCCTAAATGGGAACAAAAACCAAGCGATATTCTCACAGTAGTTGGAGATTCTGTAAATGTGTTTTGTTCGGCTAATGGATCACCGAAACCAAGTGTATTATGGCAAAAATATTCAGGTATTTTTAAACACAGTTTTAATGCCTTCCATATTCTTAAAATTACCTGCAAAATTAAACGAAATTTTTGATGGAGCTATGTGCAATATAGAACATATTGTGGGAAAATGTATAGCCTTGACTTTAATGGTAAATTTATTCAATAAACGTTATGTAGGTACTTTTCCATAAATAATGGTCTTTCCATATTATTTCAAAGCGTGCATATTTTCTTAAGTTCATAAAATATATTTGAATATAAAATATTCTTAAAACAACAACATAACAGCACCCACCCTAAAGTTACCAAACAAAGTTGTATATTCGACCGAAAAACGATGCATTGTCAAGTGTTTATTTATATCAATTTCAAAATACAAATTAAGACATCCTATTATTAAAATATTTAGTGGTTTAAATCGGCGCTTTAAATTTCTTACTAATTCCTCTTTAATCAAAGCAACTTCCTATCATACTCTTTTCATATATGATTTTAATATTATTAATTTGTTTCCACGGTATTCTTTTTTCTTGATTTATCATTTATATTGTATAACCTATATTTTTAGCAAACATTTAATTCGGGTGTTCGTGCAAAGTTGCGTTTCGAAATCACGGCCGACTAAAATTCAAGGCCGAAAAACTCCAAGCTCACGAGAATTAATCCGTTTTATTAAAAAGTAAGGAATATCCAGATGCTGCTTTGCTTTCCCAACTTCGACTGCATTAGTTCTTCCTTTTTGCACAAGCCTTTGGACCAACTAGTCTCGTTAGCTTAATCAGCCACTTTAAGTATTGTCGCAAAAATTGAGAAGTATGACGAATTTTCTTTCTTAAAAGACCAACATTCATGTGAAAATATGTTAAAAGTTTTAAACAGTAATAGTAATTTTAATTATCAACAATTATATCGTGTTCTCAGACGCACTACGATTTGTATGCTGTTTAATAGTCTTAAAAACTGTTTAATACTCTACAAAACAGTTGCTTAATACGTTTTTTGTTTAATATTTTAAAGAATCTTTTTCACTCACTATTTTTTTCTTTTTACATACTAAAAGTTCATATTTTTCCATTAACTTTTACATAGATTTTTTCTATGTAGATAAAGTGCTAGAATGATAAATTCCTCATTTGATTTGCATTGTTTCATAATAACATTATAAAACATTTTCTAACCCCCCCCCCCCCCCCCATCAATGCATTAACATATATACAAAACATTTGCGAATGTGATACAAAAATATCACTTTAACTAAACTCCCTTTTTTAGGAGTTTTTTGCTACCTGCCGCTCTCTTTTCTGCTTTTAAATTTTGTAACTCGTTAATAAAAACATAACTTGGAAAATGTGATATTGTTAATATAAAAAATATAAACATAAAATTCGCGAGTACGATTGAATTTTGGGAAATTAGGTTTTTTTAAATGTTCGACCATGAAAGTATTATTTCACTTTTTAATAATTTCTTAGCTAAAATCTTTTATCTGTACATTGCTAATTTTGTCAAAGCTATATCCTAGTGAGAAAAATTAAATATATCATATATTTAATTTTAAAAAGTGTTAATATCCGTGCATGTGTTTTTAATGCAACTCAGTATTTTTATTTCTAGGCTCTTCGTACGAGAGATTGAACTTCACTTTCAGCCAAAATGGAAACTTTAGGATACCATCAGTCACTTATAATGATGCTGGCACTTACCAATGCATGGCAGACAATGGGATACCTCCAGTTATACGAACTAATTTCACAATTACTATACGCGGTAGGATTACCTAGCTCATATTTATTTTTCTTTTGTGTTAATTTCCATTGCTCGTATTCCTTTTCATCAACCAAATAACGACAGATTTGTTTGGATGGATGTGTCACCGATTTTTAATTCCTTTCAAGAAAATGCCAATTCATGAAAAATATTTTTTTTAGTTAGATATTATTCAAGTTTTTCATGCTTATTTCAAAAATGAAGACGTTTATTCATACTGTTGAAATCACATTAAAGTTAACATCTGCATCTATATAAATGATAATAATTGTTGGCGCTTTAAGCATCCGTAATATTTTCTTATTTCGCAAAGCCCCATGGAAATTTTTGAAATGTTTTACTCTGGTTGTAAAATTTCAAATGTCCTTAATATAGCGCACAACTATTTATCACTGCATAATTGAAATGAACTATTTTGTTATTTTTTCACTTTCACATATACATTCCTAGATGTACCTCTGACGAAACATATCTTTAAAAGTAATTTTAGTAGATACTTTTTACAAGTGAAATTAATATTTTTTTGTATTTGAATAAAGTATAACTCTGTTATTTTGTAGTTGAAAATCTTGTCAAAGTGTGGCGCTGCATATCTGTATGTTAGTTTTATTTAGCATCTCACAAGCAACCATTGATAATGGTGAAACTCTCATATCAAACTCTGAAGCCGTAGCCAATGTCAAACACGAGCGTTTTCTAACAAATGAAAAGACATATGCTTCGAAAATATGTATAATATAGTATTTAATAATAGAAAAACTTTTCAGCTTTACAAAATGCTTATGTTACCAACAAAAAATCTTCTATCCTTCACGGTAGTGCTACTGTGTGTGATCAAGCTTGCTGCTTTGCTTTCGGCAGGTAAGAACTGATTTTTTTTATCATACGTAACTTATTCTTATTTCATTTGATTAATTAGTTTATTTGTTTTATTTACTGAAGTATTGAACATATCTTTCATTAAATGATTTTATGCTAAGTGTGCGCTTTATATATGTCCATTTTTATAAATCTAATACTCATACCGTATAACAAAAAAAAAATAATAATAATAATTTTATTTTCAATGTAAAAAAAAAAAACCTTTTCCATTCATTCTGTTGTTTCGCGGAATTGTTATTAAGTTTTTGATTTAGTGGTATTATTTATTAAATGTGTACGTTCTATGAAAAACATCAAAAAATGGTAGTTTAAAGCCCCGTAAAGTTTCAAACATTAGCTAATGACTGGTTTGTTTTTAAAATAATAAATATTTTGTGTTTCATTGGATTAATGTAACTTCGTAACATAAAAAAATTAAATAACCACAAATTAGGGAAAAGAATTACTTTTAAAAATGCATTTGTTATTTGTTCATTTTTTTTAAAATTATTTATTTATTTGTTTTTTATGTCACAGATTGAGATGTTTACTATTTTATTTGACACATATTTTTTAAAATAATGTTCGTATGTTATTATGTAAAAGTTCTACATGCAATTTCAACCACACTTTTTTATTCACAAAGATTCCTAATTTCTACTGCTATTTTTTTTTCTATATCGCTTTCAAGAAAAACCTGTTTAAGTAGTAAGTTTGTTTTTAAAACAAAGCAGGAACGTCTAGAAGCTAAATCTGAGAATGGTTGAGAGGAGAAAAATAAAACGATTTCAGAAAACAATATACTGTAAATGACATGAAAATTAGAAATGTTTTTAAAAAGTGAATATTGTTATGGTACACAATACAAAATTTTAGAGCCCTTAATTATTTTTTTCTTTCTCAAGAATAGAAGCTTGCATTTGTTAACTATGTAAAAAGCTTATCAATATATAAAGTGCATAGCGTAAAAATCTTAAATAGGTTTCGGCCATACATTTGATAATCACAAATATTGTTATGAACAAATCTTCATTAAATAAATAATATAGTAATGATGTTCTAAATAAATGAAAATGACTATTCTTAAAAAAAAAACAAAATTTTCTTAATTTTCTTTTTAATTTGCAGATGTACCAGAAATACAAAAGTTTTTCTTCCAAGATAACATTGTGGAAGGTAAAGTTGTATCTGTCATGTGCTTAGCAGTGTCAACTTTAAAGCCACTGCAATTCCAGTGGCATAAAGATGGTAAAATTATAGATAGTGCTCTTAAAAATGTCCGCATTGAAAACAGCGCCGAATTTTCCGTTTTAATATTGGACGGCGTGACTCATGAGAGTGAAGGAAATTATACTTGTACGGCTGAAAACTCCGCCGGAGCATCTAAGCATTCAGCTTTCTTGAACGTTAAAGGTAAGACTTTTTATGTTTACTAGAGTTCACCCAACATTTGAAATTTGGGCGTAATAATTAAATTTAGCATTAAAAACAGTATTCTATGTATACAATTATATAAGTATTATCCATCAAACTTGGCTATTAGTTATTTTTATCATCCTCACTTAAAGCACTTAAAGCATCTTAGTCGCCGCAGGGCTAATTGCTTCATAAATGTAGCCGCTTGTACTTCTTCCGATTTCGTACGAAGTAGAGTGGCAGTTGAATAAAGCTTAAATGTTTGCTTTCCATGCACTGCTCTCATTTTTCATTTCATTGCTGCAGAGAAGTCTTCACGCAAACTCTTATTATAATCGCTTTTAATATTACTGCTTAATGGCAACAAACCCTTTTTAACAATGGGTTTTATATTTAGTACCAAATAATTTACTCAAACAGGACATGTTGCCATCTGCCGTCGATAGAAATATAACATTACAATTATAAACGAGGTCTGCCTGGCAAAAGAAAAGGGGAAATAATTGACAAATAATAAGCTGTTTCCAAAAATTTTTTAATTGATATTACTAAAACTCGTCAATAGCTACTAAACAAAAAAAAGGAAGAAAATCGGTTGAAAAACAGAGGAGAAAATTGTTCTTAACTGTTTCGCCTTTTCCTATTTATATATAAATATGCCTTTGAGATAGTTTTATGCAACGGTGTTTTAATATGCAGATATTTTGTTCCCATGTATGCAGATACTTTGTACTCATGTCCCCTATGACATTAGAATGAGTGCACTATTTATCTGATTTATCTATTATTATCATTATATTATTTATCTGATATCAACAGGCTCACGTTTACGTTCACGCAGTTGAAATTTTAAAGCTAGTTTAAGTACATTTTGAGGTAACTTTTTCTGTCTCTAAAAGATGTTTTCTTTGAACTGCTTTTTAGAAATAAAAATGCTCCGTAGCTGTGAGTGAAAATGATGTAAATTGCATCCTGCATATTTTGTCAAAGTCAGAAGAGCAAGAAAAAATGTTGAATTTTGCTGAAAAGAGACTCATTGTTTGAGGAACTTTCATTCATGTACACTGTTAAAAATTTCCGTAAGAAAATATTTAAATAACCATTTATCTGATTGTTATTTTACTATATTTAATTACAACAATTGAATAACCATTAAAAAGATGGTACTCAAACCGCTGATTGCGAAAAAAAATCGTTTATTCTCTGTTTATCCTAAAGAACGTTTAACTAAACGTAATTTTCAAGCGCTCAATAAGAATCGGGCGTCCATCTTGGCTGCGAAACCTTACCGGTCGTACGTTGTTTTAAAATAGGAATACGGATTTATCAGTTAAAATCTGCATGTGTATATAAAAAAAGAACGAAAAAAAGAGGCTTAAGCAGTGGATGCTAAATAGAAACACATACACACGTAAATCAAAAATTGGAGACATCGGATTCCCGAACTGTTTGCGAATGAGCGAACCCATAACTTGAGCTGCTGAAGCTTGTTTGAAGCTTGTTTGTATTTAATTTTCGCAGCAAATAAAAGGATTTTCGTCAATATACATTAAATTTAAACCAAAAATAAATTTAGATCCAATCAAAAACTGAAATCTCAACGTTAAGGCTGTTTGCCTGTTGGAAAAGAAGATTTATTGATAAATAAACGTCCACTTTACGTGATGACGGTGACCGAGTGGACAGAGAGCAGGACTTCTACACCACGCATTTGGGGTTCGAGTCCTGCAAGCTGCGTTTACGGTTTCTACGCCTCGAAATGGTTCAAAAACGATAAAATTTTGTTTTGAAACCAATTTTAAATGGTTATAAAACCGTAAACTTTTGTATTTACGGCTTTTTAACCAAGTTAATTGGATATGGTTTAGGTCCCGTAAAGATAGAAAAATGTTCCAAACTAAATTTAACGGTGAATTAGAGGGACAGACTGCTGTCGGTCATTTAACCGTAATTTCATGATGAAATTTCTAATAGTGTAGAAACTTCTATATGAATGCTATAACCTCTCAGTTATCACTCTATTTGGGTTATATTTTAAAAAAAGGAAATTTAAAACTTATTTGATAATCTTTTTTTTTTTTTTTTTTTTTTTTTAGCTCCTCCTAAATGGTCCGTAATACCAACGGATGAAACAATTGCAGCTGGAGATAAACTTATTTTAAACTGTTTCGCATCAGGATCCCCAACTCCAAAAATATTGTGGAAAAAGTACACCAGTAAGTATGTGTTAATATTTCTGTATAATGCATAAATGCCACAAGACCTTTTCTATTTTATAGAGATAAAGTAGTGAAATTTTCGATAGAATTTTAAAAACAGTATTTTCCTGTCAAGGACCAACACAGACAACTATTTTTAAAGTTTCAGATGAATCTTAAAAGCCTGCAGGGTTCTAAAAAACTAGGGTGGAACTTTGAAATGAATATCAAATAGTACACCTTAAATTGTCGGTCGGGCATTACTAAGGTGTATAAGCTTCAAAAAGTAGTTTATTTGTTTAACAACTACCGGTTCTATATCCTAAACGTGTAATTTTATTTTATTTATTTATTTATTTTTTCGTGTTGAAGAAGAAAGCTACGTACATAAGAATCTTCTTTGAACGCTGAGAAATCAACTTCCTCGGTCTGTTTAAGAAAGTATGCAATCCTTGTATCGTGGCCTGATGATATAAAGCTAGTGGATTATAATTTTTAACTGTAACTGAAATAACTATTTTTAATTTTATGAGTTCTAAACAATTTTTACGTCCTTTCAACCGTCTTATTTGTTTCACCATTACTCCTACCTATTATTTTTACTTTCATTTGTAAAACGATAAATTATTGCTAAAAAATGTTTGTTTTTAGAATTAACTACAATTTTCTAAAATATATGTTTTTAGCGTTCCGTACGCAAACTCGTATTTGACATAAAAATGCAAATTTATGTAAAGCTACAAATGCAACAGGAATCAATGTAATGACCCACTAAAAACAGATTGCATTCTAACAGGCTGAGATAGCTTTATTACAGTTGATATTTTAGAAAAACTTTATGATATGGATTTTCCACTAGCCATGAGTACTATTTATTTAACATTGTTCTCATACTCAACAAATTGTAACCCTCTGGAATGGAGAGATGTACCAGAGACCTTCCCGTTACTCCTGATGTGGAACTTTGCTCCTGTGATTTTTTATTACTGAGCCAAATGACATCCAATATGCACGCGGTCGACCATATAAGGGACTATTCATTCATTTAAAGAAAATAAATGATATTTTGAAGATTTTCAACGGCCAATACGTTCCTCGACAGAGAGCACGTAAGCAAAAAAAGTCAACTAAATTAATTAGGACCTATTTTTCCGAATGAAAAAGGAGATTCCACATTTTAAATTTAAGAGAGATATTACATTACACATTCGATGGGCACACATTTTAGCTTGTTTATTTTAAATATTACTAGTATGTCGTTTTGTCCCTCCCCCATCCCACATTCAATTTCCACACAAAAGCAAGAATAGTTAGTTGTGAATATTTTGTAAACATATTTTACGAAACATACTCTATAATATAGAAAAACTATGGAAAAGGTGTTATTATTTAACATTACTCTGTTGTTTAATACTCTGAATTTGTGTGCTAGAATTATAATTGCATGCTTTGTAGCATGTCCTAATTATTAATTTTGTTATCTCGATAAATATTCCACCAAGTTATTAATAAAGAAAAATCATAATTTTTTTTAGAAACGTTTTGTAAATATTTTATCACTAAATTTGCCGGCAATACATTCAGAGGAGTTTCCTCGATAGATTGGATACAATTACTAAAAGTTATGCAAAACTACCTCGAAACTAAAAAAGACACCGCATGCAGCATTTAACAAATTAATTGCAATTTTGTAGATATAAACTTTATTTATTTGTTGATCAAAAATTTTATTAATATTTTGTAAGTAATCAGTTTCCAATGCATTAAGTTGTTGTCAAAGTGCGTTCACATACCACAATTTCAAGAAAGCGTTGTAAAGCAACGTAAAAATGAACTCAACTGCAATGCATAGATAGTTCCTTTACCACAATTAAAATGTTTCTTTTAAACACAATAAATTCCTTGAATACATTTATACAGTCTATAATATTTTTATAAATGCTATTTAAGTATAAATATTTTGATAAATGCTAAAGTTTATTAAAATAATTCTCATGTTTTTCCTACAGATCAAAACATAAATGCAGAGATTTTGAATGTCAAAGACTATAATGAAAGAGATGGAAAATTAGTTATATCTTCTGTTACATATGAAGATGCAGGTTTATACGAATGCATAGCAGATAATGGCGTCAGCCCAAGTATCGCTGTGAATTTTACTGTCACCATACGTGGTATGACTTTAATGCTGTTGAGCCTTTGCATTGCAGTTTTCAAAAATAATTTATTTTGAATAGGTTGATATTTTATTATCATGGTACTACATGATCTTAAAATTGTGTAATTACCACTTTGCATTGTCAGCTCTTGTGTTGTGGGAATGATGTTCAATCTTTTGTTGTAAACACGTTCTTTGTTCAGAATTTGGATCGTACGCCGTGAACGTGTGAAATGGAAATTCCTAAATATGTCTATAATGCAATTATTTATGATTATTTGATGAATGAAAATATTTCAGCAATGATACTTTTTAAAATGTATTTATTTTTAATTTTATTGTTTTGAAAATGTCATTATTTAACAGTTTTTGGTAAAAGATTTTTTTTCAGATTAGAAGCAGTAGTACATTTTTCAGACACTCATTTTGTACCAAATACTTTGCAGATTTTATATGGCTCTTGAACGGTTTTTACAGTTGTTAATTTCAGTTTTAATGATTATTATCATTTTTTTAAGGAAACTTAAAACTTCAGTGATTTTACCTAGGCGTATTATTTGTAATGAAAATAGTTTTTTAATTCTACAAAAGCGTTTGGTTCGAATGATGAAAGTAAAGAAATTTGTTGACAATACTCTAAAGTAACAGGACGGAATAATAAATTTTATTATGATTACACAACCTGATGTTCTTAAACAAATTTATTTATGTGACATTTGCTGCTGGAAACCGCAGAATATTATAAAATTATATGTGTTATTTTTAAATTATAACAGTTTGAACATCCATAAAAAGTATTTGGATTTCATTCAAAAATACGAAAATATTTCCGATTCTTGACATTGTGTGGCGCTGCAATCCCATATAGCTATACGCTCATAGATCTGCCATTTGTGTTATATACTCGACGCTCTTAGTTTATGTAAAGAACACGTTATACCAGTCACTTTTGTGATCACAACAGCATGAAACTCATTTTCTCTTTGTAATTTGAAGCATTTAGGAATCGCTGCGTATTTTCCATCGAAAATGAAAATTGGATCCAGTATCATGCTCATATTTCTGACGACATGTATTACGAAATGCTCATGCGAAGGTAAGTTCTAATTCTACCAAACATTCATTTCCATTTCTTTAATATATGACTTGTTTCTTTGTAATTTAATATCATAAATTTTTACTGTTAAACTAACATAATTATTTTGTTTTACAAAAAATACATACCTCACATTTTATTCATTTAAATTATTTTTAATTTCAGTGACATTGATTATTCCGATGGTACTATTTTATTTAACACACATTTGGTGCAAAATGAAAAGAAAAAAAATCATGTTAATTTCAGTATGCTAAAGCAATCATAAAACATACAATGCAAAAATTTTAAATGAAATGCTGAAGAATTCAAACTAGAAAACACATTAGAGTTAAATATGTATTGAAAAATAAATGCTAAAGAACGTCTTCACATCGAAATAATCTGCATCGGTTTGACATTCAAATAAATCATTTTTTTGTAAATAGCGCTATTTTAATGCAATACGCACCCTCCCCCCCCCCCCAAAAAAAAGCATACATTTTTGGGCAACTATTAATACTTCAAGAAATTTAAGGAAAAGTTGAAACACAAATTTATTATTTAAATACATTATTTATATTTCGAATTTAATATTTATCTTTGGATTTAATAATTCGTCAGAGTAATCAAAATACCATCTTAAATTTAATTGTGAGGAAGCATTACATGTAAAATAATGTTTTATATTAAAAAAAAATATGCGTGTTAGTTTATTTTTAGTTAAATAAGTACAAAGAATCGTTTCTTAAACGAATGAAAATTTTATAGCTAAAAAGTAGCACTGGAACATTGGTCTAAAGAATTAACGAAAAAAAATAATTAAATAAATGCTAAACTATTGATACCTATTTACTTGCAACACTTTATATAGAGCAAATAAGATTATTATTAACTTATTTTTTTTTACTTTCAATACGTATTTAAAAAAAATCATAAAGATAAATTATATTAATACTGCATTAATATTAAAAACTCTCTCAACCGAACATAGTGTTTTTATGCTGTTGCTTTTTTCAGCGCATCTTTACTAGTCTGTGATTCCTTGACATATAAGTTAAACATACCTTGTACTTAAAACAATTTTTAGAAATGTAGTTTTTGAATGAATATTTTTAGAAATGAAGTTTTTGAACTTTTCTGCCTAAGTGTTTATAAAGCATAACATTTGTTTTCTGTTGCAGTAAAAATTGAGCCGTTCAGTTTTCTAAGAAGGTTTAAAATTGGAGAAAAAGCTCAAGTAACTTGTCTCATTGCATCAACCATAGAAGATATAAAATTCCAGTGGGTAAAAGATGGGTTATCATTAGAAGAATCTGATAATATTCGGCTCAAAAGCAGCAGTGATTTTTCCGTCTTGATCATAGATCCCGTTGAGTTAGAGAGTGAAGGAAACTACACTTGCAAAGCAACAGACGGTAGAAGTTCTGCAGTGCAGTCCGCATTTTTGCATATTGAAGGTAACATATGTTTTTATAATATAACACCCCCTCTTTCTCTTTCACTGTGTAAATATACTGCTAAAATGTCTAAATCACCGAAACGAGTTTTATACATAACTTATTTTGCTATATAATATATATATATATATATATATATATATATATGCATGCGGTGTATATTGAAAGCTTACGTACAACAGCAATTTCATAACAGTTTCAAATTAACCCTTATTTTGCTATAATTTCATACATTTTAAAAATTGGAACTTTTAAGAGTGTTTTACGATTATTTTTTAATTTAGTAACTTTAACAAAAAAACAAATTACAATATTTTACCAAAAATTAGCTTATTTGATCATAACGTTTACTTTTTGCAGAGGATAAGTTATAAGCAGTTAAGAATAAATTATTGCTCCATTTAATTTAATAAATTGAAGTACACGGTGTTGTATCGAAAAAGTTGAATTTTTCATTATTTATAGTTCGAGTTTAAATTAATCTTTGGTTAACAACTCAAGCTCCTCAACCAAAGATTTTTTAAACATTTAAAGCAACGTCATGTAAGAATGTGGGGCATTAATGGTGTATTAGAAAGCAGCGTACCGATACAAAAATAAATACTTTGTTTAGACATTGAAACTCATTGACGCTGTTAATTCATGTTTTTAAAATAATAGCAGATATCGAATAAGTTTAATTAAAATCTTCATAATTTAAAAAAATATTTATTTATAACTGATACCGAAAATACCGATATTCTACATTTGCAAATATTGGTTTCTACGAAATTGCAAAATAACAGAAACTATCAGTATTCGGCATATCGGTATCGCAATCGCTAATCTTGAATCATTTTCATTACGATCGCTCTTTTTCAGCTATCAATTGAGGAAACATCGTAGCACGAGAATAAAATATCCTGAAGCCTAAAAAGAACTCATCTATACTTTTTATATAAAACAAAATTTTTCAAACTTTTTACTTATTACTTTAGAAGAACATTATGGCATATTGTTAGCCTATTCACCAACTAAATTTCAACTTTCTTGTTTTTTTTTTCCTTTTAATATGTTTTGTGTGACCGCCACATTAACGTCTAAAACAGAGGCATGTGAAGTGTTTTTGAATACAATTTTAATTCATTCTCAAAAATATCTTTTATTGCCTACAAAAATATATTTTATAACACAACAGAATAGGTCTCATTATTTTAATTATAAACAAATACAATGTACATCAATTATACTAAAATATATTCATACAATAACGTTTGGTTTCTGCGGTATTTCTAGCTCCTCCCAGTTGGATAGATGAAATTAAGGATGTAATAGCAGCTGTTGGATCTTCGGTGCTTATACTTTGTCGAAGTCATGGTTCTCCTATGCCTGAAATAAAACTCAGAAAAATTTCGGGTAAGCTGTTTTTGTTAGAATTCTATAATGACGTGTAACAGGCAATAATGTGACGTGAATGTTGGAATGGTCCGAAAAAAAAGTTTTTCTTTAGTATCATATTTTAATAGTGCGGAAAAATCGTCTCATACATTAAAACTTTTGTTCAATTATTTGATATTTTGCAACTTCCAAAGGATTCGACCTCTCCAAACAGGCATTCAAAAAGCCGATATTTTGTATATAAAAGAAAAAATGCAATAGTAAAGTTATTATAGTGCGCAAAAATAGTGTAAACTATCCATTATTAATTATTAAAAAATTCAAATGAAGTGATATTTTCTATTTTCTCAAAAAGTGCCAAATTTCAAAACCAGTGTTTCAGTCCAAATCGATAATTTGCAAAAATTATCCTTTTTTTTTTAACTTTTTTTTTTTCGAAATTTAATTCTTAAAGAGGTAGAAGATATATTTTGATCTGAGTCATTGTTTACTGTTAATATCGAATTTATTAAATTACTTTTGGCACTAGTAGAGATTAATTGTACATATTTTTGCTTTCTTATTGAAGACGAGTGATTTTATTTCTTTTTGGTGGGTTCGAACCCCTTGGAAAGGCAAAATATATCAATTAATCGTGACAAAAACTTTGATTTTAGTTTTACGTCAGAAGACAACTTTTCTTCACTATTTTAGAATGTGATACCAAAGAAAAGCCCTTTTCGGCCTACCCTAATGCATTTTACGAATATATTATGCATGCCTTATGAATTTTTTTAAGTAATAGACTAGTTAAAAAGAATTAGAAATACGGTAAATTTCTAGTGTTTTTATATGCTACGTACGAATTTTGAAAGAAAAAAACAAGCTAACTCAACGGTTGTTACGGGTCCTGAATTTACAACTACTTAAATTATACGTAATTTTTTATTAGTTAATTATTTAATTTTAAATATGAAGTTGCATAGGCATAAATACATAACTGTTTATTTTTTCCTACACCTAAGTTGATGAGAAATACATAAATCAAAATAAAACTTGACATAGTGTAAAAAAATATATGTAAGGAAAGTACTTTTAATTATTTGGAAAAATTTTAATTCTTATGTAGCATATTAAAATTCAATGGTTAAGTTACAAAGATTGCTGATATATAATGCACTAAAATGCTTTGTTACCCCTAAAGTTAGTTTAATGCCATTTGTTTTATGACGTTTTTTAACGTACATTTATTCATTTCTTACTTCTTGATAGTTTTACATTTATTTTTAGGCCATACTCTTATAGATTCTGTTCATAAACCATCGGAAATAACTTCTAAGAATGGTACCTTCACTTTTACTTCTATTAATGCTGACGATTCTGGATTATACACATGTGAAGCGAGCAATGGTGTTGGTAGTTCAATAAGCAAGAATTTTTCTATTGCTGTGGAAGGTATCATATCATCATAATAATCTTATCAATGCTCATTTCTTATATTTCCTGTTTGTAACTTTGAACCCGCGTTTTTTCACGTATAAAACTGTTTAATGAAATGGAGTTTTGTTTTGGTTTGTTTATGCTTATTGAAGGAATTAGTGCTCTTCAATTCGTGGCTACTATTAAGTTTCAATTTCAAGAAATTAAAATTGGTTTATAATGTCATTTGTGTGTTTACTGAAGATTACCACATTCAACAAAATAAAACACGATAAATAATATATTTTCAGAAATGTTCGCTGTTTTGTTATTTAGAAGAATTATTTTGAAATGACATACTATAGGGTAATTTGTTTGTGTTTAGAAAACAAAACGGTGTTACATCTTTTTTTTCTCGAAGTAGATAATAGATTTTATCATGCGGATCATTTTCAGTCATATATTTTGTATTTCTCATCATCATTTTTTATGAACTATTTGTGGTTTTTAAGTCTTCTAAATTACTCTCTTCGAACAATATTTATAATTTATATCGCTATAATTATTCATAACTAGTTTCGCTTATAACCTAATGCTCGCTAAACAATTCTGGATATATTTTTAATTTGAACAGTCATTTAACGTAAAGACAATTATATTGTGGAGTTTACTATCAAAAGGATGCAGCCAAATGACCTATATTTTGTTGAATCATACACAAATACTTGAGCACGCGATCGAAAAATAAACGTACTTCTATTTCAGCTTTATGTACACCTTTTAAAACTTTTGAATGCGGGAGCAAAAAAAAAAAAAAATATTTGGAATATTTCCTTTGGTGTCATTTTTCTAACTTGACGTGTTTCCTTGTGCGTGTACTGACCGTTCTGAAGGAATAAACTACTAAATGACGACTCATGTTTCCCTGACAAGGACAAACATAATCACAGTGACTTCATTCAAAGGCACATATCTGTTTTGTTGAATATGTTTCGTCTTTAACACGAAACACATTCAATAAAAAACGCTCATGTAATGAAGTCTTGTACCATTAATATATAACAATTTCTTTTAACTATGCATGATTCCCCATACATGAGCGCAAGATGCTTGGTGTACCACAGCAATGGGGCCCAATCCAAAAGGCGACCCCGGGATAAATCCCGAAAACGAGATTAGAATTTATTTTTATATACATCCTTTAGGATTGACAAAAATGAAACAGTGGAGAAGTAATAAATGTGGCGGACCTGGTTTTATAATATGTAAAATTGATGTTATAATGTTGTACTTTTAGAGCAAATGTTCATTTTTTATGTAAGAGGATCAGTTATGTACTTTAATGACAAGTAAATTTTATTTTTTGTAAAACTTACTACAAATTGCTCAGCGAAGAAAATTTGGGTAGATAAATAAAGCGAAAAGCCTGTGCGATTTTGTTTGTTTATTTGTTTGTTCGTTTTGTTACGTTTTTTGAAATTAAAGTCTTACAGCTAATATTCGAATGAATAATTATGTTCAAGACTTTCTTTGATGTATTATGTGTAAGCAAAAGATATGATGAACTCCACAAAAGATTAATGTTGAAAATATACACCTAATTGTTGCATTTGAATTTGTACGTTTTGAAAAGCAGTTTCTTTAACACATGGCATTTTATTTTCAGTAACAGTAACTTTCTTTTATACATTAGCATTGTATTCTTCTTCAAAATTGAATTTTAATCTCATATTCTGTTTTATTTTCAGATTTGTATTCATTGCTATTTCATTTTTAATATTTTATTACCTATATGATGCTCGGCGGTTTTCAGTTTCAAAATATTTGGTACTAAACCAACTTCATGAATGAAATATTTTTTTAGCAAAACATTAACATAACTTGATTCCTTTAGGTTCCGTTTTCGTAATTTTTAAAATTTCAAGTCGATATTTAAAGCACTTCTGAAGTAATAATGAACAGGTATCTTTCGCATTTGTTTTTATAATGATTTTGTGTTTTTTTCAATTTGTTTATGTGTAGCAATTCAGTTTTCAAACTTTCGTTTTAATTCAAAAATTTCTCAATATGGGGCGCTGTATGCACAGTACCGCAAAATATTACAAGCTTGGCAGCCATGCTCGAAAGAGCTTTCCTTTATAGCAGTTTGCAACTTCATAGTTATAGATGAATATTTTACATCTCTTATGCCACGATACTGAGTCTTCAAAACGCTCTTCAAAACAAGACAATGTCTTCAGATTTTGGGCTTGCCGTTGCTGGAATTGTACTGGTCGTACTGACGTTATATGCAGTTGCTGAAGGTAAGTTTACAAAATTTTCTTCCTATTTTACAACAGTAAACATGATACTAAATTTTTCTGACGTATTTATGTTATCAAACAAAATACATAGACAAATTTGAATGCCGTTGTATTTATTTGTTTATTATTCTTAACGCTTCTCAATCAGTATATAAATTTAGTACATACTAGTACTAATGTACGAATTTACAAAATATAAAAATCACAAGAAAAACTTTGTGTTAATGAACAAAATCCATTAATTAGTTTCAACTAACATTTCAAACAATTTCAACTATACTTGTTAACATGAATTCATTAAATTTGCTCCATTTGCATTTAATATAAAACTGTTGTTCAGATTTTTGAATCGTAACTGCATACTGGTGACGTTAAAATTGTCACCAGTATGAATTTACAGTTATGTTTGAAAATTGACTCAGTAGATAGATCATGCTTACGGAGACGGGTAAAGTTCTTGACTGGTTTGCTTAAATTTCGTCCTGATTTTTTTTTTGTAATCTATTTATTTATTTATTTTGGTAAAGGCTGTAAAAAATGAAAGACAAGGAGATTACTGCCATGAGTAATAAAAGTTCTGCAACTGACGAGGCACACAATGATTGCAATAAAAATTTACAATTGACAGATAAAATATAATGCGTGGTTGTAGATTCCTGTACATGGATTGTAAAATTGCAAGTTCTTGAAGAAACATTTGCTTCATAATTAATAACTTTTTCAATTTAGAATTTTCTTTTCCTACTTAAAATTGGTATTTTTATCAAGTAATTGTCCAATCAAAAACCTAACCCTTGTAGTATTCAATGCCAATGAAATTCAACATTTACTCAAAAGTTCTATCATGAATGTATGCCAACATTAAAAAAGTAATACATAATGTTAAAGCGCACATTGTTCTCATCTAAGTTGTAATCAATTGAAAATTTACTAAAGTTTTGAATTAATTATATTATTTTTAGTGATTGCAATCTATTTACCAAACTGAATCCCCCCCCCCCTTTCAGTGATTTTAATACATTTGTCAACGTAAATGTTGCATATTAATTCAACTGGATTTGTTCTTCTAGGTGGTCCAAAAATTCAACCATTTCAGTTTCCATCTAACGCAAAAATTGGTGACAAAATCACCGTCACTTGTTCTGTCAAATCTGCATCAGAGATCCTCAAATTTCGGTGGCTTAAAGACACACATGATTTCGGTAATATTCCAGAAATTCGAATTAAAAATGATGTGGAGTTTTCAGTATTGATCATTGACCCTGTTCGGGAAAATAGCACTGGTAATTATTCTTGCATTGCAAGCAATAGCCTGGGAGAAGATTCATTTTCTTCTTTTCTTCGAGTGGAAGGTAAGAATTGGAAAAAATTTTTAATGTAATTTTGTAATTATTTCTTTTATCTCTTTCTCTTTAATGTTACTTATATCTTATCTTGAGGTGTTTACAAGTTGGAAAATCTGTTTATATTATTTTGCATTTCTTTTTAAACTTTTTTCATTTTTCTCTGCTTAATATAAAGTAGACATGACTAATTCGCTCTAACAAACATTTAGCAACAAAATTTTTTCTTTAACACGAATCAATATAGTATTAGCTGTTGATAGATACGAGTGATAAAAATGAAGTAAAAAACATGTATATGAACGTGTTTATTCGAAGATTTGCACATAAGAGAATAAATATCACTGATTTTTTTTTTTTTTTTTCATATTCCTTTTTACGGAGTAACTATATATTGTATTCATGTACTTCACCCATCATAGTTTCTTTCTTTTTTCCCCGAAGAGCTTTTGGACAGCTATTTCAGGAATACAGGACTCATTATCTTTGTAAAAAATCTCAAAACACAACCTTTACCTAAAGCAGATTAAGATACAATGCTATTTTACTTATTTATTTTATTTAAAGACTATTACTATTTAATTTTGAATTTTATTACTTTTCTTTGCGTATGTCTGTGTGTAAGCTATTAAAAGATTTGTTGCTAAATATAGCTCTAATTCAAGCTGTAAGGTATCTTCTTCTTCAGATTAGGCTATGGTACATCTCCCGCAGCTCTCGAACAAATAAAACATAACACTTTAATACTGGTTAGTTGGGGATATTCCATAACACAGCATCCTTCGCTCTTTTTTAAAAATGTAAAACGTTAAATATGCAAAGTGTAGATTTTCCAGCAAAAAATATTGGTCTAAATTATTGATTCACGATATATGTTTTATCATTTAATAAAACATATATCGATAATTTTAATTTTGAAGCATGAAACAAGGATATATAAATAACTAAAACAAAATTGAAACACGTACAATAACTATTTTTATTTTTAGAAACAAAAAGCATAACACGTAAAATGGCATAACTTATAAAAGTTATTTGAAAAGTACTTTTTAAAGAGAAAAAATATTTATAGAGTAGATTTAGAAAAGTAGGAGATAATGTGTATATTTCTATTTTTCAACAGGAAAAATAATATTCCGTAATCTAAATGTAGAAAATTTTAAATGAAACGTTTTGTTTTTAATATGACGAATAGTATTTATTTAAAACAAAAAAATTGCATTTTTTCAATTAGGGCCTCCAAAATGGTTACATGAACCATTTGACATTACAGCTAGCATTGGTGACAAAATAACTTTAAAATGTGAAGCATCTGGATATCCTAAACCACAAGTTTCATGGTACCGTGTTACAGGTAAAAATTTTTTTCTAAATTTATAAAATTTTAGTGTCCCTCTTGGTTGTAAGAAATAATTTATAGTAATTGAAAAAATAGTTTTTCAAAAAAATTGTGTTTTATTTTATTGAGCATACTAAAATTAATGAATAGAAATCCCATGTCTTCATACGAGACCCAAAAACCATAATGCTCAATAGGTGGGAAACACACTGTGTATTCAATCTAAAGATTCTTATGAATAAGTTAGCCTTCGTTATGTCTTCTGCAATAAAAGATATAATGTACGCCTATGATTTTGTATTACCTTGCCAATTTCAAATATAAGAAGACGCTTTAATTTTGCTAAGCCTTCCTTTTTTTTTCTTTAGTGCACTCAATATAATGATAATGAAAATTAAAAAATACAAAATTAAATTTTTTTTACAAATTTTTATGAACCACTAGCAAGCCTTATGAGCCTACGTATTGTACGCTACGATATTCTGTTACGGGCTCTTAAGGATATTTTCGTTATGAAGTGCAAATGACTGTAGTAGAATATCACGCTACATAACAATTGGGCAGTCTCTGTTTTTAACAACTGCTGCAAGATACGGGAACTGGATGTAAGAAAAAAGTTCAAATGACGAAATATCTAGTTGACAGGCAGTATTGATGAACTTCGGTAAATATTTCGTGTTTTTAATAGTTTATTTAGAGCGAGCGACTTTTATTTGCTGCAGCTTGGCTAAAAGTACTTGTTAAGCTGTTCTAAACAAGATTCATTTTACGCTTAATTGTACGGCGTAAATCTCCTTAAATTTACTAATACTTGTGTAGCAACTAATATGCTGCTGTTTGATGTTCGGGTTGCATCGGGCACAGTAGCTTAATACAAATAATTTCGTGAAATAATTTTTCAGTTCTTC
Source organism: Octonoba sinensis (assembly GCA_038502835.1). Lineage (NCBI taxonomy): Eukaryota > Metazoa > Arthropoda > Arachnida > Araneae > Uloboridae > Octonoba > Octonoba sinensis. Next base: position 108,768,345 of record CM076599.1, on the reverse strand, counting down.
GGGATAATATGGATAAAGTACGCCTAAAGTGTACGGAAAAGTCAAGTCCATACCGGGAGTGGGCGCAGTCAGCCTGTCTGGGCCCGTCCCAAAATTATGAGGGTTTTTTTTTTTTTTTCTTTTTTTCATTCCTATTATAATCGCGGACTGGAGGATTTTCAGGAGATATTTCTTTTTATTTATTTTTTTCTTTGCAGAGCAAACTGACGAAAGAGACATATTTAGCCATACTACTACGAAAAACTCTTCTTCCAACTTTCAACATAATTTGTAAAAGTCGGGAGGATATTCCTAGGCAACTATCTTTCTTATCTTTGCAGTCTATCCCTTTTGTATACATTAGTACCGGAGTAAATCTAACGCCTTCGACTGAATACAGTAAAACAAAAGTGCCAGTTGTGCAAACATTTTCTTTTCTCTAAATCTTGATTCATCGAATAACATATCACTATCAAAATAAGAGAAACCGTTTTCCTGAATTCCAGAAACTTAAATTTATAACTCACCTGCTAATCCCGCTACCCCATACATCTCTAGCTACTGAAAGGACTTTAATTGTAACTCAATATCCCTACAATCTGAAAAGCTACTTGGATTGATATATTTTTTCATTGACTCTTTTAATAGAAACAGCTGAAGAGAGAAGAGGAAACAAATTACCTATCCTTATGCTTTTTGAAGAGTTTGAACAAACTTGACGGAAATAATCTATATAAATAAAACCGAAAGTTTGTTGTGTGTGTGTGTGTGTGTGTGTGTGTGTGTGTGTGTCTGTCTGTCGATCGCCTCTTGGCGAGATGAAACGGTCCAGAAGTACGAAATTTTGGTCAGAGGTACCTTGGACTAGGTCCTCGTGCACCTCGAAGCGTTTTTCAGAAAATTCGAATTTGTTCTTTTTTTATTCCAATTTTAAGCAAAACTGTTGATTTGGGTTTATCCCATCGAAGAAGCGTCCCACGTTTTAGTTTTTTTCAGCATTTGAATGCCCGTAAAAAACTGCACAAGGTGATCTCTTTCTGCAGTTCGTAGAACAATTAGAACACGCGCAGTATTCGCTTGAAGTAGTTTTCGAACTTTAAAGCAAGGCTTACCTCTGACTTTATCTGCTAAATTTGAGTGCTTTCGCCAAAATAAATAGTAATTTTGTCGCCAAATAGATGTTTTCTGTTAACGTAAGATTGAAAAAATGCTATTTTATCTTTATTCATGTCGTTTTATGAGCGAAACAAATTCTAAAAATTCATTTCATTTTTATACATATTTTGTGGAACTGCAGACGAATTTTAATTACTTTACCTTGAGGTTGATTCTCCTTTCTTTTTTTGCGATTTAATAGTGTAGTAACAGTTCAACAATTGCATGAAATTTTATGGTAGAGTGTCCGCTTTATCAGCGAAACAAATTCTGAAAATTCATTTCATTTTTATGGATATTTTGTGAATTATTAACTGCATGCGATTTTTAATGTTGATTTTTCTTTCTTTTTTGACGATTTAATATTTATTTCTTCGATAAAAACTAGGTTGGAAGGTCTTCGATATAGCTTATTTTTGATGAAATTTAAAATTTCGCCAAGTGGTGATAACTTTTTACTCGCCTCCTTTCAGTTAATTGTTCTCAATATATTATTTTGCGCTTCATAACTTTTCCAAACCGCGCCCAATAAGCCTTATCAATAATATTGTTCTCATTTAATTCAATACGTGATTTACACTGTAGGATCATGGCGTATTTGCCGAATGCTTCCATTATACTTTAGTACAATTTGGCGATCTTCTGCTTCATTTTAACTTTTTTACGTAGCGATTATTGATTCCATATTTTACACAAGTGATATATTTTCTAACATTTATTTAGTTTTTGTACTGTCTATTTGGAGCCATTTGGGAAGGATTTAGTTATGTCTTTCTATCAACTTAAATTTCACACGTCAGAATTTGTTCAGTACTAAACATTTCGTAATTTAAATGAGTATTATTTGCCTTTTGAAATAATGCTTTCCTTTCTTTCGTTTTTATCCGAATTTTATGAAAGTGCTATTCAATTGAATTTTCAGAAAATGTTTTGACAATTTTGCAAGTGGAATTTTTAGGAACGGGTGTCCTTATTTTGATGGGGAATTTAAGATGGACTGCTGGGTAATTTTAGGAACAGTAGCTCTTCAAGGTTAGTGTTAAAGGTCAGCTTTAAAGAATGTTTTCTTTATTGTAACAGAAATATACAGTGAGAGTTGTTCTTGATCTGATGGACATTTTTACAGAGAATACTGCTCTTTTTCTGATGGGAAATTGTAGATGCATTTTGGTCGATATTTTAATTGCGATTTTTACCGGCTCTTGATATCATTTTGGCACAATTATCTCTCTGCATATGTGCATTTGAGTTACTGTTTCCCTTACTCTAATGACAATTTCTATGAACTTTTGTTGGCATTTTAATGTGGATTTTTATGGAATAATTTTTGGTCTAATTTCAAGGCTGAATTTTTCAAGGCTGTTCGTTTTAATACAATCGGGGTTTTTAATGAATTTTACTGTCTAAATAGGATTTTTATGGACTGTTGCCCCTCTCTTACTTGGATTTTTTTTAAAATTTTCCCTATACATTTACAACAGAATTTTGGACATGCGTCACTTGGCCTGCGAATGATGCAATTTTATCCCGCGCAACGCCGGGCATGTCAGCTAGTAAATGAATAAAAATATATCAATATTTATTAAAAAAATGGATTTTATACAAAAGAAGTAAAGTTTTTAAGACCTAAAATATTTCCCAGGTACGGCTTTGAGAAAAGCATATAGAGGAATTAAGGGAAAAGTAATGTCAATTGGAGAAGCTGATGAAAGTTTTTGTGTTGCAAAAAAGCAAGTTAGTAAGTACAGTCAAAGGTTTTGTGGAAGAAAAATCTGTAGATGTTTTCTAAACTTGTTTAGCACGATATTCTATATCCAACTTTGATTTCAGATAGTAGATTAGAAAACTCGTTTTGGGCAAACTTCAACATGGACGGAAAAAAACGTTGAGTGCCAAAAAGACATAGACAATGCTTGTTATATAAAGCAAAACATCAGAAAAAGAGATTGCTAAATTGAACTAAATGGACTTCTGTCAAAACCTGTTAGCACAGAAATATTACAAAGAGTCTTTATAACTAAGGTTTTTATACACAAGCTACCATTAGAAAACCATATAAAATTTTTAAAGAGCCATTTAAAGATGATGCAAATTTATGGTAATAGCGCACATCATAGTTTTGGAATACACATGCATTTCTTAATTCTGACTATTGGTTTCTAGTGTAGAGTATATAACTACCATTATTCGTTAATCCAGAATATTTCATAACACTTATTGCATTTGTAATATTGATTTTCAAAAGGCATTTTAAGTTTTAATTTTTTATGCATTTATTGAAATTATACTAGGTTTAAAATGTTTTTTTTTTCTCTCCATTTCAGATGAAAAAGAAAGCAAAGAATTCATTCCTTTTGATAAATCATTTTGGAATGAATCTCTGCTTATAATTCCTGAAGCGAGTTCTGACCATTCTGGAACATTTTTGTGCGAGGCGAGCAACGGTATTTCGCCAAAATTAACTTCTAAAGCTCGCGTTCAGGTCATTGGTAAGACATTTTGCACATGGAATTAAACGCTTTTAAAGATTATATTCATTTATGTTAAGATTCAAGGTAAAATCATAAATATACAAATAAAATTATTTAATTCAAAACATACATTTACTAATCTGAATTTTTTAAATTATATGAGATACTAATATTTTCATTGTTTTATGTGCCTAAATTTAAAATATTTTTGAACTCTTTTTTATCTTTATTTTTCTGATTCTTTATTTTACTTAAATTTTCGATTAGTTTCAATTTCTGTCAATATGTGGCGCCCCTTTACCGTACGCTATGTTTTACAAAATTACAAGCGTTTACTTGTCGAACAGAACTTACCATGCTATAGCTTGTCAGTTATTCTCGATGCTAAGCTACTTACTCCACAAATCTAAAGGAATATTTCTGTTACGCTGTGCCGATAATCAGCAAAATGAAAAGATTCATCTTGGAAACGTCAACGTTACTGATCATCCTACTAGATGTCATTTTTGCAAATGAAGGTAAGTCAACTTCACTACAGACATGATATGCTTTTGCATGATTTACAGCTATTATTTTATTCTAATAGTTTTTATTATTAAATGCTAAGCTTTTTTAACATGATTAACATTAACAAGTATTTTACACTATCTAAAATGTATTGTGATTGCATGTATTTTGGGAATCGAATTACTGTATGGTTGAATACACGATTATAAAGATAGCACCTTTAAGTCATTTATATTAGTGATCATACCATACATCGTTATTACTACAATATGATATTTTTCCAAACATGATATCCGACTTTAGGCCAAATATAAAGTTATTTAAAAGTATTCTACTCCTCCTGTCATACATAACAATCCTCTGCATTACGGCCGTCAAATCTGTAACAAATTAGTTACTAAAAAAAGTGTGCCGATCAAAAGTGTTAAAACGTGTAATTACCCGACTTTATAGTATTTAAAATTACGAACTGTACGGTTTAAGATTACATATTTTCAATTAACGATTTCTCATATTTTGTATCTACTTTTTTTTTTCCTTCTTAAAACCTGCTTAGAATTCATTTTAATTGAGTAATGATCCAAGGAAAGGTAGTTAACTATGTTTTACTTCCGCAAGTTGTACAAAGTAATTCCATATGATGTAGCTTTACGAAATATGCTTTTAATTTTATTTTTTTTTTACAGAAACCATACATTATTTTAACTATAGTCAGATTTTTTTAATCTGTTGCAGTAATACAAAGATGTATTTGTTCAAAATAAGTTACTGGTCCATTTTTTACAGTATCACCAAAAATACAACCTTTTGAGTTCAAGAAAGGAATTAAAGCAGGTGATAAAGCTACAATTTTGTGTTCAGCTGAGACGAGGCCGCCATTAACATACTCTTGGAAGAAAGATGGTAAATTATTAAGCGAAATGGATGAAATTCGATTCAAAACAGACGAAGAACTTTCAATACTTATTATAGACCCTGTTCGAAGCTCCAGTTCTGGAAATTACACTTGCACAGTAGAAAGCATGGATGGAACAGATAGCTTTACTTCAGAACTGATCGTGGAAGGTACGTGTTCTTCAACAGCAGTTTAATAGTAATACTAGTAAAACATTTTATATTTATGTGACATGCTCTCTATAGCAAAATATGGAAAAGAGTTGTTGACAAATGTTTAGAGTAATTAGTTTCTCCATTATTTTCAAGTCGGTACTACCTACCGCGTTTTGCCTTCTTTTTAACTTATTGCAAATACATGTATTTGTAGTTACTTATGAAGTGCGATGAAAAAAATCTCTTATTAATGCGTTCCCTTTACCTCGCGGAGAAACAGGTTCAGTGCATAGTATTAGTAGAACTTGAACTTTCTGTAGCTCTAAAACAAATGTCAAATTCAAGTAGTGTGATAGATAGATTCTTTTCTAAATCTGCGGAAAGCGACGCACGAAGCAGGATTGTTCCGAAACTAGAAATGTAGTGCTTTTCAAACAGTAAGTGTATCGATAAATGCTCAATGTACATGTTTTTCTTGCCATTTAAAAACTCGCGAAATTAAAAAAATAATAATAACTTCTAGTGTGTCAAAGTTGAAATTTATAACAATTGAAACAAAAAGGTTTTAAAATCTGAAAATTTTGGTTGAATATTAAAATTTTCCTTTTACAAAAAACTACAAAATGAATTCCTTTTCAATATAATGTCTACTTTTATTGTTGGTTTTAAATAACGAAAATTCGATAAATGCGAAGTACTTTCTGTGGAAAGAATAACAAATACGAAAACGCCTAAAATTTTACGACTATATATTTAACGCATAGTTTGTTTTATTAATATTAGTGTTAATGATTGTTAAATTATTTTCAAAAACATTATTCAGTGACATTATTATTCTAACAAAAGGCTAATTTTCAAAGTTTCTTAGTTCTATTAACATGGTTGCTGCTTATCCGTCAGATTTAAGTCAAATTTTTGTCAATGAGTATGGCTTCAATTTAAGCAAAAAGCCATGTGCGTGTCCTTTTTCCTTTCTTATTCCCACATTTGCAATAAATTGAATACTTTGGTGAAACAACCTGATTCTGTATTATCAATCAGGCTTTAAGTTAATCCTTTTAGAGAAAGCGTCAATATTTTGTAGAAAGGATGCTGTAAAATTTTTCCGTGCTTTGCATCTGCACCATGCAACGCTATGCGCATGATTACGCAAAATTAAAAATTACGCAAATAAGTCACGTAAATTTTTTATGAAAATTCAATTAATTTTTTAAAAAAGTGTTGCTTTGTTGTTTTGTTACTTGATTGTTAAGAATAATTTTAATATTTTACGGATAAAAATATCAGATTTATAAAGCAAATATGAGCAATTTATGTTTGTAAATTTAGCTGTAAATTTGAACTTTTTTTCTTCAAAATTATAATTACCTCACATGGATGCACAGCAAAAGTGTTCGTTAATAGGGCTCAAAAATTCTTACCTGCTGTTTAATAGTCACTGCTACTAAGCTTTAGAATAATTAACGAAATTCGCCTCAGCCGTTTAAAGTGGTTAAATCAGTTGATACTTTATTGACTGCGAATTGACGTTGTTGCGGATTCTTATTGAAAAATTAATGCTAAATTTTATGCATAAAGGTGATCTTATCTAACTTATGTGTATATTTATCAGTGAGTATTTGTTGTAACATAACTGTCTCTCTAAATTGCTGTAACTTCTTAAAATGAGGCTGCGCATAAATGACATAGTATTTGGGACTGTTAAGTAATAATTAAAATAGAATATACAGCACTGCCTATGAACAGTTTTACGTATGCATGTATGGCAGAGCAAGATTTTTATTCCCTGTATTAATTTATCAACAGAAATGAGTTAAGAATATCCCTCGTAGGTTATTTTCATGTTTCAACATTTTTAAATGAAAAAAAAAAAAGAAATTTGCGTCTTTGGTCATAGTTTCTCATAAAATGCCCCGAAATGTGCCTTATTGGCTATGAAATATATATTTATATATAAATAAATAGTTTTATAGAGAGGATTGAGTTTAGAAGATATTTATAGTGGTAAGAAACTTCAGTTCGATACTAATTGATTTTCATGAACATTGATTTACCATAACTCCTATAAATGTTGTTTACGTTGTATTTCTGTAAAATTGAAGTAGAACCATTTACTACAAGATTTCCCATTTGTAATTGGAAACTGCACTATAGCAAGCAATGCTCATCATGAGTGTGCTGTATTTAACTCATAATTTGTGCGTGGTTTCTGAATATGCTTAAATGTCTCATAAATACTTGAATATCGTTAAAAAGCAATCCTTCTTACAGCTTCTCCTACGTGGATAATACATTCAGAAAATATTACTTCCTTGCCAGGAACACGCCACAGTTTTCGATGTGCCGCAAAAGGATCACCTGCTCCAGTGATAACATGGAAAAAATTAACAAGTATGTTTTTAATATTTTGTGCATTATTACTATGCTTCACTATGAATTAATCATGAGTATTATATTTTTCAAATTTTCAGACCACGGAACTTTTTTATAATTTCCAACGCAATTTTTACCGTGAATTTGTTTGTTTTTTTTTTTAATGTAATGTAAATACCGTTTTTAGAAGACAAATGTACTCGTTGAAACAAAGAAATACGATTATTTTTTAAATATTGAGCGCCAAAAAACGAGTTTTTTTCCAATAAACTTTTGAACAACCTCACGCATGCATACAATCATGAGCGCAGGACAGTTTCATAAAACATCTCATTTAATTTTCGGCATAGGATTTTTTTTAACTGATTGGTATTTACCGGTTGGCCGCTGAGGGCTCCTTAAACGGAGTCCCTATGACACGGGCATCCGTCTAAACATCTTGGTCTTTTCTGAAAGAAATAGGAATCGAAAAATTAAAAGAATAAAATGTTTTGAATATATCTTATGACTGAATTCAATGTAATATTGCTTGTTTGTTGGCATTTGAAATGTATTTTGTTTGTTTGAAATTTATCATTTGGTCTCAAATTTACGTGCGGACTTGGATAATGAGTGGACTTGGATTTTTTGTGTCCTACTTTTGAATGTCGAGGTATGTGACGTCTGTAGTCAATCGATCAAATTTTAGCATTCAATGAGCTCTAATAATCGGTTGAATTCACATGGAGCTATGTGAACTGAGGGAAGTTAAGTTTTATTTATAATTGGGAAGTTTTAACTATTTTATCTCAAGAACTCCTAAAAAATTCTATGAGATATAACGCTTAAGATCTCGCGTTTTAGCGCAAAATTTCGCTTTTTCCAAACTTGTTAAAATTCTGTAATTTTATTTTTCAACTTTTTATTTAAATTTTATTAAAGTTTTAGAATTTGTTAGATAAAATATTTTAAGTTTGTCATAGTAAATGCTTAAGCATTGTTTAAATAAAAATGAATTAAAAGAAAGAAAGAAAGAAAATGTTCTTTTACATATACGTATTTTGTAAAATTTCAAATACTTCTAAAAAAAAATTTTTATTTACGAATTATTTTGTTTATTATTTTCATCTTTACTACCGTAAGAAATGAAATGAATAAAGAAGTCGCATGATAATGAAATCGATACTAAAATCAAAAAGGAAAATCTTAGAAGTGGGATTAAGATGTTGGAATCAAACATTGACATTGAAGTAAATTTATTTAGATAGATTTAGCGTCTTCCGAATAGGCACATGTTGTAATCTACCCAAGACGTAGAAATAAATTTCACTATTTACAATTTCGTGCTAGTACAAAACTATGTGGTTGGTTCGAATTTCCGCGCTATAGCCTCATGAGGTGTTAACACAATAGCATATACATCTACGTTATTAACTATACCTTCTCTTCTGGATGTTCTGATATGCTAAAGCATCTCACTGTTTTTTTTTTAATTTTAATTTTAAGAATATGCATGAAAAATATGTCTTGCAATTTTCCGTTATTAATATTCTTCAAGGTCATTCAACAATCATGCTTGACATATAAAAACAAGCTAAAACAGAATATTTATAAGTTAAATTAATGGTAAGGGTTCTCTTTTGTGACTTGTAATCCCGTGTAGTAGTTGTTCATTTAGTTCACAATTGAAAAAAATTATTAGTCTTTGAATAAAGGATAACGTTTCGTACCTTCCCAAAAATATGGAAGAAAGTTGAGCTCAAGTTAAAGTTTTGGGTAGTACTATTTTTCTAGCACATGTAACATTGGTTTTTGAGTGTTAGGTTACTCGCTAATAAGACGTTATATTTATTGAAATATCATTTTAAGTTAATTTCTTAAAAATCAGATTATTTGATTAATTATAATTACAATCTTTAATCAAATCGGAAACATTAGTTATTTAATATATTTTCACTAACAAGTCGATGTATTTCAAACTCCTTACTTGAGACAATAAAAGAATACAAAAAGAAAATTTGATTCTGCACTGACAGTGAATACTTGTTCGCATGCAATAATATGAAGTAAAGTAACGCAGATAAGGAGCTTTTTTTGACATATAACTAAACATTTTCGCACTGGAGATTTTTAATACGTCTATATATTCATATACGCGTCTAAGAAATTTTCACAGGAATTTGTTTTTTACTTTATTATAACTTATAGACTGGTTTAAAGAATGGGTAAGCTAGCTTATTCGGGCTAAGCGGGAAAGACGTGCCCCAGGTTTTTTTTTTTTTTTTTTTGAATTTACTTTTGTATCAAACTTATTTCAAATATCTGCTTCTACTAGATGTAGATAATGAATTAATAATGAGTTTAATGTTTGAAATAACATCTATCGATCTTAGAAAAAGTAATTATGTTTTCTTTCAGGTTTGAATAAAATCGACGATCATACTTCAGAAACAGTAATTAGAAACGGGGAAACCCTTACATTTGAATCAATGAACTCTTCAGACGGCGGAATGTATTCATGTGAAGCCAGTAATGGAGTTGAACCCGCGCTTAAAAATTATTTTTTTATTGGAATACGTGGTAAGGTGTAAAAAATGATACTAATTTCTTGGAGCTGATTTTTAATTATTATCGCCCTATAACACTTGAATTTCTTTTTTGAAATAAACCTGATGTTATTATTCCACATTATTTATTGTATGAAAAGTAATAATTATGAAAGTTATGGAATTTTTCATCAGCCTATGTACAGTTTGTATACTTTGTTATTAATAGTGATCAACGCACAAACACTACAAAAACACTTTTTTTTCTTGTAGCAAACATTAATATAATATTTATCATAACAATTTTGATGCATGATTTATTTTGTAAAACTGGTTCTAATATGTTTTGAAAAATAACTGGTAAGAAAGGTTCACATTATATTTGGAATTGTCATAAATGCCTTTTGAAAGTTTTTTTTTTTTAATTTTTGGTGCTACATTTATCTACTTTTATTTTTTAATTAAATAAAATTTGAAATATAAAACTCACATGTCAAATACCTATCAACTTCAAATTTTGACACAGTGTGGCGCTACGTGCTGTACTAAAGCATTTCTTTGGTACTGAATGTTGGACGCATTTTATCGCTAAATACTGTCATGGCGTACTATTGAGCTCTGGTCATTTTTCCTTGACACTGTACCCGAGAAACAGTTGAAATTATTATGGATTCGCGTTTGTTTTGTTAAGGCATTTCAATATGTTCAGTGTTTGGAGCCCTTTGTCAATTGTCCTGTTGATGGTCTCAATTACTTTGCAAGAGGAAGCTTCACAAGGTAAGTTACTACATTTTCTGTAATTTCCCTTAATAAAAAATGTTTTATTTTATAAACAGTTAAAATATGACAAATAGACTTAAAGTAATTGAAAAGTACTCGCATGTTCCTTATTCTTACGTTAAACATGAAATTATTTTTGAATATTTAAATAAGTATTAATTGTTTCTTCTTTAATAAATATTATTTATTCAAAGAATTTAAATTATATATTCTTCAAAATAAAGTTGCGCTAGAAACTAACTGAAATTGTTAGAAAATTAAGTTTTAATTTAATTCAATTTTTCCTAAAATATATGCTAATTTTATTAACGCAAGCATTTGTTTACACATAAAACTGTTGGTAAGAAAAGGGGGAAAATAAAGCTATCCAGCTATGTATTTAAAAATGTGTGAAGTGTTTATGAATTGTACCTACAGCAATTCTTTAAGCACTAATTAATTTTTAGTTATACATATTTTGAAACATTACGTATTCACTTCAAACAGTAAAATATATTAATAGTCTTGTAAAACCGGTAGATAACATTCCTGAATTTCAAGAAAAACCCGTGATTTTTACTGATAAATATTTAAGCAAGTACTTTTTCGTTACAAAAATGTCCTTTAAAACACCTTCAATCTTTTATTCGCAATTGTAAAAAAAAGTGTCGTTATTTCGCCGCTAGTTATCTTTGAAAAAATGTGTTCTTACAAATTTCTTTCCAATAAAAATAAATTCTCACAAAATCATTCACAATGTTTTATCTTCTCTGTCAATTTTCATTCATATATATATATATCAGCCTAGCAGTTAGTAAAAAGTAAATAAACACTCTTCTAGTGTAAAGGATTATTTTTGCCTTATAGACAAGTTTTCTTGTACAAAATTTATTCAAACTGGGTTATTCTATTTATATTGTGTTTAACAAACACTATCGAACAAAATTAGTAACTTCAAAAATAATAAATAATTCGCATACGTTTCTCTAGTTGAGTAACTGATTCTTAAATCATAACTATGAAATTTAAATCTAATATTTTTATTGCTGAAACACCTTCAAGTTCTAAGCATTTTATAATTGAAGCTCTCGACAAAAAAGATCTTATTGTACGCGTGTTAACGTCATTCTTCTATAGATTTTACTTTGCTTTTATAGATAAAAGTAAAAACCTCTACTAGTTAGTCTTCCAAGTAAAAGGAAGTCTTTGTAGCAAGCGTTTTTTTTAACTCAAAGAAATAATTCACAAAGCTTCAACTACAGATGTAATCTCAGATGACGTAACTAAAACTTTAAACTCTCCTATCAAATAAAAGTTATTTTTAGCACATCTTATATCCAAAAAATCTTGATTATCACGTACGGCTTTTATTTTAATCAGTTTCTGTATTTTAGACGCATTAATTTTGCTTAATAATGCTGTGTTTATCTATATTTCAGATTTGCCAAAAATACCCAAAATATTTTTCCCTCCGACAGTCAAAAGTGGTCTGTCAACAAAAGCCATGTGCACAGTTGAAAAAGGATTAAAGCCACTTCAATTCCACTGGAAATATAATAATAACGATATCCTTGGCTCAGATTCTGCAGTTGTAATAACTTCTTATGAAGACTTTTCAGTATTAAACATCGACCCAGTTTCTTCAAAACATGGTGGAAATTATACCTGCATTGCAAGCAATGCTCTAGGAGAAGATAGATTTACGGCTGTCCTTCTTGTGCACGGTAAGTTTTGTAAATTTTAAAATTAAATCTATTCTTTATTAAACTGTAGTAAGTCCTATTACATCAGTTTTTATGAGCTGGTTTTATGACATCATCAGAGGAGTTTAAAATCCTTATTTTCTCCTTCTAGATGTTATGCATCATGTCAATTATATTACGCAAAGCCTGTTTGTGACTTCCTCCGAGATTCGTGAATTGGTATGATCATAAATTGTTGCTTCATGTAGACGCAGTTTAATACCTTTAAAAAGCACCGTTTTTTAACCTGGGGGTCGCGATTTCTAGAGGGGTCACGACAAGCATTAGGCGGGTCGTAGTAATACCAAAAAACGTAAGTCCCATACATGAAACTTACATTTTATTAAATAATTTAAATTGCAATCAAGTGTCCTAAAATAAAATATTGCACAAATAAAATATCGTAGCAATGGTTTCGCAAGGTTGTATTTAAAAGGTCTCAACATTGAAATAGTCGAGAAGCAATACTTTTAAGCGTCAAAATGTATTTTCCATTTACTTTTTCGATTTTTAATTGCAATTGCCTTTTTTAATATTATTATTCAACTAGCATTTGCTTTAGTCATTTTAAAGTTTTAAAACTTATCATGCTTTTGTGCCGAATATTACCATCGTAACCCTTTTAAAAAACAAACAATGTCATACGTTAACTCTAATGGTTCAATTTATGACTTCATCGTCACTCTACAAAATGTTGCTACAGTTGCATTTTTGTTAAGATACGACGTAATTTACGGGTTCAACAAACTGTTCGTTTTAAAAATAAACTATTGCTACATTTATCAGTGCTCACTAATAACATACAGCAAAACATGTTTACTTAGATTAAAACAATTTCTATTAAAACTTTTCAAGATGTATATAAAATTAAACAGATTTAACATCATGAAAACAATAAAGACACATACCTCATACAACCCCGTACGTGAAAATTTGAATATAATGTTCTTACTCTTTCTGTCTTTCTTAAAATCTAAAGTTTTATCCTTGTGAATAACGCAATACCAAATCTGGAGTACGCTGATTATCTGTTTTCAAAGGTCAGAAGTCAAATGTTGAAAACCATTTGGTTTAATGATAATAACATGAAACAATCGGGTAAGATTTCGAAATTTACTAGATAATTATTTTATCCCGTGCCTGTTATACGACGTGTAGCCTATGGATTTGTGGCACATTCAACTAATATAAGCCTTTGAAAGCCACGCGCAAAAAAATTCAACGGTTCTTGTTCCGTTTAAATTAAAAATTTCGCGTAACTAAAATTTCAACTGTAGGGATTATTAATGTTGGAGAAACTGTGACAACAGCAGTGTCACATTATGTTGAAACATAAACGACACTGGATAAAGTAGAAAATATTAAACAATTTTGGGTTATCAATGAGATTTCAAAAAATATATAAATTAATTAAAAATCAGGTGACTTTCTTCTGCCTTAATGAGTTAAATAAGAAGTGTAGGGTTTTTTGTGTAGTTTTTATCTTTTCGATAAATATTTCTCATTTATGCTCGCCATAAGGTAATGCTGGGATGTAATCAAGCAAATATCGATAAATTACGCATAATTTCTTGCAAAAGATAGATTCAGGGAATAAAAAAAGAAAGCCGATATAAAGTGTTCGGTAATGGAATTTAAATTGCCTCTTCAAAAATTGTATTGCAGTCATCGTCACTGGAATATAATTTGGTATTTGCAATTGAAGAATAAAACTTATTAAGTTTAAAAAAACTAAGAAACTTTCTTTACAAGTAATTCCATAATTGCTTCATTAAAAAGCGCTTTATTTATGGTCGTTTTTGCCTATTTGCCTTGGAGCTGGGCGCGGCGCAGCGATCACGTAAATTGGCGAGCAAAGCAAGCAGGGGGCGGAGTCCTCAAGTTTATTCATTAATACGCGTTTTTTTTGAGGGGGGGGGCTGGGTTTTTACTGCCTATTTACTTTTTACTTTTAATGATCAAATATTATACCGTAGAGCCTCGATTATCCGAGGAAATGTGGACCGAGGGTACCTCAGATAATGGATCACTCAGACTCTGTCCAAATCGAGACGGAAACATGGGTGGGAATAAATGAAAATGTCGTCAAAAATGTAAAAAAAAAGGTACAAAGATGTAAATATTTTATGAGTAAATGACGTTACATACATACAAATATCTAATTTTATATGTACACATCAGTAGAGTACATGTTCCAGTTAAAGTTGTCTTTTGAAGAAGTATGTTTATAGTATATATATATCTCGCTTCTTTGCTGCCGTTTTACGAAATGTTTGTAGCCGTAAAAGGTCTGTTGAAATTGTCTCTGACTGTTGTTCTAGCTCTTTATATCACCAGACAATAAATATATGACTGACGTCAATCAATGACGCCGCCATCGGTCGCCAAAAAAAATTTTCTTTTAAGGACAAATGTACCTCGGTTAACCCGGAACTCGGTTAGTCGGGGCTCGGATAACCGAGGCTCTACTGTAGTTGTTTTCGTTCATAGTTTCTAGAAATGTACTTTGTGCTAACTTTTTTTAAAGTTGTAAATTGATAAAACTTGTTAATTATTTTGATGCGATATTTTAAAGTTGGTGTTTGTTTCAGAGCCAACATCATGGGTTAGAGAACCCGAAGACAAAGAAGCCTTAGAAACGGATAATGTTGTTCTGTTTTGTTCTGCAACAGGGCTGCCGTTACCTCACATTGAATGGTTTAAATACGGCAGTAAGTATTATTTTAGTATGATTTCAAACTCGGCTTTTTTCCTCTTAATGTTTAAAGAAGTTTAATGAATAATATTTTAAACTGGCTAAAAAAATAACTTAATATTTCCTCTAGAAAATACTTGAAAACTGTCTAAACAATTAGAGCAATAAATCAAACATAAACTGTGTGTATTGTATTGAAGTATGAAGAACAAAATGTAAAGCATGTAGATAAAAAAATTTGTACATACATATAAACTAACAACAATGAAATTTTCTTAATTTAAATTTTCACAAATGGAAAATTTATTGAAATAAAACGTTTTTAGGTAGTGCTTTTGTAAAGAAATAACTACTGCCAATAAAAAGATCCTAATTATAAATAACAATTATTTAGCTTATAACCTAAAGATTTAGCTTGGTTTTTATATCTACTACGCTGATAAAATGCTGAATTCTAATACGTTGCTTGATTTTGCAAGTTCATTCTTTTTCAGTTTCTATGATATCCTCAGTTCTTATTTCCTTCCAGTGTTATATCCTGTTGTGATTAGATCAGAGACGCTAAAAATATGTTATACTTCATTTAGTATTGAATTTATTACACTCATTTCCTCGTTGTAGTATTTCCAGGCAAAAATTTCTATGAAGTAAAAATATTAAGAAAGTTATGAAAAAACGAGATTGATATAAAAGTTCAGAGAGTTTTTTTCTTTTAATATTTCATTTTTCCTTATAATTGTGGCAAATTAAACCAGTAAAAGTTGTGTAGAAGTTTTTAAAGTGTGAAGGAAAGAAAATGCTCTAACTTTGTATCCAAATATTTTAAAGATTATGAAATTATGTAAAGATGTTAAATTCTTTCCCATTAACGCCATTGTTCTCCTTTTTGCGACCATTAACTTTTGAATTTTTTCAGAACATCTACTACAATTTTTTTTAAGGTTGTTTGATAATTAATATTTTTATAAAAACTTAAAAAATTCTAAATTTGTCTTGTCAGACATTACTGGTAACACTTCAATACACGCACATCTTTTTTTTCCAAATCACATTTTAATAAAACTTATTTTTGATTTAAATTTCGTTTATAGAGCTCGCAATCGATGAAATAATAGCTTGTTTCCATTTTGGGAACATAGGCACCTTTTGTGAGTTTTCGTAGGTAATGGGAATGTGGCATATAGATTCCTACCGTGTTACACTATCAAAACAGAACGTCGTCTCACACTTAGTTTGAAAGAAGTGCTATGCAAAAGATGCTATCCCGTCATAGGAGATCAGATCTCTCCCTCCCCCAGCTTTCCGAAATACATATTTTCACATATGTATATGTATGGGTTTTTTAATGTATAATATGCATTGAGTATGCACACTTTGAGATTTTTTTTTTTATTGATTGGCCTGAAGAGATGTGCAGTTGCAGCTTATCTATTAATTTCAAGACGTGCCTTTGAACTTAGAGCAAAAAATGGCTAGTCCGTGTCTAGAGCAAACTATAATCTATTCCTAGATATTTAGAACAATCGGATTTTGGAGAACAATCGGAATGTATGCGCTATATATAGCTAAAATATTTTCAGCTCATTATTTCAACGTAGCAATGTGTATGGAACATTCACTTGAAGTAGAATGTTCTTTTCAGAACAACAAGGATGGAAACCTAAACGTCTTTGAAATATAGATTAAATGTAAATCAAAAATATTGACGCAATGGCATCATTGCGTCAATATTTTTGTATATTGACTTGCTTTGTTTTTCTGGCTGGTCGTTGACAGAAATATTTAAGTTCTTAAATCTGGAATGAAATGTAAATTATATGTAGAGGGGACAAAAGTAAATTTAATATATTGCTGTATTATATTATGCATTGTTTCAAATTGGTTTTATTTGCAAAAAATACTTTTTTTTAGATCCTGGAACTAATACTGATACCATAAACAAGACAAGAATTAATGCATTAAGAAATGGTACATTAATAATTCCAAATATAACTTTAAAAGATGCTGGAAAATATGAATGTGAAGCTAGTAATGGTCTTGGAAGTTCTTTAAGAAAAGTTGTGACAGTTACTGTGAACGGTAAGGTAGCAGTAATTAAGAAATAATCGACGGGATGCCTTACAGGAAACTTGACATCATTTAGTGCATATATTTTTCTTTATTATGTTGCTAAAAATTAGGATAAATAAAATTATTTGGTACGTAGTTTCTCAGTCTTTTAACTTCTTAAATATTTTTGCACTCCATAATCAGTTTTGCATTTAGGTCTATTGATAACTAATGTTATTTCCTTTATTTTCATTATATTTACTTTTAGAACACTGGTACTACTTTTTGTCTGCGATTACTATTTACATAGAAATATTTAGTTTTTGTTGTCTTGTCATAGTTGTTCTTTGAGCTATAGTGATATCAAAAAAATGTGTGTACGGTGAAGCATTTTGAACACACGTTATTTTTACTAAACACTAGGAAAAATCAAGAAAAACGTTTATCGCTCACCAATTAACCGGGTCTCTCTCTTTCTTGCAGTTTTCAAAAGTTTTTATTTACATTTTTTTCTAAATTTAGACTATATTTTTGAGTTAAATAATATTATTATTGTAAAAATATTTTTGAAAAATTTACCTTTAAAAATATGCGTGAAGTTAATGTTCATTATTTATCGAATGAAAATAACTGATTTTTTAACCTCAGGATCGAATCACATTTTACAAACTTCTTTTTCAACAATACTTTGGGAAATTTTCTGTTTGAAAAATGCCTAAAGTTGAAAACATATATCACATGTGAAAATTTATTGCCAAAAATAGTCGTAAAATCCATTATTTGCCAATTTGATGTAAAAAAAAAGGGTTCAACTGAATGTATAGTCTTACTGGTAACATCTTTAAAAAATCTGCATTTTTTTCAACGATGGTTACCTCATTCATTGAATATCACTTCAGGTATAAAAATCGTTCGTCTATAATAGTGTTTATACCGCAAAGGCCAATAAATGAACATTTTGTAACATTTTCATTCTTTCTTCAATACTTTTACTGACCTTTGTTTTTCTTTTGAGTTTCAGTGCAGAAATCCATAAGTGTACTTCACATGCATAACATATAGTCATGTCTAAATACTCGTAGTGTAAAGTTTTGTACTTTAAATAACGTTTCAGGTCAAAAGTGTCTTTATTTTATTTGTAAGAATTGAAATGAAAATGCACAGAAAGAGCAACGTTCAAATTGGCAAGTCTGAAATATGTATAAAAAATGTTTAATGAAATTTTGTTTATTGTTCTTGCATCATTTAACATTGCATTTATTTTAATTTAAGTTTGATATGTAGCTTGCAACTTTAAATGTTAATCCTTTCTTTTACATCCAGACGCTATTCACCTTGGACAGTACTGTT
This sequence comes from Octonoba sinensis, assembly GCA_038502835.1. NCBI lineage: Eukaryota > Metazoa > Arthropoda > Arachnida > Araneae > Uloboridae > Octonoba > Octonoba sinensis. The sequence goes on along the minus strand of CM076599.1, from coordinate 108,749,690 downwards.
TGCTTCTTGATTTTTTACTGTCTCTCTGTACTAATTGCGAACCGTTGCATTATCTCATTACAACTGTAATGATTTGCTTTTAATTGTGTCCTGACACGACATGTTCAAAAATTAGCTTGCTATATACTGAAATTTTTTTGCATACGTTTTTCATGATTTAAATATTGAAATAGATTTCTTAACACGTTTCTTGAAGCACTCCTTTGTTCTACGTTGTTCCTTTGCTTGCGAATTCCACTCATCGGAAATCAACGATGATGAGTAAATAGAGAAAGAATGTTTTCTAGGTGTAAGGCTTATACTTGAAGAAAATCATTTATATATACATCAGTAGTGTCACTAGCGGGCCGAGATCCACCCCTGGTGATACACTTTCAGGAGTGACACCCAAAATAGATTAAAAGCTTATGAAAATAAATGTTCATCGATAGCGCAATTTGTGCTTCGTATTTTCAACTATATTTATTCTAGGAGTTCATTACAATAGTTTTACTCGTTAAGTAATGATCAAATTGTTTTTTCAATTTGAAAAAGTGACGATCATTAACAATCCTGTGATGCCATATGAGAAGCAGATACTCAACGTCATCTGGCATACATTAACTGCATTAAAAAGAGCACGTGTGAATACAAATATGTATGAGTCAGTTGGAAGTAATGAAATGTATTTTGTTTTTAATTAATTCCTTCACACAAGCGCCTGATATACTCGTATATTGTAGTACTATAACTTATATAGTATAAGCATAAGAAAATTAAAATGAGATCGATACTATTTTTTTCTTTTTTCCATGCTGTTTAACAAGTACTTCCAGCAACCAATTTGATAGTTTTAGAACTGATAACATTTTTTTTTTTGGCATTGATGCAGGAGTGCTGTGAAAAGCTTATTCTTATTATTATTGTTGTTATCATTATTGTTTTACTTTATTCTTTATTTCATATCCAATGTATGATCATATGAAATATTTCCGTCTAGGTCAGCAATTTGTTCTTCTATATACATATAATAGTAATAATACGGTGAAAAATACATACTTCAGGACATTTTGAATTGTATAATATTGTGAGTGAATAGACCTAGCTAATTTAAACATTGGTTAAAAGAGTAAGCATAAAAACTCAATCGTCAAAAAGTGTAAATCAGCGAAATTTTTTTAAGTGGGGAAGATGAAGTTCATTGGCCAACTAGTATAGTATTTTGATTTTATCATATTTCAGCTGTTAATATTATGCAACAGTATCTTGTTTGAGAATCCGGATAATTTGCTTTACAAAGCACTTTAAGTCCCAGTTAGTGTGCATTAACAAGATTCATTTTGATTTTCAGGCATATAAGCATAGGAAATGTTTTTATTGAAAAATCCGTAATCTCTGGATACCTTTCAAGAAGGCTATTTCCTGTAGAAATCTATTTATAGCTTTAGAAAAGTTTTAATTCACTCAAACGAAGAAAATTTTCAATGACATACTATTTGGCAATCCTTTTTAAGCTGTAAAAATGCAAAAAAAAAAAAAATATAATAAATATAATACAATAATGGCACTAGCTTTTATTGTAACTCTGATATAGATTATTTTAGTGACGGAAAAGATAAAGAAATGAAATAAAATTTGCATAAACAATCAAATGTATATTGATGTATCTCAACATCTATGATTAAAATCTTGAAAATATTTATAAGTTAAAAGAATGACCTTCTGGGATAGAGTATTAGGCCTGTTAGTGAGCAGAAACATACATTTCATAAATGTGTTACGTTGATAACAGGACAAAATATTAATACGCTTCTATGAGAGGAAAGTTTTTAAAAAATATGATGTTCTAACGAACTTAACAACTATGTTTATCACCTTTAAACATTGCACACATTAGCGATACAAGGTATTTTAGTTATAATAACGTGTTCTAAAGTTTTTTTTTTTTTTTTCTTTTTTGTAGAAAAATAAGTGTTATTTTGACAAAAGGGCCTAACACTCCACTCAGACGGTTATATTTAAAAATAAGAATATTGTTTTGAAATGCTTTTTGTTTCTTTCCTAGTTCCTGCCAAATTTGAAGAGAAGTTTGCTGTGGTCCATGCGAAGAAAGGAGACAGCGCCAGAATGAAATGTGAAGCTCTAGGTGACCAACCATTGTCCATCTCGTGGCACAGAGACGACACCGTCATTAGCAAAAGTGGAGACGAACGGTTAGTTCTACCAACATAAATCATTCCTAATAAAATTAATTATTCTGTGTTCCAAACGCCATATTTCATGAAATGAATGATCATTTATATTAATAGGAAAAACAAAAGTTTTAACGCGCTGGAAAACTGCGTGTATGTGTTTTCTTCTCGACCAAAAAAGTAAATCTTGTTTGAGTTCTAGTATTGTGTCATTAAAGAAACATATTTAATGTATAAAAAATTTTCCAAAATAACTTTTACATATATCATTCATCCACTTTAGTGTCGCTGTTTTCCACACTAAATAAATATTTATAAATTTTCTCCTCCAAAAAAAATTTGAGAAGTAATGAATATGCATAAAGTAGAAATAAAATTTCACGTTAAATTAAAGCACAAATGAGCATTAAAACGCAGACATATGTTTCGGGATTGCTTGGAATACCTTTTTCAATGCGACAGGGAGCCTCTAGATGCAAAACATCCAAATGAAGCAGACAGAACAACAAAGACAAAGCTTATATAGCCTAAGAATTAACTGTAAACCAATGAGAATAAAGGCAGTGTGAAGTGGAAGTAGAAGTAGTAGGAAAGGCACCAATAAGAGAGCAACAAACGAATGCAGTTGGAAGTACAGGAAGTAAAAAGGAATATCAATAAAAACAAAGCAAAAAAGACAACAGCGTGCATAAAAATTTGAAAATACATGAAAATTGCAAAAAAATAAAATAAAATACAAGGAATAAAATGGAAATAAAATAAGTACAGAAAATACCAAAAACAAAAATCAAAACAAAGTACACATGCAAAAGAGAGGGGGGGGGGGGAGAGAGAAAAAAAAATTGACACAAAAAAGGAAAACTAACAAGAAAACCAAGAAAGAACAACAAATTAAAGGAACTTATGCCAGACCTGTGAAAAATAAGGAGTTGAGGAAGAATCATTAACCAAATTAGAACTATTCCTGTTAATATGATAAGCTTCCCAAAAGTCAAGTTCTAAAGGGGAAAAACATTTTTGAATAATTTTCCCAGAATTGAAATCAAAAGAGTGGTTGGAATTCCAACAATGTTGAGCAATGCTAGACTTATTTAGCTCTTGCTTTCGTACATAACCTTTATGCTCATTTAACCGAATTTTCAGAGCACGTTTTGTCTGTCCAATGTAAGAAAGGCCGCAACGGCAACTAATTTGGTAAATACCCCAAGTATTAAGTTGATAATGCTTTGAAATGTAATAACAATTTTGCTTTGGCTAAAAAGCATTCTTTTTCTGAACTTATTGCTCCGGTTGAAAAAGCTTTCAAATTTAGTGCCTTAACTTCCACTCAAAAATAGTCAGTTCGGCATCTTATTGCTTCCAATGTTGATTTCAAATCAAAAGTTCCTAATATTGGTTTTACCCATTCTGTGAAACGCTGTGTCAATAATTTAGTTTCAAATTCTGATTTGGTCATTACCAAAGCTGACAAGGGTGGTCAGATTGTTGTTCTTAATAAATCATCTTATGTTGTAAAAACTGATGATTTACTTGTTTCTGGTCCTTATTCTGAAATTTATAAAGATCCTAGCGACAAGGAGTTAAAAGCTATTTCTTCTGCTGTTAAGTCTGTTCATTCTATTCCTTTGATTGCTAAACGGTCTGTGATTCCTTCTGTTGCTAATTGTGCGCGTTTCTCTGCTTTACCGAAGGTACACAAGGCAGGTATTCCTTTCAGACCAATTGTTTCCAATATTGGCACTGCTTCATATAAACTTTCCAAGTATTTAGTTTCTGTGTTTTCTCCACTTAGGAGTCGGAATGTTTTCACTGCTAAAAATTCCACCGATTTTGTTAAGAAACTTCATAACTTCGTTCCGAATAATTCGGTTATGGCCTCTTTTGATGTTAATTCTTTGTTTACTAATGTTCCTGTTGATGGCGCTTTGACTTGCCTCAGGAAAAGGCTTTCTGAATTCCATTTTACTTCTGTGGAAATTGAGGAATTAGTTTTTCTTACTCGTGTGTGCTTGAAACAGAGCACTTTTGTATTTAATGGTAAATTCTATGCTATGGTAGATGGCCTGGCCATGGGAAGTTATCTTAGTCCTATTTTAAGTGATTTCTATATGCATTATTTTGAGGAAAAACTATTCCAAAAATTGCAATTTCAATTTTATGTTCGTTATGTGGATGATTGTTTTGTCCTAACGGACAGTAACTTGTTAGGTATTGATGATGCTCTTTCGATTATGAACTCCATTGATTCTAATATCCAGTTTTCTTGTGAGAAAGAACTTAATAGTAGCCTCGCGTTTCTTGATGTTTTGATTTCTAGGAGTGAGTCTGGTTTCACTACTTCTGTCTATCGTAAACCTTTCGCTGTTTCTTTACCTCCTCACAGACTATCGTCTCATCCTCCCAACCAAAAATATTCTGCTTTTAATGCTCTTGTCCATCGTGCTATTAATATTTGCTCTTCTCCTGAGCTTCTCAAGATTGAACTCAACTATCTGAAAGCTGTAGCTGTTGATAGAGGATTTTCTCACTCTTTAATTGATTCTATTCATAACAAACTTTCTAAAACAACTTCTGGTCCCAATCATGTGGTTTCTAGAAAGAATTTGGTTGTGTTACCATTCTTTCATTCTGTAAGTTTTCGTATTGCTAAAATCCTAAAAAGGTTTCAATTTCAAGTTGTTTTTTGCTCCTAGCAACAAACTTTCCTTCTCTTCTCTTAATGTTCCTGTCGATCAACTTAATACTTGGGGTATTTACCAAATTAGTTGCCGTTGCGGCCTTTCTTACATTGGACAGACAAAACGTGCTCTGAAAATTCGGTTAAATGAGCATAAAGGTTATGTACGAAAGCAAGAGCTAAATAAGTCTAGCATTGCTCAACATTGTTGGAATTCCAACCACTCTTTTGATTTCAATTCTGGGAAAATTATTCAAAAATGTTTTTCCCCTTTAGAACTTGACTTTTGGGAAGCTTATCATATTAACAGGAATAGTTCTAATTTGGTTAATGATTCTTCCTCAACTCCTTATTTTTCACAGGTCTGGCATAAGTTCCTTTAATTTGTTGTTCTTTCTTGGTTCTCTTGTTAGTTTTCCTTTTTTGTGTCAATTTTTTTTTTCTCTCTCTCTCCCCACCCCTCCACCTCTTTTTCATGTGTACTTTGTTTTGATTTTTGTTTTTGGTATTTTCTGTACTTATTTTATTTCCATTTTATTCCTTGTATTTTATTTTGTTTTTTTGCAATTTTCATGTATTTTCACATTTTTATGCACGCTGTTGTCTTTTTTGCTTTGTTTTTATTGATATTCCTTTTTACTTCCTGTACTTCCAACTGCATTCGTTTGTTGCTCTCTTATTGGTGCCTTTCCTACTACTTCTACTTCCACTTCACACTGCCTTTATTCTCATTGGTTTACAGTTAATTCTTAGGCTATATAAGCTTTGTCTTTGTTGTTCTGTCTGCTTCATTTGGATGTTTTGCATCTAGAGGCTCCCTGTCGCATTAAAAAAGGGATTCCAAGCAATCCCGAAACATGTCTGCGTTTTAATGCTCATTTGTGCTTTAATTTAACGTGAAATTTTATTTCTATTACTTTGCACAAAGTTAAATTATTACTATGCATAAAGTAATAAGTTTTTTATTTGAAATTGCCGGGATTACAATAAAATAAATTTTAAAAAGAATTTTAATCAAATCATCGGTAGAGATTCGGTTAAAATTGAGAGTTATGTCATGTGTTGTAGAATAATAAGCAGCATAGATTGAAAAAAATAATCTGAACACCTGTAGTAGACCATCGTTTCTTATCCTGTGGATAGCGACTTCCTTGGTAGTCACGTTCAGGTACAAGGGGGTAGTAATCTCTTTTAAAAAAAGTGAGACATGTATACGAAACATTCTTTTATTAAATAAAGTGTTCTAAATTATTATCAATTGATACAAAATTCAATGGACAAGTACAGTATTTTACAAATAAAATACGATATCTACGGAGTGTACAAGTCTTTTTTTTATATACATTTTTTGAGAGGGAGGAGCTTCAAAAGAGGTCGCAACACTAAAAAAGATGAGAAAGGTTGTTATCGACAAACGGACATGCTTGCGTTTGATGCTCTCGGACTCTTTATTTTAATCTAATAAAGCAAAATTTTCCCCCCTAACTCTTGACCTGTGTTCCAAGAAGATGTTCTCACATCCACGCTGCTGAAATTGTCCCAGACTGGTATGATGAACAGGATGCAGAACTACATTACTTTGTGCGAACGACTCAGTCCTCATCTTCATATAACTAAACTTTTATGTAGTACTTTGTAAGACAAATTGCGCAGCAGGTTTCCACCTCTGACGACACATTCTCAATTCCTTATTACAGAAAGTGTGTCAGTGTGCACCTGCGACTGTTATGCATAAATTGTGTTTGTGTACCATCAATTCAAAAAGATGCAAGAGAACATTCATCAGCTTACTAATAAAGATCGTATTCCAGATTTTTATAATAATTTATTCACTCCCGTATATTATTAATGCTAGTTTTAATGGCTTTTGTTAATATTAAAATCCAAACTTACTTTCTAAATTAATTAATTTGAAAAATATTTGAAAACACAGTTAATACAAATAATTAGCAATTTTTACGTGATAATATTTTGTACACATGAATTACCTGTTTTGACGTTGAAAAGTTATTAAATTTCTTCTTCAACTCGCACATAAGATAACTCGTTTGTTATTGATAGCAAGCACTTTCCTTTGTGTACACGCTCCTATACGCTCTCCTTTACTGGTTTATTGGTATTCCTGGTTGTAAAACCCTGTGGTTAATTGTCATTATTGCTTGTTGAACTTTCAAGAAAATATATTTTATCCACATCAATAGTGTATACACTTGATGACTGTATGTTGTTTTTTCTTCAACAAATAGAAATGTTATACACGTAATGGTGAATGCTATGATTCCTCCCTTCTAATCATGGTGTTTTTACAGATATGAAATTTTCGAAACCATGGAGCCCAAAGCGATGGTGTCCGAACTGATAATTAGGACAACAGATCGTGACGATGGCGCCCTCTATTCTTGTGTTACTGAAAATGAATTCGGCAGCGACGAACGAAAAATTAGACTTTTAGTAATGGGTATGATAGTGTGAAGTAACAAATATTTCTTTGATATGCTTACAGTTACAAATATTTAACAGAACACTTTGTATTCAACATTTATTTATACAGGGTGAGTCATGGGAGACTCACCATGTATAAATAACGTTTTGGACCTCAGTTTGTGAAGGGGGTAGGCAGGTTGCCTTCAACTCCCCTTGTGTTGCCATTTAGTACCCATCATGTCGTTGTAGACTCGAGAACGTCACGAATTTTCTTATGACATATACGTGAGAAATAGTGAATCAATAATAACTACCCAATCAAAGACACCCAACATGTCTTCAGGAAAAAATTCCGCATCCTGTCGTCATGATGATGTCAATAGCCGCAATATCATTCTTATGTGGTTTAATGCACTGTGAACAACTGGCTCTTTAAAGAAAAGGGAACTAACTGGCCTTGCCAAAACCGCCCAAATACCAGAGAATGTGAATCGATCATTGACTCACCATTTTTCACTTACATGTCATAAACAAATGCGCGGTGCTCTCGAGCTCACGACGGCATACTGGGTACTAAATGGCAACTCAAGAAGACTTGAAGACCACCTCCTGCATCCCTCTACAAGCCGAGTATGGTACATTCTAAAACCGTGCGGGTGGCTCATGCTATACATACTTCCTGGATCAAGATTTTATTACAACTTATTAGATTTCAAAAGGGAAACTTTTGTTTTTAAGTAATTATTTCGTTTGTAGGGTAATTCTATTAGATCTCAGTACTTTGCCAATGTTGCACTTTGCTTTCTTTCGGTAAAGACATTAATTAAGAACAATTTATTTAATGTGGTTTATGTTATGAATAGCATGTAATATTTTCAAAACTATTTAAAACTTCATATCAAAAGCCCTGTGAAACTCAAACTTTGCAACTTTATGATTAATTCACTATACTATATATTGCATCTTTTCCCTCCTATTTGTTGGTAATAATATGCATGTGGCACAACACTTATACATTTTTGTAGAGTTGTGATTTTTAAAAATAGCTAGTCTTCTTTCATTTTATATTTTTGATAATTTTGATTTTAAAAAATTGCATGTAAATCTAAATAAATATTAGTGAAATTGCTTCACTTTAAATTAATCTATTGTAAAGTTATTCATGTAAATGTATTTAACAAAACAAGTAAATTACTGGGTTAAATTAACTTATACTTAATTTTAGTCAATATCAAAACGAAACTTGAATCAAATTTAAAAATTAAATATTGTGAGTAAGGCTCGACCGATGCATCGGCGCCGATTGTTCAACAAAGTTGCCATCTGCCATTTGCATCGGTGGCCAATGTTAACTTTGGAAAAACATCGGCCCATCGGCCTTGAAAAACATCTAAAAGCCGATGTAAGGCCGATGTTTTTCGCATCCTTTTAACTTTCCAGAAAACATTCTGTCTTTTACTTTATTTTTCCTCCATAGCCCAGATTTCTATATTTCCATACTATAACAGGCAGCACAACAGTTCAAAAAAGCGCAAAAACAATTTCATTCTGCAAAGTATTTGAAAAAAAATTCGGAAAAATAGTTTAAACGATCGCTGCCCGAAAACCTTCCTATTAAAATTATTTCTCTTTGAACAGAATGCTCACGAAATAGAATATGTTAAAGTAAAAGTAATATAGGCGTCTTTTATGAGTGCTATTTGTTTCACGCACAAGGTTAGTTGCCTCATTTTTGTCTGTTTTTCGTTTAATATTGGCTTCGTGCATTAGATGTCAGTGTGCAATAATCTTATATCATCTGCTTTTAGTTTCTCATATTTCTTATTATTTGAAATTGAAAACAATACAAAGCCAACTCAATCAAAGTACGAATATAATTTTAATTTATACCAGTGTAAACTTTTTTCTCTAAGCGTTTTTTTTTTTCTTCCTTCGATTCCATTTGTTACAGCTTTTCTGCAATTGTGCAGCAATCTCGTTGCATCTGCTTTTTGTTTTCGGTTATTTTCATTATTTTATTTTTAGTTTACAACATACAAAAGATTGATCAAAAATAAGAAACAATTTTCCAGTATAAATGTTTATTGATCGAAATTTTATGTGTCCAAGTTCGACTTGAAATTTTCAAAAATTGAATTCTCAAAATGCGAGTTCACGCGACAGGATTTAATAACATCTTAATAAAAATGCTAAATTTTCTATATTTTCAAAGATTGATCAATGCATATTTTTTTTTTTTTTCAAAATACATCTTAATTTTTTTATACGATAATTATTTTACTTTTTCGCCGTGTAAACTTCGTATTTTTAGCGTGTTTTTTGATTTTACGATGCCACGTTGACAGTTTTTCTGCTAGTGTACAACAATCTCGTTGCATCCGCTTTCAGTGTAGAATATTTCTTGTTATTTTATTATTAGTTTACAACATAAAACCTATTGATAAAAAATATGAATCAATTTTGTAGTAAAAATGTTTATTGATCGAAATTTTATGTCTGAAAGTTCGACGTGAAATTTTCAAAAATTTAATTCTTAAAAAACGAGTTTGCGCGACAGAGTGAAATAATATCTTAATAAAAATTTCTCAATTTTTTTATTTCCAAAAATTGACAACGTATATATATTTTTTTCTTTCAAAATACATCTTAATTTCTATAATCGATCACGTGTTTTTCAAAAGATTGACAGAAAACCGCTGTGTTGAACTTCTGTTGAAAGTGTCAACAGAAAACCGCTGGTGCTCAAAATATTTTTCACGTTACAAAATATTGGTTTATTTCGGTCATCTTACATTTTGTGCTCATATAAAGAATAGATTAAATATTTCAGTGTAATTTTCAAATCACAAGAAAAAAGCTAATAAGATTGGTTCTTAAGACCCCCCCCCCCCCCCGCCCCATCATTCATTTGTAAGGACCAAAAAAAAAAACCCTCACATCTATGTTTTTAAAGCAATATTCAGTATTTCTTGGTTATGAACAAGGTGGGGGGAGGAGCGTTATTGCGAGCGAAACTTTTTAATATTTTTTTTTTTTCATAAAAAGAGCTATTTTTAGTTAAAATATCTTTTATAATGAAAAATAAACATATAATCTTTCCCGCTTTTCTTTTAAAAACGGGGAGGGGGGGATATTAAAAAAATTCGAGGGTAGGGAGTTGACAATTTTTTCAAAGATACAAACCCACATTATTTGTTAGTCTGTATTATAATATCTGCATTCCTCCCCATGGAAAAAAATAAGAAAATAAAGGCAGCTGCACTTGGCATTTGCAGTGCAGGTGTTATAAAGAGAAAATATTGAAGGAAAGAGTAGGAGACCCGATCCGATCCAATAGTTGTTTAGTTTTATTGCAAAGATAAGAAAAAAATTAAAATCCTATGATATAGCTATTTTTTTTTAACTTTTGTAACCTCCAAATAGTTTAATTACTTTACTAGAATCACGAGTGATTCTTTTAGTTTTAATTATTATGTTAACTTCTCCCAAACAGTTCTATGGCGCTTAAATAATGCATTTATGTTTTTATAAACATAAAAATAAATGTTGTTGTTGTTGTCGTGTCCTCGCGCGTGGCGAGGAAGAATATGTACGCTGCTTCTAAGTCTAACGGGGCCCTTATAGGCAGGAGATTTCCGCCCCTTTGAAAGGTCTCTTAATTTTTTGAACCAGCTCCCAGACGCGAGGCCGTCACCTGGGATTGGCACTCCCAGAGGTATCGTTTCACTTGGAAGACATTGTAGTCACGACCTATTTAACGTGCTCCAGCTCCCTTTAGCGTACACGGCCCTACAGGAATCAGCCGCGAGAGGATGTCCCCCTCCCAAACACTGACCTAAGTCGATGTTGCTTCACTTTCGGTGTTCTGCGGAACCGAGCTTCTACCGACTGGTCCACAAATGATTTAAATGACATTTTTGACAAGCATTCTACACGTTTTAATGGTTTAAAGGAATTTTTTCCATCGGACTTCGGCCGATGGAGGAGGAAAAGAATCGGCAATCGGCCAACAGTCGGCATCGGCCCATCGGCCAAAAAATTCCATCGGTCGAGCCCTAATTGTGAGAGCAAAATGTATTTCAGGTATTGATTTATGAAAAGTTAAATACCGGTAAAGATCTCGTTTCAAAGAATACCTCTAATGAATGTTTTTTGTATCTTATGAATTGGAATATTGTTTTTTTTTTTTAATCAAGAAATGTAACTTCTTGTTATTATTCATGCTTGCTTCGTTTATTTCACTAATACAGAGGTACCTTCTGCCCCACTTGATGTGAAAATAAGAGAAATATGGAGTCGTAGTTCTAGCGTTTCTTGGGCTCCACCTTACAGTGGCAATTCTCCAATTACTAAATACATAGTACAGTACTGGAGAGACATTGGTAAGGTTCCAAATATTATTAGGTTCTATTGAAGTATTTATGCATATCATTTAACAGTGTCCTTCCGACAGCATTTGAAAATCCTTTACATTTTTAGGACTATTTATGTAGTGAATTGCATCAGGTTTAACATCATTTCAATGTCTAATAAAAATAATAACCTGAAAAATGAAGGTATTCTATTTTGCAAAACTGCTTTTGAGAAATTATTTAAGTGTTGTTCGCTGTATTTAAAACAAATTTTCTCAACAATGTTGATTCTTCAGAAAACTGGTAGCCGAACTGATAAAAATCTCTGGACAACTGAGTTATAATATTAAAATCAACTTAAATCTGAATTTTGAAATTTTTAAGATGTTTAAGGAAAAAATTAAGTGATGCGTCTGCGTCAGAAATATTCATGTTTAAATATGTGAAATAATTTTAGAATGAATACAGTTTTTTTTACATAGTCAAGATTAATCTGTGCTTAAACTTTAATAGATTGAAAGTGATTTTGCATAAGAGCAGCATAGTTTTGTATCACAATCAAAATTAAATTATTGATTATTATCTGTATTGTTCGTCAACATTTTGTAAATATTTAAATCTGTTTCGTGTTGCAATCAAAGGTTTGCTATTGGTTTAGAAAGGTAGGACTCATTTAACGAATGATTGTTTGCAATGCCATTATAAGATTCATTTTTTTGAAACTAAGAGTGATTAAAACTGTAAACAAAGTAATTAATATTTTTGAAATATCAACACATTTACTACGTTAGAAATGTTTTTGAAGTACGTCCGAAAAACGAAAGATTCTTTGTAAGGTTTCCTAATGAAATCCACTTAAAAAATTTAGTTTTTTAAATTTAAATTTTTCGGACAGATTGATATGAAATTGAAATGTAATCACAAAGCGATTTAAACAATTAACAACCAACTAATGACATTTCTGCAGAAATTCTGCGTCGTTTTCTCATTTTCATCCTACACATTCAAAAAAAAGAAAAACTCAACAATCGTCATTCATAACTTTCATCTACACATATACGCGGGACTACATATGAACTAGGATTTTAAATAAATTGAAAAGTATCGCTGTAAAGAGTTTCTTTTAAAGCGAATTTAAAATAATTTTAATTTTCCTTCACAAATTTGTCTAACCGCAGAAGAAAAAACTTCACTAGTTTAAAAATCATTTGACTCAAAATGCATAGTAATTTTTTCCATCTTTCTCCTCAGTTTGTAAATGGTAACTGGAAAATATATTTTCTTTTCTCTTATTGCACTCTGAGCAATTTATATGACACATATATTTTTAAAAAGGTACGGATAAGGTTTCCTTTAACGCTCGATAATTAAACTAGAAATAAACTAGCAAAAAGTAAAACTAAACTTATGGTTTTTTCTTCTCTGACGCATTCTAAGTATCAAAAAGAGTGAAACTCGTCGATTACTACTTGCCAACAGGGTTACGTTTTTGGCTGATTGCCAAGAGAGCACTGACGTCATCTTCTGACGTCAATTAAGCTCTAGGGAGCAAATGCCCCTGAAACGTGCTTCTAAAATGGCCTTTTGCCCGTAAGGGCAGTGGCTCGTTTTTGTTGAAGGAAATGAAGCATGTGCTTTTTTTCTCTCTCTGATTGACTGACCTATTGCATTTAGCTTTCTTTCTGGAAATAAAATAAATTTTCGTTTCAACCAAAAAATACAATGGAAATTCTATTTCAATATAGATAGATTTTTTTTCCTACGTAAAAAGGTGTTTAATGAGAGAATGAGTAATATTTAATAAAATTTAACTGATCACCGTCTCGCATACTTATCCCATACGGTATATTGATAATAAATAGCGTAAAATTTGATTGATAATACTTTATATATAGTTCATAAGTTACAAGTGCTAACTCTTAATTATAAAACATATTTTCACCTATGTTCTCCGCAAAAATAAAATATTTTAAAGCAAACCCTATAAGAAACGTATTAAACAAATTCCTCATTAATTTTTACGTGCACTGTTGGAAATTTTATCATGAAATTACGGTTAAATAACCGGCAGCAGTCTGTCCATCTAATTCACCGTTAAATTTACGGTTTGGAACATTTTTCTATCTTTACGGGACCTAAACCATTTCCAATCAGCTTGGTTAAAAAGCCGTAAATACCAAAGTTTACGGTTTTATAACCATTTAAAAGTGGTTTTAAAATAAAATTTTTACCGTTTTTGAACCATTTCGAGGCGTAGAAACCGTAAACGAAGCGTGCGGGAATCGAACCCGGGTGTATGGTATACGAACCTTGAGCCTAACCATTCGGCCAGCTGCACCACGCAAAGTGGCAGTTTATTTATCAATAAATCTTCTTTTCTAACATGCAACCTGCCTTAAAATTGAGATTTCAGTTTTTGATTGGATCCAAAGTCATTCTTGGTCTAAATTTACTGTATATTGACGAAAATCATTTTATTTGCTGCAAAAATTAAACTACAAATAAGCTACAGCAGCTCAAATTATGTGTTCGCTCATTCGCAAACAGTTCGCGAATCCGATGTCTCCAATTTTTGATTTACGTGTGTATGTATTTCTACTTAGTAACCACTGCTTAAGCCATTTTTCCCTTCTTTTATATATACACATGCAGATTTGAACTGATAAATCTTTATTCATGTTTTAACAACAACGTACGACCGGTAAGGTTTCGCAACCAAGAGTGTCGCCTGATTCTTACTGAGCTCTTGAAAATTACGGTTAGTTAAACATTCTTCAGGATAAACAGAGAATAAACGATTTTTTTCACAATCAGAGGTTTGCTTTCCATCTTTTTAATGTTATTCAACTGTTGTAATTAAATATGGTAAAATAACAATCAAATAAATCGTTATTTCACTATTTTCTTACTGAAATTTTGAATAGTGTAACTATAGTGTATATTGTAGAAAGTTCATTGACTGGTAATGTAAATAGAATACGCATAAGATATAATATTTCATGCAGTTACGTAATGCCTTTACATTTCATTAATAAACACATTCTAAAAATTTCCATCTTACTAACAATGTTTCATAACATTTGATATAACCTTTTTAATCATACAAATATATGTTTCCTTTTTTTGGTAAAAGAGCATAATTGATGGATAAAACAAATCTGCTAATTTCTCCCAAAATTAATGATCCTGCGTTTCATACTCTCTTCTGCAAAAATTAAGTTTCTGTTACACTTATCAAAGTCTGAAATACTTCCTTGCTTTTACCATAAAGTTAATAATTTACAAGCACTTCTGTGGAAGAAAGAAAAATTAGTTAGGCGAGTGGAGTTTTTGTTTGTTTTTTCACTCGTTTTATCTGTAAATGGAACTATTTTTTGCTTGGTTACTTGGTAATTAAGCTGTCAATGTGTGTTCGATTTCAGTTTTAGTTTAACTTAATTTACACACACACACACACACATGTATATATATTAAAATTACATCTATAATAAAATATTGAATACGTAAATTGACGAAAAAATAAAGTGGCGCCGGAATAACCGCGTGTAATTGTCGGCGGCGAACTGACCTGTGTCTTTAAACATTTCTTTCTAACTAATATTTTAAATTGAGCCTTGGTTATTTATAGAAAGGCAATATAAAATAAAAACTTCATGTGTTTAAATTTTTAGCTGTAGATATTTCGATAAAATAAAAGATCTAGATAATATATAAACATTCTTTTAAAATCCACACTGGGCAATTGCGTGGTCATATGCAATTGTGGTACTTTTTTATGAAGAAATGTCATCCACAATTTCCCATTTTTACTGGCAGCATTTCAAAGCCAATAATGTAAAATTAATGAAAACTATATTTCATTCAAATATAACTTGAACTACTGGGTGGTACTCATTTTCTATTAAAAACCATATTTTATATAAGTAATTTTATGTATGATTCCAAAGGTGGAGCACCTCATCGTCTACTTGAAATCTCAGCACCAAGTTCACAATCGTCTGCTCTGTTGAAGGACCTACATCCGGGAATTTCATATGTCCTCAAAGTAGTGGCAGAGAATGCTGTTGGCAGAGGAGAACCTTCTGATGCAGCATACCTTAAGACAGGTGAAGAAGGTTGGTATAAATTCATTTTATAAGGAAAACATATTCTAATTAAAATTTAATTGAACGTATTCCATTCTTTCAGTAAAATTGGTACTTAAAAATATTTTAGTTTTATTTATAACGGTGTAAAATACATTAAATAATTAATGATTATAATTTGATCAAAATTCTCTGACAATTAATGCATTATATTCAATTTTCAGAACCAAACTCGCCACCTGCAGATATTATCGCAGAGCCTAGAGGATCTTCTACAATCAGAGTTTCATGGAAGGTAGTACTTCTTTCTCTATTCATTTAACAAGAAGTTCCGTCTAGAACTATACGAGCCTACTTTCCTGTATATACCAACATCAACTTTATAATATAGCTGTTTCTGTTTCTCATTTAGCGTTAGTTCTTCATCACTTCAGATATACCTTTTTCAACTTTATTCATTCTTTCTTTCACTCATTCATTTATTCGTTTTTCTTTCACTCATTCATTTATTCATTTTGCTTTCACTCAGTGAGTTATTCATGCTTTCACTCACTCATTCATTCATGCATTCATTCAGAAATATGCTTAAAAATGCAGATCAAAACGTTTCATGGGAAAGTAGGCTCGTTTAGTTCTGGTTGAACTTCGTCACTGTACATGTTCTACGTCATATGCTTCTTCCGATAAAGTTTTTTCCAAGAAAACCCGTCTGTTAGATCAGGATTCATATAGCATTCAAATTTCCCCGTAGGCGCTTATGCTAATTTTTTTTTTGAACAGTTCAAAATGTACAAAGATTGTTCATATCAAAAAATATTCCCCGTTAAGAGCATCTTCCATAAGCTTGTTCAAAGTAACTTGGAACTTAAGTCAAGAGTTTACATAATTTGCTTCATTTTTTTCCCCGTGGACGTGAATGTTAAGATTTTTTGAGCTGTTCAACATTGAACAAAAAATTGTTCAATTCAAAAAATAAAATATAGAAACGAGATATCTTCGCTGAGATCTTTCGTATGCAAAAAAGTTCTTTTGAATCGGACAATCCACATTTCGCTCCCTCAAAATTTATTAGGGGGTGAAGACAGACAAACTGACAAACATTTCCCCCATTTCAAAACCCTACTTTCTATTTTCTTATTTTTCAATCTTTATTTAATAACTTATTTGACTTTTTATTATTTTTTGTTTTTACTTTTACGGGAAAGTAGGCTAAAAGAGGAACATCGTTATTTATGTATATGTGTGTGTGTGTGTGTGTGTGTGTATTAGGCCGCCTTTTGGCAGGAGCTCAATAAAAAAGGAGAGTTTCTGATATTTTTAATCTGTTCATCTGCAACATTATCTTGGATCATTCATCTTAATTGATTTTTTTCCTGCAGCCTCCTCCCAAAGATAGCTGGAATGGATTGCTTAAAGGATACTACGTGGGTTACAAAAGCAGAGACTCCAGTCAGCCGTACTCTTACAAGAGCGTTGATTTCCAACCGGATGTCCAACAGGAATTTTTCTTGACGAATCTCCTGAAAGCTTCAGATTATAGTGTTGTGGTGAAGGCTTTCAACGGGGCTGGAAGTGGACCGCCATCACATGAACTTTATGTCAGAACTTTGGATGGAGGCAAGTCATTGGGCAATCGAAGGCTCCTTTCTCAGTTCAATTTGCTATATTTGAAGCACTGAGCGCTCTTTTAGATACAGTTTTTTCCATTTTAACACTTTGTGGTCTGTTTAACTATTAGTGTGTGTTTTAGTAACAAGTACTATATGGACTGTTATTTGTGTCACTATATTTAAGTAAAAAAGGGCTTGCTTAGAGAACACTTAACAAAAAATGTTAACTAAATCCAAATAATTTCAGATTTGAATGACATAGGATAGTTTAATCAAAACCAATTTTTGCTTAAACTTTTTCATCTAAGACCAAGAAAATGGTCTAACTTGCAAAAATGTAAACTGAAATTCAAAAACAACTTCCAAAGCCTAAAAATATCCTTTTATTTTCACAACCTTTCAGAAAATTGGATTAATATTGAAAAAAAATCAAACCGTTGTTACAAATTATGAAAACGTGGCTTTAGACATTGAACGTCACAATATTTTGTTAATTCTCCATTTCCTTCGTTGAGGAAAAAACAATGTCTAGGGGTCGAGGTTGTCCAACTGTTTCTTAATTGTAGGAATTATCGAACCTTGCAGAAGGAAATTTACAAATTGTAGGAAATTTAGGACAATTGTTAAAAATGTAGGACCAAACAGTACACTATTTTTAAAAGTAGGAATTGTAGAACAACTTCTATATCTTTATATTAAATAAAAATTTATGCAGATATCAAGGAAGGTGAAATGTTAATATTGCTTGATGTTTGTGTTACCAATATGTGCTGTAAACAAAATATTTTTAACGATCTCAAATAAATAAATAAATGAATGCTCCTACTAGATAAACATATTTCATTAAGACATTAACAATCAAACTAGTAGAGTAGTAAAATTTAATCAAAAATTAAATATGCGTTTCTCTCAAATATTTCCCATCTTTTGCAGAGTAACATTAGTGAATTGTTTAATCACGCGTTGTACACGAATATTCAACTAAATTAGCCGAATATTCGGTTTTCGGCCTAATCAGATTACTTCATCCGTACTTAATTGGAGTATTTCTTAACTTATAACCATATATTTTGTGTCTCAACACAGATTTGCCTCCTGCTCCTTCACTGTATGTCATAGCTACATCTGCTACATCTGTCAGTCTCCGTTGGAATACTCGGAAAATAGACAATCCACTTTCAGGTATGCAGTTATTTAAAATATTCTTTATATATTTTATTGAGCTCTGACGCTGGATAATTTGCAATCGCGTAATCTGGTGTGACTTTCAAAGTCTGTAACATCAATATACTGACCAAGTCTTTTCCATTCAGAGGAAGGCATATCTTGGGTTTCTGAACGTTATCTGAAATCTTCAAACATAATTCTTCCCAACTCTTAATTTCTGAGGTTGGCATATATTAATCAGTGGAGTATATGTTTCACTACATATTTAAATGTTTAATTTAAAAAAAACTTTGAACATGATTTTTCCAGTACATCACCTTTACTTATGTTCGAAATAGGGGCGAAAAACGGGGAGTATTTAAATAAAATTACAAGGAAGAAAAACAAGTTTGTTATTATTTCACAGGATATACTGTGCATTATCGAGAAGATCAAGGACAATGGCAAGAAGTGGCGGTTGTTGCCCCCGAAGATAATACCTACACGTTAAGCAACTTGCATCCACAGAAAATGTACCAAATATATGTGACAGCAACCAATCAATATGGAAAAGGAGACCCTAGCGAAATAGTTGCAATCAAAACTGGAGAAAGTGGTAAGTTTTTTTTTTCTTTCATCAAAATATAAAGAAGTAGAAAAAAAAATTATTCTTACTTGTCTTTTAAATTTTTCAAACAACCTTACTTAGAAAGATATTTCTAATAGTAAATTGTCACTCTAATAGCAATGGACCATGTGGCTAGTACAAATATTTTATTTCTTTAATATTATATCTTTACAAAATACATCCTTCTTTCGTTATTTCCTTACAAAAGCAGATTCTTGCAAGTGTTGAACAAAAATAGTTTTCCTGTTCCTAAAAGTTGCTTCTTTTACCAATCATCCAAACACATAGTTTCAAAAAAATATACATCTATAAAGCTGTTTATTTTACAAAGCATCAACGCATGTGGTTGCAACAAAGGACTTCCTGTAAAGTTGTTTAATTCGACCCACCGGGTAGTAACAAAGCACTTTCTGTGAAGTTGTTTAAATCAGGGATCTGGAGCAGCCACTTTTTGAGCTGCTCCATTCCTTGTTCCTCGAATAGTTTAAATAGAAATCCTATTATATAAATATTTTTATTTTTATTAATAGGTATCTATGGGATAAAATATTAAAAACGTTTCCCTTAGATTATGTATTTATCAATAAATGTATAATTATTTATATGCACTGTGCTAAAAAAATAAGTACCTTAAAAAACATTCATATATTTTAAAGTTTATTATGAATAATTCAAAAAAAAAAATGGAGTGGTGGAGCACAATCTTTTTTTTTCCTTCTACTGTCTCTCTAGATTCGAGCAAAGCGTTGTTGCTCCTCTGCTCCGCGCTCCTGGTCCATGCTCCGCTCTATATCCCTGATTTAATTTGCAAATCATTGACCCACGTGGCTGCAACAATGAACTTTCTCCAAAGTTGTTTAATTTACAGAGCATCACCCACCTGGCTGCAACAATGTACTTTCTCTAAAGTTGTTTAATTTACAAAGCATCACCCAAGTGGCTGCAACAAAAAAGGTTTTCTGTAAAGTTGTTTAATTTGCAAATCATTGACCCATGTGGCTGCAACAATGAACTTTCTCTAAAGTTGTTTAATTTACAAAGCATCGCCACACATGGCTGCAACAAAAGAGGTTTCTGTAATGTTGTTTAATTTACAAATCATCACCCACGTAGCTGCAACAAAGAAGGTTTCTGTAAAGTTGTTTAATTTACAAAGTATAGAAACACGTGGCTAAAACAAAGGGCTTCCTGTAAAGTTGTTTAATTTACAATAGATCAACCCACATAGTCTTTAACAAAGGACTTCCTGTAATCCTGTTTAATTTACAAAGCAGCTAACCACATAGCCTTCAACAAAGGACTACCTGTAAAGTTATTTAACTTTCAAAGCATCGATCAACGTGGTTACAATAAAGGACCTTGTGTAAAGTTGTTTAATTTACAAAGCATCAACCCACGTGTTAACTATAAAGGACTTTCTGTAAAGTTGTTTAATTTACAAAGCAGCTTCCCACGTGGTTGCAACAAAGAACATTCTGTGAAGTTGTTTAATTTACAAAACATCTTTCCACGTGGTATCAAATATCCACCATGTGGCGGAGACAAAAAGGAATTTCTCCTGCCCCCGTGCAAGTTGTTTCTTTTACTAAGCTTTCAACAGAAAAAATGAATGTTGGCTTCCTCGCCAAACTCAAGCGTGTTTGGCGAGTGATTTCTACCTCTAAAAGTTTGTTACCTTACTGAACACGGGTGAATTTACTCAAGCTTGGAAGCGTTTCCGCCGAGTCTTTTGCTGCCTTCTGACTAAAGTGTGTTTAGTAGCTAATTAACAAACATAATTAAATTAGTTTAATATATATATTAATTATTACCTACTAATAAGGATTACTTTTATATGAAGGACATATTTTATCAAATATTTTGATTTTCTTACAAATATTATTTTAAGTAGCGATGTTTATGAAATGTTTTCTGTTCTAGTTTTAACTAAATTTATTTTGTAACTAGAGGTACCCGCACGGCTATGCCCGTGTTAAAAAATGAAAATATCAGTCGGTTTGCCATTGTGTATATAGTGATAACTTTTTTAGGTGTAAATTATGTTACTCTATTAAAATGTATTGCATTCCACATAATTAAAATTAGCTGCCCACGGCAATCAACCAGAGATCCTACACATTTAATCCTTTTTTTTTACAAAACACACACAATAAAAAAGGGAATAGGAAAGGAAGAAACGAAACAAAACAAAAAAGAAAATATTTGAAAGAAAACGCATTTTGTTTGTTTAGTTCAAGTACCCACCCAAAAAGGACGATTATAATAAATTAGAATAGTTTTAATCAATAAATTTTTAGTATAATTATTTTTTATCTATTATTTATTGACATTAAAGCCGGGTCCAGACGCTACGTTTTGTACAACCTTTTGTCTGCGCAGTCTTAAGACTGAATGAAAACGTTGCAGTTTTTTATACGTCTACATTGTGCAGAGATATCTGTATATTTCACTCAGTTTTGCGCGATATCGTCATGAAGGAGGTACTACTCTGGTCAATTTTGGCATGGTGTCATGTTAAAAAAAAGACTGGAACGTCTCAGAAGTACCCGGAGTTCAAAGTGGCCAAATAATTACATAAAATAAATAGTTTTTTTGTTGCCTGTTCTGGTGGTTCGACAACTGCAGTCTCTTTATTTTCATCCATGGTATTCCTAGACTGCCTTGGTGTCTCCTGATCATTTAGGAAATGTAACAAATCAAAATACCAGAGAGATGGCTTGTAGATTTCGTCTCCAGCCCCAGATCGAATCGATTTATTAACTTTTGCAATTCTTTACGGTAAACACTTCTCAAAGAATTAATTATTTACAACTGTTTCTCTGTTTGCATCAATTTCTTTGAATTTTTCCACTAAACTCTCATAAGCCTCCCCCTTTTATCCCTGTCACTATACTCCTTGGATTTGACACGCTAAATGCATGGGAAACGTTCGCGTAATGCAATAAATTCTGTGAGAAACTCCCGAGAACATCGCGTCGAAAGTCGGCCATTGTCGCCTGACGAATTGAAACTAAGAAATAAAATGAATCTGAAAAGGGTGATACCGTCTACATGTGCCGATTTGTCTGCACAGTTCAAAGACATCTTATGCTTTCTAGCTCAGTTATCGCTGCAACTGTACAGTCTTCGCACCGGACTCAAAGCTGCGCACTTTTCCAATCTACAAGCAACGTTTTATCTGTAATATGTTGAACTGCGCAGACAAAAGGTTGTGGAGAACGTAGCGCCTGGACCCGGCTTAAAACAGAAAGACGAAATTTTGTAGCCTGCAGAAACAAACAGCAGCAAGCCAAGCTTTGAAAGCGGAATAAACCTTTCATCCGAGCTCAAATAGGAAAATAAAATATGTGCTAATTCACTGGCGAGAAAATAAAAATAAATGAAAGTATAAATAGTAATAATAAGCTGGAATAACAAAAAAACGCTATAAAGGATAACATTTCTTTTAAAAAACCCTGTGCAGTATGGAAAAGGGTCCCGTAAAATACATGTCAAAATAAAGCTATCAATCGCCTGTGAGCCACAGGAAATAAATTTTAATTCGCTTTAAAAAAATAATAATCAAAATCCAAAAAAAGAAATAAATTAAAAATCGGCTGCTCCTCAAAATGCTAGAAACCGCGAGCAATAAATTTTAATTCGTTAAAAGAAAAAAGGATTAATAGTCAGTCGGGGGAGCATGGTAACAAAATTAAAGTTAATTACCGTGAAAAAATGTCTCTATCTCTACTAATAATAAAGCAGCAAGTATGTGTGTGTGTGTCTGTCTGTGTCCGGCGTAGGGCCCAGACCGTCCAACGAATTTTCATGAAATTTGGCACGAAATTAGTTCGGAACATGGGGGTGTGCACCTCGGAGAGTTTTTTCTGAAATTCGAATTTCTTCTTCTTTTCTTCCAATTTATAGCCGAAAGTTTCATAAAATAGTCATTTTCTATGGGGAGGAATTATCGCATCGCTTCGAGCTTGATACCGTTGAAAAGCGCGTAAAAAACTACCCCGGAAGGAGTTTCCCCCAGCGTACGAAAATTCGAAGCCTCTAAATTACCTAGAAAAGAAGTTATAAGCATTTTTCTCTGCAGTTCGAAATTATTTTTTCACGCTAATTAACTTTAATTTTAGTTGTTACCATGCCCGACTGACTATTAATCCTTTTTTCTTTCAACGAATTAAAATTCATTGCTTGCGGTTTTTAGCAGTTTCAGGAGCAGCCGATTTTTAATTTATTTATTTCTTTTTTTAGATTTTGATTATTATTTTTTTAAAGCGAATTGAAATTTATTTCCTGCGGCTCACAGGCGGTTGATAGTTTTATTTTGATTTCCTTATTTTGACATTTATTTTACGGGACCATTTTCCATACTGCACAGGGGTTTCTAAAAGAAATGTTATTCTTTATAGCGATTTTTGTTTTTCCAGCTTATTACTATTTATACTTTCATTTATTTTATTTTATTTTTTCGCCTGTGAATTAGCACATATGGTACTTTCCTATTTGAGCTCGGATGAAAGGATCATTCCGCTTTCAAAGCTTTGCTTGCTGCTGTTTGTTTCTGCAAGCTACAAAATTTCGTCCCTCTGTTTTAAGCCGGGTCCCGACGCTACGTTTTGCACAACTTTTTGTCTCCGCAGTTCAACACGCTGCAGATAAAACGTTGCGTATAGATTAGAAAAGTGCGCAGTTTTGAGTCCGGTGCGAAGACTGTACTGAGCTAGAAAGCATAGATGCCTTTGAACTGTGCAGACAAATCGGCACATGTAGACGGTAGCACCCTTTTCCGATTCGTTTTGTTTCTCAGTTTCAATTCGTCAGGTGACAATGGCCGACTTTCGGCAATGTTCTCAGGAGTTTCTCACAAAATTTATTGCATTATGCGAGAGTTTCCCATGCATTTGGCGTGTCAAATCCAAGGAGTATAGTGACAGGGATAAAAAGGGGGACGCTTATGAGAGTTTAGTGGAAAAATTCAAAGAAATTGATGCAACCACAAACAGAGAAACAGTTGTAAATAATTAATTTTTTGAGAAGTGTTTACCGTAAAGAATGGGAAAAAGCTAATAAATCGATTCGATGTGGGGCAGGAGACGAAATCTACAAGCCATCTCTCTGGTATTTTTATTTGTTACATTTCCTAAATGATCAGGAGACACCAAGGCAGTCTAGGAATACCATCGATGAAAATAAAGAGATTGCAGTTGTCGAACCACCAGAACAGGCAACAAAAAATATTTATCTTATGTAATCATTTGACCATTTTAAACGCCGGGTATTCTGAGACGTTCCAGTCTTTTTTTTTTAACATGACACCATGCCAAAATTGACCAGAGTAGTACCTCCTTCATGACGATATCGTACAAAAGTGAGTGAAATATACAGATATCTCTGCACCATGTAGACGCATAAATAACTGCAACGTTTTCATTCAGTATTAAGACTGCGTAGACAAAAGGTTGTACAAAACGTAGCGTCTGCACCCGGCTTTAATGTCAATAAATAATAGATAAAAATTAATTATACTAAAAATTTATTAATTAAAAATATTATAATTTATTATAATCGTCCTTTTTGTGTAAACAAACAAAATGCGTTTTCTTTCAAATATTTTCTTTTTTGTTTTGTTTCGTTTCTTTCTTTCCTTTTTAATTGTGCGTGTTTTGTAAAAAAAAAAAAAAATGCTTAAATGTGTAGGATCTCTGGCTGATTGCCGTGGGCAGCTAATTTTTAATTATGTGGAATGCTATACATTTTAATAAAATAACATAATTTACACCTAAAAAAGTTATAACTATATACACAATGGCAAACCGACTGGTCTTTCCATTTTTTAACACGAGCATAGCCGTGCGGGTACCGCTAGTATATAATATAATTAAACAACCTTTTTGATAAATAATGACAATATATTTACTATAATTCATTGTAGCTAATAAAATATTATAATTTCTAATGAGTTTTCTGTTAATATTTTTAAAGGACCGGTTTTAGGCTTCAGCAAATAAAATTAAAATGTATTCTTTTGCCTAATAAGCTAAATAGTCCTTAGCTTAATATATTGATCATTAGTTCACTTGGATAACTACTCTTGGATGCATTTGATTTAAACATCTTTTGACATCCACATCATATCAGAAGCGATTGGTGTCTTTATTTGCACCCCGGTTACGCAACCATAATATTCTCGGGAGGGATAGAGGTTCTTATATGTATATTAACATATTAAAATCTGCAACATTGCTTAAAATCAAGGGGTGGAGGGTTCTGGTTGCGGCCCTGGCTGGTAATTTTATACTTTTTACTTCCCCCAAAAAGGAAAAGCAGCAGACTAACGAACACTGAGAGGAGTGGCCGTCGCGCCGTATTCATTATCTAATCGAAATAAGATCTGACATACGGACTTACGTGCTGACATAGGGACTTGATGACATTGTTATATCAACACTTGTCTATAGTGAGGCCAAATATATTTGATATTGCAACATATGAAATATATTTCATATGTTACAATAACAATTTAATATTTTTGAATTAGACAGGTTTTACTTTCTTAAAATCAAAGATTCTTTTTAAACTAGCAAAAATTAGTTACTCAAAATATTTTCATTATCCACTGGTATCTGTTTTAGATAGAATTTGAATTCAAAAGTAAGAAAAATTATGAGCTAGAGAGGCATTGAGGAAGACGCATTTGATTATGTTTTTAATCAATATTTATTTATTTTTTTAAATGAAAGATTTTTTTCCCCAATAAGATCGGTTTGGAATGTTCGAGGGACAGTCCCTCAACTTAAGATTTTCAGTTCATTTCTTAAAAATTTACACGGAGAAGAATATGGAATTTTATTTCCAACTGGCAGAGAAATAAATTTTGCGATAGGAAAGTCTTCGTTATGGACGAATTTGACTATTTTAAATCTCTTTAACGGCAATAAGCAAAGTTTTTCTTTTCCTCTCTTCTCAAATCGCACAGCAGATCAGGTATTGATTTCTATACTAGGGGATAAAAAAGGAAAAAACGCGCGGTTTTCCCGTTCGACGCCACACGTGCGCGCGACAAAGGGATTCTAAAGCATGACGTAGACTAGGATGAAAATGAACAAAAAGCTTACCACCCATGAGCAATCTCCTCCGCATCCCAGCCTCAATGATATGATTTCATACTTTTATCCTGTAAAAGGTGTAACTGCCAACGTTTATTGAAGTCTCTTTATATTTAATCTACAAGTGAAGAAGCTTAACATAAAGTGAATAACTGCTTTGCTTTCTATTTAGAAAGCAGAGTAGGACCTAGACAAAGATACGGTTAATATATTAATTATTATAGTGTGTCATTTTATTCGAGACGAAGAGTAATATCGCATTGAAACGGCTAATTCTATAGTCAGATGGCAAAATGTGATATCTCAGATTTTGCTAATTTTACGGGACAACATTTTAAAGTTCTCCGAAAATAGTAAAATCAGGCAATTTATTTCCGTTTCATATTTATTTCTTTGTTTGTGAGATACAGGTGGAGATGGAATACTTTGCATTATAGATTTCATTAAAATGTCTCCAACTATGTATCTATTATATATTGACTAGGACCAGCCTAGCTGGGCCCTGAGCCTGTTGCTGGTCGTCACTTTTGTATTTGTATTTTTATATCTGATTTTCGCTAAAAATGTGAGGCGTCTCCTTTTGCCATCTGACTCTGAATTATTTTGTGCATTGTCGTTAAATATAACCCTTTAGTTTCTATTAAAAAGGCAAAAGTCTACAAAAAATTGCGATTTTTTTTTTTTTTTTTGCATGCTTATACCGATAAATAATTTCGTGATTTATATATATGTATAAATTTTCCGTACAGTATAGCACAGTGAATAGTTACTTTTCCCTTCGTAATATATTTAAATAAATACTTGATTAATTATATGTATTACTATAATAGCACATGCCGAATTTTCTCCTGGGGGGGGGGCAGGATTCGTTTTATTAAAGCTCTTACATGCACACTAAGAATTAAATTCCAAACAAGGGTTCCTAGGGGAGGAGCTGGTTAACTCCCAACAACTTCACTGCGCCCTCGTACGCCCTTGATCTAATGAATAGCTAAATACTGATTCTTTGAGTCTATTTTCTATAATAGAGTGAATACTAATTTGAGCAGTAAATTTAAAAAGTTAAGTTGCACATAAATAATTCTATGCATTAGTGATCGTGTATTCTTGTAACATTTAACATTAGTGTAATTGATTCTTTATTATTATTCCAGATGACACGTACAAAGTATTTAGGTTATTGTTTTAATACAATGTCATGAGTGATTTGCTTCGGTATTGCCCCACAATATAATATGGTGAATAATTGCATTTTTTCTCCAATGCAATATAGAACAGTTGATTTTTAAGTTGCTTCGAAAAAAGGCTCAACATCTTATTCAATAAATTTTTTGCACGCTGAAAAATGATATGGCTACATTACCTTGTAAATACATAAATTTTGCTAATTACTATTGTCATCAAATATTTGAAGCTTTATTTTAAAATGAATAGCTTATCAAGTCGAGTATAAAAAAATAAGCATATAGTTAATATTGATTCTAACCAACATTACACTACATTTTGCATTCGCAGGTCATTCGAATGCAGCAAAATAACTGGGTTTGAACTTAAATGGAAACAAAAACTGACAGGATAGCTTTTGATTCAACCTAAAGTGAGGTTGTCATTTGAAACTAAACAATACCAATTGGGTAGTTGGCCGAATATAAATTGAAATATATATATATATCCAAGTACACAGTGCGGTATTCTTTGTTCTGTCATAAGGTACGTAGAACAATCGTCAAAATAGAAAAAATGATGTCATTATTTTTGCCACAAATTTTTGGAAGTACCGATCAGTGACAGCTTTTCGAAATGAATTCCTCTTTTTTTACAAAGAATTTCAAAATTTTGTTTTTGTGTTCGTCATATTCGGTAGTATATAATCAAAATTGCTTCACAATAAAATTTTAAACAATAACCTGACTAACTTTAAAGAATTAAGACTTCATTTTATTTGTATTTAATTTGTTTATTTATTATTAATTTTATTCCTTAATGTTATTTATTTTTTATTTATGAATTATTGATGCCATATTATTCAATTAATTAATTTATTTTTACTTAATCCTTTTATTTATTTTAAATTATTACTTATATGTATTTTTTTCGCAAAATTATCTAAAATCTAATTTGATGTGTTGGTGAGGAAGTGATTATGCTTAAATCTGCCTTTAAAGGGTAAATATTCCTGATTATCTATATTCCACCTCATCCTCAACCCCCAACATTCTCATTTAATAGGTAAAACATGTGTATTGAATAAAATCCTATGATTCCTTAAAAATTCTTTAAAATTATTTTCACTTGAGAAAGTTTTGCACGTTAATGCGTGTTCATTTCCGTATCAATTAGCATGAATCTGCTCTGTTAAAAGTTTCAAAATGAGTTGAGTTTCAAAAGTATAATAAAAATAAAGCAATTTAAAAATAAATGTGTAAATTTTTCATTTTTCTTTAGCTTTTTGTTTTGTTGCGTAACTTTTCAGTTGAAGTTGATTTGTCATTGATTTAAGCTAATACTGCTTTTAGCGCAGAACGGTAGAACACTTATAGTAAAATAAGATAAGTATAGGCTCTTTTCGCCGCTTTACTTGTGGCCTTGTTCTCTTGCATCTTTTCTTAATGTACGTAGATTTATTTTCTTAACTTTTCCGAGTCGGTCCTATTTAAAATCATTTGAGAAACATTTATTGCAACTGTTCTCAAACTGCCATACATATACAATGGAACTCCTACTGACGGATACCCCTAAAG
The DNA here is from genome assembly GCA_038502835.1 of Octonoba sinensis. Taxonomy (NCBI): domain Eukaryota; kingdom Metazoa; phylum Arthropoda; class Arachnida; order Araneae; family Uloboridae; genus Octonoba; species Octonoba sinensis. The sequence goes on along the minus strand of CM076599.1, from coordinate 108,720,759 downwards.
TGCGAGCACCCAAAAGAAAGCTTATAATTCCCCTCCAGCAAAACATTGAGCCTAAAAAAAGACCTCTTTTGCAGACACCCCTCTATCACCATATTTTTGTTCCGCTAGTGTCCGCTATAGAGGGATATTACTGTAGTTTATTTTTCAAATTGTTGATGGTAGTTAAAGAGAAGGGAAAAAGTCCTTACAGAGTGAATATTTAAAATCATTAGTATGTATTAGGATCAATATATGAATATTTTCTTTAAATATTATAACTTAGTACTAATGCTTTCGTTTCAAAATTATATATGTATCATATATGGAACAGGAAACTTAACTTTTAAGAGAATATTTTTTATATAAAAATATTTTGATTATAATAGTGAATACTTTCTAAAATTAATACCTTCCGATTTAAACTATATTGCATTATAATTTTTAAATATAATTCTAATAACGTGCCATTAATTGAGTATTATTCAAAGTATATATATTCATATGAATAATAATCGAAGAGATTGTAAATACTAACTTCATAGCTTGTTTTTATTACGTGTCGGAAATATACTTCTTAGTTTTAATAACTTCTATACATTACAATATTTTTAAATAATTACTTCTTTCTCCAGACGGTCACTCTTTGCTGTCAGTGTCCAGTTTGGGACCCAACTCCAGTTATTTCGACATGGCAGTTGTTATCCCCGTGACGTTCTCCTTGTTGACTATCGGGATCGTGCTAATTGTGGCTTGTGTCTGCGTGAAGAAGATTCGCAGTCGACATAATCTGGAAAGAGGTGACAATTATGAAATTTTCACACTTATATTTTGGTGTAGTGTAAGTGGAATATTTTTCATTGAAGTTTAGTGTTTTGCGAAACGTTAACGTTATAAAAGCTGACGTACGTTTTTGCACTTTTATTAATGATCAACATCAATTCTTTGATTGGTTTGAAATATTTGCTTATTGCATCGTTAATCCATAAAATTTCAAAATATATCCATACAAAAAGCAATATATTTCTACTGGGGTACATATTTCTACATAAAATTTAATGGAGTACTTCAGGAAAATGTTTCCTAAAGATATATTTTTTATGGTAATTACTATATTAATCAAAATTGCTGCCGCAAAACACTATCTTGGAATTGTGAGTGAAAATTCTTTCTCTGAACAAAAACTGACAGATAGCATTTGATTCACCCTAAAGTGGGATTGTCATTTGAAACTAAACAATACCAATTGGATAGATGGCCGAATATAAATTGAATATATATATATATATCCAAGTATACAGTGCGGTATTCTTTGTTCTGTCATAGGTTAAGTAGAACAATCCTCAAAATAACAGAGTTTTTGATAAAAATGTATTTTCATTAAGGAACTTAGTTATTGTATTTACTTACATTTTATCCATAAATCTTATCTAGTGAATCTGAATTTTACCCCTCTTTAACGTTATTGTTATGTGCATCACTAAAATCAATTTGCAGATTAACAGAAAAATATCAACAAAGGTTAAAGAAATTAAAGTTTCTCCTATTACGTGACATTGAAGAATGCCCAGTTTTCATGGGCAAAAAACTATTGGACCATTCATAGACCAAAAATAAAGTTAGACTTAGCAATATAGTTACTTTTAGCAGTTAACATGAGAGACTACAATCACGTGACCTTTGGCGAGCTGAACGAACTACCTTCTAGTTAAGGAAATACAATGGCGTTTCTCACAAATTCAGCTAAACAGAAGTATTTTAACTTCCCATTGATGGCAATGAATGCACCAAATCTAGAGCCCCTCCTTTCTGCGACTGCAAGACTCGCTATAATGCTTATTTCTACCCTGTGTTCAAAGGAACACATAGACTACCTCTATTATCATTATTCGATGAGCTAGCCTGACTAATGGAAATCCTAGTCTTCTGTTTAATTACAATATTAATTCAATAGTCACTAATGAGGTACTCTCCTAAAACATTCGTCCGTATAAATAGCATGGGATTTTGTGTAAACAGTCTATAGTCTGCTTGAACCCAGAGCCATCTCCTGTTTGCATTCTGAGATTCTGACCTCGATAAGTAAAAACTTGCATACTTGCATTAAGCGAAAAATTAACTACATGTTACATGGAAATTAATTACATTATACGATAGGCTATTTAATGCATTTTATATTTGTTGCTAAAGCTCTGCTCCCTGGTCAAAATTTTCTTTCTGAAAAAAGAATATTCGGTATTTGGTTTTGCATTCCCTATAGTGTGTTTGCTCCTTTTTGTTTTCTCTGTACTTTTTAGCATCTCTCAACAATTTGTTTATTCTTTTTAGAGAAAATTTTTATTGACAAAATTTGAAGCTTGTTTCTGTATTTTTAGATAATTTACTAAAAATTTGCATTGTCTCTTTTTTGAAACTTTCACAGTTCAATATAAAATTTAATGGGATTGACATAATGATGTACGTAGTGCAGCCAGTTGTTGTTTTTCCCAAAAGCAAGGTTTTACAAATCAGTTCGTCAGTTCACTTAGAAAAAGCTAAATCATTTTTGTCTGCGCATAAAAGCGCTTAACATGTATAGCTTTATAGCTTAATTGAAAATCTCTGTTATGTTTGGGACAATAATATTCCGGCTAAAGTAGATTTCCTGTTGTTCAATTTACAGCACTTGCAGCAGAAAAGCATCTAGCCATGGTAGGCACTCTGCAACGCTACGTGGACATTGACAAGACGCGGTCTCTGATGGATCCGAACAGAGCAGGACTTTATCCACTGCCCTACGAAACGATCCAGATGATGGCTGAAGACCAAGACATCGTCAAAGGACAGCAGGAACTACGAGCGTTCATTAACAAGGTACAAGATCACGTAAAACTGTTGTGCACCTTAGAGCTACTGTATCTTAAGTCTATTTCGGGAGTTTTTGCAAGTTTATACTTAATGGATGTCCATTAAGAGTACCGACGACATAGCCATTTGCTACAACTTTCAAAGCTCCCATCGGACATATTTATTCTAAGGTTCGCACGGAAAAGTTTAGTCTTATGGAACTAAAAATGTTTATTTTTTAACTTTATTGCAAAAACTCGAAAAATATACTTAAGGTACCATGGTTCTCAGGCAGATTTAATAGCTTTTTTCTAGAGGCTATTTTGTTCTTGAAGCTTTACTGACACAAATTACACACATTTGAAAATCCGAAAAATGCGTGTGTGAACATTCTTGCATTGCCAATATCCTATGAGATATTAATACCAACATCTGATTATATATACACATATCATAGATAAAAAATATTTTAATGTTCAAATCTCAGAAACAATCGTAAATCAAAGTCAAAGATAAAAATGGAAAAGAGGGACGATTTAACCTTTAGGAATGCTCAATCCTGGGTTTTGTACAAAAACTTATTATTAAAACGTCATTAGGACATAAAAAGGGTAGCCAATATACCAGGGCGCTCTATATTTTTATGTCGTTCATAATTTATCCTTCACACTTTGATCGTTCAATTATTAATTTTAACAAATGTTCTGTGCAAGTACTATACTGTTTATCCCGGCTTTATTTTAAAGTGACATGTTTTTCTTTTTCAGGATGGAACGCAAACCCTTTATAATAAACCAATGACTTTAAGAAGAACTGCTGAGAATGATCATATATATGATAGTGCCCAATAACTTAATAGTTCGATTAACATGGACGTTACAATTATTGTGAACTTCATTTCTAGTTTAGCATCCATTTCGATACTGTGATGGACATTGTCTCGTGGACAAGTGTATGACGTCAACAATCAGTTGGAATTAACGGTTTGCCTTTCGTTTCTACTAACGTTGCGTTTAAGTCAACAAATATGCTGGGATCCTATCGAAGTTCTTGGCAGTTTTTTTGCTTCAATTACCGCACACAGGTTTTATTAAAATTCTATATGCTGAAAAAACTTTTCTTCTGTCTTTACTTAAACATTATGTGACTAATTTGAAATGTTCTAGTTAGATATATATATAGAAAGTTAACCAGTAAATTAATTTTTAATAAAAGAGTTCAATTGTAACTTCAACAGTATTCATGAAGTAAAATAAATGTTTTGAGAAATTTTTAAGGTTCCATTTGAAATCGCATATATAACAGTTTCGCGACAGAAAAAAGGATTTCTTTTGAAATTATAAACTCTTAAATCGTAGATTAACTTTTAAATTTTTACAATGTATATAATGAATTTATAACTGCAATGCCTTTTTGAAAAGAGTATTTGTACAATTTTTTACTTATAGAGAAATATTTACCTTATAAAGCTGAGAGGACGAATCTTATATCATAACTCTATTACAAAAGAAACTGCCAAGTTCTAGGTATTGTTTATGGATCGACAATGAGTTGCAGACTGTGGTGCCAATTTGACACTTTTGCTGCTCATCCTTTTTCTACGCCATTTTATACACGATCTCAATGTGAAGAAGGTTGAAACTTTATTATGTTTGTAATAAGAAGTAATTCAGCTTGAATGTTTGAAGCGATGTGTGATGTAGACAGTTCTTGCCAAGGATTGATATAGATTTAGATTGATACGCTATGCGGAAATGTACATAATCTTCTTTATTATTTTACTTTATATCTTTGTAGAACTTAATTACATTGAGCTCATTGTCTTGCTTACTAATTTTGAGATGATATCCAAGAATGTATTCAACTAAAATCTATACTTTTAAAAGTTTAAAAGAAAAGTGCAATTCTGCCAAAGAAAAAAAAATGATACAAATAAATTAATTTAAACAACTGTCTTGTTTTTCAGTTTTAAAATTTAAAAAAGCTTGAACGAATGCTTTCGCTTGAGAATGCTTCAAAATGAAATATTTCAAAAGTTCTGTTAGCTTCTCCAAACATTTGTAAATGCATGAAAATTTAAAAAATTGTATAAAAACCCGTTAAAACTGAAAAATTCTTGTAAAAGAAAAAAGATCTTTACATACAAGACTGTTATTGCATAAATGCTCTTTTTTTTTCGTTAAAAAAAGGTACATACATCTTAAAAGCTAATTTTCTGAGATCATTGAACTTTTGTTTTTAAGCTACATAATCAAAATTCAATCAAAAATTATCATATGAAGGCTAAGAACGTTGTATATATATTTATGCATATTTAAAAAATCATAGAAAGATGTCAGTCAAAATTTCCGGCATATTCATAGACGATTTTGTAAAAAAAAATAACCAGAAAATTCATTTTCTAAAACTAGTTTTAAAAAAATAGCTCATTTTTGCCATATTTCTAGCTTCTTCTCTAGCGACTCAAATTATTCATTGCTATTTCCGAAAGAGTAATAGTTCTATAAAAGGTTTTACCGAAGTAATAAAAGCCCTGTTGAGGTTTTTATTTATGTATATTCTAAACATGAAACGAAAGAATAAAAATTTGCGGCAAATAACGTTTTGGCAAACAAAATGCTAGTTACTGCACAATTTTTGAGAAAAGATGATGAACATGTTATGTTCTCTTTTTCTTTCAGATAGAAAAATTCTTGTATTAAAACTTTTAAACCATCTAATTTTTTACAGTGTTTATATTTCCTTTGCTCAATTATACTTCAACTACCTATACTTTAAGTTGCACTAATCCAGATTTTTATATCCTACACTGATTATTTTATTATGGGCAGTTTTACATAACTGACGATTTGAAACATATTTTTCCTTTTAAGTTTGTGCCACATTTTTGAATTCCATCACAATTAATGTGGTTTTAGAAAATGTCACGTTTAAACTTCGACTTATACACTAACCCTAATATACGTCAATTATTTTATGAATAATTACATAAGTTTTATTTTTAATACATTAAGAATAATTTCAGACATGAAAGCATTCAAAAAGCCTTTTTTTATTAAAATATAGTAGAATAGTTTAATGAGCTTTCAGATTTTCATTGAAAGTGAATCACCAAAATGACATTACGACGTTTCATATGAAACAGTATGCACTAAAGCTGAAAAACACGTAATTAAAGTAAAAAATCTCAAATGGTACTAAGCAAGAAGTTATGTGAATCTCTTTGTGTTCATTCTTATGCAAAATAACTTATGTAAATATTTTGAGCCATATGTTATGTAATTTTGCACAATATTTACCTGTTCTCTCAATCATGTCAGCAGTACTATAAAGACTATTGAGGAAAACGATTTTGTATAATCCTAAACGAAAGGGTTCCTTTGGAAAATCAAATGCCCCTTCTTTGAATAATAAATATAATGAATACAGATACTGATAACTGAGCTATAAGATTAACTGACAAGTCTTATGTACAAATTTTCTTGTGAATAGCAGAAAAGATTACCGTAATTATCTGTGTATAGCCCGTGGGTTTTTTTCCAAAAAAACTCTCTTTTTTTTCTACTTGCGATATATAACGATGCGGGCATTACATGAAATTCAAAAAAAAAAAGTATTATTAAAAAGAAAACTACCGTTCAAAAATATCGAAATCTCTTTTCCTGCAAAACAAAATGCAGAGAAATAAATCGTAGCTTTCGAAACAAGGGTCCAAAGCAGATTAGGGGTCGGGAGCTACAGGTGAATGTATTGTTTTCTAGGGGAATATCCCATGTTTTTTTATGTGGTGCGGGCTGTACAACGATGCGGGTTATAACCGAATCTTATTTTTTTTAGAATGAATTTTTCGTCCTGCGGACTATACAACGATGCGGGCTATTAACCGATAATTACGGTAATTGAATTTGCGTTCTATATCAGAGTGGAAATTTTTGAATATCAACAATACAAAAATATTAATATGCACAAGTTTACAGTTTTTATGTTCGGAAGAAATTTGTACAGAAATTACACGATTTGTTAAAGAAGAGCCATAAAAATTGAAACAGACTTGCATCCAAATCCTGAACGAAATGCATTTAATGTTAACAATCGAAACATAATGTTCCTACAATAATATACTAATAAAAATGCGTGTTTTGCAATTACATAAAAATACTATGAATATATTGTTTCTTGTTGAAATATTAATTGATTGGCCAACTTTAAAATTGTCTTTGTATAAGATGAATAGGATATCTGTAGCTAAGTTATAAAGGTATTTTTAACATATTTTATGAAATAAATCTGAGATCAGAAAAAATAACGAATTTAAAAAGTTAATATTGATTAAATACATGTACAGAATTGGTTATAGCTCTCCTGCTTTGTTCTTTTCTTTCAAACGACTACGTTCAGAGTAGTTTTTCATATAGCTCAGTGATTATAAGATGTATCTTATTGCTTAAACTAAGTGCCCGGTATCTGAGCAATTTTATTGTGTCATAGGTTTTGTAATAATTGTTTAATTATTAATATTTATTGCCTAACATCAAATGAAAAGTTATTTAATCTATGCAAGTTAAAGTTAAACGTCTTTTAAAGAACTCTTTTCATTTGGTGATTCTTTTGTTTTTTTAACTGGTCAGGGAAGCTTATGTGTCAAAGCATTTTTCAATGTGAATCTCAGAAAATAAAAAAAAATGGAATACAGTTTGGCTTTCTTTTTTAAATAAATACACACACGAACAATCGATTTCAGTTATCAATATATTATATATTTATCGATTATTAATATAATAAAATATGTTTTTCACTGAAATAAATTCTAGTTTTCGTAGAAAAATATTGATTAATTAGTTGACAGTGAACTGTATGTCAGGGCGTACCTGAATGAAAGACGCTTGCGATGAAAGTATTCCCAAGATCTAGTATGGGTCCCGAACCGAACGCCGCTGGATTTTTCTCTACATTAAAAGATGCTGTTTACCGACGCAGTGACCACTAGATGTGCCACGAATACGAACCAATATTCTTTGTCTATAAATGCGTACGGTAGACACTTTGGACGCGTGCGTTATTTCGAATGCGGACGTATCCTCCCAAAAGGAGGATTTGACGACAGTTTGTTTTCAAGTATTCTGTAAAAACTTAATCATCACTTCTAACAAATACGAACGAAGTTAGAGAAAATGTAAATTTAATTTGAATATTTATTTTGCAAAATTAAATTAAAGCATTGTAATAAGTTCTTTGATGTAGTAATCAATTATTCTGGGAATTGTAAGTGAAGCATTTTAATTACTTCCTTGGTATAATGATCAAGTATTCTGAGAAATGTACCAGGCCCGTCATTTCGAATTTTTCCACGGGGGAGGGCAAAGGGTATATTCTCTTTATATATTATATCAAGGGAACAAAACACATGCACATTCATAAAAATATGTCCTCAAAGCCAGGCTGGTAATCGCCCCCTAGAACCGCATGCCATTTAGAGGGGCCCTACGGGTTTCTCTAAATAGCATGTCTGGAATAAAAACAGTAAAATATCAGGAGCAACGGAAAATTGACATTATATATATATATATATATATATATAATGTTTTAAAGCTTTTTTTAAATAGTTTAGCTTTAGTGCACGAACTCTTAAACTTTGGGTTAAACTTGAAATTCCGTGCTTAGCACACATTTCTTTTAAAAATAAATTTATAATATTTACAAAGTCTGTGATCAACTATTGCAATCCTATTTATGTGCTTGCGGCTGCTAAAACAATCACTTGGAGAAACCAGAAACGCCCTTTTAAAAAAATAACTCAATAAAGCCCCTGTGCGGTTGTGCTCGTAACTGCAAAATTGTGAGGACTCCAATTCTGCCGCTGGAACGCCCCGAAGCGGTATCTGCGATTTTACATGGTCTATGACAAAACCACAGGAGCTATTAAGCCTCGTACAGGCATGACTTCTTTGGTGTTTAACGTTGTCAGTTTCAAAATTGTCACTTTTAAAGGCGATTCAACTCAGGGATTGGAGAAATTCAAGCCGCTTTTACTCTGGTTTTAAAACAAGCATATAAATAAAAAGAAAAACACAATCACGGATGAAGGTGTCATGTTTAATTTAATTACACTGGTTAAATAATTAATCTTCGATACTTTTGCGATTTCTTACATTTTTGTCTCAACTGCTGGTTAGACAAAAATACAAAAATTAATTCCATTTTAATAAAAACAAAAGATCTCAAAAATATTAACTGTTGCAAAGAGACCTTGTGAAGTTATTTACGGGGATTAATATGCTGCAAAAGTTTTAAAAGATGAGACGTTCTTTAAAATTGTAAATATTGCTTAAAAATAAAGTAAAAGATGAACAAATTCGAATTTTTGGGAAAACCCTGCAGGGTGCATTAAGACCTGACCGAGGCTCATGTAACAAAAATTTCATACTCCTGTGACTTCACCTCTCTTCATTAGACGACTGACACACACAGTGATGCACTGAAATACAAACTCTCTGTTTTATTTACATAGATGATAGGAAAACATTAACACACGTTCAATCTTTCATTGAAAATAAAAACTGTTAAAATTGTTATTCGTACGCACAGTATTAAAGAAAAAAATAGCTTACACTATTATTTGTCAAGTTATTTTTGAGAGTTTGTTTACTTCATTTATTTATCTTTTTGGTTTTGCTTTGTTCCTTGATCCTGTTGCTTGTTTACTCCACCCACGGTCCACATTTAAAGAAAACGTTTTGTCTCTATTAAATGAAACGAAGACGACTTTTAAAGTTAATTTACACAGATGATTATTTGTGTTAGAGAAGAAAAAACCTCTTCCGTACTGTAAACCAGAGTGGTGTTCTAAATATAGTTCTCACTTCTTTTTTCATTTTCCTCTGTTGCAACAACGGTTAAATTATGTATGTAACATTTAAGTTTTAGTTAGAACTTTTTTCCTTAAGACATGTTACATATTTTCTAAAGTATTTATTAAAATATAAATAAAAAAATCGTGTTTTTATGCATTGTTATGTCCATGAGCGTTAAAATTCGTAATAAACAAGTTATGTTCTATAAACTTAAATTTTCAAACTAAGCATTTAAATTCTTCCCACACATATATAAAGCAGACGAATAGTGTCTCTTTGATTCTACGCAATGCCCAGAGGACCCTATAGCATCAGAGATTTAGAAATTCGGTGAAAAAATACTTACTACTTCAAATCCCGGAAAGGGCATGGATGCTATAGATTATTATAGCACTTCTTCTGATTATGTCCTAGGGGTTCAGATCCCATTAAAAGCTGTAGTTCCCCCAGCGATCCATAGGGATACTTCCAGCTCAGCAAAATAGACCGCGCATAAGATGGTTGATCGTTTGAATTGCAACAAAAATTCCAAATTACCAGAACAAAAGTAGCGTATGGAAACAAGTATATGAACGATTCAAGTCTAACATAAAAGAAAACATAATGGAAAAACTGCAACGAGAACATGTGGAATATCATTTCATCTTGCAAAATAACTCTTGTTTTTAACCCTTTAACTACCGGAATATATTCACAAATCTGTTTGTCTGAACGCCAAAAAAAAAAGTATCCAAAAATTGCATAAATGGCGATACATCTATTTCTATGTATGTGTCATGAGTTTCTTACATGAACTTTCGCCATAGCAAATTTTGTTATTGGCTAACCAATAAAAAATGTAAATTACGTCAATTAACGTCAATAAATCGCTTATTGACGTTATCCGTACCACAGGAAAGTTTCGCCAAATCGCTTTTTGACGCTACCCGTACCACAGAAAAGTTTCGCCAAATCGTCTATTGACGTTACCCGTAGTTAAAGTGTTAAATAAAATTCTTTCTCTATAAAATGACCGTTTTTCAATCTATTGCCACTTTTAATCTATTTCCATAATCCTCCTCTTTAAGTCAACTTCCTATGGCGATTTCAGAGTTAATAACTCACACACTCTGAACATTAACCTAAATCTCTGAAACTTCGATAACCGATTTACCACACTTTCTCCGTTTTGGCAGAGCACCAAGAAATTGCTAGAATCAGCTCTTGGAGTGGACTCTTGGCAGACTATTTTTAAAGTTCCGGATGGATATGGTGGAATAGTTCCTAGAATCTTTTGTTTCCATCGCCGAAATTTTTCATTCGGAATTTATCATTCGGCAACGCCTTTGATTTTTTTTTTTTTTTGTTTTTTTTTTTGAACCTGGCTAAATAAGCATGTGGAACTATGTTGGAGTATTGCCAAAGGAAAGAATGAATGACTTTTTGACTAGTTCAGGTGTAATTTTCTATTATATAGATTTCCCCAGGTAAACGTAAAATGCACGAAAATTAAAGTGCTTAGCCATCAAAAGCAAAATTTCGGAAAATCTATGACCGCTTTCTTTGGGAATATTATGAGCAATCATCAAATGTTCGCGTTCGCGTAGTTTGCCCATTTTGCAATTAGATATAATTACTTTTATGGAAGATTATAGCTTTCTCAACTTTTGTAAAATTGTAATTTCCCAAATGAAGTATTTTCTATTCATAATTGTCCGAATTTTATTACAAAGTGTAAATCACCTATAAGTTTTGTTCCAAACAGATTTGTGAGTTTGTTGTATAGCGCAGTTAATTAATGTAAAGGACTATTTAAACTATTTCACTATCTTGTAAAATACTTTGTAGCTTTTAAGCGGCTGTTCGTGCAAAAAATAGGTGTAACATGTTCCCTTCTTTTCCGTTTAAATTTCAAAATTAACAGTTTTATATACTGGTTGAAGGTTTAAAATAACCAATATGATAAATCAGTTAGTAAAAAAGCAACGAATTTCAGCACAAAATTAAATACACAAAGCAAGCACATTTTATAATAACTGGTCTTTGTATTTAACTTTGTGCTGAAATTTGTTGCTTTTTTGCTTGCTTCAGTTGTCGCACAAAAGGTAAACTTTTTTGCAATATATTAGTTGCTATGTTCTTTTTTGTCATTAGTTAACTGCCAATACTATGTAGGCAGACGCATGGTCACGATGAAGCAATTAGTTCTTCGGATCAGCACAGTACATCTCGTTTTTTTCATTAGTTCCTCACGTTATAGCTTTAGTACTTATAGAATTTGACTCTGTAGCGTAGCTGCACGTAAGTTTTCATCCTAAAATTGAGATTAACTTGATAAAAATCCTTTATTCGCTATAATAATTTGTCTACTAGGAGCCAAAACGAGCAAGAACAATGCTTAGTCGTAACAGCTAAACAGATAACAAGTAGCGAGGGACCAGTGTAAGAGAGCAACGCTTCCAACGAATTAGCTTACAAAGAATTATCCTCGCTTATTGTTATTATTATTATTATTATTATTATTATTATCATCCAAGAAGGGTATACCGTATCCTGTAAATATTTTGTGAAAACATTTTTCATGTATTTGATCGGATACATTTAAAGAGTCCACTGGAAAAACGACCTAAGTCACATACTAATTGATGAACCTTGCTTTACGTTTTATTCATTCATTTTATAATATAAATGTTTACCTTAACGGTACTTATGTATTATCGCAACCAGGTTGGCGAGATTGGCGACTTATATACTTACTTATGGTTACCATAAACGCCTTAGATAGGTACAAAATCCGCGATGACAATTTGGCGCGTTATCCCCGAATTTTGGCATGGATGCGATAGTACGTAAGTACCATTTCAACTATACGAGCCTACTTTCCCGTAGCACCCAAATTCAAATTAAAATCTAATTTATAGTGCAGTTAAAATTAACATTTATGTTATGAAATGAATGAATAAAACACAAAGCAAAGTTCATCAAGTAGTATGTGACTTAGGTCGTTTTTCCAGTGGACTCTTCATTTGTTGTTGCATCAGTTTTTTTTTTCTTTTTTCATAACTTTACTGCAACTAACATTTACGATCCCAACAATCAAGTGCTCTTCCATGGACCCTAAAGTACCATTTAAGATCATCAGAACTATTCACTAGGGCCTTAAATCAAGAAACTCAGAGATATACGTGAGAATTCGAAACTTTTATGAATCTTTGAAAAGGGAAAATGGATCTGCCCCGCCCTAATACAGATGAAGATAATTAAAGAATGATATATTGAACATTCGCAACACTGATGAATGATACAAACCCTTTCGTTACATATTTTTAGCAAAGTCTTTTTCCTTTGAGCTCTATCACGCGATATCTTCGTTTCGAGTATGTACTTTAATCTTCGCCACAATTCTTCAACGTCAATTTCTTATAATGAATTTCTTATTAATGATAAGTCAGATAATGGAGTCATTCTTCATCTACGATGGTGCAATTGAATGCACATTTTATTATTTACAATTTATTGCGTTTTCCATATTAAGTATAATTGCAGTGGGGTATTTCATATGATTATTTTTCAGAAAACAATTATTATCATAAGACTGACGATAACTTATCGGCAGTCTTTTTTGAGCAATCTACGAGATTTCTGCTTGCTTTACGGTGCACAAGGTCCTCTGACTTTTCAAAGTTTCTTAAACTAGTGATCATTTGACGTCAACTTGTTAAATATTGCTAAGCTGTCACCAAATTTGGCACCAAAAATAAGATGCCGAATCCACTGTCAGATAGTCATTATTGGCGATATTTGCCAAAATTTCCATGGAGCCAATGCGAAGCAGATAAAACCGCAGTTCAAAAATAGAATTATTTTCTGAGGAGAGAAGTTTGTAAATTTTAACAACAATCTTAAAGTATCTAAAGTTGGATCGTTATAATCACATTGAAGGATTACTATTTTTAAACATAAGCGCACTTTTGTATAATAATCATGAAATATCCTCATAATTCAGCACCAGCCATAATTTGAACTATCGCGAATAACATAAAAAGCAATGAAAATCATGTCACTAGTTCACGAAGAAGAATTCAGTAAAAAATATTTCATTCTGAAATTTCTGTCATTTCCACGTTAAATAAAATGTAAAAATTAAAGCATTGCATTTGCCAAATACATTTTCAGACATGCCAGTTAAATAAAAATGTTACATTAAAGTTGAAAATCTTAAAAATCAAGGAATCGCCAAATTTTATAAGCCAAAAAAAAAATATATTACAAGGCATTTCCAAAACAAGGCTGAACTTGATCCTGTTTACTGTTCGGTTACGATCAAGTTCAGCCTTGGCCAAAATAAATAAAGCCGGAATTCACCTGTATGAGGAGAAAACTTTTTAACATCTGAGGCGCAATTTGGCAGCAAGTGATAGAGATATTGAAAATTTGCGGTAGAGTTCGTCTTTGCCGTTTCAGATGCCAACAAAAACAGTTCTTTAAGGTAAGCGTCATTCTTTATGATTCTGTTACATTATATCATTTTAAGAACACAATATTTTATAATTGGAACTCAAAATTTTCTTATTAACAGTTTGAGGTGAGATTTTGATAAATTTCAGTTCTATTTGAAAAAGGAATTTACTTACACATACCACAAGTCAATACTTTGGTCGCCAATCAAAATTTTACGTCCATGAACAAGAAATCAAGGAAACAAAGAGCTGTAACTACGATGGTCTAACTGCCGGATTATTTCATACAATATCAAACACATTTTATTTCTTGAATCAAACCACTAATGTAGGACAATTCAGTCATAAATTGTAACTGATTGCAATTGCGCTGACACTTTACTGCAATACTGGCAGTCAGTAAATTCTGGCAGTAAATTTTTGTTATTGCATTAAGCAACACATACTTTTTTTTTAGAACACTAAATAAAAGGGGTTTGCATTTCAAACATCTGCGTGTCTATATTGGATATGTTTAACTATACAATTCATTAACATTTACAAAATAATTGCGCATAAGCACTACTTCCATTTGCACGCGAAAAATAATACACTTGTTACAATAAGTAATACGTAAGTAAAAAACTAATGAGGGAAATCTAATTTTTAAGCAAAAAAATCTTCTTTTAACATAACAAGGATTTGACTTTAGCCAAAAATCAATCTTCTTCTAACATTTGTTAACACGTTACATTATGTCCATCTAAATAAAACAACAGTAAAAAAGAAAGAAATTGATACATAATAAATGTAAGCAAAAACAAAGCTGAACTTGATGGTTACAATCAAGTTCAGCCTTTGCAAAACTAACAGACAATATTTAATTATAAAAGTGTCGTTACTTAAATTATATATAATTGTACTCAGTATTTAATAGATAGGTTTCCTTCGACTGAAAGTGTACACAAAACATTAAAAATAATAACAATAATAACAAAACAATTAAATAATAAAATAATTTTTGTAAAAAAATAGAACCGACTTCAAACTATAAATTGCGCTAAAAAGTAAAAAATAAAATATTTCTTTAAACAACTTCGATACGACTTTAAAACATAATTTTTGAAGTCGGTGCAAAATTATGACAGTCTAATTATCATTACGCCATGCGTTATTTTACATTGAAACTGTTGCAAACTCTACGCCATTTATATTTGTAATTGATTCATAGGTACAAAAGGAATCAGGCATCAAAATCCATCATAATTTTGCACCGACTTCAAAAATTATGTTTAAAAGTCGTATCGAAGTTGTTTAAAGAAATATTTTATTTTTTACTTTTTAGCGCAATTTATAGTTTGAAGTCGGTTCTATTTTTTTACAAAAATTATTTTATTTTATTCCTTTTAGTGTAAATACATTTTTATATGAATACTCTATTTTTAAAACATACATATCAAAGGGGAAACCTTCTTTGAGGGAATGACACTAAAAACTAACCGTTTGTATGATAAATTTCGTTTTGAAATCGATTTTGAAGGGTCACTAGAGGACTGATTAGATTTAATTTCTTCTTCAGAGAAGCCCTCAGTCTATCTCCTTTTATAATTGCTTTTAATATTACACTTAATGGCAATAAATTCCATTTTAACAATGAGTTTTATGTTTATTAACAATTTTCCCAACCAAGAGAAATCAAGCCTAGCCTTTCCAATTAAAATGAAAAAATACTTATTTTTCACCCATAACGTTTTAGCTAGAAAACAAATGTAGTCAAATTGATGTGCGATATTTGAGATAGACGACCCTCTATCGATCAAAAATAAAATAATCAAAATCGGTTCATTTGGTCAAAAGTTAAGTATGAAAAAGCAAAAAAAAGACCACATTTCATCCCATAACTTTTTTTCTAACTATCGAACATGTTCAAACAAAGGTATGGGACCTATAGGAAACCACCCTCGATCGATTAAAAAAAAGTTCATGAAAATCGGTTCCTCCGGTAAGAAGTTATGAGTGGACAAACAAACAAACAAAACAAAACAAAAAAAAAAACGACATACATACAATCTGAATGTATAACCTCCTTCCTTTGTGAAGTCGGTTAAAAACTGGTTTGATTTAAAAATTTCATTAATGAGAAATTATTTTTACAAGCCTTATAACATTCTGATGGACACAATGGCTGTATTCTATTGTGTATCTTCTTAACATCGCAGTTTTAAGGTTTATTTTAAAGTTAGACTTTTATGCAGTATCTTTTACAAACGAGCACTAAACGTTTTCATTGTTCAAAAGGTTTCACTAATGTTTATGATTTTTTTCTTTTACTTATTTGAATTACACTTCCTTTTTTTACGGGTAACTTAAGAAGTTCTTGTTAAAACCATCACAGTTTTCTCTAGTAATTACGATTTATAGATCTTTTAGTTTTTATCTTAGGTTTTTAGATGGATTCATACACATGATCTTTTGTTCAAGATAATATGAAAGTTCATTTCAAAAACAAAAAAGGGCATTGTCTCCTAATTCCGTAAAGATCTCCAATAAGAGCGAAATTAAACGCAATTTCCTGTAGATAAAACCACCGTATTTCATTAAACCTAATCAAAAAGCAGTAAACTCTTGCCAACATAAAAAGAGATCTTCTAAATAAAGCACCGCTTTACGCTTTTCCGTACTATTGTAAGCATAACGGAACATCATATATGCAAATCAGGCTATCACGAATACCGTGAATGGAGGTCGAAACGCCACTTAGTCACGCCACTGTTGAAAAGGAACGTGGAGTAGCTTTTAGAGATCTCCGTCATGAAAGCTCTTTGCGCATTGCCCTTGAAGATTTATGGCCAATTCTATCTTCCTGGAGGAATTTCGCTTTAAGATGTTTCTTTCCTGCGTTGTCAAAATAGAGGAAATGTTTGTTTATGGGCTTATAAATAAATCTGGATTCCAGAGTAGAAGATTTTCTCGAACCATTTAAAGTTTTCTGCTATTCGAATGTCAGTCAATGACTCATTCATCTATTGGGAAAGTTTCTACTTCAGAACACTACATTAGTTTCTTGAAACTTTAAAATAAGTGCAAGATTTTCTATAAAATATCAGCATATCTTAATTAAAAGTTTAGCAGTTATTTTTTATTATATACATAAAATGCCGTGTAATATTTAAAATATATATATTTCAGCTTACTCACAGACAAGGAAGCATTTCGCACAGCAGAAAACCACATTTTCCCACCACGTTCGACTACTATACATTGTAAGAAGTTTTACATAGGACTTTCACAATTTACTGTATTTCCTTCCTAAACAGTAACTGATGACTTTGTTGAATGCATGTAAAATGTAGCGTCATTCAAGAAAGAAAATTTCAATTTGTTCATAGCTGCAAAACGTTTTTGCGTCAAAAGGTATTGTAAGAAGTTTCATCGTGAATTCTTTTACATTTACCCATCCGTCCTATAAGTTAATTGTAATAACGAAAATTAAAGAAGATGTTAAAACTCAACTAAAAAAAATTGTTTCAAAATTTTCTCTTTTCGTAAATTATAATTACAGTAATTTATGTTCAAACATTATGATTAGAGAAAAGTATTGTCGTTAAAAAACATGATTAAAAATACTTCTGTGTAAAGAGAACATAGCTTTTTTGAATCACAAAATATCGAAATAAAATCCCTTTATCAGAAATCGAAAGTTCAAATGCCAAGTGGATGCAATCTACACTCAATAACAAAAAAATCGACGCACCAAGGAGTTGTCCAATGGAGACAAAAATTGGTGGATAGGAAGATTATGTACAGAATAGAATATTATTAAAATTTCAGAACAATTGAATGATTTATTTCAGAATTACAGTACCGAGCTCAATAAGGTGTTGACCCGCCTCTAGCCTGGTTGCAATCGGATGATTCCTTCTTGGTGCGTCGATTTTTTTTTTTTTTTTTTTTTTTGTTATAGAGTGTATTAGCACTGATAAATAAACAAAAAAGAAAACATTGAGAAGAAAATTTACTTAGAACACTGATGGACTGAGAAGGAACGTATAGGGCTAATTATGGTTTCTATACTCACTAAAGCTTCAATAATGATCCCGCGAACTGCTGTAGAGACTGCAACGCCTACTTGTGTGACAGAAAGGGGAAAAAAGGTGGAACTAGTATCAAAACTGCAGTACCCGATTCATTTAATTGTGTGCTTGTGCCCAAGGTTCCAAATGATTCACTTGTTATTCATATGAGTAATTAAGTCGGTGCCCGTCTTTCGCACAGTGTCGGTCACTTGATGGTTACATGGTAGATCTTCAAGAATATGTTTATGTCTCTTTTTTTTTTTTTTTTTGTATTTACGTTAAATTCCTTTTCTATCATTCAAAATAAAGAAAGGTACATTCTTTCGTTTAAGTAGGACCACTGGTTGTTTTTATTTCAATTTTGGTTATATTTTAAAAGAAATAGAGAGTTATGCCTATCTTCTCCCCAGACACTCTGTTTGTAATAAAACGGTCAATACTACATTATTTCTGTTATTTTTACGGATATTATATGACTAGAGTAAGACGGGATGTTAGAAGTATTTTTATTATAAAAACATTTTTATTTATTATTAAAAAGCACATAATTTTTTTCTGATTAATACTAGAAGGCCTTACCGTGCACAAAACAAGGAAAAAAATAGTTCATTGCGCTTTTGCTTAAAACATGATTACTACATTCCACGTGGATATTGTCTCTGATGTGCATAATGTTCAAATGAAATGGAGTAGATTGCTAAGCTCAGACTCATCATTCCGGAATGTTTCGGGGGAGGGGAAGCAAAGGGCTTCAAAAGCTATTTCAATGCAAAAAATAGGTAAAACACCAATAAAATACACAAAAATATGTATAAATTGAATGTACTTCTAAAAAAGTCATGGGAAGTCAATTGATCTCCCCACAGACCCACCTTATCGCCCAAATGACGGGCTTGGATAAGCTACATAGAGACCACTAAATTATATTTACCATAATAGAATGATGAATCCTATGGTTTCATTTTGAGAAATAAAAGTAAAATAGGTTGTTTTAAAATTATTATCAAGATACTAGTTCCACAAAGAATCGTGTATTGTCGTTTAGGATCATTCAACATCTAGAACATATTTTATACAACGGCATATTTCATGCTTTTATGACCCTCTTATTTTGTAATAAGATCATTATCCTGGAAGTATCCTTTTTTTCATTTGAATACGCAATTCTTCTATAAAATACAATTAATCATGAAGTTCAAAATGTAATAATTTACGCAATGATCCTAAGTACGTATATGTATGATTTAATTCGAATATCCGACGACTTTTTGTGGAGTGAACAAATAAATAATTGCTGGGGTTTTTTTTATAAATACACACATAAAGTACTTATGCAAGAAGTACGGTGAGGGATGAAAAAATAAGATAGAGAAAATTGAAAAAAAAAATTATGGAAAAGGTCAGCAGCTACTTGTCTTCTTTACTAATAATAAAGCAGAAAACATCTATGTATGTATGTGACTCTCGCAGGGCCAAAAAAGGTCGGTCAATTTCCATGAAGTTAGTTTGAAAGATGAGGGTTTGAACTTCCAAGATTTTTATTTTTATAGTTATTTATTTATTTCTATTATTTTTCTTTTGTCGTTTCAATTTTGAGCTCAAATTGTACATAAATCTACTAATATAGGGGGTTGAAATAGACCCCTTCACATCTTTTATTTTTATATCGATCGAAAGCTTGGAAGTTTTGGCTATCTTAAAAATACAAAATTCCCATCTGTTAGAGCTACCTGTTATTTTCTAGTTAGTTATGCGATTATTTCCAGTTCTCTTTCATTTATTACTTCCTTTTGTTCTTATTTATCTTCCTTTTGTTTTTTACAACTAAAGTTGTCCCTTAACAGCATTTTAGCTGTTTATTTTACTTTGTTTCATCCTTTTAACATGTTTTAACCAATTGGAAAAAAGCTCCTATTTACGTTGGTAACTAATTAAATGTCTTTATAAAGACTCTTTTTTCCTTTTCATTCCTCTTTGTTCTTCTTTTACAGACTGTTACAAGTATTTTGCTCAGTGACCCTCTTTAACCATGCATTCAGAAGATCACCATGCATTCAGAATTCACCATGCATTCAGAATAGCTTTCAATTAAAATCCATGTGTCCCGTCTATAAGCTACCAAAGATAGTATCAAAACTTAACTTATTTGTAAAGTTATGATTTTTTAAATTTTATATGTGCGAATAGAAAATTATAATTATAATCATTAAATTACGCTTGTTATAACCATGCTCTTTTCATTTCATGTTTATTAAAATGAAGTTTGACTATACACTTACATGGCGATATATTCACAAAGTGTCATGCGTTTGCAGAAATAAACAAAAAACCCTTCTTTGGTTTTAGAGAACATACCAACCCATTCAAATTCTTCTCATTAACATCACCGTAGCAAAACAAAGAAAATAATTTCCCATCCCATAAATAAACATTCATACACTTACAAGCTCCTCGGCGTCAGAAAAAAGCTCATTTCCCCCGTAATTTGCATTTCCTTCGTCAAAGACTTGGAAAATAGTATTTAATTCGGTATTTACACGCCCTGTGCGTGACACAGACCATTCCTTTAAAGATTTTTCTTGGAAAAGATTCAGATGGGCTCTTTACCCATACTTTACATACATTTACCGAATTCTTCGAAAGAGCTGTATAATAAAGGAGGTACGTTTGGAAATCGTTGCTTAGTTTCTTTTTCGCGTGAAAGTTTAAGTAGGAATATTAATTTCATGATATTTTTAACTTTAACGTGTCGTCGATGAGGAAAACACCAAATTTGTTGAAATATGTCGCATGTTTATTTGATGAAATGCAAATGATTTTAAATAAACACTCAGTACGCTTGTGTAAAAAATGAGAGTAAATATTTAAATTTTTTTCGCTTAGTGGCTCCCCACTTCGCGAAACCCATCTTTTTTTTTTTTTTAATCAAAATAAAACATCTGGAGCGGAGGGTGGAGCAGGAACGCAGTGCAGTGGAGCAACAGATTTTTGCTTGGAGCAATAGCTGATCCAGAGCACAGAAATTCGTTGTACTTCACGGATCCGATTTACTGAACTTAAGACATTTTTATCGCGTTATAATTAGTTTTGAATGAACAACGATAAATAATGAAAGTTGACTTTTTTCAGCAAATAAATTGTTTATAAAATACTTTTACTTTGCTATCGCCAACTTAAATAAAATTATTAAGTTAAATAAATAATGATTAGATAAATATGATTCTTGTTAAAAGTATTCGGAGCTTCTGGAGCACCATTAGAGCAAGTAAGTCAGCGATTCATTGACGTTATAACCGATGTGACGTCAAAAAAAGGTGTCGTTATAAAAGAGCTCCACTGTATTTTAATTTTAACAGGTCGTGTAATGCAGCTTAAAGAGCCATGGTCCACCGTCTGCCAAAATAAATAAATACATAAATAGGTAAATGAATGTTTTCTGTAAACGTGGTTTCTTTACCAGTGCTGTACCGTTGCAGAAAAAACAACCTGTCTTCATCCACACTGCTCTTCAAGACTGCACGTTCGGGCAACCCTTAATGTTTAATTTTGATAAAATGGGGCCGAACTGTAGACGAGCACGACTTTGCAACTTGCGCTTGGTGATCATTGGGTTCAGGTCACATGAGTCAAGCAGTGTAGTAGAACCGTGTTTGATCCCTCTCAATCTGACTGCAGTTTGGAAGATAGACCACGGCCACGCCTTCGGTTATAAAGCTAAATATATCGCCAACTATTGCCAAACCAACCAATGCAACCAATTTTGTCGTAAGTCCCTTATATAATGTTACAAAACCCAAAAACATCAAACAAGGGTACTAAAATAGCAATAAGTACCAAAATTGCAGATTCGTGTTTCGGCCTAAAATACTCGTCTGAAATTTACTATGCTTTTTATGCATTTTATGATGTTTTATTTTTATTTATGCATGTATATATATACATAGATGTATACCTCAAATGTAAACATTTTCCTCCTTCGTGTAACTCATTATTCTTTTCAAAAGATTTCTCTTATTCTTTTGTCAGAGAAACTCTTGTATATATTCAGTAAAGCATTGGTTTCCTAACCTTCATTTTCAACATAATACATCAATGTATTCCTTGCTGAATTTCATTTTTAACTTACATAAAAGTACTGGAGTTTCGATCTTTCTTTTTATTGCTCTGAGTGAAATTATTGTTATCTTACATAAAATTATCGGTTTCTAAGTCTTCAATTTCTTCATACTTATATAAATGCTTTAATTGCTGAATGTCATCTTTAACTTGCGTAAGTGTATTGGTTTATAATTTTTATTTTCATCATAAATGAAAGTTTTCATGATTAAATTTCATCTCACATAGAAAAGTATTCCCTTTCACTTTTTACGTGACTGATGTATAAAGATCTTCATGAGCATACAGTTGAACCCCTCTTAACGGACACCCTTCTTTAACGGACAATTTTCAATTCCTCGGAAATAAAGCATTGAGCCCAATGTATTAGAAACTTTTTTCTAAAGGTACCCTTCATAACGGAAGAGGGCACTATTTTCAAAAATAGTGCCTGTATAATACATAAATTGCTTTGATAGAACCCTAACTGTAAACATTATTTCGGGAGCAAAAAAAAAATAAAATTCTAGAGTTACGTAAGTAAATATCGTAAAGTCAAAAAATTATGCAAATTAAAGTTAAGTAAACTCATTTCAACATTTCGTTACTTAATAATTTCATTTTACATCATATAAAAACTTTTTTTATTTAAAGCTTTTTTTTTTTTTTTGATTTGGTCAATTATAACTTTTATTTCTCTCTCTCCCCCACAGTTTCAAAAATATCTTCGTTGACAAGGAATGTGATAATAAGCAGTTTAAAGGCTGAATATCTCAACAGGAGATCTAAAAAACGTTATTGCTTCATCGGATATTTCAGCTTGATAAATGCAGAGGCAAAAAGTAAACACACCATTTCAACACATATTTTCGCAACCATTTCCGTGAACTATTCATAAACTCATTTCTTTACTCGTCACTTCCCATCAACGACGCGTTTGGATACCAATCAGTTGTGAGTTATGTACGAATAAATATTTGCTGTTAAGGAGTGGCAACAGTATTGAAACATAA
The DNA here is from genome assembly GCA_038502835.1 of Octonoba sinensis. Taxonomy (NCBI): domain Eukaryota; kingdom Metazoa; phylum Arthropoda; class Arachnida; order Araneae; family Uloboridae; genus Octonoba; species Octonoba sinensis. Next base: position 108,697,504 of record CM076599.1, on the reverse strand, counting down.
CTAACTGGTGCAGTAATAATAAGATGGAGAAGAACGACTTTCGACAGAGGAAAACAACCGACTTAGTGTGACGTACATAGAGCGGTTTTTTTTCCTTCCTTTCAAAAAAAAAATATTCGATGAATTTTATGTTATCTGTTTTGAATGTGTAAAAATTACTGATTCGAAAGCAAATTTTAAGCAAAAATATTTAAGATATAAAGCTCTTAGCAGAAAATGTTAGACACATTCTTTTTTTTCTTTATGCATTAGTTGAGCTGAAGAGTAATGCATTTAGTTATTTAAACAGAAAAAAAATAACTTTACAGATTCACTCGTTCTTCTGAATTATGCGCCAAAATGTAACTGTTCTTTTTCCTTTCTATGCATTTCAAAACAAGTGCATCAAACGTGTCCACGAAAAATTATTTTCGCTTACTTTCAATTTTTTGAAAGATATTTTATATTTCTGATTTTACTTTGCTGATAGTTTTGAATTAATTGTGGCATTTAGATAATTACTTTCAGGAATCTTTAAAATATCTTAAAATAGAATCATTTTAAATGCGTCAAATTCGCAAAATATATGTAATTGTATTGAAGAAATCTCATTGTAAATTTATTTTGAGCATCTTGGTAGTTTTGTACAGTAGCGGAATATATCAATTTGTTTTCCAATTTTTTTTTAAAGAATTTCCTTTTCTTTTTTAACTGCATCTTTAATTCCAATTTAGATAATTATATGAAAATACAACTAAAAAGTTTAGTTTGGTAATTAAGGGATTAAATAAAATAGGAATTCAAAAAAAAAATTATAATGATACACAATTTTAATTTCATTACCTGTCATAAATCTTGCCTTAAAAATCAAAAGTTAGACTTTTAATTATCCAAAATGTTGACCAAAACAAAGAAATTGCACTCACATTTGATGCTAATGACCCATGAATTTTCTTAATATAGTAGTCGAAGTTAATATAGTAGTCGAATTTTTCTAAAATAGTAGTCGAAGAAGAATATGATATTGTCTCCAAAAAACATTTTCTGGAGATACATGCACATAATCATGGAAGGTTGCACTTCTCACCAAAGCAGGAAATACTAAGTGATAATCAACTACGCATATTTCATTTTAATATTTGGGTTAATGAACGCTTAATTTGTTTTTTAAATCTTATTGAAGTTGAAAATTGACAATTTAAAAGGCTTAAACTCAACATCATCAGTTCTGCCACTTTCGCATTGTTACTCAACTGAGCTAAAAATGAATATGCATTAATTCTCCCTAAGACTAATAAAAGCGAATAATAATTTAATTATATCCAGAGTACATTAAATTTAGTATTTATAAAAATATCTAACATCTATTTTTTTAGTTTTCATGTTTCAAAAAGTATTTCTCCCACTCATTCCACGAAGAAAATCTCATTCTCAGAACCAGGCAACAAAGTATATATGAGTTCCCATCTCTGATTTTCACCTTTACAACCCTGTGTTCGACATGGACTCAACCTATTACGTCTTGCAGGATTGGTTCACAGACTTGTCAGAGTGTGGCGCTGACATAGGGTCTCAGTCCGAGCCTGGAACTCACAACCATCACAACATGCGAAAGTGGCTTCTGTGGTTGAACTACCGATCGGAAGTTGGCGAAGTGTTGCAAATCATGTCAAGCTTCTGGATGTGAAAGTTGAAGTGTTTATTTAGTGTCGTTAGGATTTAGGGGAAAAAGGATACAGATTCATGTGTGTGTCTTAGAAAATGGATATAACTTCGCGATGGATTCTGTATAGAACTGGAAAACCACCTCCTGGTGCTAAGCAAAGTGGATACTCCAAGAAATTCAAATTCACCCCATATTCTTTCCAATGGATTGTCATATGTCTCGTTTTGTGTTTTAAGGATATTCATTGCCAAGGTAAGTCTTCTTCTTATAGTCAGCAAAATTTATAGTTCATTTTGAAGCAAAGTACAATTTATTATTATAAAGCAATAAATACGATGCGGAAGAAGATACTGCAAACCACCTGATACACCCAGACTGCACACAGATTAACTCAGTAATGTTACTTACAAAATTTAAATTTGCTTCCTTTTATTTACTTATTTTTTAAAATAATGTTTACAACTTTTGTAAATTTAATTACATTTCATACACAAATGAAGTGACTATAGTGTCGTTGTAAATGATTTCTTCTCCCGATTAACTGAATTACATATCGTGAACATTCATTAATTTAAGACAAAAACTTACACTAGGAAAGACCTTGCTTCGATGTCTCTATGAAAAGTTTTTCTTTCTTGATTTAAAACAATAAATACTTTCTTCAAGAGAAAAAGAGCCCACAGTGGTTTTGATGCAGAGCAATGCTTCTCGCTTCAGAAATATAATTACATTTATACAACATTTCTTATTTAAACCGAGTTAAAATTAGCTTTATTTGCTGTTTCAGCAAGCAATAGTAAAATGTAATCTAGTTCTGCAGGAAAATATGGATTCAGAAAAAAAAAATGTATCATGCATTAAGTTTTAAAAAGTGGCCTATTTTCAAGTGAGCAGGAAAAATGCTTGATTAAAGAAAATCTTCAGAATGGTTATAAAAACTAGTGTCTCCTTTTGTCTTTTAAAAAGTTGTCTTCAATAATGCAAATAATTTAATTAATGCAGATAATTTTCACCGAAGAATTTCAGTTGAAGATTTGAATCAACTGCAGAGTACTTTATCTAAGAAAGTGTCCATTAAAATCTTTGAGCTGCATCAGTTTTTGATTAAAACTTTTAATATAACGATACATATGAAGATATGCATGGCCCTTTTCATGCTCACTGAAAAGGACATTAGCATGACATTTTTGGCTGCATTTCGTAGTCTTGAATTAATTGAAAAAATTAATAATAATAATGCAGTATTTTTTTAATAACATTCATAAATTTTAAAGTCGAGACTTACTCAATTATAAAATTTTAAATCACGTTAAACCTTCCTGTTGCAATTTTAATTTTGCACATTTGCACAATATTTTCAACAACAGTAAAATTAGTTACACATTTTTCTTGCACTTAAGAACGTAAATAAACAAAATTATAATGGTTATAACATAAGCTTTTCGAACCATGACAATTTCACTGAACCGCCAGTAAGGAAAAAAAATGCCTAAATATGTATATTTTTAATTCTCAAAAAAAAAACCTCACGTTTTTTTTTTTTTAAATAGAAATAATTTTGTTTTATTTCAAATGTTTGAGGTCACCTGTTGAGGGTCACAATTAATCACACATAAAATTTTCTTTTGCTTTTATGTTAAAGAAAAAAAAGAGAGAGAAAAAAGTCGTTTATCTCTTCACTTCAAACCATGCAATCACACATTTGCGATATTTTCGGTTTAACAGAAAACAAATGTGAATGACTATTTCAACCTTTAAAAATTTTTGTTTCTTGGAAATTTTATTCATTTGTCGGAATACATCCTTTGCATACGAAGCTATCGAAATATGTTCTAGACGTAAGTTTGACCTCATTGTGCACAATTTGGGCATTAAATGTTTTTTCATGTTAATTATTCTCTTGATTTACGTTAGTATGTGTATTCATTTATTTATAAAAATCCCTTGATTATATATTTCAGTTGTAGATTTTCAGCGTTTAGTGTAATATCATAGCATGAAGAATTCGTTTTAATTTTTAATTATACATTTAGTACCTTTTAATTTCGTTAATTTTGCGCTTTGTTTGGTGCAAAATGCGGATAAAATGACGAAACTAAATCACAAATCTAAAAGGGAGAACCAATCTGTAGCGAAAGGCGGATTATTTAAAATAAAGGATGTGATAAACTAAAATCAAGTACTAGTTTGTTTAAAATAAAAGGCATTGCAGGGTTTTTTTTTAATCATTAAAGAGTTATACTTTAGTTCAATTGCCTACGTATGTGATTTAAGCCCAAATTAAAAGATATAAACTTTGTACAATCAATGGTGTGTATATAGTGTGTATACAATGTTCTGTACAATAAATATCGTACTTTGTACATAAATGCGCCATTCATTTTAGTCCTTAAATATTTTTAACGTAACTGGTTTATAATTTTTAGCTCATATTTTGGTAACAATTAAATCAGTGGAAACAATAAGTTCCCTACAACTAAACCAAGTTAGTCTAAAAGCACTCGCAAAAAAGTATAATATATTTATTCATTAAAACAAAGTGTATGAAAAACTACTAATTGAAACAAATGGGTATCCTCAATAAAATGAAAGAAAAAAAAACATTTAATACGATGTAGAGGTAATCACAGGTCAATCAAAAAATATCCTGTTCTGAGAAGCATTTCCCAGAAAATTATTATCATTTGTCTAATTATTGAGAAATTAGTTTTTTTCCTTTTCGGAAGTTCTGTGAACCATTCTGAACTATAGTTATAATAGTATTTCTTATTAAATATCATTTATTGACATTGTCTTAAAGTAATTTGAAAAGCGGTTTTCTCTTCGTTTGTTAAACTCTTCGTGCATCCTAAAGGGTGGGTTTTTCTGACTAAATTGAAAACGTCGGCTCAGTTATTTTTTTAAAATAGATTTTTTGTTCAATAAAAAATAGGATAATCTGGTGCTGAGCTGACCTTTTCAGAGGTCCCAAAAGAATACTTATTGACCCCTTCAATAAAATGTCATTTTCTGTTGCTACACTGTTAAAAATTTCCGTAAGAAAATAGTAAAATAACCATTTATTTTATTGTTATTTTGTCATATTTAATTACATCATTTCGAAAAACATTAAAAAGATGGTGCTCAAACCGCTGATTGTGAAAAAAAAAATCGTTTATTCTCCGTTTGTCCTGAAGAATGTTTAACTAACCGTAATTTTCAAGCGCACATAAGAATCGGGTGTCCATTTCGGTTGCGATACCTCACCGGTCGTACGTTGTTGTTAAAATATGAATAAAGATTTATTGGTTCAAATCTGCATGTGTATATAAAAAAAGAAGAAAAAAAGGCGACTTAAGCAGTGGTTACTAAATAGAAACACATACACATGTAAATCAAAAATTGGAGACATCGGATTCCCGAACTGTTTGCGAATGAGCGAACCCATAATTTGAGCTGCTGAAGCTTGTTTGTATTTTAATTTTTGCAGCAAAAAAAAAAGGATTTTCGTCGATATACAGTAAATTTAGACCAAAAATGACTTTGGATCCAATCAAAAACTGAAATCTCTAATTTAAGGCAGTTTGCCTGTTGGAAAAGGAGATTTATTGATATTAAAACGACCGCTTTAAGTGGTGTAGACTGCCGAATGACTAGAACGCAAGGTTGGTGAACCATTCACCCGGGTTCGATTCACACACCCTTCGCTTACGGTTTTTACTCCTCGAAATGGTTCAAAAACGGTAAAAACCATTTTTAAATGGTTATAAAAACGTAAACTTTTGTATTTACGGCTTTTTAACCAAGCTGATGGGAAATGTTTTAGGTCCCGTAAAGATAAAAAAATGTTCTAAACCGTAAATTTAACGGTGAATTAGATGGACAGACAGCTGCCGGTTATTTAACCGTAATTTCATGATGAAATTTCTAACAGTGTACTTTAAAAGAAATGGTATTTTATAAATCCCATATCAATGCAACAACATAGTAGAGTTGTTTTATACCAAACTAAATTTTATTCGAGGTTCTTGCTTATACATCGCAGTTTCATGGAATTAAAAATAACATATAAATACTAATTTATAAACCCAATAATAGGTCTATTTATTTTGGTTTTTCAATCAATAATTTGCTAGGATACTTTTTTGTACCACAGCGACGATTCTCCTTTATACGGAGTTGACGAGATGTTGATGGAACGTTATGGAGGACTGCATTAAATGATAAACTACTTTTGAATAGCGTATGAGAAAACTGTTGTAAATCTAGATTTATGATAATGCTTTCAATTATATCCTCAAATGCTTATTGTCGAATGTGATGGAGAAAAAGTTAAGAAAAATCAAAAGTAGCCATCCCGCTAGGAAAAGTCGTAATTAGTCCAACATTACATGATGTCTCTTTCCTGCCGTTCATGAACCCACACTTAAAAGGTGCAAAACAACACTTGAAGCATTTTTTCTTCAACTCTTCACGCTGGCTCTTTTACCTTAAAGGGTTGAACCGTGTTTTTTTGTCACTTTTCCGTCAACCTGTATTTCCATGTGCTAAAACATCCCTTGATGGTAATCAGCAGATAGTTCACAAGGTGTCATGCCGATTGCAGACGGTCTGGTGCGGAAAATTTAGAGGGTGGGTTATCAACAATGGGACAAGATTTGCAAGAGTCAAGGGTCACATTCCACTTGCAGACAAACAGATACGGGTGACCAAAAAGAGAATTTTATCGCGTCACTTAGGTTCTGTCTTCATTTTCCCTCTGCATATTTCCCTTCACGCTTTCATACTGCTGCGTATCAGCTACCAAGTCATAGCATTCATTATTAATTTTCGAAATTTTTTCGTGAAAAATTCGAGGGACAATAATAATATTTCTTCCCAAACTCTTTTTTTTTTTTTTTTTTTTTTTGCGTATTGCCATCGTTTTCTTGGCTTGTATTTTTCTCCATTTGATGCAGAAGAATTAGCGTATTGAATATAATGCGTAGAACATTATATTCAAAATTCGTCTTCGTATTTAGCTTATATTTGTCCTTTTTATCTTTTGAGCAAGCCCATGAAATGTATTTTTCGGTCTTCCGATGCATTCTATACTAGCATCCGTTTACAAGTAAAGAAGACTTACATTTTTTATAGTTGATATTAAATCAACTGAGACAAACTCCATAGCAATAATGTTTTAAATCAGCAGAAATGAAAAAAAATCTGTTTACTGCTCCACAATCAAGTATCAAATGAAGAGATGGTACACATGTAGTACTGAGTACCACAAAATAACAAGTGCGTGAATAGACAAATGCTGACCAATAAAACGTGTAAACTCCCTTTTCGACCGCAAATGAAGCGATTACCTCCCCTTCTAGTCACCTATTAAAATGTTGTAACCATGTGAGATAGAATTGACTGCTTATCTGCCTTAATCCCACAGTTCATTGTCCGTTTCCGCTGTCCGCATCTGACCAGTCCGCAAGTGGCAGGTAACCGTTCACAAGTCATTAGCAATTTATGAAATTCCTTTTGAGTTCACTTTCGTGGCAAAAAGTATTATATACCACATGTGATTTGAACATTATAGCGTTCAAAACTTTTAAAAGGAATATTTGTTTTTAACAATTATTTCATCTCATTATTTTCAGAGAGGATACGAATCCAGCCTTTTCACTTTCCAAGCAACGTCAAGGAGGGTTTGAAAGTCCAGGCTCATTGTAGTTTATTAGAAGGGGAAGCTCCAGTTCATTTCACTTGGCAGAAAGACGGAGAGTCTTTAGTTTCCAATGACAATGTCAATATCATGACTCATGGTGATTACTCCAGATTAGTTATAAATAATGTGGACGTTCAAAGCTCAGGTAACTACACGTGCATTGCGAAGAATAATCGAGGACAAGACATGCATTCGGCTCATCTGGCTGTCAGAGGTAAGTGCACGTTCTACGTTTCTCTCTGAAAAGAAAACAATTACAAGTGGCCCCAATTTAGCACAATTTCCTTCAAAGAAATGTTTTTCTTTTCTTCAGAACTTCGCGTAATTTCACAAAGCTGAATTTACATAAAAGCTTGACGTCATCGAGTGCTCTATTGCTCAAAAATTTGATCCAGCAACTCTCCAAAGTTAATGAAAAATCCAACCCAAAATATGATCGAACTCCTTTCATAGTGTTCATATGTGTATTAGCATATGCATTTTAACACTTGGCTTCATACTTTTGTTAAAAACGCTAGGTAGTTTTGTAAACAATCTAAAATTTTAATTAGCGCTCAAATAAATTGCAGTTAATTTTTTTTAGCGTGATAACTGCCCCCATAGGTCCCCTTAATTTATTTGTAATAAATTTTTAAATAGAATGCACTGCTCAAGAATACGTATTTTTAGTAAACGCCATCTCTTTATTAATTTCCCTTGTGCAACACCCAAAATCACTCGTAATTTAGATATAAGATTTGGCAATCTTTTAGATAGGCCTTTTCTCAGCCTGTTTGTTTAAAGCAGGGGTCTCCAAACTACGGCCCGCGGGCCACATCCGGCCCGCGGACAGATCAGCTTCCCCGTCGCTAATGGCATCTGGCAAAAAAGTAATCATATTTTACACCACTAGTGGACTGATTCAACTTTTTACCACCGGCAACAGTTAATGATAATATGGTTTTGGCCCTTGGAATTTACTGGGAGTAATCAATATGGCCCTAAGGCTGGAAAGTTTGGAGACCCCTGGTTTAAAGTAATTTTGCAGTTAATTAGGTTTTATCTTGTTTTATGCCTTCTCCTTTATTTAAATTAATTTTGTAGTTAAATATCTTAAATGGCAACTTTTTTTTTTTTTTTGGAGGAGTTTTGTAACATTTCTTTATTAATTTCCCTTGTATTTATTATGTTCTGTAAAACTTTTAAATTTAGAAAACTTATTGTTGGTCGTAAAATATGATGCGAAAGCAAATTTTTCGTGTAAAACACTATTATACACATAAAAAGCAAAAAGTTCGTTGTAATATCATTCGTCAGTCAGGAATGCAAAAATATTAAAAAATTATTTATTACTCGCATCGTAATGGTTTTTTATATAATACTTAGTATGAACACACATCTTAAAATTAATGAAACTTTGTTTTATTTATTTTCTTTTAAAGGAACGTATTTCTAAACCTATAAGTCATTCCAGAGTAATTCTTCAAATCTATTATAATCCCAAATATTCGTAATAATGGTTGTCATATGAGTTTCTCGTGCTCCTGCAAGGGTGAGTCACCAACGCAATTGCTATCTTCCTCTGACTTTTAACTCACTAACGACGCCATCGCCCCCCCCCCCCATAACTCAAGAGCAAAACTGCAATCGTGCACATTTATTGATGGCACTCATCGATAGAACAGGGTTAGGGGGATAAAAGCCTACTTGCCACACCCACGCCGTGGTCAGGAAAAAATAAGTGGTCAAGAAATGCAGTCACGCTACCGTTGCTGACTCAATGTTCCCTGATGTCATCTTCCAGGTTGCGAGACACTCTGGCGCCGAAGTGGGGGAGGATTTTTTGCTGGTATCTCTGTCAACAAAACTGATTGATGACTGGAATACCGTTTGTTCAACGTGCATGGTGCGTGGAGCTACCTAGGCTTCCATTAAGTCAAATATTTGAATCTGACCTGATACTGACCCACTCGTTTATCCAGTTTTAATTACATTTTGATGCGGCATTCTTATTAAGTCTATAGATCAATATTTTAGCTATATATTAAAGTGTTTTGACAATATATATTTTTTCACACTAATTAATTATTCCTCTTAGACAAATATACGGCATATGACATTCTACATCACCTTCCTCATCTATTTTGTATCAGTTGCGAAAATATTAATTTCTCACACAGATTTTCTCACTTTCTTTCCAGTTTATAAAATTAAATGACAACATTCTACACGGAATTCAAACTTTTTACTCATGAAAATAAGTTCCGAAGATTAACCATCCTGTGAGGTATTTTAAACACATCTTTACGGAAGAACGCACACATTACTATTCCTACATCTTTCAATTAGCACACAAACACACACACACATACATACATACATATATATATAGATTAGGGTGGCCCTTATTTTTCAACTTTCGAAAAGCTTAGCTCCTAACCCCCTATCTTGTTCCAATCAACAAAAAAATGATATGTGCAAAATTTTTGTTTAATCGGACTTCATTCTGACGACTCTCATCGACCATGAGTTTTTGAAGATATCACCAACAGCATTAACTGCAGCCATAGATCCAGCCCGTCGAGGACATTGCATTTTTTTACTTCCCGTCTTTGTGAAGTTTTTGATAGGTGCAAAATTACTGATAGAAATGCAGTTTTAATATAATGGCTGCTGCGGAAGCTTTCGGGCCTGATACTGAAAAGCTAGTAATAAATAGTACTTCTTTTCAAAATCTCAGAAAAAATTTCAGGAAAGCAAGGTACACAGAAATCCAGAACAAATTTAAATTAGACAACTGCCAAGAATTAGTGTTACACTGGGATGGAAAGTTGCTCCCAGCACTAACAGGTGTAGAAAAGGTTGATAGACTGGCAATAACAGTCACCTTTCAAGGAAAAGAGCAACTGCTGGGAGTGCCTGAAATTCCAACATCTTCAGGAGGAGAGCAAGCGTTGGCTGTTTACCGTGCAGTCTAGAAATGGAGTATAACTAACAAAATTCAGGCACTTTGCTGTGATACTACAGCAAGCAACACAGGCAGAAGAAATGGTGCCTGCATAAATCTAGAAAATTTGTTCAATCGTGACCTGTTGCACCTCCTTTGTCGTCATCACATTTTTGAATTAGTTTTGAGAAGCTGTTTTGACTTGCTGATGCATGCGACTGCTTACATGCCACTTTTCAAAAGATTTAGAGAAACTTGGGTTAAAATTGACAAAAATGTTTACATAACTGATAAAAATGAAGTGCCTTATGATGTCCGCTCTACCATTATTCATTTTATTGAAGATCAGCTTGCATAACAACTGTGGTATGATTATCGAGAATTGTTGGTGTTAACAATGATCTTTCTTGGAGGCATTCCAAAAAATGGCATATCTTTTCATATGCCAGGAGCAGTAAGTCATGCTAGATGGATGTCAAAAGCAATCTATGCATTTAAAATATTCTTATTTCAAGATCAATTTAAATTATCTCATAGGGAGAAGAATTCCTTAAGAATAATATGTATTTTTCTTGCTCGAGTGTATGTTCGAGCATGGTTCTTGTCACCAGATGCAATTAAAGCACCCTTTCATGATTTACTTCTCATGTATCAATTGCTAAATTATCAGGCTATTAATCCAGAAATCAGTAAGGCTACTACAAAAAAAATTTCAACACATCTCTGGTACTTAGTTCCCGAAACTGTGGCTCTTTCCTTTTTTGATGACAATGTTCCAATAGATGTTAAGACAAGCATGGCTCAAGTTATGCTGGAGGTTAAAGGAAGTGAAGAACAGGAAGAAGATACAAATCAATTTAAGCGATACATTCTTCACCCAAACGATTTTTCATCATTTTCAAAAATCAAGTTTCCGTCTTTTGTAACTTCTAGTACAAAAAATTTCTTCACGAGATTTTCTATCAGCTCCGATTTTCTGTACAAAGACCCTTAAACATGGAAAGGTGATGTTGGTTATAAGAGTGGAATTGAAAAACTTCAGACCATCATTGTTATGAATGGCGTTGCAGAAAGAGGTATCAAACTCATTCAAGATTATAACATTCTTACAAAAGATGAAGCTGAGAAACAATTTATATTACAAATTTTTGCCGGAGAGCGTAAAAAAACCCCCAACTGCTATTAAATTCTCACTTATGAAAAAATAATATTTATTGTTATTTCGCTTACATTATGTTGTAATTCTATCAAAAGTATTATAGTAAATTAAAACGCTTTTGCTCTTATCGAAGTTATGTGATTTATTTTTTAAAATCAAATGTGTCTTAATATTTCATGCTGTTTTGAAATTTTTCTTATAATTTATTTTGGGGAAATTTGATTTGAAATGTTTTTAAACAATTGCTGGGAAGACCAGACAATTCCACATACATTTCTCAAAGAAGTAACGGACAAGCTAGGAGCAAGTATATGTTTGTAATGGAATTAATCAATATGCAATACTTCAAGCTCTTTGAGGGTCACCTAAACGTTAAATGATTAAGCTGAAATTTTGCATAGCCCTTTTTTTCATCATTTGAACAGGATCAGGGTGATTGTTATGCAGACTATTTGGAGCACGAGTGGAACCAGAACAAGTACTTTGGTGCCAGAGAGAAGCCATTCAAAAAGTTGATTGCTCTAGCTCCCAGACATAAAAATACATTAGTATTTTATAATTTCTGGTCAACCGTAAGTAATGTAGTATTCAGTGTTTCGAAATCTGATCGTTCACTCCTGCCATCAGGTCCACCAAAGTGGCTCCGGGAACCGACGGACACATCAACTTCCGTGGGGGAGTCTGTGACCTTGACCTGCGCAACCTTTGGATACCCGACGCCGGACGTTGTCTGGAGGAAGGCAAATGGTAAGTGGGGAGATTCTGCTTTAGCTACAATTTCTGATGACAATTTTTCTGTAGATTGCTCGTTGACCTCAAAATCTAGTAGTTACTTTTAAACCGTACATTCAAGTTGTTTCAACCACTTAATATTATTTTCCAGCTGAACCCCCAAGATGTATTTAGTTATTTAGCTCCTGATCAGGCCCGTCATTCCGAATTTTTCCAGGGTGGGGGAGAGACAAAATGTATATTCTCCTTATATATTACATTAAAAAACAACAGAATACGTGCAAATTCATAAAAGTTCATTATGTTCTCAAAGCTGGAGGGGGGGGGGAATATTACCTTCCCCTAAATAGCGGGCCTGCACCTTATGTAAGTCTCAAAAACAAAAGCGATTTTTATAAATTTTATTAACATTTCTAGAATAAATAATGCTGTAGTAGGTATCCTTTATTCATTTTACGGGGACTTTGTTTTATTTATTTTTATTATATATATTATTATTATTATGGTTTTTTTTTTTTTTTTTTTTGAACGTGTATTGACCCTATAAAGATCCAATAGCCAGTTTATAAAGGTCTTCTATAATGCATAACAACATCTAGAGCAAGGGCTCCCAACTGGTATTTCTTTTACACGAAAATTAAAGAAAAACCTTCCGAAGTCCAAAGTTTTATTTAATTAATTTATGCATGTATGTTTTTTTTTTTTTTTTTGCTATTATTATTTTTTAAGAAGATATAGTGGAGCATTTTTATAAAGTTATTAGTTAAGCGGTATATTTCTTAAATGAATATACGTATGTATATCTAAAGGAGCTCGTTTCTTATGTGTGTTCGCTATACAAAGCCATACCAATTGACCGATTGTAATGAAATTTTACACAAAATCCTGCAATTATTCTATAATTACTTTTTTCTTGTACTACAGATACATTCCCCGATCACTGGGCGCCGTTGACAAGCAGCCAGCATCTTAGAGTGGAAAACAGTGGCTCCTTAACCATCTTAACTGTCCAAAATGAAGATTCAGGATTATACCAATGTCAAGTCAGCAACGGTATTGGTGAGGGTCTTCAGAAAACTGTCTCACTCAGTATCAAAGGTAAAAAAGTTGATTAACACTTGAAAAGAAAAGATGGGCACATAATCCTCGTCGATTTGTCAAAGTAATTGGCTGAACAATTAATCTCTGTTCGGTCATACCATTTTTTTAGTGAAACTATTGTATTTATATTTCTTACGAAATTGCATTAATTGATCTTGAATTTGTTCATGGTGTTTATCTTGTTACAAGAATGATTTAATTATTTATTTTTTGCAGGCAAATAATTACCTATTCATTTAAGTCACATTATATGCTTTATGGTTTGCGATTGTCGTTTTTTAAATCTTTCATATACATGCTCTTCGTATTGATGCATTTTATGCACATAAAATTCTTTCGCGGAAAAAAATGTATTTGTGGGTTTTTCCCCTTTTTTAACAAGAGACCATGACTGAGTTAATTAGTAAAAAAACAGTAATTAACTTTCAATGCTTTGACAAATGAATATCCAGAACTCTAGAACATGGATAAATTATAGCATGTTTTGGGCTTTGTCTATAAAATAATAAATTCTATGATAAAACCAGTGAAACCCCTTGTTGACGGACATTGCTCGGACAGAATGGCTGTAACAGAATGATGTCAATAACAGATGACGCTTTATCCATACAAGAACTTAATTTTCATAAGAACTCACGGACGGAATTCAAACAAAAATTAGTTTTGAAAAATATAAAGTCCCGTATTTTTTCCCTTAGCCCTGATCCAAACTACTTATTTATAAAAAATCGAGATATGTTAGCGAATAAAACGCATCTGCAGTGTCCGCTGAGACGGGGTTTCACTCTTTCTTCATTATTATTATTCTTTTTTAATCAACACAGGATAAAAATTATTATCTTGTCATCTTCATTTCGCTGATAAAACCATAAAAATAAAATCATATTCAATTCATGAGCAATGTGAGAACTGTCCCCACTCGTTTCATAACCCATTCACTTTTTTTCTTTTCGTTATCTTTTTATTATTCGTAATGACAGACTAGTAGCATCAGTGCGTAGAAAATAAGTCGCTCGCTATCAGCTTTCCTTAACCCTTATGACCTTTACCATGCGTAAATAATTTTCATCGCATTTGCAGACGATTTTTTCTTTGCAACATCACGGTCGCTCTTGTTTTCTTTTTCCTTTTTTTTCTCCATTGCGTGTTTTGTTTCTTAATAAGCGTTGATATGGCGGCGAAATGGGAAGCATCATGATCTTGCATCTGCGTTCGATATTTCTAAAAATTCATTTGGAGCAAGGACTTCACATGTAAAAGCAAGGTCGTTAGGAAATGTTTGCATTCTCCTGTTACAATTTCTAGATAATTGTTTGTGTACGTAACGAGTTATTAATCTTATATTATCCAGGACAAATAAATTGTAATTGTTTTATTACTTTTATTAACAAGAACTGCACCTGATACAAATAGATCAGTATAACTTAAAGCAGACAACTAACGCAATACCATCTTTAGATATTTTTATATTGTATTCATGTACTTTTAATGCAATTGATAATTTTTCTAAAATGAAGCATAAGGTATGAATATAATGGTATCTTTAATTCACCAATATCAGTAATATAGCTCTTTAAAACAACTTTGAGACAAAATTTTTTTACACATGAAATGTTAAAGATAGCTACATACCATTCGAATCAAATTCCCCCGTATGGTATAGAAACGTATTAAGAAATCTAAAAATAAAGTTTTCCTGTAATTATAGAAATTTAAGTGATTCAATGCATTTATTGTGCCAATGCTGGTTCAACAATACATATTTTAGCTGTATTGATGTTTAAGAAATTGTGATAATTTTCGGAAACTAATTTTTCTTCGAGATATTTTTCCCCCTCCCTCCTTGAAGTAGTTTGTAAAAAATTAATAAAAACTTGTATTGACCAACCGTAATTTATTTTCTTTCTCTGAAATGCATTTAAAACAATCTCTGACTTTAATGTGGATTCGGAATATTCACTCATGGGTTTCGTCGCGAAGGGAATTTTATTTCTGCGTAGGGAAACTTGGGGAAAATAGCGAACCGAATTTTCCTTACATTGCTTGATAAAAGAAACAAGGGGAGCATGATAATTGGAATTCTTAATTCTTAGAATGGAGTAGCAACATATAGGTTTGAAAACTATATAAATTTAAAATTTACCGTTTGAAAGTTTCTATGACGAGTTTGAAAGGTTCATTTGGATTTTTAATATCTTACAAGGTACATGTATAAAATGTTCCAATAAACCAGTAAAAACATTTAAATCTAACACATTTAGAAAACGTATAAAGAACCATATAACAGAACTATTACTGAAAAAATAAATTTTATTTTTTTTAAGTATGCATAGCTCATTACAGATTTGCTGAACCCATTAAACCGTCATTTCTCGTTTTGTTTTCTTGTGTTATTAAAGTAGCTTTATAAAGCATAAGTTTTTATTATAAATACGTCTCCTCCATTAAACTATTATCTTTTAATAAAAAAGGTAATTCTTTTTCAATGAAAGGTGATTTTATTTAGTAAGAAACCAAACAAAACGGTATTTACACATATTAAGCAATTTTTTACTGCAAGGGAAACTTTTCCTCCATTGCTCAATCAATAATTATCATTTAAGCATATAAACATTTGTAATATTGGTGTTGCACTGCTCTCCAAGATCTAGTTCTAAAAAAATGCTTTGAAAACCTAAACTTAAAGTAGTAATGTTAGATTTTTCCAGAAGCAAGATGCGTAGAAGATCATTTTATTTTAAATCATTGAAAAAATATTTGGATATTTGAATTATTTTTGTTGGTTTAAAAATTTATGTTCAAAGAGTTATTAACTTTCTCTTTATTTACAGCAATCTGAGATTGACAAGTCAGAGATTATGACAGTTCTATATCTCTCTACATCATAGTTGTCGAGGTTCATTTCAAAGTCATAGCAGTTTACAAATTCATAGATCACAATCTGAAACTTAACTTTATGTATTTTATCTTATTAAATACTAATTCCAAAACTCACGACGACAGACAGCGCAATTTAACACATGTGTGACATGTATTTTTTGACGTAAATTATATAATATTTTCTCCACAACCAATATTTTCCCAATATCAAACTTGCACTCATTATTGTTATGCATATGTGACATGCATGTTTTACCACAGAATTTCGAAAACATTTCATATATTTTCTTCTGTTTTAAAATGTGGTGGTTCTTAAAACCGCTAAATTTTTAAAGCATATTTATTTGATTTTGAAAAAATATTATAATGCATTTGTTTTTGTCTTGTTTTGTATTTTTTAATGTGTGCTGATTTGAAAACATAAGAGCGAACATTTTGCAATGAACTTTTACAAACGTTTTTGTATCTACATTAAAATCTCTATGATTTTGAGTAACATTCTGAACTATACAAATAAAACGTCACTAAAGATCAAACGTATGAGACAAAAAAATCACTTGCCTTTGCACCTCAACGTATGTGGAGAAAGTGATAATGTTGTAAAAACTAGCTTCGCGGGCTTGCGCGGAGAAAAAAAAGGGATTTCAATTTCCCTTGTAGGGATATTCTCGAACCGAAGGACCAGCGCACGGTGCGTTCTCCCGGTATTCGCCAAACGTCATGTAGCTACCAGTCATATTGCCGTAGCTCTTTCGCACCCATTCTGAAAAACCTCTCGAATGAAAAACAGGTGATGTCAGAAGCAAGCGGACATAACGTGTGTTCTTTTTTCTTTCTTTCCTGCTTCGCTAGTGTGGAATAAAATAAATGCGGAAAAATCGTCTGCCGGAAATTAATTGTGATTTTCAACTCTTCGGTGTCTGTGATGTGGTTATTTACATAGTGACTCCCGTAGGATATATCCTAAGCAACATTGTATCATGTTGCTGTGCCAATTTCTGTGGATATTGCTCTGTATATTAGTGAAATATGGATTCGTGGACGCTAATGGTAAGTGATTGGTTGTCTCTATTATTTTTTAAATTGTTGTATGAAATATTGATTTTTTACTCTACTGTGATAAAATGTTCTCACAATTTTGATGCAAATATGTGTTTTTTTTAACAGAACATGAAAAAAAAACTACAACAACAAACACTTTTAATAATTTCCGCCTATGTGTTTTAATAACCAACGTAATAGACACCAGTGACAAAAAAACGTATTTCAAATGAACTATTCTTATTTAGCATTAATAGCTACTATTGGTACATGTCCGATTTTAGCTTTCATTAGACCTGCGTGAAGTATATAAAATTTATCAGGCATTTTAGAAATATATATATAGGAAGAGCTTTGAAAAAGAAAAGTTAAAACGGAAAAAATAAACACTGATCAATTTAAACATGCGCAAAGCAGTAATAATTTAAGTAAAGCAATATATAACAGAAATGTAGTGAAATATTTTTAAAAGGTTTACAAATAAAAAGAAATTTTCATATATATATATATATTTGGCTAGACATTCGAATCGTTTATGTTTTTTAAAACTATTTTTCAGTTTATGATAACAAAATTTTCGCTTACTATTCTTCTTTTTCACATTATTATTCGGAAAAAAATTAAGAAGTTCGTAAAACAATAAAACAATTTTTTTTTTTTTTTTTTTCATTTTCCCCCTAACAACTTTTTGTATTTTATACACTGCCTTTTTTTTCGTAAACACAAATCTGAATGAGGGCATATTTGCTTATACATATTTTATTATAAAAATAATTTAGCACATAATGATGCAGCTTTTTTTCCTACCTCTAAACCCGTAGCAGATAAAACTCGTACTTGTATGTGTATTTATTTTTCGAATCTCTATTCATTTATTTAGTAATAATACAAGATCAACATAAGCAATATTAACCAAAGCATTACTCTTCAATACTTAAATTTTCGTTTTACGATTTTCTTTTAAAGTTTCATGCCACTTGAAAATTATTTTTTTCCCATTAGTTTCTTAAAATTTATACAAATTGTATATTTTAGGTTTTGTAGAAACATAAGTGCAGATAATAAAAAAGCCACGAATATGCAAAGAAAAATTAAAATTTAAGGAATTTGTATTTGAATCATGTTTATTTATTATTTTATTATAATAACTAGCTGCGAAGCCCGGCGTTGCACGGTCTATCTTAAATTATATATTGCAAATACAGCGATGCCTCATCAAAATGCTAGAAACGTTGATTATTATTTTTTTGATTTGTTTAACAATGGCAACTGCATTGATTTGTTTGTTCACACGGCAACTGTAACAATTGTAGAACCGATGCAACGATGCAAATAAAATAAAACGGTCATCATCTGGGTCAAATAAAATTAAAGTTAGTTACCGTGAAAAAATAATTTCAAACTACAGAGAAAAACGCTTATAACTTCTTTTCTAGTTAATTTAGAGGCTTCCAATTTTAGAACAGAGGACAAAACTCTTTCTAGGATAGTTTCTTTACGGGCTTTTCAATGGTATCAAGCTCGAAAAGATGCGATAATTTCTTCCGGTAGAAAAGGACTATTTTATGCAATTTTTGGAACTCCGCTCCAATTGGTCTTAACGTGATGATGTATAGCATATAACCTTCCTCGATAAATGATCTATCTAACACTGAAAGAATTTTTCAAATCGGACCAGTAGTTCCTGAGATTAGAGCGTTCAAACAAACAAACTCTACAGCTTTATAATATTAGTATAGATTATTATTATTATATATTTTCAAATTTTACAATTGATGCAAAACTTCTTTTACGTTCTCTCTCTGCTATACAAAATATCACTTACTTTACCTTCAAATTTTGTCATTGATATTCTACTACTAACTCAAATTCGGTGATTTTCGCTCTTTTTTATTCCTTCTTAAAATTGAATGTCACCTTAAACAAGAATTTTACAAACTTTAGTTTAAAATCGATGTAAAACATACAGAACATACTTAATTTTATAATCTGTACTTTTTTTATTTATTAATACTTAAGCTTTAATACATTATAAATATTATTTTTAATAGTTACGAACACTGCTTGGATCAAGAAACATACTGTTTTTTTTTCTGCCACTTTTGGTGTACCAATAAAAACTGCACAATGTCTTGTCATAGCGGTCCCTTTCTGCGAAAAATTAAGTTACATTTTGTATTTTTCACTTCATTTTATTATTCTTATTATTTTTAGAGTAAATTAAAAACAAAGGAGCTAAATCATGTGATTTCTTCTAGCATTTTAAACTAAGCTATCCTTTCGCCCCCGGTAGACAAATCTCGTATAAATTAAGGCATAAAGCTCAATGGGGGGGTGCAATATATTTCGTTCTTAAAATCTTGTTAGAAGAAGCAAACGCTCTAATCCAATTTTTTTCCGTTTCTTCCTTTAAATTAGACCAATGTGCTTTTCTTCTTCCATAGTTTATCAAACAGTTTTATTTCAAAAGAAAAAATATGTATGTCGATATTATCTGCAAAATGAAAAATACTATATTAGATAGTTCTTAAACTCATTTAGTCGAGAGTTAACGGAATGTTATTAGTATTCACTTCATTTGGAATGTTTCGTGTGTAATCAATGAAGCTGAATACTAGAACGTCCGGTCTAGCGTAAAATCAATTCTCTTCATCCTTCCTCGTCCTATTTTATCCCTCTTATTCTCAAAGATGTGAAGAACCCCTCAAAGCCCCGCCCCTTTCCTCCCCTGGTACACAGACATCTTTGTGCAATTCTTTTGTCATACGAAAAGCCCGATTCTATTGCAAAATAATGTTGACAGAAATAAAATGAATGGCAGACGGCATAGTGACGTAATCGTTGCCCGAGTTATTTAAAAACATTCATTTCAAAATCTAACAGATCAGTTTTCTTTTTAAATTTATCTCCCGAAGATATGTAAACAAGATTTGTCGTTTATCGAGTTTACTTTTATAATTACTTCTTATCATTGCGCGTTAAAAGATAACTACTTATCTCATTGTTTGCGTATATACTAATCTGAATCAAATTGTTTCAAAGCTTAAAGGTCATCAAAGATAAGTGCAAGTTACAACTTCCTTCAATTTTTCATTGAAATTGAAAGTTCTTTTCCTTTTTTCTGCTACTACTACTGATGGACTACTGATCCTAAAATTTTAGTTCAAAAAAAAAATAAATAAATAAATAATAATAATAAAGAAAAATAGAAAAAAAAGAGCATTTAGTCTGATGTTAAAACGGAGGACTTTAAGTTTCCGTACACTGTTTATTACATCCATAGAGCTCTTCTGCACAATATTTACCCCAATAAAAAAAGAAAAAAAATTAAAATTATAAAAGCAATTTACTTTAAAATAAGCACATACAAATTGAAACTTTTCCTATTTAAATAAAAATATAGGTCATTTTAAAATTTTTAAATTGTAGTTTTGCTTTTCAAAGCTCAAATTTCTGTCCTGTCTGTCCCCAACGGAAACTGGGGCGCTGTTATATTTTTAGAGTTGGAGGGGGAGGGTAAGGGCTCCTAATTTTTTTTTCCTGGGAAGCACTGTTTTTCTCATTTTGCATCTATTATTTGCCTGCTACTATGTGTAGGTATTTACATAGATAGAAAGATAGATTAGATAAATAGATAAGTTGATACAGATGCTGATACACAGATGATACACACAAATGTAGTTCATTTTAAGTTTAACTTATTAATTTTTCTATTTATTTTAATTAGTAGAAGAATTTCGTGATCAAATTCGAAAAAGGGGTTTTTTTTTTTTTTTGATGATTTATGTAGACTTTGTACATATTTGTATGTGCTTATTTAAATATCGCTAGATGAATGTTATCAATGCATAGTCGTCTTTTTTTTTCATAAAAAAAAAAAAAAACGCGTGTTTAACCTGAAATAAATGATGAATTCTAAACAACCTAACATAACTTTCAATGCTTGAAGCAGATTGAACTGCTGCATTTGAAAAAACAATTCATTTTCTCACTTTCAAAAACATTCCAAAGCCCCTGGACATTTCTTTACATTATTCCTTAACACCCGCTTCCACATTCAATGGAAAGGAGCAACACGTTCCAACAAGATGTGGCGCAGCAAAGCATGCTCAGCTCGACTATCATTCAAAAATCCAAAACCTCGGACAAGCACGTGCCACAGCATGTAAACAACTTCCACAAAGGCTCATTCAAAACCCGAGGGCTGCTGGTTACAGGTGGGTCATCGAGGCTTTGAAATGCACCAGCTTGACAATTCTTTTCAAGCTGTTGCACGCAATCTGGGGATGGGAAGATCTGCAGTAATAACTGTTTCCCAAACGATGGTCAAAGCACAGCTTCAGGGATAACATCTGCAACTGTAGGCAGCAACTGTAGGCAGCTTTTTTTTAATAGAAAAATGCTTTATTGTGTATTTCTATTCTGCACTGTTCGTTTTGCCGCTTTGTGAATTTGCGCTATAAAATGAGAGCTTCCCCTGGACCTTCATAACAATTCTACTTTGCAAGTATAGGCAAGATTATAATTGAACTTTTTACTTCAATTCTAATCTTTTATTGCTTAATTGGCATTTGTGTGAAAAAAAATAATATAAATAAATAAAGTAAAATTATTATAAAAAGTTGAATTTTAAAATGTTAAAACATATAACGAAATATTAATTTTCATTTTTTATATATATCAACAATAATGATATTCCACATATCGAGAGGAAGGATCCGGACATTCGTCAAGTAATACATATCTTAATATGTATCGAAATTCTTATATTTCTCACAAGCTTCATCTTTAAAAAATTGCGGTTTTTCTTCTAGAAACGAAATGAAACATTTGTTACATATATTCCCGCGAATTTCCAAGTCTTACTTTGTACAGATTTTTGGGAGAAAATTCGTGTTTATTGAGGTATGTACTGTTTGTAACTTAAAAAATTCAAAACGTTATTTTAGAAGCATATGTACAGTACATGTGTACATAGAAGCATATGAAAAGTACATGTTGCTTGGAAACTGTAACAACAGTTTTTTAAGGGTTTTTCTTTTTTTTATTTATTTACTTTTTAAAAAAATTGAATTAAACCACTCATGCCGCAAGTAAGTTTCATTTTAGTCACTAACGCAAGCAACAAATAAAAGCTCGGATTTTAGTAACTCCCTAGGAACGATTCCACCATTTTTTTTCTAATGGGGAAGCGTATGCTCACTAATATTTGCAAACATAGAGCATTTCCCGGCAATCGGCATTCATCCCTTCAAATAGCACCATTGTCGGTGGATGACATTAACATTTAAAGATTTTTGACGCTCAGTTTCCCCTAGCTGGCGCCACCTGAGCTCTAATTAATGCAAACTGCACTAGGAATTTAATTTAGCCGAGAGTATCCAAGCCAAAAGTTACTGAAGGAATGCTTTACATGACGCATAATCATATAACATGGGTGCAGACGATTTTCTGCATTTGGAAAATCCGCCGACACTGCCAGGCCCGATCCTATGACCTGGAGCGTACGAATCCGGCGCCTTATCACGACGCCACGATGCCTGCTAATAACCTACATAGACACATTTGTATAAAATAGATAAAAAATGTCCACAAAATATTTCAATTTTCAATTATTTATTCATTATCAAAAGAGATATACATAAATAATGCAAGTTATTTAGTTTATATAGTGTGTATAAAATGGAAAATAAATCATTGTTTATACCATATGTACAATAGAAAGTTAATTTATTATTTATAAATATTTTTATTTTGTTAAATAATTTATTAAATTTAGGCCCAGTGGCTGAGTGGTAGCCTTCCGTGCTACCATGACGCAGGTCCGGGGTTCGATTCCCGGGCTGGGCAGGGTCGACTCAGCCTTTCATCCCTTCGATAAAATGAGGACCAAGCATGCTTGGGAACTAACACTGGGGACTCCGTGTCAGGCCGACCACTTGCCCGGAATATCTGCTTTACCGCAGGCCCTCGGCCTCGAAAGTTGGGATGGGTACAGTAGGCCATGGCCCCCAATGGGTTGTCGTGCCACTGAGTTCGTTAATTTATTAAATTTATTTAAATCTAATCTTTATCTCCTTATCTCTCCTCTTCCTCACAGTAATTATTGTTCAGTGACGGTTGTTCTTTGATTAGAAATCATGGAGAAAACGCGTAAAATTATGCCTGACAAGTTCATGATTCCTATTTTCAATAAAATCTGTAAGGCCTATTGTATTTAAAAGTGAGTAAAGTCTTAAAGGAGTAAGAAGAAGCTTTAGAACAACGTTAACCTAAAGCTAGGAGCAGTGTGTTGTTCAATGAGGACGAAAATCAGATTTCATAGACAAATCCAAAAATCTAAAACAATACTTCTTTTTTTTTTTTTAACACATTCGGCTCTGAAGAAGCAAGTACAAATGACTTTTTTTTAATATTGTTCAGAGAATTGTTGCTGAAAATGTGAGGGCATCTTTCTATATTTTACAACCAGTAGACAGGTCATCATAGAAAAGAGATATAAAGATATTGTTTACTTAGTGCTCCGAAAAAAGTTATTATTACAATATTTTTGAGTGCAACACATTTTGAAAAATCTGCTGCAGAAATACAATGTCTAAGCACTTATTCGCAGTTAATTACTTCATAACTCGGAGCATTATGCTAGGGCTACGCTGGTATTATGAAAAGCTAGTTTCGTAAATTTGTTGTTACATTTAATGAAAATGTTTCAATAAATCTGCTCCTAATCTTCTTTTACTGCAAATCTGTCTAAGTAGCTTAAAATATCTGACATTTCTTGTGAAATCCGTGTGGATTGCAAAAATAAATAAAGCAAACAAGTATTGCGTAATTCAATATTTATTTTTAAGCCCTGAGAAGAAACTTTTTATAGCTTATCGGTGATACATTTGGCTGTTATCAGCGGACATATTTTCAAACTTAAATGAATTTAGAGGCTTGTATTTCGTTTTTTTTATTTTAAAATTTTTTTATTATGAAAAGTTCAGTGTTTCATAACACACCGTTCATAAAGAGTTATTGCAAACTTGTGCATTATATAATTGACCATTTCCCTTAAAAAATATTAATGTTCGTTTTCACTACTTCATAAACCCCGACTTACGTTTAATACTATAAAAGATTACACCCGAATAATACTTAAAAGTGATTCTTAATAAAAACGTCTTTCATAAATATCTTCTGCTGTAATGGTCAGAATATGATATTTATACTAAATTGGATATTACGCACTCATATTAATGTTCGAGAAAATAGGGGATTTCAATCATAATTTTGAAGTTAGTGTTTATTTTATTCTTAATACGGTCACTTATCAAAATTCATACTGCTGGCTAACTTTTCACTTTTTCAGTCGCATGTTTTTCAAAGACAAATAAGATAAATGAAAAATTCTGCTAATAAACAGTTCTATGGATCATGTCTCTGACTCACTTAGAAATTAAAACAAAATCGTTCAAATACTTGTTTTGTATCTCAATAAAATTATGAACTGCATAAGAATCATAACTTCGAAAAATAGTTTTTGAATTAACACCAGACTTATTGCTTAAGTTTTTAATCTTTAGCTGTTTTGATTGTTAAATCCATCAGACTATCGCCGACTTACAACTTTGAAATTTTTTAAGTATCATTACCTGAAAATCATGAACTGAAAAAATGCAGTTTTTCTTAAGAAGAAATATCATTTATATTCATGCGAGACATTCTTTGCAATATTATCACTGATCTAACTACCACGTTGTGATGAGTAAACAAAATTATTGCTAATTCTTAAATATCACTAATTATGTTTACTAACAAATCCTTCTTATTAGTGTGTCGTTTTTCTGGTTAATTTTTAAATATCACTAACTATTTTTACTAACCAGTTGTCCTTATTAGTGTGTCGTTTTTCTTGTTAGTTTTTAAATATCACTAACTATTTTTACTAACCAGTTGTCCTTATTAGTGTGTCGTTTTTCTTTACAGATTAAAAAAAATTTTAGATTTCGTTTTTCATACTGAAAAAAAATTCCTCAGTTTGACAATCTTCTTACCATAGCACGTGTAGCATTGTGTGACCCTACCAGCTGAGATCAGCTGATACACTCTCAACTCAACTCATCCATTTCAGCCCTCATACACAGCTAGGGGGCCTGTGTGAGGAAAACATACTATTAGACTGCAGGTGGGCGGAGCTTAGAGAGGGGATTTAAGAACAGATGACCAAACGCGCGAACAAAAGCAGGCAGGGAGCGTTTCAAATGGGACATCCCTTCCATATAGAGGGACTTTCACAAAGCCACCTGACATTTTGTGCCCCTGTCCATCGATTATGTTTCCGTTCCTTTTCCTTTTTGTCCTCTTGTTCTATTACTTTTTTTTTCCTTGTCTCTTGTTCTAAAATCTATTTTTAAGTAATTTTACTGCTCACACATATGATTGAATTCTTTAATTTAATTAATAAATGATTATCTTTTAGTACTTAGTAAGAAACGAGCATTGAAATATATCCATTTGAAATCTTTTTAATTTTATGCTGCATTTTGAAGCTTCTTTTATTTGTTTTAGCGTACAAACGAAATCGTTTCATCAGCTTTATTTTTCTCTCTGTTATCGCTAACACACCGCAATATAATAAATAGTTAAAACAGCTTCCATTATTCTATTCTTTGTCGGCGATTGAATGGTACGGTAGAACATGAATTCAAATTCTGATCACCAGTCTTGTTATGTTCTTCACGCCACTTCCAGAGTACAGAAAAACAGCTTTTATTGCATTCACGCTGCCAGAATAATATAGCATCCTTGAAATTTGACCGAGTGCCCCTTAACCTCCTACTAAAAGGGGGGGGGGGGTGTCCGGAGACAGGGATCGCCCAAACTTCATCAGCTTTTTGTGTTCATACTTTTTTCAGATATATATGAATTTAATTCTCTTGTTAAATGATATACTTCGTAATTTCAGTCCCATCATGCATACTAATTCAAGTTATCAGTTTTGTTAAATTGGTGTGGTACCTTCCACTTGTATTCTACAAAGGAGATGTGCAGTTGTATTAGATCTATAAATTTTAAGGTGCCCCTTGTGGTTACTTACATTTCAATTATATAAGACAGTGGAATACAACTAAACTCTAGTCTTCAGTTTTATCCAGCTCTTCTTTATTCAGTAAACTGAAAAGTATGGTTTTTCAGTTATATCTAGCGCGTTAGTCTTTCTTTTATCGTCTATTCCCATAGTTAAGAAAATCATTGTCATTATTTATGTTTTTAACTTTGGACAAAAAACTTGCGCCGCAATCAAGTTCTGAAGCACCTTTTAAATACACATAGCTTGATTTCAGTAAGTTGTTGCAGGTCAAAATGTGCGTTTCTTTCCAATTGGCCCCATTGTTTCTGCTACCGATGTCTTGTAAGAATTATTTCTGTACTTATGATATTTGTTTTTAGCTAATTTTTATTATCTTATTTTTAGCGCAAATTAATAAAATCCTTACTTCCATAAAGTTTCTGTCAAATAAATCCATTCCATTCTAACGAAGCCTCGAAAATCACCGTCGACAAAACTCTTTGCCTAGAATGATTCATTGTTGTATTCAAATTAGCACAAAACGCGATGCATGCTGATACGCCGTTACGTGTGTGTGTCACCACTGGAAACATTTTCTGCCACACCCAAAAGATCGCGAACTTGCGGGCAATTCTATTATTTTCCCAAAATTACGGTAATTATGGGGATGTTTTGAAATGATACTTGTAGCAAGTTTATGACGTTTGACGCGTGCTCTGTTGAGAAACCTGTTTTCAGTGTGAGCCACTGCATGAGAAATATCCTCTTGACTTTTCGCAATATTTTCATTTGAGTTATACTGTTTTTTTATTGTCTTTGATTATAGCTTTTGACAAGTTAAAAAATTTTGGCGAGTCAATAATAAATCTCTACCTTTTAATAATCCCATTTTTTTAAGTGTTATAAATGATCTGGAAATTTATGTGCAATGAATATCATCGCAAAATAACAAAGCAGTGCAATTATACTGAAAATTTGTAGTGTTTTACCTTTTATAGAAGAGCAGGGTATAAGCGCCTTATGTACTGAGAGTATGTAAGGGGAATCTTACATAATTCTTCTTTTTAACCATTTTGTAATTTTTTTTAGTCGACTTTCTTGTAAACGTTCAAAAATAAACAATGAGAGAAAGCATAATGTATCGTAAAAATATCTCTGGAAACAAACATAAATAAGGAAATTAAATAAATAAATACTTTTAAAATTTAAAAAAAAAAAAAAAGAAATATGCCTGTCTATCCACCCCAAATAATCTTTGAAGCGATATTTGGATTCAAACAAAAAAAAATTCTTTTGCTCGAAAGATGACTTCATTTTATAACTCTTCAGTTTTTTAAATAAAACATGGGTTCGTCGAACAACTTCTCGTTCAACTTTGAATAGTTTAGTAAAAGAAATATTATGCTCTGCACATAAATTCGAATTGTATACAAATCTTGATCTAATATACGGATTTCGAAACATTTTAGCGGAAATAACTCTTGACGTAATATATGTACAAGAAACGTTTTAAAATTATTATTTTGAGTACATTTTTTCAACAAAGCAAGAAATCTAACATTAATGGTTACAAAGGAGAAATGTGACCTTGTTATGTAACACAAAAACTAGTTCCTAAACTATAACAGTAGAAAGTATTTCTTTTTTTATAATAACAAAAATCACATGGAAAAACATGCTCATTGAACCCCTTCCATTGCTGGCTGTTTCTACATTTAAAAAAATACATCATTTACATACATAAAATGCAACATAAGTAAAACTTTCTAAGCGATTTAATGTAGTAATGTATATTTCTTTACCTTAGTGCGAATTATGTTTCGTTGCAGTTGAGGAAAATGGTGAAAAATAATTAAAGAGAAACATTTTATGAAAGAATAAACATTACACAAACTAAATAAATAATGCAACTTGTTTCCTGATTTTGCAAGTTTTAGTGTAAAGTGCATATAGAAATTTCATTTCCTATAACTTTATAGTAAGTAGCAATGAAGATTTTAAAAAAAAGCTGTTTAGGAATCTTTGTTTCCCCCACTTGACAATTGATAATTTCTGTCTAAAAATCATTTTCATCTTTTATTTTTAAAAATATACCTATTTGCATCAATTTTGAATGAATTTATTTTGTCGATGTCTTTAAACCGCACTTCTGAGTTATTTTTGTTGAGATGAAAAATTGTAAAGAAAAATACCATTCGATGATAAAAGAATTATATGTGTTAAATGTTTAATTTTAACTAAAATAGTAACTATTTGCATTTAATCAGATTAACATTTTTTAAAAATAAATTCATCAACTATTTTTACCTTACTGTGTATGTAATTAATAGTTCGTTCTCATTTTTAGGATCTCCTAGGATTCAACCATTTGGATTTCCCAAAAACGTAACGTTTGGTCAAACAATTAAAACGTTTTGCACTGCAATGGGCAGGGAGCCATTATCTTTCGAATGGAAAAAAGATGGATTACCGCTTTATAATTCGCAACATATAAAAATACAAACTCACGACGACTTTAGTGTTTTAACAATGTCTTCTGTGGATTATCACACACCAGGAAATTTTACGTGCGTCGTGAAAAACACGGAAGGCTCAACGAGCCATAGCGCAGCACTTGTTATTCAAGGTAAGCTGTATTTTAAGCTCTATTTTATTTTGATCTCATGCCTATGATGTTAATTGTTGTCCATATTAAGAATATTATATAATCAAAGTATTGGTTTTTTGCTAAATCGAATGCATAAGGTATATTTTGTACTTACCATACTGGGCACGAACTCGTTTTAGTAGCTTCAGAAAAGTCAAGAGAAGCAAGTAAAAAAGACTAGTGCTTTTTTTCTTCAGATTTTCGCCTCTACAAAACGACTTTTAATTAGTATATTTTTGAAAGAAATACATATTTATTTTAATATATCAAGAATAATGTCGTAAATTTTGGGGGAAAATTCGAATATAAATTATTAATTTGAATAAATAATAATTTAAGAATAAATACTTTCAACCGTAACACCTAAAGTAGAGGATCTTCTTCAATTAGATTAAGACACTATATCATCTAATTAATTACTGCAAATGTAGATGAAACAAATACTAAATGTTATTAGTTTTTGCTATCAAAATTGGATCTGTCCAAAGCTTGGAAGAATTTTACCGCTACTTTCACGCTATGCGGTAACGCATTGCAATCCGAGGGAGTCACCCCAAAAATAGGGAATCGGATAAATGCTATTTAAGTTTAAAATCATGGACCATTTTTTACAAAGCTTTAAAGGGTATTAAACGTAATTAATTGAAATGGGAGCAAAAATGCGCGTCTGGCAATTTGATTCTTAACCAAGAGAAAACCGTTACACATGTGGATGACAGAAAATGTTTTTTTCCCATGATTATTTAAAAAGCGACTTTTATATTTCCGACAAAAATATTCGGAAAAATATTAATAAAATCGAAGATAATGAAGAAAAAACAAATTTAGGGAATATCAAAAATTGTTTGCAGTTGGTATTTCTTTGGTATGTTTTGTGGATTTTTGTTCCTTTCTTCTACTTTTTTTTTTTTTTGCATAATTTTTGATGACTATTAACTGCCTGAATGTGTGTATATTTATCAATTGTTTAAATATGTATTACATTTATAACGGTAACAATTATTGAAATGTCGATTGCTACTAACAAATACAGGAATAGCTATACCCATTCATCTGCAAAAAATTTTCTTATACTTTAACTTGGTAAAATTTTAATGTATCAATAGTTTCCATTTATTCATATGATTTTAAATGGCTGTGAAGGGTATATTACGTTCATGCACTTAACTACAGCGCCTCTTAAAAGTATTTTAACTGATAATGTGCGTAATTTTATGCTCTCGACGAAACATCGCGTTCTCAATCTAATAAGAAGCAGCAATGTGCTTCATGATCGTATGGAAGGAATGTTGAGTAGTGTGATATCATGTACTTCAAACTGTTAAAACTATTAATGAAATCTCAAGAAATTATAGGTTAAAACTTCGATTCGTTAGCGTTTTACTAAGCGGTTTTTGTTTTTTCTTATCTTCTAGTACTACTCTTTAAATCAAAAAATGAGTTAGGGTTTATGATGAAAAAGTATCGTGAAAAGTACTTGCCAAATAATGCATTAAGAAAAAGTAAATAAGAAAGTAGGAAGGAAATAAGAATCTATTCTATCTCGCGTTAATCATCTAAATTGAGCAGAACAATTATTCCAGACATTCCTCCACCCATTTCGGCAAATTAGAAAGCGTTCCCTTCTCAAGAGTCAACCATCCTCAGAATTCGAATGACCCAATCCTCAAATCCTCTCCAGCTGAATAGAAGATTCGAATCCTGCGGTGGCAAATGATTCCGTTCCAAAAGAAAACGACATCCGTGCCCAGGACCCTTAATTCAGTATCCAATCTTTTTTTTTTCTAGAAGGGAGGGGGGAGGGTGTATTGAAGATGGAAAAAGAATCTTCTTCTCTTCCGTAATGATCCGTCTCAGCCAACAGCACATGGAGAAGCCGTAGTAAAATGTCATCGTAAGGAGGCGTAGCCACGGACCGAGGAAGAGATGCGGCCACGACATTCTGCAGAGGGGTTGCCAGGGAAACGGCGCCAAAAAGTCGCCAAGCACGTACAGTTGATGCCGATGGCTTCAATATTCATATCCCGAAGAGATGCTTTAGAAGAGAAATTCGCGTATTTGGCTAGGGATGGCGATAGCTTTAATGTTTGATCATTATATGGCTTTCGTAAACATTTTAATAAAACATTCATGTTGAAAAACTGTGAAACAAATAACACTTTAAAACAACAGACGTAAGGGATATGCATGATTCCAAATGCAACTGAGGCTTAAAGTTACTCAAATGTCCTTAATGTATTGGAGAAAAAAGTGACATTCTTGAAAAAATTTTGATTTTTGTTAAAAATTACAAAAACGTTCTTAATTTTACTCAGTGGAAATTATAAAATCCTATTTTTGCCGAATGAAATTGAAGCAGAGAGCTGAAATCAACAAAAAACGTACTTCCAACGTATTAAAAATCACTTCTTTTCTTTCTTTCTTTTCCTTTTTTTTTTTTTTTTAATGTTTTCGAGTCCTGTTTGAAATTTACCCTAGAAAATTGGGTGAACATAAATAATTTTTCGTAATGTAGGGGAGAATAAGGAAGTCCTTTTTCGTCCAGAAGTTATACTTTCTTACACTGTTGCAGTCTAAAGGAAAATAATGCAAAAATTTTACTGATGTAAAACTAAAATTCAAAGAAAATCAAATTAGAATAATCAGTATTTTTCATAGGGCTCCTTTCTATGGAAAGCCAAGCGAGCGAATTTTGTCGTGTATGTGACTAACACTACAAGGATAACGTTTTAATCTAACACAAAATGCAGATACGTTATCTCTACGTAATACAGAAACGTTCTCTAGATTTGAAATAGATTAATTTTGTATGCAATTTATCTCAGCTTAAAAATGTCATTTTCTTTAACCGAAATTCTCGTAATACTAATGTTTCTAACTAAGCAGTGGTAGAAAAGGTAAAAATGATAAGTATACAATCTTATAAAAATTGTCCTTAACAGGTTCTTTTTTTTAATTAGTCCATAAAAACGTTTAAGTCTTGAAATTTAATCAGGAAACTATATTATTAACTTTGATGATGATATACAAAACTTAATTTGTATAAGGGTTATATTCAGATATAGCACTTTTTTTTTTCAATTTTATGTGCATTTCTACACATTAGCTGGAATTCAGACTTCTGCGGATTAAAATAAATTCTAAAGACTATAGAGCTATCGCATTTCTTTCATCAGAAATTAAGATCTGATAAAATTAAAAATATTCTTTTTTCAAGTTCAAATAAACATACGAATAATAAGTAGGTGTCTTCGGTTCCCTCAATAAATATTATGTTTGTTTCATAAAAGAGAAAGGAAAAAAATACTTTCCCTGACATATTTTGTGCAAAATATACAGTTTCATAAAATTTCTTCAAGCGTAATGTTTCCTTCAAGATCCGATATTGTCATGGGCTTTTCGTTTCAATCACGTAGGTTCACATGGCCTTCGGGATCAATTGCATGCAAATAGTTTTATAGCGTAGTTTTGCTTACAAAGTAGTTCGATTTGCTTACCAAGTAGTTGAAACGTTTTCCGAAACATGAATCAAATATGTTTCACATTTATGCATTTATTTTTTGATTCTGCAAAAAGATGTCTTTCTACCTCAATACACCTTATAGTATTTTAGAGCAGAATTTAACAGTTATTAAGCAACTTTTACTTATTAGAAAACTGAAAACTAAAAATTAAAAATCTCTGGACTGAAATAAAGTAAAAAAGGAATTAACTTAAAAAAACTTATTTTACTTATTTATACATTTTTTTCTTTTTTATTTTTGTAATATATTTTCAACATAATTTTTCCTATGATGCTATGCAAAATACTTTCATAAAATACATTTTAAATTAACATTAACACTCGATTTTGCACTAAATATTGTTGACATTCTGGTAAAATTCTCAAAATCTATAACTCCAGTTTTCAGATATTGTTAGTTTAAACTTCTAAATCGTTGAGAAAAATAGTAAAATTCTTTTATAAAACAGTACACTTACGCAATATTTAATTGTGCAATTGATTTATATCATGAAATAAGTAATTGTAAATTCTAATTCACTGCAATAGTCTTAATTATTATTTAATTATTATTTTTGTGACTTTTACCAGAAAGTCGACGATAAATTGAAATAACTTAAACGCCACAAATTATCCCAACACTCTCTGTTGTTACATTATTTTTCCTACACAAATAAGTTTTCATATTATATCTTCTGCCTCCTTGCTAAATCGAAATGCGAGTTTGTCACCAACTATTAGCTGTTTACGGATATGACAGAGAGAAACGGCTTTGCGTTCAGGCAAAATGTCAAAGGTTTCACTAAGCATCTACAAGGAAAGTGATATCAAATAATTACTCGACGCAACGTTTATTTGTGCGGGCGAGCATATTGAATTTCATAGTATCATATATCAAAATAAGACCAAGTAAATTTGATTGTTTTTCTTATTTATTGTTAATAAATATAGACATTATTGCATTATTGCAAATATATTAATACATATTTCTGCATAAATAACGCGTTTGCTTAAATTAAATTTCCTGTGAAATGCTTGCAGTGCATAACTTTTTAAAGTAAATAAATCTTTTATAAAAACCTCATCTTCTCCCGCTGTGAAAGAAAAAAAACTAGCAGTTGAATAAATTGCTCATTTTTTACTACAACGTCATAATTCGAAAATCATAAATGTTCGAGATAATTCTTGACAGATATTGCAATGATAATGGCAAGTATCTCAATAGTAAAATCAAAATTTCGTGATTTTCGAGCTATGACGCTATTTCAGCAAATGAGCGAAATCTTAAAGTTCCTATGCAGAAAATAACACTAATGTGATTTCATTTCCCGCCAAGTTGAAAAATATCAGAGTTCATAATAGTAATTTATGTTCGAAGTAAATATTTTATAAATAAGTGAGTATGACATTGTGAGATCTACTCCATGTCAGGAGAGACTAAAAATAATTTCTTACAACCAATTCACTGAAACTCACGTTTTTACAATCACTGGTTGGCAAGGGATGGTCTATGCGTAATTACATCAAAAGTCTTCCACTTTTAAGCCAGTCTTCTCTACTACATCGGCCTCCACTACTAAAGCCATTAATTACATTTTTTTTAGCAAGGATGGAGAGGGAAACAAGTATCATTTCAATAATGTTTTCATATTCTTTTACTGATCTAGTCGGAAATCGTACATGGACAACAAATGTTTTTACCCCTCCATTCATTATCACATTTTTCTCTGCTGTTCATTAGAAAAATCCTGATTAGAAGTTTCACACCAACTCTTCATGTGCTCAAAAATTTCTCGAATGAATGTCTTCCCTATTTCCAACCCTTTCTTTTCTGATAATCTTTTAGCTTTTGAGAAGAAATCAAAGAATTTGGAACGCGTAGAAGTTTCCGAATTTTGTTTTTGTCTTTAAAGAACAATTTTTTTCACTTGAAGTAAATACTTGTTTGTTCTGAGGATCTAAGAGAAGAAGTAGTGACAGTACTGTTAACCAGAATCACAACGAAAGCCGTTTTATGGGTGCCAGGAAAATGGAAATTCGGCGTCAAACCCTCAACCTTCCTTTTAAACCATATTACAAATACTGTTAATGTATATGCACATGTAAGAACTAGTTTGTTCCAGTCCCACCCCCAAACAAAAATTCTTATTGCTCCGCTGCCGTTAAGAATGGAGTATAAAATATAAACAAATTATTAATACAAATTTTTAAGTGTTAAAACGCAATCAATTGATGTTTTTAAGACACAAATCTAGGCACTCGTTTATATCCGGGTACAGGGAACACGCCAGTATTTCCTGATATTTGATATTCCTTTTCTTAATCAATAAGCTCGTGACATCTGACAATTACATTTGCACCAGCTGTTTTACACCTCTTCGTAAGTTTATTGGGTTTTTTTTTTTTCAATTTCTGTCTTCAATGTTAGGAAGGAAAAGCCCGCAAATTTCATGGAATCCTTGGGGGATCACTGCGGAACACAATTTAAGAAACGCTGCTCTATTCAATGAGGATTGTATTTCAGAATCCACACAACATTTTAAGAGCATACTTATCCTTTAAACTCATGTGTGCTTTGAAGAAGCCTGCTACATATCAGATGCAATGTTAGCCCGTAGCATCTTACATATAAACCTCGGACTATATGAGATTGGAAAATTAATTCGATTATTTAAACATTATGCAACAAAAATTCTTGGAAACGTACCACATTTGCCATAGTTGCTTGTTTATCCACTTATGCTGCTATTGTTGCCATACCTTTATTTCCATGAAAAGGTTGGATTGTATCTTCACTTATAAAATTTGAAGTTTGTCGCAGTTTCTTTATAAGGATTTTCCATTCTCCGCTTCCCAAGAATATGATTAATGTAACCAAGATAATAAGGAATATTTTAAATGTGAAATAAGTCGGAAAGAAATATTGCACTGATGTGCTTTGAGGAAAAGACAACATATTTTTCAGTGCGTAAAAATGAAGAGAAAATGAGGTATAACGTTTTCTTGCAAAACTTTACTCTATGACTCGTCAAATATATAAATATGAATCAAAAGTTATGTTTTAATTGCAAATATTTCCTCTCACTTCTTCATCAAGGTGTCCTTCTTTTTTCAAACTCTATTTTCGTATTATATATTACGAATTGATTAATTAGTAATTTTTGTTCTTTAATTTTCGAATAAAGATTTTTGCCTTTTTTAAGTCTTTATGAAATAAATTACCTTCACCAAACTTTTTTTTTCGTTTGCTTTTAGCTCATTTTTGAATTAGCTGATTAACACTGAAATATTAGTAAAAGTGACCTGCAAGTTAACACATAGCTGGAAAATTTTAGTAAATGCCAAAATTTAGAAATTCGTAATTTACTGAATTCCATCGAAATATAATAAAGGTTTTATTTCATACTAAGTAAAACTTTCAAAATAAATAAATGAAATTGAATTCGTAAATCCTTTACTTAGTTAATGCATTAAAAAAAAATTTCAACAACTTAAAATCAGAATTTGTTTTAGAGGTTTTTTAGTATTTTTTCCACTGAATAACTTTTGAAAATCTAAAAAATGAGTTATACGTTAAGAATGAAAAGTTGGCAAATCAAAATCAACGTGGAAGCGAAGGAACAATAGCTTGTTGGCCTGATGTCACTATCCTTTATCCTTGACTTAGGTCGAACATTGAAGAAAGAGACTGTACTGAAGCAAAAAAAAAAACAACGAAAAAACTTCGAACCTTTGACAACACTGACAGTTCCATCTGGAATTTCTGTTACGAAACTCGCCGAATGACATTCTTTTCATTGGCTGGTAATTGTTTTTACGGTTAAAAAAGTGTTCTCTGAATAATAATTTGTTTCGATTTAATCATTTTCAATCAGAAGTATTCTTTGGAAATGCATTTTGGCGTGAAATGAAAGCAAAGAAATCTCTTCAGGCAAGGAATATGCGTGGTACATTTACATATAGCAAGAAATGGGAATTTTAAAATAAAAGCATTTTGCATGAGTCTACCAACTTGTATCATTTCGCACCGCACAGTTTTAAAGATATTTATAATGATTCAAAAGCGTTGGCTTAATCAATGCTGTATTTTAACTAATGTATAAATTTTACTGAGCCGCCCCCTCTCCCTTTCCGGCTTCCCTCCTCCCATCTAATTGCTCAATTTATAAAGTTCAATGCGAAAATAAATAAGCTAATGCATAAATGCGTTCAAAGGCTAAAGACGGCTTTAAAAAATTAAGATTATTTATAGATTTGTAAATTTAAAGAATTAGTAAGTGTGAGAGAGAAAGCTACTAAATGGATTTGAAAAGAAAATGGAACATTGAGTTATTAACCCCGTAAAATAAATTCAACAATTGCTATAAATAAGTTCATTAAAAGCCCCCCCCCCCCAAAAAAAAAAAGAAAAGAAAGGAAATAAAAGAAAAGAAGAAAACTAGTGTAAGTTTGATTTAAAAATATAAATGAACATAATTCGAGCATACATTAGTTAATCACGCAATTTTAAATTCAGTAAAGTCAGAGTAAAATATTAGTGAAGGGGAACTGAAAGTTAACACATAGCAGGGAAATATTATTAAGCGGAAATAAATATTTAAAAAAAAAAAAAGACAAGAAAAACGTAAAGTGTGAGAGAAATCTTTAAAATATATGCAAAAAGAAACCTGGTAATCCTAACATAAAAATCGGTGAAACTTTGATTATATGCATTATTGCTTTGCATGTAAGTTTGTAAAACATAATTTATAATGTTTTTTTTTTTTATTTCAATATGGCAATAGATTTTTCTATACACCATTTTCGATGTCAGAAGTCTTTTTTTATTTAGTTTTGTAACAAAAAAAAAAAAAAAAGCAATATCATTTTCAAATGTGTTTAAAGGTTTTGTAATAGGTAAGTACGCTGTTGAAGTTTTCGTCTCGACCGCTGATTTCGTACAAATATTTTACTTTGTGATTGATATCAGGCTCCTTATTTATTTAGTGTTTTCTAGATGATGCACTCGTACTTTGATAATCTCACTAAATTTTTATATTAAAATTTGTTGAAATAAGACACGGACAATGGGTAGTACAGATTATTTTATTTAAACTGCTGATGCGATTTGAAGCATGACAAATGTAGAGCACAAGAGGGCACTTTAATTATTAATATCAATAGAGACATTCTTTTCAGCTATCAGCTCTTAGAGTTTTTCTAGAAAAACAATAAAATCTAAAATAATCGCCAGAAATATGACGGTAAAATCCAGGCCGCCACATGACGTTGTTTATTTCCAATAAGGATATGCTTGGACCAGGCATTTATTAACTTTATAACCAATTTTTCGTTAAAAATGGTATCGTTATGAAAAGGATGGTTGTATAATAGGAGCATGAATTTCGGTGGTGATAAATATATATCTTCTACGCGATCCAAACAATAGCAGATGAGTCTAAATCGATTAAGAAGCGCCAATTTCACGCGATAATGAACAAAACCTTGCAACCTTTAGTTTGTCCGATCCACTTCATCCTTTGGCAGAATGCCGAGAAGTTTCCAGTCACATGACTCCGTTCAATGATGTCATCAGGGCGAGAGATAACATTGTTGCATTTTTGTCTAGGGCGCATTGAAGTTGCGCCCATGAATTTGCTGTTATTAACGATAAATCTAGGCGTCGGATTAAAACCTTAAATGTTACTAATTTTTTATACATTAGTTTAGGAGGTAATGGGAAAGCTTTTGGTTTTTATTTGCATTTTTAACGGAAGAAATTAGTTAAATGCTTCTTATGGAGAAAACGCATTTAGTGTTTTAGTTATTTATTTTTATTTTATTCTGTTTTCCGAAAAACATTTCAAACTGCTACGCCAAGTATTCTCCTTTACTTTGTAATTTACTTCTTGCTCTGAAAAAAAATATATTTCTGATTTCAAAATATTTTTATTAAAATACATAAAATTTTACTTCTGCATTGTTACTACTTATAACTAAATTGTTAAATTGACACTTAGGCTATTTAAGCGTAAATCACAGTTGCTTTTCGTTAAACTAAATAATGGCTGTTCGGATGCCGATTTATTCTCTCATTATTTATGTTTTGAACAACGAATTCAAGCTGCGTTAATGAGTCTTTATTTCCCCTCAAAATCATCTTAAACTTTTTCCTTTAATGGTATCTTTCGTTTGCTTCTGCAGAAATGTATCACCTCTTTTGCTTTTTACACTAAAAAATTTCTGTAAAAAGGAACCGAGAAAGGAAACTGAGTATTTTTCTGTAAACATACGAAGAACTTGTTAAAATTAAATTTCTTGATAGCAGTTTCATTTCCCCGCACGCGGTACAACTAATGAGAAAGATCTGCTAAGTGACGTGAGTACTCGTTAAAAAGCCTTTGCGAAATTTGTTGTCCCTAAAAGTTCAATGGATTTCCGCTACAGTATTTTACCAAAAAATTTGGCCAGAATTTTTTGAGCGAGAATTTCTTTCTTTAGCAAGTTTGCTTCAAACTTAGCAACTGTATCAGTTACGTTATTTCAAATCTCAAAATAAATGAATAAAATAAAAACGAAAAAATGGTAAATAACTAGATGACAGAACATATTTCTACGTATTAGAACACATTTTCTTCGTACATGGAACAGTGACGTCGCCGCGTATATCATGGTGATGTGGCAAAATTCACGCCTGGGACACGTTATCGGTGCCCTTTACAAGATTTAATTATAATCATAAGTATAGGTCGATTTAATAACAGTAATAAGATGCATAGCAAACAAAAGACTTCGCTAAATTTTCTTTTGAAAATATATTTAACGTTATGATGATTTTCAAAAATTCTCGAACAACCAAATACTGAAAATTAAAAAAAGAAAAAAGCAGTAGAAATTACGCTTCAAACAATTGAATGTAAAACCACTGTGTAAAAATGAACAGGAAAATTAATAATTATAAAAAATTCTTATGACGCCCCTTCGGAACCCCTATCCACCAATTCAGACGGTTAGCCTGTTTTCTCGTCCATAAATAAAATAGATTTATAATAAAAATAGATTTTTAAAATAAATAGTCTTTACAAATCTATAAAGAATCTTTATTAGCCGTCTTTAGCCTTTGAACGCATTTATGCATTACCTGATTTATTTTCGTATTGAACTTTATAAATTGAGCAATCAGATGGGAGGAGGGAAGCCGGAAGGGGAGAGGGGGCGGCTCAGCAAAATTTATACATAAGTTAAAATACAGCATTGATTAAGGGTTCGTGATTTTTTTTTTTATTTTTAAAAAAATATATAAAAAATCGGATTTTTTATATTTTTTTAAAAGAGACCTTAAATATCTTGGATATTTATTATGTTACATTCATAGAAACAATATGGCCTGTTAATCAATATGCAAAAACACATTTTAAGCTATAAATATTTTTAAATAATAATGATAAACAAATTTTAATACAAATGCATGACTAAAATGAAGCCTAACCCTGCCAGGAATAATAGTACACTCATAAGTAGAGAGAAAATGAACAAATTTAACCTGCTGTTGAAAGCTGGAAAAAGGTAACAATTGTGTGTACTTAATTTTTACATTAAGTGTACTTTAATCATCTTTCTATTTTATAAATGATAAAGCACGAAATATTTTTACCCATTTAGTAAAATCATATGCTCACACCATTACTAAAACTAAAACTTTTTGTTTTAATCAAATATCTTTATTGACAACTTCTATGATAAACAAATATTTTAGAAGGAAGAAAACTTTAAGCTATTAGGGAACATGAGTGAAACTTTAAGGATACACATTCTAAATTCTAACAATTGTTGTTTTAAACACTATCATTCTGAATTATTTATTGTGTGGCATTTATTAAATTGATCTAAAATACTATTTTTAAGGTTAAAAAAACGCAGAATGGTTCATGATTATTATGAATTCTAATTTGAATGATTGAATGAATTATGCTTTGCTGTTAAGATGCTTGAAGAATAAGAGTAATATTATAAAATAAAAAAAATAGTAATTAGTTTTAAACGTATGAAATATGTTATGCACACAGACAAATGGACTTAGGATGTTTTGTTTAAAACAGTGGTTGTAATTGCAACATTTTCCATTTTTACAACACTTTCTAACATTGCAAAATCAATGATTTTTTTGAGAAAAAAAATCACTTGATATAAATCATGATTTAAATCAAGCTGATTTAAATCAATGAACCCTGCTGCCTTGTAAACATGTACTTTTCTCAACATCTAGCCATTTATGAGTGGCAATTTGAAGAAATCTAATGTATAAGTTCTAGAGCAATCACAATGATTCCTTTAAATTTAAACAAAGTTTTAAATTTTCTGCACTATGCAGATACTCCCTAAAATTCTATCCTCATCTTCTCCACCCCAGATAAGAGGGATATGTTCTGTCGGTGGCGAAATGAAAATTCCATCACTTCCTCTCTTACCCTTATGTCGTCTGCGGGTGAGGTTGAACGATGCTTGCAGACGATGCGAAATTGCCTCTTTCATTTCTTTCTTCTTCGGAGCGCAAATTGGACCAACGGTCGTTTCAAATTAAGGCTCATTAGTTCGTTGACCGATAGGCGGTGTTGATAAACTGAAAATGACTTTATATTTCGTCTGCGCTCTTTGTTTGAATTAGCAGATGGAATAAATTTTTCCATTTCTCTAGTTGAGTAGATTATTAAATGATTTTGGAAGTTTAATGAGAATTTTGAGCGATAAAGTCGGACAATAACGACAGAAATGGAAATCCTATGATTGCATAGCATTCGACTTGGGTGTAATACTTATTTAATGTTTTAGGAAATTTGAGATTTTGTCAAATCTTCTAGTTTAAACTTAATTAATTCTTGTAATGGGTTTAGAATGTTTAGGGTGTAGAAAAATACTTACATTAATATGAACTATAGCTTAAGAGACTACTACTACATTATCATTTCAGTGCAATAATATTATTCTGTAATAAATTATTTTCGTCGAATTTTTATCAGTTAAAAATTTTCATAACAATCCTTTTGAAATCGCGCTACTTGCTTTCATTTCGTAGTTTAATTTCTAGCAAAAAGTTCCAAAATTTTCAGAATATCTATAAGTAAATCTAAAATAGCGTGAAAAAGGAAAAGGTAAGAGAAACTTCAGCATCTTACGATTACCAAATTAAAACTACATTATGTAAACAACATTTGAAAATTCTTAAATATATTTAAATACGAAAACGGGCATCAACCAAATCGACGAGGGTTTCACAACAGCTTATATTTCTCTCTCAAATCAGCGATTTCATGCGAGATTGGATCCTAGGACAATAATTTGTGGCAAGTAACAATCATTTGGCAAGTAAAAATAAAATTTTTATTTTGTCTCTCAAATCAGCGATTTCGAAATTCGATCCTGGGCAGTAATTTATGGCAAGTAAAAAAAAATAAAAATTATCTTAGTAATTAAGGATTTTGGAACACCTGTAAAATTTGGAGTTTAGGTTCCTCCCATGGGGAGACCTAATATGATGTCATGATAACCACTCTGCTTTGGACAAAATTAGTTGAAATACTTTTTATTGGATTCAAATGATGCAATTGTTATTTCATTTCTGATATGGCCGTGTAAATAGCTAAGAGAGACAGGGGATGGTGCGAAGGTGTTTCGTTTTGTAACAGAAAAGGAGCAACCCAAAAAGAATAAAGGAACTGAACGTGTTGTAGATTTTTCAAACTATTAACAGCCACTTGATGATGTTGGTAAATCTTATCTTCTGTGTGGGCGATCGGACATACGGCTGTTTAAGTACGACGTCTCTGACGTCTTCCTTCTTAGGAGAATATTTTTTTCTCTTTCGATGCTTCCGCTAGTAAAGGATGAGGGAACGGATTGCCACGATTACTCATTTCCTGTCAATTTCTAAGGATAAGAGTTATCTTCCTTGAGCTCGAATAAATTCATTAGTAGTTCAGCCACACGCAGTTTGAACAGAGAAGAGATAGACAAGGAAAACAAGCGAACGCGGGTATTTCATCTTGAAATAAACTACAAAAACATTTTGAATAATTTTTCTGCAAACCAATATAAATCAATAGCTGTGCAAATAATTTACTAGGTCATGAGCCCATATTTGTTCTAGTTTTAAACATGTATAGTATGTCAATCTGACGAGAGGAACAAACCATAATAAAAACTGGAGAAAGCAAGCAAACGCGGGTATTTCTTCTTGAAATTAACTATAAAAACATTTTGAATATTTTTTCTTCAAATCAATATAAAACAATAGCTGTGCAAATAATGTACTCGGTCATGCGCCCATATTTGGTTTAGTTTTAAACATGTACAGTATGTCAATCTGACGAGTGGAACAAATCATAATAAAAAAAATCGAATCACAGACTAGATAACCTTTTCTCGGTTCACATATACATGACAACTATTTCACACACTTCAAAATGAATTATAATTAATGTGTGTTGTAAGCAAATCGTTGCTTGATAATGATGCTGAATTCATTAAAAACAAGAAGTTCCGTCTAGAACTATACGAGCCTACTTTCCCGTATTCACCAACTTGAAATTCATAATCTAGCTAACTCTCTCTATCTCTCTCTTCCTCATTTAACTTTAGTTCTTAATTACTTCAAATATACCTTTTTCAACGGTTAATACATATTCTTCACTCACTTATTCTTTCATTTATTCAGTCACTCGTTTATTTATTCATTCATTTTTCTGATTTATATATTTATTCACTCATTTATTTATTTTTCACTTCATTTATTCGTTTATTCCATCGCTCATTCACTTAATCATTCATTTATTCAAAAATATCGTTAACAATCCCGATCAAAAAATTTCATAAGAAAATAGGCTCGTTCCGTTCTGGTTGAAAATCGTATCTGTACATGTTCTACTGCCAAACATCTTTCCGATAAATTTTGTTCCAAGCAAATCGGTCTGTTAGATCAGGATTTATAACGGATTGAAATTTCCCCGTAGGCGCTAATTGTTAATCTCTTTTTAGCCTACACACTGAATGGAACAACACTGAATGGATAAAACACTCATACCTTTAGGTAATATTGTTTATTATCTTTTTTAACACAAATTGCGGGTGCGGCGCTTGCTACCGAAAATACGGTAGTCCTTTTTAGCCTACTTTCCCGTAAAAGTAAAAAATAATAATAATAAAGCATGAAAGAAGGCTTAATGTATCGTGAAAATATCGTTAGAAATCAAGAAAAGTCAAAAATAAGTTAAGTAATTAAATAAAGATTGAAAAATAAAAAATTTGAAAGTAGGGTTTTGAGATGGGAAAAAAGTGTGTCGGTCGGTCTGTCTGTCTGTTGGTCTGTCTGTCTGTCTGTCTGTCGGTCGGTCTGTCGGTCTGTCCCCCCCCCTAATAACTTTTGAACGAATTGTCCGATTGGAAAAATTATTTTTGCATTCGAAAGATCTCGGCGAGGACATCTCATTTCCATATTTTACTTTTTGATTTGAACAATTTTTTGTTCAATTTTGAACAGTTCAAAAAATTTTAACGTTAGCGGGTATTTGTGAAAATGAAGCAAATTATGTAAACTCTGGGTACAAGATATAAGTTCCCATGAACAAGCTCACTGGAAGAAGTTCTTGGCGTGAAATATTGATCTGAACAATTTTTGTTCATTTTTGAACAGTTCAAAAAAAATTAACATACCGCCTACGGGGAAATTTCAATCCTATATAATTTCTGATCTAACGGACAGATTTGCTTGGAACAAACTTTATCGGAAAGCTCTTATGACGTAGGACATGTACAGATAAAAAGTTCATCCAGAACTAACGAGCCTATTTTCTTATGAAATTTTTTGATCGGGATTTTCAAGAATATTTTTGAATTAATGAAAGATTAAATGAATAAGCAAAATAATAAATGAATAAATGAGTGAATAAATACATGAATGACTGAATAAATGAATGATTGAACGAATCTGTATTAACCGTTGAAAAAGGCATCTTTGAAGCAATTAAGAACTAAAGCTAAACGAGAAAGAGAGAGAGATAGCTAGATTATAAATTTGAAGCTGGTGTATACGGGAAAGTAGGCTCGTATAGTTCTAGACGGAACCTCTTGTTTTTTTTTTTT
The DNA here is from genome assembly GCA_038502835.1 of Octonoba sinensis. NCBI lineage: Eukaryota > Metazoa > Arthropoda > Arachnida > Araneae > Uloboridae > Octonoba > Octonoba sinensis. The sequence goes on along the minus strand of CM076599.1, from coordinate 108,653,019 downwards.
TTTTTTTTTTTTTTTTTTTTTTTTGAACTGTTTCAAAATGAATTCCTTTATCCCGGCGCAAATCTCGCCAAGGCAACAAAACACGCAAAAGGTTACCAGCGGAGGTATTCCGTTTGGCGTTCGTTGCATCATTATTGGCGACTTTATCGCCTGCACTGGGATAAAGGAAAAGTACCGTTAATTTTTTTTCGAACTGTTCAAAAATGAACAAAAGTTGTTCAACTCAAAAAATATTTTCCTTCGAGAACTTTTTAGTAATCTTGTTCATAAGAACTCGACTCTTATGCCCAGAGTTTACATAATTTGCTTCACTTTAGCCCATAGGCGCTAATGCTAAAATTTTTTGAATTGCTCAAAATTGAACGAAATATTGTTCAAATCAAAAAGTAAATAAAGTATAAAAGTATATGGAAATGAGATATCCTCGCCGAGATCTTTCGAATGCAAAAAGAATTTTTCGAATCGGACTATTCGTTCAAAAGTTATTAGGGGGGGGGGGACAGACAGACAGACCTACAGACAGACAGACACACATTTTCCCCATCTCAAAACCCTACTTTCAATTTTTTTATTTTTCAATCTTTATTTAATTACTTCACTTATTTTTGACTCCTCTTCATATTTAACGATATTTTTCGGTACATTAGCCTTCTTTCATGCTTTAATATATATATTTTTTTACTTTTACGGGAATGTAGGCTAAAAACGGTCTTTTTCCGTCGATTGCTAAATTGATGCGTTAAAAAAATTTTTGGCCTCATCATACAGTACCAATTAGTAAAATGACAATGATACCTTATTCACGAACGCGTAGAAACAACGCCAAATTCTGTGTTATAGCGACAATAGATATTTTTTATAGGTGTAGCTTGTGATTTTTCTTCAATATTAATTTAACAATAAATTGATATGCATTAGAGTAACCGAGTAAAAGCTTTCTTTTTAGCCTACTTTCCCGTAAAAATAAAAATAATAATAATAAAGCATGAAAGAAGGCTTAATGTATCGTGAAAATATCGTTAGAAATCAAGAAAAGTCAAAAATCAGTGAAGTAATTAAATAAAGATTGAAAAATAAAAAATTTGAAAGTAGGGTATTGAGACGGGGAAAAAGTGTGCCTGTCGGTCTGTCTGTCGGTTCCAACTTTTGATCGAATTATCCAATTCCAAAAATTCTTTTTGCATTCGAAAGATCTCGGCAAGGACATCTCATTTCCATATTTTACTTTTTGATTTGAACAAATTTTTGTTAAATTTTGAACAGTTCAAAAATTTTTAAAATTAGCGCCTATGGGCGAATGAAGCAAATTATGTAAACTCTGGGTACAAGATCCAAGTGCCCATGAACAAGCTCACTGGAAGAAGTTCTTGGCGTGAAATATTGATTTGAACAATTTTTGTTCATTTTTGAACAGTTCAAAAAAAAATTAACATACCGCCTACGGAGAAATTTAAATCCTATATAATTCCTGATCTAACAGACCGATTTGCTTGGAACAAACTTTATCGGAAAGCTCTTATGACGTAGAACATCTACAAATAGAAAGTTCATCCAGAACTAAAGAGCCTATTTTCCTATGAAATTTTTTGATCGGAATTTCCAAGAATATTTTTGAATTAATGAACGATTAAATGAATAAGCAAAAGAATGAATGAATAAATGAGTGAATAAATACATGAATGACTTAATAAATGGATGATTGAATGAATATCTATTAACCGTTGAAAAAGGTATATTTGAGGCAATGAAGAACTACAGCTAAACGAGAAAGACAGAGAGAGAGAGATAGCTAGATTATAAATTTGAATTCCGTGTATACGGGAAAGTAGGCTCATATAGTTCTAGACGGAACTTCTTGTTGTTATGATGATAACGCAGAAAAATTGCCAGTGATGGATGTCACTAAGTTTGCATTAAAAAAAGTTGAAGTGCGTAGGATAATTCCACCATTTGCTGCCAATGCGAAGGAATCAATTTTGCCAAAATATTGAGATAGTTTGTTTCGCCGTGTTCGGCTCCGAAACTTCTACGCATTTGTGTCAAATGAAGGAATTATCCTAGACATTATAAATTTTTTATCTAAATTTAGGGCTATCAATGACACCTTTTCCACATTGCCAATCAACGAATGAATATATATTTTTTTTTTCCTTTTCACATTTTGTTAAAACCGAAACTTCAACCCATTACAGAAAATAGAAGAAACAGTTTATATATACATGTATATAGTGTCTATACATATATATATATAATATATATATATATATATATACATTTATATTATATATATATATATATATATCCCTGTTTTGAATTTGAAAAAGAGAATGATTAATTGCAGATGAGAAAAAGCAAACCTCTTAGTTTCTTAGGTACATGGAAACAAACGATGAACTTTGTTGTGTGCCACGCGTATGTTTTACAGACACGCATCCTCCTCACCCTCACTAAAGTATTATGCAGACCTGTCAGCATTCCTTCCCGTTTTGTCGAGAATTAAGTAAAATGAGTGAGCTCTCACATTATAAATTAGTACAGCAATAATTACCATTTTGTACTCGTAAAAAATCTGCAAGTAACCACTTAAAATAACTTTACGGTTACAAACTATTGTGCTTGAATAAATTCTAGAAATCATTAATGAATCAGCAGTTTCAAAGCGAAACAGCTAATAATTACATTAATAGAACAAAAATGATTAATAAGTTCGGGTAGTTGCTTCTTCAATATCTTATTGCGTGAGGGTTATCATTGTTGATCTAAGCTATCTGAGAGCTTTTTCTGTCCAAAATCCGTGTTTTCATTGATCAAAAAATGGTGTCCATGTGTGCTCCCTTAGCAAAATGTACAGTTATTTCTACGATACGTTCTATTATAATGAGCGTAAAAGCGTTGAAACTTTGTTAAGATATGAAACTCTTTGATAAAAAATGCATTTTCTTATTGTTTTAGCTCCACCAAAGTGGACCAAAGAGCCCCAAGACTCATCAGTTGGCCTCGAAGGAAGGGTCAGTTTAGACTGCGAAGTGAGGGGACATCCGAGACCGAGGATTACTTGGTCTCGAATAGATGGTAAGTAACGATACGCTTCTTTGATTCAAACCCAATAGGAAATCGATTAAAACGAAACTTTCTTAGGTTGAAAAGAACAATATATTGAGGTCATAATTTTATGTATTACACTGCCACACTTTTTCGCGCTACATAGTGGCCCTTCTTTATCTTGCGAAAATAAACATAATGGTTTCAGATCTATATCATTGCTTCATTTATAATTCACGGAGAACAAGTTCTGCTAATTTTGGAATTGATTTTAAAAGTTTAATAGTGCGGTACAGATATAATCAAGTTATTGGGAGATGATGGAGCCGATTTCAGCTGCAGTAAAGATGATCGAAAAAGTAATGAGTAAATATCTTTAACGTAAACAAAAATGTTCTGAATGAAACAGAAGAAGGAAAGAATTTCCTAATGATAATTTCAATTTTTTAAATAGGTATTTCTTACACTATTACTGTAATGTTCTTATGACATGAGAATATGAGAGCAAAACAAAAAAATGTATTCTACTATATAAAACTGGTAACATTTAAAAATAAAGGAACTAATTAGTTAATAACAGGAATTTAGAGTAAAAATTTTTGCTGTTGTTCATTTAAAATCGTCCGATTTTATATTTAACTTGTGTTTATATATATTTTTTCTAAGTTTTCATCATATGTATGATAATAAAACATATTACCTTAAAAATTTGCTTTCAAATTACTATAAAAATTTACTTAGTAAATTCGAAGACAACTCAACTCAGATATGGATAACAATTCCATTGGGAAAATAATTCACACGCAAGTTTCGTTTTTGTTATTAGCGAGTCCTTTTGACTTATCAGTATGAAAGGGTGCTCACCTGAAGAGAGGCTACGACAGAAGGGGCTTTAACACCGACGGATAATCAAGCAAAGAAAAAGAGGGGGAAAAATTTCAATGGAGATTCCAGAGAGATTTGACACGAAAAGAAATTTTATCTCGCAACTTAACAAGAATGAAGTCTGTGGAATAATACTTGACGTTTAGCTTTCAATAGATACTTACTTGTGTAGGTGCTGTTCTTGTCAATCATTTCGGTGTTTCATCTTCTTTGAAACTGTTGTAAATATCATTCGCTGTTGAAAAGAATAAAATTATTCGACTAAGCAAGTAATGCAAAAAATATCAATCTTAAACAATGGCAGGACTTGAAATATAGTTAAACTTTGCGAGATTAATTTATTAAAGAGTAGTCACTTTATAAAAGGAAATTTTATGTGGACTTTTAGTTTAAAAAAAAGTCAAAAATTGAAATGTAAGTATCATCGAAATGCGCTCCCTATATTATATTTATATTTTACTTTTAATTCTTTATTTATTCATTTTTGCTTTAGTTTTTATTTATTTCCTTATACTATTTGTTTGTTTATTTGTTTTTGCATTAACAGTTCTTTTGCGCTATATTTTAAGCATTTTCTGTGCCTGTATTTTTAGGAGAGGCTCGTTCGACCCTCAAAACGGCAGATAGGTACCACATTGCTGACAACGGTTCACTAATTATCACTGATGTCAAGCCAGAAGATGCCGCAAAATTTGAATGTCATGCATCTAATGACATTGGCGATGCATTAACGAAAGTAGTATCACTTAGCGTTCATGGTAAGATAGGAAATAAGAATATTTTGGCACTCGAGTTTTTCATTCTTATCAAAATATTTAACTCAAAATGTAGAATCTTTTAATGTTTTATTAAGTAATGGCAGTAAATTCTTGTGACTGATTTCGGTGGTCTACTTATTTCACTTTGCACGTTAGACAAAACACGTTTATCTGTAATCTTGTCAAATTCCCTTTTTTTGTTTTTCAGAAAACAGGAAAAAACTTCAAGGTTAAATTCCTTTTTAATGTATATGAACTTTGAAAATGGTCATGTACTAAGTTTTAGTCTGCGCATTTTTACAAAAATCTGTGTTATTTTGTTTTTAGCTATTTCATACCCGTTCAAGAAAACATATAATCTTTGCTCAAATTCGCTTTGACAACGTTAGTTGCTCGCAATAGAATATGGCTATTTCTTTTGCGTCTAGATAACAAAACGTTATCTAGATGGAAAAGTGTGTAAATAAATATTGCTGTAATTATAGATAATTTAACCCTATGTATCATATTGTGCATTGTTGGTAACATACCGTTCACTCGCTGTTTTTGTAGTTTCCTTTATAAATAATTTAAAACAAAATATATAGCATGCGTGTATTTTGTCTTTATTATTATTATTATTATTATTTCGAATCCCAAAAATGAAATATATCCGAGTTTATAAGTAGTAATAGTGGAATAAAATAATAATAATAATAATAAACAAATTTTTAATTAAAAATCCTAAAACACATGTATTTTATTTGTTTATTAATTATTTTTATTATTTTGTTATCATCTAGAATTAAAAAAAAAAATTAAATCAGTCCGAGTTGTTGAGTGATAGAGGGGTTAAAGAATCAAAAATATGGAGGAGAAAAACCTGTATTACCGACACATCTCTATCATGGGCAAACATTTTTGTCCGGCTGTTGTCAGTTATAGACTGGTTTCAGTTGCACTCCATATATACATATATATATATATATATATATAATCCAAAAATCCAATATATTTCTAAAACTGCAATAAAGGATTTTAGCTAAAACTTTTTGATGCTACCAAAACTATAACTTACAACTTTCGTTAAAAAACAATTGATGGAAACAATCCTTCAGCCGATAATATCGCTCGATCATCTGACACTTGCACACCCTCCCAGCAGCGAGAAAAATTCTCACCCTTTCCCTCCCTTTCCTCAAAATCACTTCTCATCATTTGATGACTCGCATCTTCTTCCCTGACAATATCTTCGGAACATTATCCGGCGCCGTGACTCATCCTGCCCAATCCCTCTTCGGAGAAGGAGAAGAAGAAGCCGGCCAAAGTGACTAAAGTCCAATACAATTTGATTCCTCTCCACCCCCAGCGAGCAGAGAGAAAAGGGTGGCGGATGGAAGGGATAGTACTCCATTTTCTATATATAGGTTGCTGAAGCCGGTCGTATTTCTCTCTGCAGAAGGAGTATGCGTGAAAGGGACATATCCTGCTCCGATTATTGATTGAGGAGTAGCGCAGACGCTTCTCCCTCACGAAAAAACAGAGGGATCGATTAGGTTATTGTGGTTCTGTTCATTGTTTATGTTAGGAATTTTTGTCTGAGATGAATCTGAAGCTTTGTAAAGTGAATATCCGAAATTTCGAAACGGAAAGTGAAATGAATGAAGAGCTGATTAATAGTTGAAAAAACATACCTTAATCTTGTAGACCAGGGGTGGCCAAGCTCCTTGATAATCTGAGCCATTTTTCAAAATATGAAATTTTTCGCGATCCGCAATTAAATACGTATTTATAAGGTATGCAAAAATGGTATTAAAAATGTCACTGGTTATGTTCGTTCGCGCAGTTTTCGATGAGCCATATCATTCTTTACTTGAACGGAAATGAAATTTGTTACAACGTTGCACTTTGTCTTTCATATTTTTTGTCAGTAATTTAAAAGATATTTTGAAACACATACGGAACGGTAATATTTTTTAAAAATTTAATAGCACAAAAACGAAAAGGGAACTAGGATACATTTATCGAGAGCCGCAAATAATCCTTCAAAGAGCCGCATGTGGCTCGTGAGCCGCAGGTTGGCCACCCCTGCTGTAGACCATACGTTTAAATTGTGAGATCGTTAACGACATGCACACAATCAACTTAATCTTAAATGTACAATAAATACAGAAAGCAAAACTCATTGAAACTATAAGGGTTTTTAATTTCTACTCTGGTACTCTAGTTCATAGGAGAAGATTCGTTAGTGGTTGATCTTTTTAAGTAAACGTAAAAACTAAATATACGCTTTTCTTTTTTTAATGATGGGAGGTTATAGTTTATGATGATTAGGTTAAGGCTTATTGTTTAAACGAGGTTTTGAAAGAAATAAATTTAAACGAGTTTCGTTAAAACAAATATCGTAATTGTAAATGGGTTTTAAACTTAAATGGGGTGTTCTCAAATGTCTCTCAAGCGTAGTCTTATTTATTGTGCTTTGAATAAGCATATGATTATTTTGAAACAGAAAGTACCATAAAATTTGAATTGCATTTTAATGAACTGTGAGGGGAAATACAGTTCTTAATTATTGTTTCAACCAAGTTTTAATAATCTCACGTGCAAGAAACGAAACAGAGCTTAACGCGTCAGTCCCTGACATCACACTTTGGGTGTGACTGAAGACTTTACGTTGCTATTCGCTAGTTTGCTTTCTTCTCATCATTATTTTATTGTTACATTGAAATTATTACTTCATTATGAAGTCTAGATTTGTAAAAGGTAAATTAAGCAACGTACCAAAAGTGACATCAATGATGTTATTTCATGTTATCCAATTTTTTGCAGTGAAATTTTTTAGTTGGCAACTTTTATCGCTGATGAACATTTTAAAGGCAAACCTGATGCAATTGATTGTTGGTCAACCAGTTTCTCTTGGCGGATATCCGCGGAACTCAAACCCTGGAGCTGTCGCTCTTGTTGTAGCCAATTGCCGTGTGACGTTTTTTCTTAAGTGTGACGTTCGTGCGTAGAAAATTTTTTTTGCATCGCTTACTGCGCTTGAACTTTAAAAACTATTTTTAAAATAAATAACGAATTTTTTTTCAGAAATGATGTTTATACACGTCATTACTATCAAATAAAAATAAAAATAAACAATAGAAAACTTCCCTATTGCCACCTAAATTAAAAAAACAAAACGCATTCCCAAAATCACTCACGAGTCACAACACTTAACTCGGCTGGCAATATAATAAGATTTGCTCTTGGTGACGTTTTTGACGGTCGATAGCAATAATGCATAGTACTTGGGTATATTTTGTGGGCCTTTTGTTGTGATTGTTCCGCTTTATGCCATTCTATAAAGCTTACTCAAAGTACTTAGATATATAAGTAATGCATTTATAGAAACACTAAAATATGTTTGGTATATTTGTTTCAGTTACAGTGCATTTTATTGCCAATTACTAATGCAGGAAAAGGGAAGAAAATATTTATCTTGACTGTAAACAAATACTATCTCAACTCCTTAAACAGCATATTATTTTAATGACACAATCAAACCACACAACTGAAAATACTGAGAAGAAAATTGTTAAATAAATATACAGAAAAGTCTTGGTAAGTTTAATGTTGGAAATAATAATTAAAAATATAAGACACTCTTATTCTCAATTCAGAGCGAGAAGTTCGGCAAATCTGGATGTTTTTAAATTCAACTAAAACTGTACATAATTCTGAAGTATTAGATGTAAAATTACCAAACGTTAAAACGATTTCAACACATTTTAATTGCTTCTAACGCGCCGATTAAACAGTATTTAATTCAGCCTAAATAGAGACGATAGTTAAAATATTCATTTTAGTGCTAAATTATAACACAAAGCAAAAGTCGTTGATTGAATTATTACAAATTATTACGAATTAGATGCCGAGGAAACTAATCTTTTTCGTTCAACACGTGTACTGAAATAACAAAAATTCATTGAAAGTACCAGTTGTTCATTTTAAAGTGAGCATTCAAATTGAATTTCGGATGGCGGAATGGATGAGATAACGCAGAAAATTTGAACTAATACTAAGTGAATAGTTTGTTTCCCCTTAGCTGGGCGATTCCAAGTCAGTTACCTTCAGGGCCGGCGCTAGGCTGAGGCGGTGAGGCGCCCACCGTTCTTAGGGGCGCATTGGCCATAAATATTGACTGCATCTTTACAAGTAAAAAACAACAGTTTTTATCTCAAAAAAATTAAAAACCTATATTACTTTTGTTTTTTATGCGGTTTTTGGCCTCTGGACAGTTAAAAACCGATTTTTCTCATCCTTGTACCACCTTGTCGTGGTGAATGGACTCTCTATACTTAGAATGCCACAACTTCCGAATATTCTAACAAAGATTTTTCTAAGCAATTAATCTATACTGTAATTGAACAGTAGAAGTGGTTAACTCTCCAACTCAATAGCCGCCCCCGCTGGGCTTCAAAGTTAGTGGTAGTCAAACCTATCTATTTTATGAGGAGCAAAACGCAATTTATTGCTTTTTCTCTTTTTCTGTTTTTATTTTCCCTTATTCAATCCATTCTGATCAGTGATTGCTTTCCTTCAGCTTTTTGAAAGTTAAAATATGTGCTATTAAAGTTTGTATCGATCATTTTTAATCTATATTTCTTCATAATATATAGTAGGGCGGGAAAAAGTTGTTTGCCTCAGGGCGCCATTCGTGCTAGGGCCGGCCCTGGTTACCTTTTTCGAATTACTGGAAAACCTCGGTGTTCCGCAGTTGAGCATCGTTGCTTTATAGTACATAGGCTATTGTTGTTTATTTAGCTATGGTGACTTGAAATTAAAAAAGGAGATACATTACAACTGACACTGCTTTGTTGTTAGTCTTTTAACGGCACGCCAGAATTTATTTTTTAAATTTATTTTATTTACTTTATGGCACAAATCAACTGTGGTGAATCACTTTAAAACTTCTTTTGTATTAAATATACTGTTTTTAAGAAGAACTGTAAGTTATTGCATTTTTTATACGTAATAGGAATAAGTACAAAAGTTATCACAACCATGGTAATTTGTTTTAGTCTGTTACGGTGAGCCTTTTTTTTTATATACATATATAAGCAATCCTTTTGCTCAAAATAATTCTGGTCATCCTATGCAACACATAACATCAATTTGAATAAGAAATTAAAGCTTTTTTAACGCACTGAGGCCATTTTCCTCCCTTGGTTGGTAGTCTGTCACGATGGAATTTCCCAGTTGCCAATCTGGGAATGTACGAGCTATCATCGAAAAATCTATACGGATATCAGTCGAATCAACTAACGTTTGCTCACTTTTCTGAGAGAAGAAATTTCCACTCTTTTTACCGATTCCTTAAAATCACTTCTCATCATTCCTGGATTCCCACCTTCCCTGATATAATTTATCCGGGAGATTTCCCGGCTTCGTGACCTATCAGGCCGAATCCTTCCTTGTAAAAAGGAGAGAACCGATCGAAGTTACTACAGAGATGGTGGAAAGAAGGAAAGTAATATTCTGCGTTCTATTAGAGATTTTTAAAAAATTCTAACGCTTTAAGAAATATCAGTGTATTTCAAGGCATTTTAAGTTAACACTAATTTCAGTGGAAATGTGGACGCTGGAAATTAAACCTAACGGTATTACAAAGCAATTCTTTTGTAGGTATAAACCACTCATCCAAATTAAAAAATGGTCGTACTACTATTTTCTTTTAAAAACTCTCACATTTAAGATTTATATGTTTGGAAAGAAACAAGAATCCTTATAAAAAATTACATTGTTACATCCTCGATATGACATGAAAATCAGAGTAAAAATTGCTATTTCACCATTTATTGTTGTTTTTTTTTTTTTTTTTTATTTTCTTTCGCTTTCCCCCTGTTTTACATCCCTTTTGGCATCACGTCCTCAGTTTCATCTTTTGCCATTAAATTACTCCATTTTTTTCTTTACTAACTAAAGACCATTAATAATCTTTATATAGAACCAAAAAAATTGGCCATATGTTCTATTTTTATGTAGAAGGTCTATACTTCCTGAAATACTCACAATATTCAATGTTGAAGCCTGTCACATATTTTTTCTTTTTCTTTCTTTCTTTCTTTTTTTTTGTAGAACATTTGGTAAAGACAATCGCCTTTTCAGCTGCCGATCAAGGTGAATTGCGAATAGTTATGAACATGTTTCCTTTCTAAAAAAAAAAAAAAGCAGGACACACATTATGGTTTTATCTATTAATGCAATTTTAAGAACTCCAAAATTTAGATACGTGTACTTCATGGGCAGCTTAACGGCACCGAGTCTCACAGCTTGAGTGTCACAACACAATGCCAATAAGGTACAAGTTGCAATGAAAACTGCATACACGTGTCGCACGAATAGCTTTTTTTCTTTTTGTTCATCTACAAGCGACGGTTGACCAACGTGTGACAATTTTCAGTTTCTAAAAAACCAAGTCTGCTTGTTATTTTTGTCGTGGAAAAGGCCAATAAATTAGGATATGTGTATAATTTCAAGGAAAGAATAACGGATCTGTTTCTTCCTTGTTGGTTTGCTAGAAAGAGAAAATAGAAATGGAAACAATCGCGCATTATTTGCATAATTTTGTGCACAGATAATACCACGTCAGCGGAAAACTTACTCTATGTGACTGAGATTTAGGTCCAGAAGAAAAATGTGCATGCTTACAGTTCTACCACGAAGTTCTGCCACTTGGACGCTTCTGCGCATGGCAGAAAAGGACGAATCCATTCGAGTTTTAGGGAAGTTCGTTTACTGTTGCGTTTATTAGCACACGAATCGAAATGCATGCTTCTGTGTTTGTTGAAAGCAACCAAATTTTTCAACTGGCAATTAGCATCAGTTCAGAAGAAATCAAGTATGCTAATCAAACAAAAACGAAAACAGAATACAGCATATTCCTTATACCAGCAGTTTCTTCCTTGAGCAGAAATTTATTCTTCTTATTTCTCTGCCAGTCAGGGGTCTTTCTTTTTTGCGGTAGATCTGTACTTACTGATTAAAATCAGAACAACGCTATTTAGGATTGGGACATTAAAACCGACATATAGCATCATGAATGCGGTGCGTAATTGTTTATCTTAATTGACGTAGTTAAAAAGAAGAAGAGTTGAGAGGAGAAAGAGAACTTGGTGAGCAACGGTAATGGGTAATCCTTATAATTATTTCCACGACTCCATGTATTATGACAAGTTTGATATTTCTTCTCTAGAACGCAGGCTGACTACCGAGGCTTTCCACTTAACTTGATTATATGCTAAACATGATTAAAGTGCAACCCTCCTGGTAATTACTTATTTTGTCATCAAAATATGTTTACGATGCATCTCCTATTTTTTATCGCCCAACAAGCCGTATCCAAAGGTGGGGCACGCGCCTTGTACTTCCTCCCCCCCCCCGGGAAAATTTTCTTAATTACGCATAAAATCCTCCCTGAAACTGATTTTAATGTACTAAGTCGAAGCCAGAGTCCCCCTCCCCCCGAAAAAAATTTCTGGATACGGCCTTGTCACCCAATTAACCGCTTTATCCCTATATGTTTCTCCCACTTTAAACAAGGGGTGACATGGGGCCCTTTTGCCAAATATTGCTCTACGACATCCCCACCACACGATGCTGCTCTGGGAAAAAGGCCTATTGTTCTTGCATTCGAAAGCAATGTAACAAACCGAGGCTTAACTGGGGGATCGATACTACTCACTACTCGCGCTTCCACCCCTCTCCATCCGCCGATGGAACCTCCCCGCACATCTGGGCCTACCATGTGTGACGTCATTTTACAATCGATGACGTTTCGAGCAGAGAGGGAGAAAACGGGGCGGCGCCAGATTATCCGGGACCAAAAATTTTTCTTTTGTGCCCCATATCGATGCGAGAGAGATGGTTACAGTTACTTACCGCCTTGATACATTTTATCTCAAAAATGTATAACTTCTGAAACGAGGAACGGGGTCTTCGGAGAATAAACGCAATTGTAAAATTGGCTATTTGCAGTCTGGCAGGAAAAAAGCTTATTGGTAATGTTCGAAACAAAACATCTGAGCCATTTTTGTTCGCTTCTCTACAGATGTTTTTTCCAAGGAAAATAATGTTTTTTTGGAAAAATATGATAGTGAAAGTCTTCAGTTTCTAATTTTGTGTAACGTAAATCTAATGTTATAAAGGGAATGATGGGTGATAGAGCTATATGGAGGCAAACGTTGAATCGAACAAAATAGGAAAAAAAGAAAAAGAAACAAAGAAGCACTTTTCCATGAGATGAAAATTCATTTTGATTTCATATTACCTTTCATCACTTCTTATACAACAGTTTCAAATCCGGTTTTTTATATTTTATTTCATTTTTTAGGAAAATTAGAAAGATGAATAGATTGAGAGAGAGACGTTTTTAAGTATTTCACCTGTTTTCAAGAAAGATTTTCGGTTTTCATTTTCATTACATTGCAGTTACTTGAATTATATGAAAATTGCATAGATTGTTTTCCATTACTGCGGAAAATATATCAAAACCAAAACGTATAACCTTATTATTTTCTTTTTCTAACATTATAGTTCTAGCAAACAAATTGTAGCCAATAAAATTACTTTTTGCTGGATATTGAATTTTGAACACCTGTGTATTTTATATATATATAAATATAAATTTAATAATTTATTTATTTATTTTTTTCGTTAAAGAAAGAATATAAAACAATTGTCACAATGTCATTGACAAATGTAATTCTTTTTAAGTCTGTTACCTAGAAATGTACAAATTGACATTTTTCTACGAAAAAATTGCAAATGAACTAGGTTCTGCTTCTTAGAAATCCTATGCACAAAATGCGTACTTAAATAATCCTCATGTTAAAAAAAATGTGCTTGAAATTTCTACTGTGGCTTTTGGCTAGTTTAGCCATACATTTCTGCGGATTCACGTGCCAAAAAGAAAAATCTTTCTTATTTTTACTTCCTTTGATGTCATGTCACTGACTTTTAAGTACGTTTTGCTTTTTTTCATCAGATCCGCCTTTCCAACTAAAAATAATCAGCTTTTGTTAAGTGTAGGCGTAAAAGAAAAAAGAGTCATTACTTTACTGAAAGTGTGATTTATGCCGACAAATATATATTCAATGTTTATCTTTGCTTGTCGCGTTTCACAAGGTCACCGTATTGCGTAGAGGCCAGTGTCATAGAGTTTGTTTAACTTCTTTTTTCAAGTTTTTGACGTTAAAAGTTCGAATTTTGATAAATGAAAACATTTAAACAGAAATGTTTTTAAAAATGCGTGAAATAATGACAAAAGCCGTAATTATCGATCTTAAAATGGTTGAGTGATAGTTCAACATTTGTCTTTACTGGTAGTAATAATTAATCGAGAGCAGATTTATAAAAGAAAAAAATCTTGTAAAATACACAACTCAACACTACTAGAAATGCGGTGTAGAAAGGAAAAAAGAAACTATACGTACCAGACTGTTTGCGTCTCGAAGAGAAAGGGAAAGAAAAAAAAAGTCGATTATCTTTTTTCTGTTTTTTCTTTCTTGAAAAGGTTGGTGAATGAAAGAGTTGTCTACTTCTTAGGGACCGTCCATAAATGACGTCATGCTTTTTTCCCATATTTTTAACCCCCCTAACCCCACTTTGTCACAAAATATCACACGTCATCATACCCCTCCCCCTTTTGTCACATGCCACGCTATGTTCCTTAAGCATGATGTCACACTTCTCGTTACCCCCACCCTTGTCACAATTTGTCCCAATTTCATGAACCCCCCCCCCTAACCTCTCGAAGCGTGCCATCATTTATGAATGAACCCTCATCATACTCTCTATAATAACTCAATAACGTTATATAATTATTATCCAAAGTAATAATATTATTCCAAGAACATTTTATTGTGAATCATGTTCAATTTGTGAAAATCGCAAAATGTCAGGCAAAGCCATCGCACCTTGCATTTTTTGAAGGTTTCCGACAGTTGTAATAAAACATAATTATTTACTTATTTATTTATTTTTATTGTAATATTTTGCGTCATGATTCATTAGAAAAATAAACAAACAAACAAGTAAAAATACTGTCAAATAAAAATTGTGAGCCAAATGACAAATCAACGAGGTATTATGTGCCCATACATTTGTGTGTACGTATACCATATTTTGTGTAAATTTTTGCATTTCATTCTGCATTTTTTTGATATATTCGAATCTCAAAAACGTGAAATAATACTAATAATTGCAAGTACATACGCTAATTTGCAACTTATTTTTTCAGTTCCAGCTCGATTTGAAAACAAGTTCAAAGTAGAAACAGTCCGGTGGGGTGAGACAGCTATTTTGCACTGTGAAGCTTTTGGAGACAAACCTATTACACTAACGTGGACCAAAAATCAAATGCCTATCTCAGAAAAAGAAAGTGCAAGGTAAAATAAAACACTTTTCTATATGAATTCATTTTAAAATAGCCAACAGATAACTTGGTTTCTTCACTGATAAGAGATACCAGCAACATAAATTTAATTCATGTGCTTAGACCAGCGTTTCTTAATTTCTTTGATGTGCCCTTCTTAAGGTAAAGTTCTACCGTGGAACCCCTGTTTTCCTCAACAGTAGCTAATATTAGTGAAATATTCTGGACATGAATAACATACAGTGTTCCCTCGCCACTTCGCTCTTCATGTTTTGCGGCTTCAGTGCTTCGCGGGTTTTTCCAAAAGATTTATCAAAAAATAAAAGCAGAAAAATACAACCATGTCGGCAGCCACATTGCAGAAAGGAGAGTTGTTTCATGTTGATGCGCGCGAAAGAAGGATCTCTGCGTGTCAAACTAAGAGATGAGTTGACTAGAGAAAGCTTCTACGAGTCAAGTGAGAGCCTCTCCTCCGCCACCAACACAAGACTCTTCGCCTCTCCCAGAAAGCAATGTTGATTAATGTTTATTGCTGTGTAAGGTTTTGAAATTAACCTTATTAATTTAGCACTGACACGTTTAAGTTAATACGTATACTGTTGTAATTTTTGTCTTAAATGTAAAATATAAATACTGTTTACATATTTAAAACATTCGTGTACCCGCATACTGGTAAATTCCTAGGGGCAAATCCTACTTCGCGGTTTTTCAGCTTTCGTGGAAGGTTCTGGTCCCCATTAACGGCGAAAAACGAGGGATCACTGTATAATAAAAATGACAATTGCTTCAATTAATATTTAATGGCAGCTAAAAATAATTCCGAAAATAGTTGAGATAACAAGTTACTTAAATAACTTCAAACATCATATTTAAACAAGGTTTTAAACTCAGCAACTTTTATGTTCATGTATAGGGAATTCTCCCTTATTTCCTGACATTTGCGATTTTCTATCATAGTCAACAAACTCGCAACGTGCAACAGTTGCACTCGCACTAAGTATTTAATGCATTTAAGTTACTAAATGGAAGCGAAAGTTAGCTGTTATTCTACTTTTTTAATTTGGAGGCGTTTAATAAATTTTTTTTTCAATGACCTTCTTAAATTTATGACGGGAAAGCCTGCAAGTTTTTATGGAACCCTGGAGTGTTGTCAGCGGAACCCCAGGGTTCCTCGGAACACAATTTCAGAAACGCCGGCTTAGACATTATATGATACAACCTTTTCTTTTTGTAGCAGGAGAAACGCCATAGAAATTAGGAGTGGACATTTTGGCATAGATTTCGTATACGCTTCAGAACACATTCTATGTAGCCTCGTAACGCGTGACTAATTTTTTTTTTGTTTTAAGAATAGTGCGGAAAAAAATGTATTTAATAAATTCTATGTCATTTTTATTTAACTTTTACTTGTAATTTTAACGTTGACCTGTTTTAGAGAATTGTTCCACTATAAAAGTAGTAAACCTCTGTGCTATACCAGGGCTTCTAAACCTTTTTAGACTTGTGGCCCACTAATGAGCATCGTATTCCTTCTTGGCGGCCTCGTGTATGTGTATACATAAAATGCACACATAAAAAAGGGAAAAAAACTTATGTTTTACTTTCAGAACAAGCAACATCAGTTTTTAAAAAAAACTGAGGCAAACACCACTTTTATCTTCTCACAATCCAGTTTTCAAATTTGTTGTTTTTAAATATTTATTTACTTATTTATTACGGGATATGTAGCTTTTTTTCACATTATGCATTTTTATCTTTTTTCTAAAATACATTTAGAGTGTTTGCTAAGAGAAGGCTGCATTGCTTTTAAATTTAAAAACTTTACTTCAACGAAGTTCAAAATAAATTATTAAGAAAATATAGTGCGGCAACTTAATTATAATATAATATGTCTCTAAAAGAAACAATACTACTTTAGCATTTTTTCACCGTGAAAAAACAAATCATGTAATTTGCCTTTTTGTCATATTGAATTTAAATCATTCCGTTGGAGATTATTTATAAGTCCTTTTTTGAGAATGCATTTCCTAAAAATCCAAACCAGGTGTTCGGAATTGTTCTTTCAAAATGTGTTCAAAAAAATTGTTCTTTGAGAAAGAAAGAAAGATGGGAGGAAAAAAGTGTATGAGAGTGTATTTAACTAATGTAAGTACTATACTATGTGTTGACTAATGTGTGTTCCTTTTTATCAATTGAGATACATATTTTTTTGTTACTTATACACCTGTAAGGCACTTGGTAAAAATAATATGGAATATTTTATCAGTATGTGTGAAACATTTTATTAATTTGAAAAAAAAAAAACAGTAAATTTCAAAAAATTTACAATTTTGAATGTGCTCAGTAATGTTTAAAATAATTTTAAAATCTAACAATGAGTTTATAGTGCTCAAGAGACGGCTAAATTTCTTCTCAAACTTTTGTGCTTGTAATATATTTGAACTATTTTCAATAAAGACTGATTTTGAGTTAGCAGCATAAATTATATCACCTATGGCATCACTCCCCAAATTGGGTGCTACGGCACCTTGGCGTGCTACATCGAGAGATGAGGTGCGTCGAGAGTGATATCAAACTTTTGTTGCTAAGCAAATAAAAAGGTGTGGTGGTAGATTGCAGTTAAAGCACTTTAGTAAATTTAAAATATGAGTTTCAGTCATAATTTTCTATATTCTTAACATTGCCACGATTGTTTTCTTTTTTCAGAATTATTCAAATACATAAATATTTTCTCATACACTAGTATTAAAAATATAAAATATATACGCAGTGAGAAAATTCTAATTCTTCCAAGGATGATACGACTTGGAAAAATGTGGGAACCCCTGACCTATTGTAGGTTGGAATCAGAACTTTTCTTGTTTTATTATTTATATTAAAAGCATTTATTATAGTGTATAATCTTTCTAGGTATGAAGTGTACGACAGTTCATCAGAACGCGGTACAACTTCGGAGCTGCATGTACAAGTGACGGACAGAGAAGACAATGGATTGTACGTGTGCATCGCCAAAAACGCTTTTGGGAAAGACGAACGGACTGTCAAACTAGTGGTACTCGGTGAGTGAACGCTGTCTTCCACCTGTTGGGGCACTTGAGTACGGTGATTGATGTAATGCTGCGTCTATACTTGAGCGACGCTCAACCTAAAAGCTGCTGCGAGCGGATCACCCGAATGGTTGCTCGCATGTTCAGATCATGAATAGAAGTTGCTTTTCGTCATCGTGACGTCATGTGCTGTACGCCGCCTATGAACGGCTTCCCAATGTCGCTCAAGCAAAGTGGCTTTCTGAATGCGCAGTGATTTGCGGGAAACTGAGTGGCTCTATTGCGTCAGTGCGAACGGGGTGTAACAGGAAAAGAAAATTGAAGTAAAGTTTGTATTGAGGAAAACGTGCCCTGATTTACAATGGATACATCAGAGTACTGTCCTACCAACTGAGGAAAATTTTTTCCCTTATTTATAATGGATAGACCAGACTGGAATGGCAACCCAAAATAATGGATATGAGAATATGTAATGGCATACAATGCTGGATAAGCTTTCATTTGTCAAATTTAAGTGAATATTTAGTCAGCGCGAAAAGATTTGTGAAAGGTTGTGCTGGGAATCTAACGTTCAACATTATTTTTTTATTTTCACTTACAAAGCTAAATTTGCAGTTAATATTTGTCACATTTGTAACTGAAATTCTGATTTTTCCTATATTTCCAACTTAAGGATTGAAACCAGAGAGAAAAAAAAAAAGCATTTTTTTTTTTAACAAATGAAAACGCTTACTAAGTTAAAACAAAAATATTCGATACCAGCGCCATCATTGAACGATCGAAAGAACAAATTCAAGTCATTGTAACTTTATTAATGGCCACCCAACACGCAACTACTAGCATTTGTTTGGATTTACAGTTTCTGACGGTATTTCATCAAGTTGAACTTGATGGATTAGCTTTCAGAAAAAATGTTTACGTTTTCAGTCAGCTTTCCCCTGTTTCCTTCTGCTACACCACTGAAAGCGCTCTTACTTTGCTTTTTTCTAACCCCTTGATGTCATCACGTGCGCATGCGCTGCTCGTAACGCTGAAATATCGACTTACCTAATAGACTGCCGAAAAAGTCATAAAATAAGGCTTTTCGGGCCAGGCTGTAAATTATTTTTCATGCTACTTTTTACATCGTGGTTTTTCTCCTCTATCTTAGCTACTGTGTTTGCAATGCCACTGAAGATAAAGAAAATGTGACATTCCCCAACAATATCTTAGTAAAATTATAAATGGCTCAACATTTTTTTATTCCAATTTAGTGTATTCGTTATTATACAGATTCCCTATTTAAACGGCTATATATGTAACAGGAAATAAATTACTACAGACATTTTTTGGTAGCGATGAATTTCACAATGATTGTCAGTTTAGCTCTTTATTCCCCAAATGTATTGTTTGTAAACTGCGAGAAAAGTCTAACTCCAAAATGATGAAAAGGTATTTTGTTCTAATCACAGAAATTTTTGCACATCGACGTAATGTGTAAAAGTAACTAAATGAGTAGTGGTTCAATTTTTAATCAAAATATTTAAATATGTTCAAAATACAAATTTTTCAAAATACTGTATGTTTTTGGTAACTTTGCACGTCTATTAATTATCCCTCTGTTTCATAAAAAATTTTAATTTGTGCATCTTGGTGTTGTAGATTGTAATTTAGCCCCCTTATAAACTGACTTCAGGCCTCTTAGTTTTAGAAGTTTAACTTAAACACAACTTCACTTATGCTGTTCTTAGCAGCAAACTTCCAAATGAATTCAAATTACAATATATTCCATTTCTCCACTAACTTATTCATTTTTAATCCTTCTCTGATATTAAATTAAAGCCACACGTGAATTATTAACTTCTCTTTGTTTCGGGCTACTCGCAATAAGCTGGATTCTCTACATCCAGCTTATACTATCATTGAAAATAAAGTGAAGCTGACATGAAGTTCTTGTATGGAATAACTATGTTTATTTCTTCATTTATCCTTACATTTCAATTAATTTATTAAAATATACAATTCGCATTTATATTTAATTTTTCAAACTTACAATTTTTTTTCTTCAGAGGTTCCGGGTCCCCCAAGCGATGTTCGAGTGGAACAGACCTGGAGTCAAAGTGCTACTGTTCGATGGAACACCCCTTATGGGGGGAACAGCCCGATCACTTCTTTTATCGTCCAGTATTGGAGAGACGCTGGTAAGAAAACGTACTTATACAGTTCACAATTTAATCTGAAATCACGTCATCATATATTGCTTTTTTGAAATATATTATTTACAGAAAAAATACTATATAAATGAGGAGTTAATGAGAATAAAATTCAATAGCTTCTATATCACACGATCTCTCATTTTGTTGGTTTCCTCGTTCCTGACACCAATAAAAAGCTAAAAAATTTCCTCGCCCAGTTAATTTTATACACGATGAGGGACGTGGGACGACTGACGTCATGCTTTCGAGAGTCCCTTTTTTTGTCGTCCTAAAAATCCACAATCAGAATCATTTTTTTTTCTTCTTCTGATGATCCCCAGAAGTGGACAGATCTCAGTTTAACTTTTCTCTTCCGAGTAAAGAGCAAGAAATTACTCTTGTTAATAGCTCGGGGCAACATTTTCCGTTGCAGGAAAAACATAGACTCTTTCGAAAATTACTATTCGTTATAATATATAATGTATCGCCATCGCTTCACACAGTACGAAGGGAATCACAATTAAAGTTGCCAAGGTTTTCGATGTATTCGAAATGATGCTCTGAATTTCTTATTATTATTATACATACACAAATGTGAGATCATTTAAATTGTACGCGTACGATTTAGAAAGCGTATTCGAAATTTTAAAACTAATTTCAACAAGCTCCACAACAGCATTGTTTGGACATATAAGAAAAATTCGAACACTTACTTCTGTCGGAATACTGGAGTGCAGGATAATGAAATTATCGTGGTGTAAGTAAATGAATAGACGAAATCGCTTGATTTACCATATAGATTAAAAAAAGTTGTACTGGATAAGTGATCTCAAGCTATCTCGAAATAAAAGGAAAGAAATATAATTCGAAGCTGCGAAAATTTCATGAAAAGTTTGGTAGCAGTCTTGTAGAGAAAATCAAATGCGGCAACTGAAATACTGGTATACCAAATGTCGGTATTTCGGGGTATTTACTAATTTCGTGAAACCAATATCTGATAAGTTAAAACACCAGTATTTTCGGTATTAGCTATAATTAATAAATATTGTTCTAAAGGGTGTCAGTTAATTTATTAGACACTAACTATTATTCGAAACACTATTGTTTTTTCCATTGATGTGTCTACCGATTGCCGCTTCATTTCCATTTCAATCTTTGATTGTTTCATCAATTTTTTTTTCGGGAAGAAATTATAATTAGCAATAAATGAAAATAATCTCAAACGATTATGAAAAAAAACTTACAAAATACATATTTTTTGAAAACTGTCAGACGAGAGCGAATTACAGTGACGCAAACAGAACTTTTTCCTTCGGGTGGGTTGCGGGAAGACCGTTCTTACATGTACAGGGTGCGACAGGGAAACTTGCTGATTTAAATTGGACTCTAATGAGCGAGGCGTGATCAGAAAGGAGTGGGGAGGGTCTCATTGGAAAAAGGGGGTCCTGAAATTTTGTTACCTCACAAGCCAGTTGTCGTCATGCGTTGGACAAAGGAACAGCGTGCGTTCGCCGTCGAGGCGTACTTTTCTAACAGTCATTCGGTGGTTGCCACCCAACGTGCCTTCCGAACTCGGTTCAATATTCAATGAATATTTGATTGCCGGCCAGGTACGGGACCCCCGGGATATCCCGTACCTGGCCGGCAATCGATTGTTTCGTGGGTAGACACATTCAGGGAAAGTGGCAAAAAAAGGCCCAGGAGGTCAACGGACCTCCAGAACTCCAGAAAACGTCGAGAGGGTGAGGGAGTCGTTTTTGCGCTATCCCCGTCGTTCGGCGCGTAAACACGCTGCTGCTCTGGGGATTTCTGATCGCACAGTGAGACGAATTCTTCACAACGAACTCCAGTTTCATCCCCACAAACCTTCTGTAGTCCAACAGTTGAGTGAACGCGATTTCGCTTCTCGCCAAACTGCATGTGAAGAGCTCCGTAACTTGCCACATGACACTCTCGTGTTTTCCAGTGATGAGGCAAACCCCGGACGCTGCTACGACAAACCCCGGACCTTGCAACACCTGAAGGACAACATCCACCTAGCCATCCCCAACATTCCCGTCAATATGCTCGAAAGAGTGGAACGAAAACAAATCTAGGGTTGATCAGTGTATCACTAATGAGGGCCGCTCTTTGCCTGATGTAATTTTTAAAACTACTTAAAACAAAAATTCAGAATGTGTACTATACGATACAAAAAGAATTGAATCGATATAGGAAGTACTTTTTCTTTTATTGACTTTTTAAATCAGAAGTTTCCCTGCCGCATCCTGTATGTATATCATGTCATATTATACCTTCATGGCGACAGACTACACTGGCGAGATATCGAAGTTCGAGTTATCGTAAGTTAAATTTAACAATACTGGAGCATTGAACAATTAAAATAAAAATGTTATTTAAAGGACATAGCAACAATCATGGATCAACACATACATCCGTTACTGCTCGCCACAGTGCCGAAGAGTTTTGGTGGTAAATTAGCTGGTGTTTGTGTTGCAGGTGCTCCCCATCGGCTGGAAGAAGAGAAAGTGACCGCATCTCAGACGTTCACGATGCTGAAGGATCTCCAGCCCGGCACCTCCTACGTTGTCCGAGTTCTAGCGGAGAACGATGTTGGTCGTGGAAACCCGTCCGAGTCACAGCAGTTCCTTACCAAGGAAGCAGGTACGGATGATCAAATAAGAGAATGTATACAATTAAACATTCAAACTCACAGTTTTAAACATTGTGAGGTGTCCAATTTTTAAAAATTCCATCTATAGCGAACCGTAGCAAATGGATTTTTTTTTTAATTGCAATATTTTTTTTCTTTTCAGATTTGTAATTTAAATTTGACAAATAAATAAAAAATATATAAATAAGCCATATTTAAAGTTATTTTTTAGGAATGAAAAATATTAAAATTTGTAAAAGATGCTGCGTTGTCTTGGAAAATAAAAGTATGAACAGTATTACAATGTCTAATGTTCTACTTCTCTACAAAGCCATTGTTCTGAAAACTGTAATGCAGATTTCGTTACGTCAATAAGTTTACATTAAAAGTTGAAGTATTTAAGAGATTTCATAATAATAAGAGAATATTGTGTGCTTCTGTAAAAGAATTTTTTGAATTATTTCACTGTATTTTGCTATGTATGAAAAATAAGAACTACGGTTTTCTAACGGTAAGATTGACATCTGACATTTCAATGACTTAATTTTTGCACTGTATGGATCTTTACTCTAAATAGCATTCCTAGCTACTTGTCATTCGGTGAGAGGTTTGGAATACTTGATAAGAGAGAGATTCCAAGTTTTCAAGTTTTATTCGAAAAGTTCTCTTTCATTTTCATACATTATCACTCCTTCTTATTCATCACGCTTCAATTTCTTCCAGAGCCATCAGCGCCTCCTACTGACGTCACCGTAGAATCTCGAGGAGCAGGAACGTTGCGAGTTAAATGGAAGGTAAATATATTTAACTACTTATATCCAATGTTTTTGAATGCACAATGTATTGCATCATTTCGAAGAATATTTTCCTACGAACTGCATTTTCTGTAGGATTCTAATTTCTTCAATTAATTATCAAATGTCACTCATTTCCACTTAATATATATCAAGCATGATTTTTGAATAAAACATGGTGAAAACAGATCGTTTCAAAAAAGCAATTTAAATAGGTTTTTGTTTTTAATTATAACATCGCATACGTTTAGAGACCATGCGAAAAAGAAGTTAACTTCTTGAGCATGCATAAAATCTCCATTTTGAAAGCAGCATTTACCGAGGAGCTCAGCGATTTAGAATTTGTATATTTATTCACGTCCTAATGGGATAGTAATTAGTATCAGGTCTGCGTCGTCCATATGTGCAAGGTAGTGCGGCGCCGAGTTGAAAAGGCACCGGGCTGAAAAGGCACCCGAACCAAAAGGCGCCCTTAAAAAACACAACAAAACTCGAAAAACACGCAAAAAAGCTCGAAAAATCCAATAAAACCTGAAAACCATATGGTTGGGTTTTGCGGGAAAAAGAACGATTTTTTTTTCAACACTTAAGAAAAACCCTCAGTAGGAATTTGCACGACGGCACCTAGCAAGCATGCAAGGAACTGATTATTATGCGAGAGATTTCAGATAAGCTACTTCTAGCAAAGTTTTTACTCGCGAAAATTGAAATAGGGAATCTCTCAATGGGACATTACTTTTTAGTTTATGCCTTAACCCATTTTCATCACTTGGAAAAGTTGAAAATTCTTTCTTATCACCAAAATGCGCTTTAGCCTAAGTAAAATGAGCGCACATATGCGCTCTTCAGAGGCCAGGCTAAATGCCCGCGTATATTCGCTTATGATGCAAATGGGTTAAACGTACGTCGTAGAAAGTGTCCGTGTAAAAATGTAAGTAATTTACTGGAGCAAATTCACGGTATAGTCAACTTTTGTGATTTCTGCAGTTTGAGTAAAGCACTTTTAATAAAGAGCAATTCTTTCTTATCACCAAAATGCGCTTTGGTGATAAGAGCCTAAGTAAAATGAGCGCACATATACGCTCTGGGGAGGCCAAGGCTAAATGCACGCGTATATGCGCTTGTGATCCAGATGGGTTAAACGTACGTCGTAGAAAGTGTCCATCTAAAAATTTAAATAGTTTACTGGGGAAAATTCACGGTACTGTCAACTTTTGTACTTTCTGCAGATTGAGTAATGAGTGAAGCACTTTTAATAAAGAGCAACTGCACTGTTACGTCACATAATATAAATTTTTTATATTAATTAGTTATTTATTTTTTAATTCGATTCACTCGATAATGCACAGACGAATTCACAGAACAGACACATTTTAAACCTTTCCAATAAGGTTTACTGATAGCATGGTGCTCAGCATAAGCAAGTATGAAGTATAGTCATTTTATTACCGACTGGTTGCTTTGAGTGATACTTTACAAGGGTACAGTTCCGTTTTACAAAAAATTTCGTACTTTATCTAATTAGATGAAGTCAAACTTTAAATAAAACAAACCATAGAAAATAATTTATTTATACCTTTTACAATTTCATTTCGGTTCCTAAAGAACACCGAAAGTGAAGCAACATTGACTAAGGTCAGTGTTTGGGAGGGTGACAACCTTTCGCGGCTGGTTGCTGCGGTTCGTGTACGCTAAAGGGAGCTGGTGCACGTTAAATAGGTTGTGGCTCCAACGTCCTCCAAGTGAAACGATACCTCTGGGGGTGCCAATCCCAGGTGACGGCCTCTCATCTGGGAGCTGGTTCAAAAAATTAAGAGACCTCTCAAAGGGGCGGAAATCGGACTCCTGCCTACAAAGGCCCCGTTAGACTCAGGAGCAGCAAACCCATTCTTCCTCGCCACGCGCGAGGTCACGACGACAACAACAACAAGTTCATTGTCGGAGCAATATTTAACATAATAAAATGCACATTAGATTCAAAACTCAGATTTTCTTCCATAAGATTTGCTGATTGATACAAGATGCAAGTATTCAATAGAAAGGCACATCCAGCTGGAATTGTTCCGTGATTATGAGAGAGAAAATCATTAAGAATGACACTAAGTGACATGAAGAAAGAGGGTGAAGGTTTGAAGATCCACTGAGCCGCAGGAGTACCGTTAACATACTATTAAGAAAATTATTTCCTATAAAGTGCAATCCGCTACATAAACAAATCTATCGGTGATTGACTGTCTTTATGACATTAGAATAAATTTCGAATAGCTTTTATTTTTATCAATTGCATCAATATTCAATGTTATCACACCAGCCATTTCCTTTGAAGTTCTTCCTACCTCCTTGCACGTATCTCCACCAGACCCCTACCTGTTAACCGAAGCCTTAGGATTGCTTTCGAACGGAGCTGATGGCCATTACATCTTTGCACTGGTTGGCAACCTTGGAAATGTTTTATTGCTTATTTGATTTTTTTTATTTCATATTATTTGAATTTACGAATATCAGAATTAATTAGCGTGAAAAAAATCTCAATGTATGGAATAAATATTGGGACTGATTTACTTACAAATCTTATAGTAAATTATCTCTAAAAAAGCAACCTTAAGAAAATTAAATGATGAAATGACTTACTGTGATTGCATGAACCATTGCAACTGTTAGCTCATCAGATAGAATTACGAAGTTTCCAGCATAATGGAAAACGTTTCTTCATCAAGAAATTATCGTGTTTTTTTTTTTTTTTTTTCATATTCAATTGAATAACAAATTTTTATGTTTCATAACATATAATGCACCAACACCTTGCAACATGAAAAAATTCATAACTTTAAAATGTTCCCTAAAATTAGTGTTGTGCTGTTCCCATTTCATTAACCTTCATTTATGCATGACCTATTTGTTTCTGCTTCTATTCGTGCATACATTATAAATTTCTTTACATACTTATTTTTTTCATTTATTTCTTGTATTGATTTCACTGCGAAAACAGAAGTTCCAAACAAGCCTCATCTCTGATTCTTTTTACTTCTTTCAGACCCCACCTCGTGATCAGTGGAATGGTCAGTTAAAAGGCTATTACATCGGTTATCAGGTGTCGTCAAGCACCGATCCTTATTCCTTCAAAACAGTAGAGTTTAGTAAGCAGGGGGAGGAAGAATATCGACTAACCAATCTGCAAAGAGCCACCGAATACAGAGTCATCGTGCAAACCTTCAACAGCGCAGGCAGTGGACCTGCATCCCAAGACGTAGTAGCTAAGACTTCTGATACAGGTGAGAGTTATATTAGTAGAAAAGTCAGGATGTCAGAACTGAACATGTTCTGACACGCTGACTTTTCGCTTATGTTAACGTGAAGTGTGTTCTGAAACGCTGACTCTTCGCTTGTGTCAGCGTTATGACACGCTTATGTAACGTTTACAAGCTTTGAAACGTTACATATGCTTAATCGCCTATCAAGTGTACGTAAATTGCTTAACTGGTCATAAATAAGTTACTATAATTGCCTGAAAACCATTTATTTAAAAAAAAAATCAAGTGATATTTTTGTTGCTGTTTAGGGTTAACGAACACTATAAATACTAATGCTATTACTTACTTTTACTACTACTCTTTGCTATTTACTTATTTAAAAGAACTGCTCAAACATAGTTTAGAATGTGGAAAGAAGACAATTTAGAGCAAAAAGGAAGAAAGCACAATTTATAACTCGGAGGCATCAACTTATCGCAAAATATATGAGAAATAAAAACAAAATTAACCCAATACTTCTTTTCCAGGCTTGGAACTTATAGTTAGACCTACATTAAAAGATTTCAAGTGTCAAATTTAATGCTAAACACCTACCAGAACGAGCAAATGACTGCTTATTTGACTTTAGTAAAAATTATTAAAGTTCAGGTTTCCACTTTCCTTTCGCATGCAACTTTTCTATGATATATTGAATAAACAACTTTTTCTATAATACCTATTTACTTAAGTAATTATTAAGTAGGTTAACATCATTCCCCAATTAGATATTCAGAAGCGAAAACAGTGAAATAGAAAAAGTGAATACTGGGGAAATTCCCCATTTAAATTCAACTTACATTACACATAAAACTGATAAAAGAATGCACAGCAAAAGATTTTTTTTAACCCTCTTTCACTCAACAACTCGGATTGATTTGATTTTTGGACTTCAAGATAATAACAAATAAAAAAAAATAATAAATGTATAAAATACACGCATTTCAGAATTTTAAATTTTGCTTTTTTTATTATTTTAAAAAAAAAATTAATTTCATTTTTCATTTTAGTTTTATTTTTTTGAATCTTTTATCACTTATAAAGTCGGTTTTATTTGCTTTTCTTTTTTTGGGTTCGAGAAATCACAAAAATATAAAAGATATGTTTTTCAGGGACTTTTTCAATGGTTTATGAAGAAAATTACAAAAACAGCGATTGAATGGAATACTTATTACAGCCCCTACTGTAAGCAATATTTCCTCTACACACTATGCTACAGAGGGTTAGCAAAAATACTACCTTTTAAACAACTAAACCATAATTACCCGTTATAAAATAGTAATGAAAATTCCAAATAAAAATATTACAATGTTTCTGAAATTATGAAACTGTTTGCGGTTTTTACTTTATCCATATCAATGCTCTTCTTGACAAATCTGAACAAATGTTTAGAATTCTTTCATTTTTTCGAGAACTGAGAAAAACATGTTTGTTTGATCTTTCTTCCTTTCCTTGCAGATCCCCCTTCTCCTCCTTTCCTGTGGGTAGATTTTCAGTCTCGATCCAGCATTCGACTCAAGTGGAAACACAAGACCCCAGCCACTCCCAAAACGGAAGACGATAAAGCAGCACCCACAGCATCCCCTGCACGTAAGCAACTCCGCTTTTCTTTTCACTTATTTATTCACGAGTTACTTTTGGGCAGAAAATAAATCCTTGTTTCTTTCTGAGCGAGAAGAAAAAGCACTACTACGAAGAGACGATAGTGCTGTAAGGGAAAAAACTTTTAAGAAAATATAGGGGAGCGGTTTTTAATGAAAATAGCGATCTCATGCATTAATTAGTCCTTATTTCTGGGTAAAGTATCAATTTTTATTTTTACTGATGTCTCCAACAAAGCTATAAACCTCTGCAATTATTCAATTATTCTTATGCTTTTTTAAACTGAAAAATAAAAAAAAACTAAGAAGAAGGGGTATGATATATAAGCAAACTAGCTTTTTAGAAATCCTCTATTTTTATTACTGTTATTTTCAAATTTTTTAAGTACAATTTCTGAAACGAAATGAGCAATTATCCCGAGTCGTTAGTATCTTTTTATCGGCAACGAGTACTAGACTTTTCCTTTAAAGTATAGTCAAATTCGGTTATAACGACACAAGTTTTAACAACACGTTGGTTTTAAATGTCAATAAGCTGTCCCGAGCAAATGCCAATTGAAAATAAGGTTATCCTTGATTTTATCGTGACCTCGGTTGATTCAACGTTATTTATTTTCCGCGATTTCATTTTTGACTTTATCGTTTCTGTAGTTAAATTTTAAGAACTTTATAGAAAATCATACTCATAAATGGCAATAACTCTAAAGTGTTCAAGAATTGCGACATAAATACTCTACCACGTGTCGCTATAATAAGAATATGTGTGTGATTGCGCGTAGCTTTAATCTGTATTGTCCATTATCCTTTTCCTAGATCGGAAAAAACTTTAATCCAGAAATTTGGTTCAGCAAGACATAGATGCGTGGGAAATTGAAAATTTGTTAGACCAGTAAAGAAACAACGTATTCCTAGAGTAATTATGGCACAAAATATCGTTACGAAATCAAAGATACACACGAAGACCCCAGACAGCGTGCTCACCTACTATTACAGAAGTATTGAACACTTTAAAAATAGTATCACCGTTTTTATAATACCAGGAAAAATATAACTACCAGGAAAAAAAAGATCTCAAATATGATTTGAGGAAATTTATTGGCGCATGAAACTTAATCTGTAAAATTCCTGCTACTGTCATAAATCATGTTTCATTTCATCCAAGTTTATGCAAATGAAGTTTGATTGTACAGAAGTGCTGCGGTCTAGGTATATGTACGCTATTCTTAATGCACTACAGAATGTAATTTGATTAACAGAAGTCGACTTTCTTTAATTACTTTAATTTTTTTAACCGACTTCACAAAGAAAGGAGGTTATACATTCATACTGTATGTATGTAGACATTCATACTGTATGTATGTAGACATTCATACTGTATGTATGCAGTTTTTTTTTTTTTGGTCTTTTTTTGTTTGTCCACTCATAACTTCTCACCGGATGAACCGATTTTCATGATTCTTTTTTTAATTGATCGAGGGTGGTTTCCCATAGGTCCCGTTTCTTTGTTTGACCATATTCGATAATTAAAAAAAAAGTTATGGGCAGAAATGTAGTTTTTTTTTTGTTTTGTTTTTTCATCCATAACTTTTGACTAAATGAATAGATTTTGATGATTTTTTCTTTAATCGATAGAGGGTCATCTAACTCAAATATTGCAAATCAATTTAACTACATTTGTTTTTTGGAAAAAACGTTACAGGTGAAAAATAAGTATTTTTTATTTTAATTAGAAAGGCTAGGCTTGATTTTTCTTTGTTGTGAAATCTATTAACAAATATGTCATTGTTAAAAACATGTTTGTTGTCATAGGCTATAATATTAAGAGAAATTACAGCAAGAGTTTGGCTGAAAGCTTCTCTGGGGCAAAAATTAATCAGTTTGTTTGCTAAAATCGACTTCAAAAGGGAATTTATCATATACAAATGATTATTTTTTAGTGCCATTTATTCAAAGAAGTTTTTCCCTTTGATACGGATTTTTTAAAAAATAGAGTATTTATACACAAAATGTATTTACACTAAAAAGAATAAAATAAAATAATTTCTATAAAAAAACAGAACCGACTTCAAACTATAAATTACGCTAAAAGGTGAAAAATAAATTCATTCTTTAAACAACATCGATGTGACTTTTAAACATAGTTTTAGAAGTCGGTGCAAAATTATGAGTCTAATTACTATTATACCATTTGCTACTTCATATTGGAACTGTTGCTAATTCTGCGAAAATATATATATTTGTAATTGGGGGATTCATGATTACAAAAGATTTTACCTATCCTAATTTTTCACCGACTTCTAAAACTATGTTTAAAAGTCACATCGATGTTGTTTAAAGAATGAATTTATTTTTCACCTTTTAGCGCAATTTATAGTTTGAAGTCAGTTCTGTTTTTTTATAAAAATTATTTTATTAAACAAAAGCGTTTTAAATTGTTTAATGATACAACTCGAGATATCTGCATAGCCTGATGATTCCCCACAGCTCAGAGTTGCTATTAGAATGCTATCAAAAAAAAGTTTTTTGAGATTTTATACTTCTGTTGTGGAGAAGCACCCGTCATTTCAGTAGGTTTTCGCCAAGACGGGAAAGGGGGGTGGACGAGGAGGAGAGGCAAGGGTATTTACTCAGTATATTATATAGAAGAAAACAATTAAATACATTCATATACAGACACATTTGGTTTCACGAAGTCAGGAGGGAAAATCCCCCTTCTGACCCACCCCCTCCCCCAAATTACGTGCCTGGTTTCGGATTTTCCCATTAACTAATTTTATTCTACTTTTCGCGACAAGCCGCGGGAAGGATAAAACCGTTTTAGGTAAAATGTTTTTGTTTCTCCCAAAAACTGCCATAAGGTTTTGTGTAAAAGTTCAAATACATAAAATTTGAAACCCTATAATTTTTGGATTAATTCAAAGTTTTTGAAGTACGAATCAATGTCTACGATCTTGAATTTGTCCACTCGAGATGACTTCTTTAAAAATGTCTAAAATGCCAGAGAACGGGATTTCCATTGAACGCGCAAAAGTTGGCTGCGAGAGGTCTGAAGTTAAATAATTACAAATAAATAATTAGTACGTTCCTGCAAATGAAATTGTACGATTACAGAGCGGAATGCAACTAAACACGTTCATTAACTACCTGTTGCCTTGAGACAATTCGACTGGTTATTGAGTTTATGAGTCAGATAAGCTGAAAGTCGCAATTAACACCTGCTCCATGCCGGTAGGCTAGTTGAAGAACGACTTCGATCAACAGCTAACCGGTTTGATGGAATTATGATATGAAGGCAGGTGGTTAAATAATCTGTTGCGGTATGTTACTCTCGGAATTAAGGAACTGCAGAGCATAATATGCGAGACGATAATAGCATGACGCATTTTATTAACTTTTGATTCTACAATGATTTTTTTTTACACACATGTTTTTTCTCTTTTCTATCCATAACTACTTTAAATAATAAAGGTATTTTTAACAAGTTAAATAAAAACATATAGTGATGTTTGTATGAACATGAATACAAATGTAACGAAGAAATTTCAAATAAATTAGAGTTAGTGTCCATCGTTTTAGCCCATCGATCAAATTTGATGCACGGAATTTTCCGCTATAAACATTAATTCGGCAGTTAGAAGGGCAAACTGAAAAACTGAAGTAACCAACTGGCAGCATTCCAGTTGGGTTAAAAGAAATTTGATATGTATCGCCGAAATATTTCGTAGGATTTCAAAAGTGGCTAAAAAGCCCAAATATCAAAGTCTCACCCCCCCCCCGCCCCCCATTGAACCCACCATCTTTACCATTGCTCTCCTTTCTATTACCTTTCTCTCACTTTTTCTCTCTCTCTCTCCTTCTTTTTCTTTTAAGTTTAAGTATCAATTTCAATTTAACTAATTGAATTACAAACACAGTTTTTCTGTTCCTTCTTCTTTCTAATTTTTCTCTTTTTTCTTTATTTTTCGTTAATTCTGATCAGATTTTTTTTCCTTCCTGCAATAACTTACTAACTACCAGTTTAGTTCACTATCTCTGCGAATTTGAACTTCACTATATTTAACTGTATATCAAAAGCAAATGCATGAAATATAAAATAAGTTTCATTAAAACTTAAATGTCTAAAAAAATCTTGATGTATGATTATCAAGAAAGAAACTTTAATCTTTTGTGCTGCAGACCAAAAGCTTTTGTTCAATCTTCGATGTAGAAAAGAGAAAATATATATGTACGGTGAATAAACAATTTTGAACTTTTACTCCTCTTTCAGACACTATATGTTTTCGTTTATATGTTTCGTGTGATATTATCTTTTATTTATCTATTTACTTACCTAATTTTATATTATTTATTTACTTTTATGTTGTAGATTACACGTTGTACTACAAAGACGAGTATGGCCCGTGGAGTGAACTGACAGTACCTCGATCTGCAGAGAATGAATACACGTTAACTAGCCTGCGCGAGGGTACACGGTACCAGCTCTACATGCGTGTAACTTCAGAATCCGGAGACAGCGATCCCAGTGATGTTCTCACAGTGAGAACGGAAGGCGGAGGTAATGAAAAAATTATCTTCTCACAATTCCTGTAAACATTTACAAGTGAAATTGCATACTTGCCAACTTTTACATATTCGGCGAAAATGTAAGCATTTTAGTTGCTATTATGCTCCTACGCACCAATCCCGATTTTTTACGCATTTCGAAACCCGATTGCATCCTCTTCTGTAATGCTCGTTCATTTGGGTCTACTGCGCGATTCTACCGCTTAAGCATCAATAATTCTGCATTGATGATTACCTTCTGCAGAGGACTTGCACAATCGTCACTTTGCCACGTCCATGCAAATGTTTCAGTTAGTTCAAGCAAAACACCATTTCCAAAAATTAGCATTAAATGTTACCAGCTTTCTCTTTGGTTCATTAAAATTTTAGGAAAATTAAATTGATCTAATAAAGTATTAAGGATGTTTGGGACGGCGATAGGTTCCAGAAATCAGGGAATTCTAATGCTTTGGGAAAGAACTAGGCAACAGTCTGGAAATGTGAGTTACTGAAATTGAGGAATTATTTTGAACCTTTCTTTTAATTATTGGCTATTTTTGGACAAAGTTTCTGCTGTACTTATTTAAAAAATAATAGTAATAATAAATAAGTAATAAACAATTGGGGAAAATTGAATATCTAAATAATATCTACATGGAATAAGTAGAATTCATAAAACTGATTTGTATATTTATTAACGCAAACGTAAAATTATTTTACTCATCGAGATTTTCCCAAGTTGGCAAGTACGAAATTAGGCACTGTTTAAACGAAATGAGGAAGGTCGATACTGTTATTTATCAACGAAAAAAGTAAAAATAGAAAGAAAAAATGCCACAAAAAAGAAATAGAAAGAACGATTTAACAGAAATGGAATAACGCAATCCTAACCTTATTTAGCAACAGCAAAATGTGAGGGAAAACAGATAAACTACATAAATTAACGACTATCCATATAAAGTTTTTTCTTTAAAAATTGGATCCTTCTCTCGAAAATAGGAAAAAAGCAATGGTGTGATGAAACAATGGAGAAAACAGTATCAAGACCTGATATTTTTTTTGCGAAGAAGAAGTAAAATAATGTATGAAAAGTTCCGTCATCCGCCGGTCTTTTCGTGATTAAAATGCGACAGCAGGATATACCCAACTCATGGGCAATAATTAATTGTCATGCATTTAATTATTCATACAAATGAAAATTAGAAAATCCATTGAGAAAAAAAACACCGTACATAAATGTGTAATCATAAAAGCAAGCAATATGCAAAACAAAAGAAAAGAAAAAAGAAGAAGAAAAGAAAAGAAATTCCGTTTCAATTTGAATTTTTTTCTGCGATATATATAAGATCAAACTTTACGAATCCTTAAAAGCTTTTTGGAAAGTACATCATAAAGACAATTACTGTCAGGAGTAACAAAACAATTTTGAAATAAAAGCTAATGAAGTTTAGAAGAAAATTATCGCTAAATAACTTATGTCTGAGATTTCTGAAAACGTTAATTAAGTGCATCATCACAAATCGTATTAATTCCTATAAATTTTGAAATATATAATGAAAAAAAAACCTAACTAAAGAAAATAATCAGTTATGGAAATTTTCAAGACTGTTTTTAAGAAGACTATTGGGGGCGGGAAGATAAATAGCTTGACATATATGAAAGATTTCTATCTTCAAAGGGACCGTTCATAAATGATGTCACGCTTTTTTCTCACATATCCCCCCCCCCCCTTTGTCACGCGTCACGCTATGTTGCATTAGCAGGGATGTCACACTTCTTGTTGCCCCCTCCCCTCCCCTTGTCACACTTTGTCACAATTTCACGCCCATTCGAAGCCTGACATCATTTATGAATGATCCCTAAAGAGTATATTTAAGCTGTTTGAGCTTGTTTTTGTTATCGGTTTTCCTGAGAGGAGTAAATTCTATAATGGCCCAACTGAAGTAAATTTAAAAAAATCAGCGTACTGTTTCAGATAGTATATAATAAGTTGATTTATTATAAGTAGAGATGTATTTCATATTATAAGCGAGAAATATGTTATATACGTACATATAATAAATTTTATAATGATTAAAAGAATATAACTAATTACTTCATTATTTTACAGAAAGTATCTTGCCGTAACGAGCGAAAACAGAAGATCAAAAAAAAAAAAAAAGAAAGGAAAAAAAATACAAATATTTACCAAACACGAATTAGAATTGCAAAGAAAGGAAACATTTTTTTATTTTCAAAACAACTCATTTCATTCTAATGTTTCTGAGTGCTCACTTTTGCAAACCTCATTTGTATCCAACTACCCCAGTACGCTCTCTCTCTCTGTCTTTTTTTACAAATAATGCCAGAAAGGTCTAAAATTACTTAAACGAACCAAAATGGAAAATCAGAGAAAGAAAAAAGCAATAATTAAGAAAAAAATACAAATATTTATCAAACCCGAAGGAGAACTGTTAAAAAGGAAACATGTTTTATTCCAGAAACTGCTCTCTTCATTCAAGTATTTCTTGACTGCTGATTCAGTTTTATAAACCTCACGGATACCCAACAATGGGACACTCTCTTACAAATAATGCCACAGTGGTCTTCTGCTAGATCGTATCAAATTATCTCCCTCGCAAGCTAAAGAGGGAAAAGCCAAAAGAAAAAGGAATGGTATGCTGACTCATGAGAGTTCTAGACAAGTACTTCAACTTTGGAAGTAATTAAGTCTTAGGTTTCTTTCTTTTTTTGTCGATCATTAGTTGTAGTTTGTGGAAACGCTTCTTCTATTGTTTGTTCCTGGATCTTTTGTTTATGAGGCCCCAAACAGGGATGCAAGTCATTAAAGACCATTTTGCTCTCTTGCATTTTCGAATTATTTTAGCGTTACTATGTAGCATATAAAATCTATTGTTAGCTTAAATATGGATAAGTATGCACTGGTGCAAAAGGAAAAGATTTTAAAAACAAAAAATGATAAGTATAATGGTTTTCGTAAGAGCACAATGTTATATTTTGTATTGAGAATTATCAATGAATGAGGAAGCAGCTTTAGTAACTGCATAAAGTTGTATGCTGCATGTTGCCAAAAAAAAAAAAGAGAAAAGATCATCGAAAGCTGAAAACTTTTGCAGTGGCAGAAATTATGAGAACTAAGAAAGCCTTTCTATAATAATATTATGATTTTTCTCTTTACCTCTGTTGCATTTTGTAGAGCTTTCCTGTTTGCATTTCTGTAAAAATCTCCAAATTGTTAATTTTGGGTTTATTTGAGGGCTTATTTTATAGCACCTGTATCACTGATAGTAGAGAGTTAAAGAATTTTCTGGAATCTTTCCAGTCTTTTTGTCATTACAGAGTTAATTTCATGAAATTTTAATAAATTTGTTGTGAGAAGTGATTAAAGAATTAACATAAAATAAGAAATTTGGTGAAAATATTATTAGTCTCGTACGATGTTAAAAATAGAAAAACCATTTTATATATTTGAAAAGGTTTTATGTAAATGAACTCATTTTGTGAATTTTGCGAGAGGTTTGTTTTTGAGAATTATAATTTCATAAGGGTCAGTTTTAGGAACGACAAAAAACGCGAACAGATTTCTGGTCATTACTAGTACTGAGTTGTTTTAAACTTTTTCCGCCTGCTGAAGTATTAAATTCATTCCCTTGTTGCTCTATTTAACATTCTTCTGTTCTTTACCCATGTTGTGTTGTTTTTGTGCTCATGAAATATTAATTTCATTGCCTCGTAGCTCTATCGGACATGTCATCGCACCCGATTGTGGAGAAGGGCGAGGACACCCCCATCTACCTTCGTCTCCCCGTGATCGCACCCCTGGGATCGTCTGTTGGCATCATTTTCCTGGTGCTCGTGGGGGCCTGTTTCTACGTCAGAAGGGAGGAGAAGCGCAACAAAGCAGCTGTGCCAGGTGAGATAGAAGTTCCATTTTGAGATTCACGACAAGATACCGATTCCATACCGAAGAAGGACATTGAATGTCCTGCGCCAACAAATTTTGGGGTATTGTTGCCACAATTTTTGGTGCTATATAACATCAAAGTTAAAAATTATTCAATTTTGATAAATTTTAAAAATTTTTATACATATGTGTAAAAAAGGGCAGATAGTATAACAATTCATCGCATATGAAGTTCGTTAACTCACTTTCATATTAAAATTTGTTCATTTTTTCATTTTAATAGAAGTAAACGATATGACCATTTCTACCATTTTCAAAGAAAGTGAGCAGTGATAGTGAAATTTGGATACATAACTGAGTTAGCGAACTTCTTATGCTAAAAAATATATATAAGCTAATTTTATTATTATTTTAATTATTTTTTATTTTGATTTATTTTGTTAATTAATTCATTCATTCATTTTATTTTATTTATTTACACGTAAAAAAAAATTTTAAATCGAAAATTTATCAAAAATGAATGATTTTCAAATGTGGTTTACTCAACACGAAAAATGTACTATACACCAAATTTTTTTACCGCGTACGAAATCCGTTTCTGAAAAAAACTAAAAAGCTAGGGATGTCTTTAAAAAGATTTCAGTTGTTTTTTTTTTTTTTATGTAAGTACAAAGAGTGTATTAAATAGTGCATGCAAATTATTAACACTCACTTGACATGCAAAGAAGAACAACGGGGAACACAACTGAAAGAATTTTCCAGAAAAACCAAAAACCTAACAGCTTGAAAAATCCCTCTTATGAAGTGCTGAATTCGAGTTTCAAGAGCGTTAAATTAGCCTCTTAATATTAACTCTTAGAAAGTTCAATTAGCTTTCGCGTAAAGATAAAGTAACTGTAAGAACTACCTTTGTTGAAAATAAAAATAGCTTTCCAGGAAGCTGAAACAGCTCAAACACAATTCGAGAAACAATTATTTTTTCTAGCATATAATTCTAGAAAAACGTTCTTTAGAGGGTTAAAATAACTTTTTGAAATTCCTAGAAGGATAAAATAGCTTTCTGAACATCTTAAACAGAATTAAAACAGCTTCCTAGAAATCGGTGAAACAACTAAAATGGGTCTCTAGAAACCAATAAAAGAACTAAAATACCATTCTAGAACACAAGAAACTTTCTAAAAACAGTAAAAACAAACTTAGCTTTTCAAAATAGCATTTTAAAATGCCAAAATGTTAGACTCAGATTGACAAAGAGCCACTTGGGTTGCTTAAAAGATTCTTTTCGGTTTTTAAGTCAGTGTGCAATATAATCTGTCGTGCATTCACCGAAGCGTTTAAAAAGGTCTAACCTTTGACGTGCCCATCCGTGCAAAAATCCCGTTTTTCTATCGATATTAGAGATATAGGGTCGAATGACCTTGGATTCGCTTCGCTGCTTGACCACATCAGATGACATCATAAGTACTATCATTAAATTCAAGACTACCCACGGGCTATGCCTCAGCTGGCTTCTCATAACTGTCATACGTAATAAATAACGAAAGCGAAATCTTTATCACTAGAATGAAAGACGAGTTCTAGAATTATTTTTCTTGCTGCAAAATTCCTATAAAATTTGGCTTTATTACCTCAATAGCGGATATTTGTATGTTTTAAAACCAATGCTGTTAACCATAATGGCCGCGTTATTGTAAAGAAAATAGCATCTAAAGAGCCTATTTTCTATTCAAGAAATTTGTAAAACATTGTGTCAATTGTAAAATAAACCAGCTATCTGAAATTACATTATAAATGATCTTGTTCTTATGTAAAATGGGAAATAAAAATTTCCGCATAAAATACGGAGGTTTTTTTTTTTCTCTTAAACGTAGTAAAATGAAATTCTTTCTTTCATTAAAAAATTCTTTCTGGGGTCGAACTGAATTATTAAAATTAGTAAATATTTTATAATATAAAAGATTTTCCGAAGAAAGCTAGAAAAATCGGTTATTTTGACGGATTTTCTGGAACCCAAAAGATTAGACTGAGTTGCGAGGTTACTTTCAGGCGGTCAACATGAAAGCATTTCTGGCTACAGGCACGTGATTGTTTGGCAAGCGTAAAGAGTAGCGTACATCTTTATTGGTACATTCAAGTTTCAATAAAAAAATAAATTGCGTCGAATTATTTACGTTTGTGACCGATATTAAAAGAGAGAGAGAGAGAGTTAAAATGCACCAATTAAAGAAAACACGTAATTTAAAATTCACCATATTGATGAGAGGGATGCCAAATACAAAACCACCTTTGACTATACGCAACTCGTTTTCATGCTGACATCCGATTTCTACCTTGCGTAGTCTGTGTAATTTGACGTCTGTGATTTTTTATTTGAACCAAAATCAAATGAATAAATTGAGTTTTTACGCTCCTAAACAAAAAAAAAAAATGTAATTCTTGAAGGAGTTAATAAGTCTTATTCTTCTTCGTTTTTCAGGCGGCCCAGACCGCCGCTACTCCTACTGTGGCAGTTCTACTTTGCCCCACCCTCGCAGCTATGTGGACGTGGAGAAGAACCGGCCCCTGTTGCGAATGCCTCTGGCCCCGCACCCCCCTCCGGAGGGGTACCCGGCCCCGTACGCGACGATGCCCATCAGGTGCGGGGGCGCCGTAGGTACCGAGAGGAAGCGACTCGGACCGGACGAATGCAAGGCCATTGTCGTCGGACGGAACGGGATGCTTCATCACGTGAGTAGACAACCCTTCATACTTGTTCTCAGAATGTCTGCAATAATCTCATGTGCGTGTGTGTACGTATATTTCATGTACACCACAGTGGCGCACACTAGGTTTTGCTTTAGCGGGGTACCAAAGTCAGGTCAGAGTATGTAATCAGAAGAAAGCCTGGAGCACCTGTAGGCTGAGAAATCTGGCCTGAAAATTTTCTGAAAATCAGCCTGTCATAATAAGTCATGTTTTGAATTCCTTCAAATAAGTAAATTATTTCTGCTAGTTTCTTACACTTTCTTACTGAACCACGCTGCTATGTGGCAAAGTGGCTGAAACATTACATTCGCCTCACCATGACTACAAATCGCCCAGAGTGTCTAAGGGTTCAATGTTTCTTAGTGTTCTCTCTCTGTACTGAAAATTTTGTTTGAACTTTTTCGTTATTTGTAGTAAGCTGTAATTTAATTAAAAGGTCTCATGTGTGTGTGGGGGGGGGGGGGGATGATCGGTCCCTACCACATCGGTGCACTCCTGGTACACACACAATGTATATATAAATATATAATGCGACAGGACACAAGCGCCCCAAAAGAAAAGTGAAACAATCAAAATATGTTTTATTCCGAGTACACACCGATAAATATATTTATTTATTTATTTAAATTTATATGAGACAAATAGACTTAGTAAAGTATTCCACTTAAATTCACAAATAATCTTCGCTGTAGAAACTGACTAGGGGCCGTTCCTAAATGATGTCACGCTTTTTCCCCATATATTTGACAACCCAACCCCCTTTGTCACAATATGTCACACTTCAGTGGACCCCCCTCCCCCCTGTGTCACATGTCACGCTATGTTGCATAATGCATGATGTCCCACTTCTTGTTACTCCCTCCCCTCCCGTGTCACACTTTGTCACCAATTTCACGACGTGACATCATTTATGAATGATCCCCTATTTATGTGCTGTTTCTTTGAAATTTGTGGTTTCATCTGATTGCAATAATTTTTTATTCCTTCTGTTTACGTAGGCTACCATGGATCGTAAACGCATGGCCGGCCTCACCATTCAAGAAACAGCCGAGGTACACCATTACGACATGGCAGCCTGAAGGAGTGGCTTCTGATGTATCTCTCAGCGAATCAAAAGAGGCAGCTCTCTCTCTATCGATTCATTTATTCGGTTCCTCAATCGATTGCTATTTGCTTTGGAAGGGGGAATCAATTTACATCAAAGATTTCACCTACGAGTTTAGATGTCGTGCTCTTGTGATCATCCTTGAAAGTACAAAAATAATAAAAGAGCTGAACTGAAGAAATTAACTGAGAAAATTGTCCACATCAATTGGAATTGTTTTCCTTTTTTTTCTTTAGGTCCAAAGTGCTTTCTCGAATATGTCTTTCATTTTGTTTTCCTAATTCTTATCAAATAGACGCGAACAAGACTGAATCATTTGTTTGTAAAATAAGTGCGCTGGCAAATTTTGATACATATCATCAACGGGTGTCAACTCCGAAGATGATTTCATCAATGTGTAGGGAATAGAAAGAAATGTATGGTAATCGATCTAGAAGGCGTTTGCTCATATTAGAGAAGATCAAAATTGATGTATATATATAAATAAATTACATATATATATATATATAGTGAATGAACATTTTATAAATTTAGGAATGATGAATTGTGAACAAATTTTTTAAGTAGTAAACATTTGCAAATAAAATGTTTTCCAATTATGTACATAAACAAAAATATTGAGCAAATAACTGAACAAGAAATTTTATCTTTGGATTAATTTAAACACAATTGAATAAAATGGAGAAAAAAGCTTGATACCAAATTTTATTTCTGAATCTAATTAAAGTAATAGATTTGATTTGGCTTATTGTTGGAAATTAACTCAAAAGGGAATACACTGATTTGGATGATTTCATCTTCTGAATGATGGTTTCATCATTATTCCATAGATGATTGGATGTAGTCATCAAATCATGATTAATTAAACATATCTTAGAAAGGCGACAATGTTAGAGAAAATATTTTTCGTTTATGAAGTAGGCTTAATATTTTGATTGAACATTGAATCGTCCAGTGTTGACGTAACGCTGCTTATCCAATGTTAAAGTGTCCAACTTGACAAATTGCTGTACCGGAACATGATGTAAGTGGAAAAAGAACATCGGGCAAAAATATTCTAAATTCATTGCTTCCTTTCGTTAATTTTTTTAACTATGGAGAAAAAAGTGCATGACTTGAATTTGCATTGTATAGCGAAGCATTAAATGAAAAAGAAAAAAAATATTTTAAGTGAATATATCTAGGAAAATTATCGCTATTGTTTCTACAATAAATGAAACCATTTCTAAACATTAAACAATTCTCACAAAGCTTTTAAGAAAATGTATAATTCATTGAAATTCGGTTGTGAGAGTGAGTATGTGTACAAGTGAAATAAAATGCAATATTTTGAGAAATTAGCATAATGCGAACAGAGGAAAAAAAATGAAGAATACTTTAAAATATTTGAATATATGCATTGCAGTATTGTGGTTGAAACAATGAAAATGGTATTAATGTTAATAATTATTGCTTATGCAATACAGCAAAAATATTTCGAACTTTCGCAAAAATATTTTGATTTTTCAACAGCGTGTGGAAAAGATTTCAACGTTATTGGATATGCTCCTTCTTGGAATACGCTGCATTGCAAGAATAATTCATGCTTTAAATATCGTGGAACTGTGAAGAAATGTTATGTAACAAGTTTAAGTAGATGCGGAAAAAACCTTATGATACTTTTGAAAAGGCTTATTTCATAATTTTAAAAATGATTTGTTTTATAGTAAATTTTGGAGACCGAATATCAAAAAGAACTGAGACTTTTACCCGGTTTTTTTTTTTTTTCAACTAAACATGCGAAAAAAGACTTAATTTTTATAACAGACTGTCGGATTCTCTCATGAAAATGACCGAAATCATACAGCCAAAGATCCTAGTCCAGAATGAATTGACCTGTTCAACATTGGAGGAATGTCTAGCTCAGGAGGTATTGTAATAAATCTCAATTTTTCGGGGCAAGTGATTTAAG
Source organism: Octonoba sinensis (assembly GCA_038502835.1). Taxonomy (NCBI): domain Eukaryota; kingdom Metazoa; phylum Arthropoda; class Arachnida; order Araneae; family Uloboridae; genus Octonoba; species Octonoba sinensis. The sequence continues at coordinate 108,610,135 of CM076599.1, read as the reverse complement.
CCCCACTATAGGTGCTGAATTAAAAAATTAGCGTCCTTGTTCTCTCGGAAAGAACTTGTGATAATTGTAGAAACTGTATGAGGAACTAATTCCCTGATAGGACAATGAAAAGAATGTAACTTTACTCTTACGCACAGCTACAAAAGGAAACTACATATAACATCTGTGGATATACTTCAAGAATAACCTTCATTTAGGGATCAATAATGTTTCAATTGTATGATTTGTTTGAATTAGCTTTGATGTCTATCAAATATTGCTCGTCTAGCTCCCATAAGCTTGCTCCATAAAAACATCAGTGTTAATGTCTTCATCAATATTCTTTTCGTAAGGCTTATATCATAAAGGTATAATATAGCGGAGTACGCGCGTAATGGATTAACTTCTGCCGGTGCTAACAGAACTTCTTAAAGGTAACTTGAGAATTTAACCCTGAGAAATCCTAGAGATTTTGAGTGCAAATATAATCAGCAGTAAATACACTTAAATACAGCTTTGTATAAGTGATAAATTCGATGCAGGAAATCATTAACACTGCTGAAAAAAGTGAGTTATCAAGTCTCGATGTTTTTATGAAAAATTAAGAGAAAAAGAAAGAAGAATCATTTAAGCGCTCTAAATTTGCTTTATTGAATGATGTTCCTGAAACATGAAACTTGAAAATTCGTCACAGACTTGCTATTTAATCGTTTAAAGTCAGACTTTATCTTAAGCAGCCAGTTCCTTGCAATGAAATTTGGACAAATTTAACTGTGCAATATTGATACTCCCTTTTCAGAACAGTATCTCTTCAAAACATTTGGTTATACAAATTTTACCATTGTTTATTTATACATGAAGATATAACGATGATACTTTCGTAACATTCCTGTAACAGACACATGATACTCATCTTTCCAAGCTACATAAAAAACAGAACAACTAATTTTACTATCTCCAAAAGACACGTACCGACCATCATTTTAAGCTCAAGCCGGCACAAAACGGACACCGCTCCAAACTGCGACTCGTCTGTGTTATACCTCTGTGGAATTACATTCAACTAGTTCACCTCAGAATATCTGTTACACATTTTCTCTCTAGTTTACTTTTCAATTAGATTTTCTGTTCGACATCATTGCCGTCTCATGATGAAATGCTCGCCTGCACATGATAAACCCACTTTCAAACTCTCTATGTTGTGTGTATGTGTGTGTTTGCGTAACTCTTACAAGATAGCAATTCACAGCTGGTCTGAGAATTGAAACGTACAGATTACAAACGTGCAATAAAGGAGGTGAACATCAACTTATGCAAAGTAGTAGAACGTTTACCGAAGGAAAAAGACTTGAAATGGATTTAAACGAACTACCCATAACCAATTTAGAAACTTTTTCATAAGTCTGCAATGTGCTTAGTACCCGGGTATCATTTCAAATTTTTCGACTAGTGGTTTTAATAATAAGATGTGCTTTGAAATGCTGCTGAACAAGTTCACCGAATGCTTCAAGTTATGTTTGCTATTACGTGTATGAGTGTGTGCTGTGTTATAGGGCATAATCAACCGATGTAAGTGTTGACTTTGTACATAATCCAATGATCCGTGCTCATCAGATTTTCAAATCTGCAATTGTTATAAGTAAACGTATTAAATATGCAAAGAAAGTTGTGAATGTATTTGCAATGTCTCACTGATTGAAACCGTCTGATTTCCTTTTAGGTCTTGCTAATCAATGCTTTACAAAATGATGCGAGATCGATCTATGGCATGGCTAGGTCGTCGAACCCAGTAAAGCCACAATATCCAGTATTTGTTAACTGTGCGTATAGTAGATATGTTCATAAATATGTGCGCTGTGAATATCCAAAAGATTTAAATGTTTTTGAGGCATTTTTCCCCAATTCATTAAAGGTGATTTCATGAAATTATTAACCCTGAGTAGATAATTAACACTTTTAATTAAATACAACTGTAATGGAGTACTTTATGTTTGCTTCAGGAGTACAATTTAATTTGACGCAAAGCTGACCCATAATTTCAAAATTTTCTGGAAGGTCCGGGGGAGGGGGTGTAAAGGATAGCATTCCTCTTATGGTAGTACATTAAAAAAACAACAAAATAAGGCTAATGTGCCAGAAGTGGACCACTATTCATCTAAGCTATTATTTTACGTATTTCCTTAATTTAATAATCAAGAATATGAACTATAAAAAACTTTTGCTATTTTATACTCTTATCTAGAATAACAATCACCTGAAATATGAAAATGATTATAATATGTTTTTTTAAATAAAAACTTACAACGCTCCAATGCATCAGAAGTGAAATGAATATAAATGAATTAGCGATATGTTTAATGCTTGGCGATATATAATATATACGCTGAGGAATACCCTAAAAAGTCCTTGATTTCGTAGGCAATGTCTACATAAACGCTCTACTACTGTCTAATACAGTTTTCAGAAACAAGTTTTGCCAATTAGTAGCATTTTCAATAGTAATAATGACTAACCAAACAATTATTGGCTTTTCTTTTCTCCACCAGACCCCTTCCTGTTAGCCGTGACCTTAGGATTGCTTGCGCAAGGGGTGAGATATTGGGGTGCACTGATTTTCCATGCACGTATCCCAAAGTATACATGGGTGGTCTTCAGCGGGTATCGAACACACGACCTTCCAGAAGGGAAGTCAGACGCTCTAGCCTCTAGGCTACCACGGCCCTTATTGGCTTTACTGGGTTTGGCGACTTAGGTAAAACACGCAAGCCTACAGTTTTGTATTAATGGCAAATAATTATGCGCTTACTAGATTATTTCTTATATGCCTCTTCAAGCTTTAAACCATTATATTTTTTTTTTCGTTCATAGATATAAGTTATTTTTTGTTTGATTATCTTTTTTAAATACAACGGGTTATGTAGCCTTTTAAATTTTAGTAATAAATTCAGTATTAGACAATTCAAGCTCTAGATTACACAAACGTTTATCTTGATTAGTGTAGAAAATGCAAAGTAAGAATACATAAAATTTGAAAGCTAATCTTAGTAAGAAATTTCCTGAATATAGAATTCAAAAGCAGTTTTTTTAATTAAAACTATACAATCAGAGTTTGTTTTAGACAAGTATTATAAAATCACTCCTGAACTTACGGATGTATTTCTTTAAATTATTTTGGAACTTTCGGTGTTAACTTTATTCAAGGCATGTCCACTATGTTGCCACTCTATTATTTTACTTAAACAGAACCATTCATTCATATTTGCTGCAGTAGAAGTTTCAAGGATGCAAAAATGAAGTAGTTCTTATAGTGGACTTTTGCCAAGCAAATTGTATTTGCCATCAAGACCATTGTTTTCTTTAGAGTCCAGATGTCGTAATATGAATCCGCATTAAGACAGTAAGCTGATATTAGGGCTCAAATTCAAAACAGCTTCTTTGACGCTGCTTCTTCGATTAACTGCCTACAATTTCTGATTTTGAATTGCAGACTAGGGCTGCTGGCTTTTATTCCAGTTAAAATTTACAAGTTTCAATGCATTATTCTAGGTCAAGATACAAAATTAGGTTGCAAGTATACAAATTTCAGCTCGTAATAAGGCAAGATATGGTTATGAATTCGAGCACAGAACAACTCCTTAAGCTGTTATTCTAGATTGCAATTAAGGCTAATGCCGCAAGATTGCGTTCTGGTCCAAAACGATGCAAACCTTAAAGTCATTTTTTGCCATTTAAAGATCAATAAATGTAACAGAGATTTATTCTAATTTTTATTGGAAATAAAATACTTCGAAATGAAGAAAATATTTAAATAGTGTTCATCAGCCCTGGATCTAGACATGACTATTTTTACTTGCTTCAAAAGTGGCGTCGCTTACGAAGCTGATGTTTAAACTGTGCAAATCCAGAAAAGGCCGTGAAGTTAAAATTTCCATAATCAAAATAATCTAGTAAACTCTTTTTTTTTTTTTTTTTTGTAGTACTTTTATTTATGTATTATTACTATTTTTTTTTTCTTAGCCTCTTCTTTTTCTGTTTATTCTTTGATTTAGGAGCGCATTTTGCACACGCACAACTTTAGTCATGCA